>CM058166.1:16416654-17658321 GCA_030254885.1 Vitis rotundifolia
ATTGCAACTTTACATACATGATAGCAAGAACCTATGTCGATGTTGTATTCTCAAAATTGCAACTACTACAAATGTTATTCAACTTTTTGTAAGTAGATAAAAAAACTACATTACTTTAAGTCTATATTTGAAATTTTACTAAAATGATATTAACATGTACCAAAATTTATACGAAAAGAATCCAACAAACATACATAATAAAAAAAAACATGAATTTGTACTTCCATCAAATGTATCTTTTAAAAAATATAGGTATGTACCCAAAAGTATCCAAAACTTCAGCATCTATGCATGATAATAAGATCTTACATATGATCTTGTCATCTCAAAATTGCAACAATTGCAACTGTCACCTTATACCTTGCAAAGAGAAAAGATGCAACATTAATTGAAATTTATGTTTAAAATTTTATTAAAAAATTATAAAATTCACATACCCACTATACTTAGTCTAAGATAAGAGTGCTAAAAAATGATACCCATTCAGATCTCACTTCATCTAACTTAGCTCGTGAATAGGTTTTTTTCCCTTCAAACTAAAATATATGACGAGAAAATATGTTAATGTGAAACATTAAATATATGTATAAGTTCTCATGTATTTATGAAAATACATAGGTAAATAAACCTGAGATGTTAAGAGACTTCTATTTGCAATTATGTCTCGCATGTATCGCGTGACAAAATATCCGCACATGACACAATCCAATTGTTTAGGCCCCTATGAGCAAAATTATATCAACAAAATTTCACGATCAAATATTATGACATCATATAAATTTGGTCAATTTTTTCATCCTTCACATTTTAAATTTAAAAAAATAATGAATGACATAATGTTAATTTCAAGTAAAATTTGCACCTAAATTATACTCAATACATGTCTAGCATAATACTTTAAGCTCCCATGTTTACAACTTGAAATGTTAAATTAAGTAAAATATAAGAATGTACAATAACATGTCTATGTGAAATATGGACAAAAAAAAAGGAATAGATAAAGGTAACGATTAATTATAGTTATTAAGAATAGTGATTAACTTAAAAAAAAAAAAAAAAAAAAGAATAATTAACTTTTGTCTATGTGAGAAAATATCATGACTTTGAATACTTCATTAAGGTAAATCAATCAAGCTTCAAGAGCAATTATCAATAATATATTTGGAAATATGTAGTATTAATCTCCTTTTACATCTCATAGATTGACATTATAGAAGAGAAATGCAATTAGTAATTATAAGGAATAAATATTTTACATATGAACAATTTGATTCAAAATGGATAAAAGAGTAAAGAGTTTATATTAAAGAGAGAGAGAGAGAGAGAGAGGTTGTGCCTTACAAGAAACATCTAAACTAAATATAGGATGTATATAAGACATACTAAGGCCAAAAGAAAGATATAAAGAACAACTCACACTTAAGTAACATGATCAAAGCTATCTAAAGGATCCCCATTGCTTTCTTACCCACACACACATCTAAATTGTTCTAAAGGATTGTAAATGCTATGGATATAGTGATCAAAATTTAATAATTGTTCTTCCTATTACCAACATTTCAAATTGACTAATTATGTATAGATTAATTTTTTTTATGCTTGAATTTTCTAAGGTTTGATCTTCCACATCATAATACAATTAAAAAAAGTCTTGTAGTTATGCATCTTTAACAAAAAAATTTACTATTTTTCTTTTAGTTTCTATTACTATTTCTTGAAATATTAATTGTAGAATGTGAAAATGGATCATTAATCTTTCAATCACATGAAAAAATTGGTTTGTTCTTTTTTAGTACTACTTCATTACTAGTGGAATAATGGACATATGAGTACATTGTATTCATAGCAATTTAGATTATATTTTCGTAAGGTAGTGAAACAAACATATATAGTATCTTTCTCAACTCAAGTTAGAAATAGGAAATAAAAACAAAAACAATTATAAGCTAAGAAAATTCATATATATATATATATATAGGTATATATTCATGTGAGAGGAAGCCATATAGAATCTTTACATTTCAAAAATCAAGTAAATTTTCATTCAAGAAAGCAACTTAAATGTAGGTAAGTCTTTAAAAAGTTTAGGAGAAGAAAAAAATGTAACCTCAATAACCATCCACTTGAACTCTTTTTTAGATCCTTTCTTCTTTTGAGATACAAAAATTCGAAACCCCCTACAAAAAATAAGATTACATTAGTGTTCGTTTTGAGATATGAAAACTAAAATTATGTTAGGCTTACATGTTCACAACATCTTTTATATCTTGATATGACTGTTATAATTGCGAGTCTAAATAGTAGACTGTTTGTGATTTGAGGTCAATTACAGCTAAAACACAATGAAACCTACAATATATTAACATATAATTTAGATAAATAGTATTTATAAGGCTAAGAAATTAAAAACAATTATGATTAACAACTTCCCTTGGTTATATGGAAGAAAAATCAAGTCCGCCAATTTGGAGTCAATTAGGCGATCAGCAATGAACAACCTTGCTCTTTTTTCAATTTGTGGGGCTATTGCTCCATCCTTGGACACCATTCTTGGATGAACAAATAGAATTTTCTCATGTAGTGTCTCATCCAGATGTTCATGCAACCACCTAATGAAATATCACCCAATTTAAAATTACTTACTAAAAAAAAAAAAAAACAATTTCTACTCATTTATATCATGAATGTAACATAAAGATTTACAATAAAATCTCACCAAATATAAAAACATATACAATTTATAGTCAACTCTTTTGCAGAAATTACATCATTCATTTCACCTGTCAAGAGGAAGGTTTGAAATTTCATAAGATAACAATAACATAATTAACTGAATATACAGTACTAACCAAGGATTGAAATGTCCAACAATTTCGGAGAGAAATATCCCTTATCGGCCGGCGCCAACACACGATTATCAGTCCACGGAAATTTTGGTAAATTTTTTAACATTTCTCCGATATTTCGGTATTTATCGGTATTTTTACCGATATTTCGGGAAATTTCCCGATATTTCCTACCAGTCCAACCCACGCACAGGACACAAAAACTATCCCTTTTTTTTTTAAAAAAAAAAAAAAAAAAAAAAAAAAAAAAAAAAAAAAAAAAAACCATAAGATGCTATTCGGTAACCTTATCATGATTTGCAGGCAAAGGTTGTGTTTTTCAGCCTGGGTAAAAAATCGTGGATTTAGGGTTCAGGAAATTTAAATACAATGGCACAAAAGCAAAGAGACCCCTAGAACAGATCCAGAAAACACAGGGAGCAAAAAAAAAGCAATTTTTTTTTTGGTTTTCCTTGGGGGTTTTGCATGGATTTTCTCGGAAATCAAAGGAGGATGAATCTTCCCGGAAATCGAATGGGGGATGGATTTTCTTGCGAATCAGACGGGGATTGCAAGAAAAATAATAATAATAATAACCTGATTAGATTAGTACCTGCGAGGAATGAGAGTGGCAGAGGAAAAAAAGGGCCTTTTTAGGGATTCTCTCGTCTGGAAGGCAACTTCAGAAATGGCTTCTTGATGCCCGAGTCAGAGAAGTGGGTGGACAATTGATTTTTAGACTTAGTAGAGATATCTGGAAGGCAACTTCAGAAATGGCTTCTTGATGCCCGAGTCAGCGAAGTGGGTGGCCTTTTGATTTTTAGATTTAGTAGAGATAACAAAAACAAGGAAACAAATTATGAGAACAATTTTCCTCATTCTATATAAATAATTATTAATTATCCATGTTGATTATATCACTACCATGGATTAAAATTTCGATTTCTATCGATGATATTTTATAAATTAAAATTAATTTCATAAGATAAATTATTAATAATTTTAATTATTTAAATAAATTAATATTAATAAAAAAATTTGTCAAAACATATTTTTAATAAAAATTTATAAATAAAATATTTTATATAAATTAATTTAATTTTTTGTTTAAAATATAATAAAATATGTTTTAATAAAAATATTTTAAAGTTTTTTAAATAAATATTATCTTCAACAAGATGAACTCACTTCATCTAATAATATGATAGAATCATATCAATTTTTATTTTGATATTAAAAAGTATTGCAATATCATATGTATTATATTTATGTATAAATTATTTTTATTCAATAAAATCAAATATTTTTTAACTCAATCCTAATTTTATACATTTCTAAAATTCAGATTTATTATTCTTAAAATTCAAATATCGAATCTATCGATATATCTTTGTCAACCGATGTTTTTCTTTTTTATTATATTTATGTCAATTACACTTACAAAAATAATTTTAAAATGTGTATTATTACTTATTTTATCATTTTTTGAAGTTTTTTTTAAATATTTTTATGAATTTTAAATAATTTGCATTCCACCGATATTTATAAAAAAATATTCATTAATATTTATCTGATATTTTAAATATATCTGTAAAATTAAAATATTAAAATATTAATAATTATCAATATTTTCATCCTTAGTTTTAATTATATATATATAAAAAGTTTAAATATACAGCAGCAAGTGAGTTTTCTTTTTTCCCACTTGTTAAGTTTTTTTTTCTCCATCGATTGGGTGATAATGTTAAAATTTTTGATTTGCTGTAAGTAGCTAACAATTTAGGGATGATGATTAGGGATATGACATTTGCTCCACTTCTCCACTAACCTATAGCCTATAAGTAGTTCTCCACTTCCCATGACTAACATGCAGCCTATAAGCACTATATAGTTAGGATGATGATGACGTGACTCCACTACCTCCAAGGCTCCTAACCTTCTCTAGCATTGACTTTACACTTGCTAGATGGGAGGATAACATGATAAATTTATTTTTCAATGAACTCTTTGTCATGCTTTTTGCAATTTTGGAATTGAGTAAATATATACTCATTTAGTATCACACTACCAAGACCACAGTTGGAATAATAAGATATTTCTTAAAAAACTATATTTTTTAATATATATAAATCTAAATTACATAACATGGCAGACAAGGACTTATAAAGTTTTAATATAACTTTTATCCCTTTTCAAATTTCATATTCTTCCATTTTCTCTCCCCTAATTTTCTTAACACAATCTTTTATTTGAAAATTTCAAGATGAAAATGAAATTTTAAAGCTTATTGCATTAACCTATTTTTTTTTAAATGGGCAATGAGAAATATCATTATACTTTGAAGAACTGAAATAATATATATATAATGGTATTACAACTTAATCATTAAATACCCAAATTTTAAATTTAAATAAGGAGGTGCATTCATCCATCTCTTATAATTATTATAATAAATGTAAAGACAAACACATATTATGCTTAGAGAATCATAAAACAAAAATAAAGTTTAGAAAGAGAGAAAATAATAAAAAATAAAAATAAAGTAATCTCAAAATAGACATTTTGTACTTGGAGAGAGAACCTTTTGTTTTACGAGGTAAGACAATTTAGTCAATCATAACAATATTTTCTAATAGTACTACCATTCAAACTATAGTTTTATTTTTAAAAACTACAATTTTTTTTTAGAAATTAACACCATTATCAGACAATTATTTTCTCATTAACAATATAGGGAGCTTCTTAAGAGAAAATTTTTGCCCATATTTAAAAAAAAAAAAAAAACACGAAAAGATTAAATAAATTAAAAATCATAAAATACAAATAAATGAAAACACAATACTTTAAAATTATATTTAGCTCCATCTAGTTTTCATTTGATAGATAGTTAAACACGATTTATATTTGTTTTCCAATGAATTCTTATTTATAATTTAATATGGCATCCAAATACAATAATATATAAGAAACGTAATGAATTTATACATTTTATTTTATTTATATATATCAGCATTTCAAGTATAATCCTAATGAAAACATTTTTTACCAAGTGATTATGTATATGGTAACGTGTTTTTTTTTCTAGAATATTATAAACCCTCTATTTTGTTTGCTTGACACATTCCATACAGGATTGTCTTGCTGCATCCTTTGATGCTTTAGTGTGTAATTGTGGTCATTATTTGAATTGTTTTTAGCTCTTATTGGTGGTCCACTAAGACTATATTGATCACTAATTTTAGATTTTTAATGAGATATTTTGAAGAGACTAAGTGGATCCCAATTTCATCAATGGTTACCCTTAATTCTTAGTTTAGGACTTTGTTTTTATTTATTTATTTATTGATTTACAGCATATTTAGGTTTGTTTAGAATTTTAAAACCTTAATTTTTATAAATAAATTCATGTTTTAAAATAATATAATAATTGATTTCATTTTCTTTAAAAATATGAAATGCAATAAGGGTTTTGATAATGAATTGGAATGAGTTTTTTTTTTTTTTTTTTTTTCTTAAAGAATGATTTAATAAGATTCAAGTTTTTTTTGTTAACTTTATCTTATAAATTATAGAAATTGAGGTATTAATCAATATATTGAATGATTAAATTGAGAAATAATATGTTAAGATTATTAAATATATATTCTAAGATTTATTTTATGATAAAATAATTTTCCTTTTAACATCACTGGAATCCCAAATCAAAATAAAGATTTGAGTTTATTAATATATCAAAGTAATTCTCCTTTTAATACTTTATGAACCAAAAATAAAATTAAAATTTGAGTTTATTATGATTATTTAATTCATATCTTAAAATATAAAATAAAATGTGTTATTTTTTTTTATATAATAAATATACCAAAATAATTATTATTATTAGATATCATGAATCATAAGTAAAGTCTATATAATATTAAAATTCACACATCAAAATATAAAATAAATTAATTTTCTATATAAAAAACAAATATGTAACGTGTATGCTTTTACGAAGTATTTGTATTTAGCTTTCATATAATTTAAAACAAGCCAAAGACACCATAAACTAACCCATGCATCAACGGTTCATCAATAGTCTCGTTAGCCTAGCTTCCCATTTCTCTCACCCATCAATTGTGTTTTCTTGCTATTTCAGATGGCTTCAAACGTATCTTAACCCATGAGCCATTCCACTATCTCTTTAAAGCTTATTTTTAGTTGCTCAAGACAAGTACGTCAGACCATGCCATACCCTGCAACAGCCTATCCTTTAGGCAATCAAAAAAACCTATCCCTACCACCTTCACATCACCGTCTTTCTTCTGCCACAGCCCATGCTTTGGGCTGCCCAAAACCCATCTGTCACAATGAATAGCTATCCATGCTTGCCATCCACTAATTTTCCCTCCTTATCCCTCCGCACATGCACATTTTTATCAGCACCACCCAGCCTCACTGTGATTTCGTCTCTTCTTTCCTTCAAACTGAACACCATAGCAGTTTCAATATGCAGCAAATGATCAGTGAAGAGGTGGCCGGGATGGCCCGACCCGAACATTTTTTGGCTCATCATGTCGAACTCGGTTGTCAACTCCATCGGAAGTCACCGTGGGGAATCCGACACGCAACTATTGTTTAGCTCTTGTTTTAGATATTAATTGTTGTGGACTTTGGGGTAAATCAATTGAATTAAAAGAGTATTTGTTTGAAGCTTTATGCTTATGAGTGCTTTTTGGTGGGTTTGCTGGAAGAGGGAAAAAAAAATGATATCATTGGTGAAGTTTGTTCACTGTCCTTGCCCGTGAATACAGCCTTATTGGGTGAACCATTTGAATCATTTTGTTTGTGCATTTGTGATTTTATGTTGGTTTCTTTACTTATTTTTTGCATGTCATTTACTAGAATTTGGAATGCTTCTGCTTTTCTCGTAAGTGGTATGGATTAAAGAAACTGTGGCAATGGTATTTGAGCTGGGAGGCTCAGCACGCAGTGTTTGGGTGAGTTTAAGCATGGCGTTGAGATGGCCACCTTGAACCGGAAAAGGGAAGATGAGGACATGGGGAGAGTCCATCCATCTCGCTTTTGGTCCACAATCTCAAGGGTGATATCCTTTTACTAACGAGATTCCGAGTGCGTTTTTCCAACTAAGAATTTCTTCACAGACAGCCATGTGCTTCACTAAAATGCTTCACTTTCTTTTTTAGGCTTGGTCCTCCGTCCTTTTCAGGCAGTAGCCTTTGGTATGTGGTGCATTCTTGTATTCCACTTCTCCCAGGTGTTCTTTAATCATCTGTGGTCAACATATCTTGTTTCCTTTTGTTTAAAATCTAAAAAATAATTACGATTTAGAAATAATTTTTTATTAGGGTTATTTGGATAAATGTACGACTCAAAACAACCTTCTCATCATTGTAAAAATACTCTTCCTCCTTAATTTTAGGGACACGTGACTATGTTCTGCCAATTTTACCCTTATTTTATTTCAGCTAAATTTCACCTACATTAGTTAAGACTTCTTACAACTACATTTGACATACTAAACTCTACATGCGTTGGTTTGGAAATATAATATTCCTCTAGCTTTTCTTGAATTAGATGGTTTATTAGGGTTTGGAGCTTAATATGGAGCTTGTGGAGGATTGAGATGAATCCATGAATGTTAAATCTGTAGCCAATAACCCTCTGTTTTGTGGGTTTGGCATTTTCTGCTGTAGTATTCTATTAAACTCACGCTCATATGTTTGCATGATCGCATGAGAAGGTTGACAAACATATTTTTTGGTTGTCATTTCTGGGACTTACAGTTGAATGGTCCCGTTGGAGCCTTTATGAGATTTTGTAATTTACTCAAATAATTTGGGGCAACTTTAAACTGCCCACAAAGGCATTTAGGCATATAATTTTTATTATCCCACCAAATGTCCCTCTACTAGTAGAAATTCTGAAATGGTATTATGTAACTGGGGTGCAAGTTGCCAAGGCTATTTAAGTATTAGGCACAAATAACACCAAATGGTTAAATCTAAATATCATTATAAATGATTTGTCCATGTGTGACACAGACCACTGACTGCATGCATTTTACATGCGCGTACATTTTCTCCGCAATTGTGTTTTTTTTTTTTTTTTTTATCAGATACGTTTTCTTGGCAATAACTTCATTCTAAGCCTTCCAGTTTGCTGCAAATGCATATGTTATTAGCTCTTCCATGTCTTGGGACCCCAGCTATCTGTGTTGGCATGAATATTTTTATTTTGATTTTAAATAAATTTATCTCATTATTTAAAAAACAATAATATATAAAATTAATTAATTGATATTTTTAATTTGATATAAAAACATATTTTTTAGTTTTATTAAAATACTACATTTAATATAAATATAAATGAAATATAATAAATTATATTTATTTAAAACAAATAAATTATGAAAATTTATGTAATAAATAATAATATAAATTATTATATTAATTAATAATTTTTTATATACTATATCTAAGTGGTATGTAATATCATGTCTATATAAGTTCCATTTAAATTTAAAATTTATCATATTTTAATTTTAGTTCATAACATCACATCATGTCCATAGGATAATTTATGAAAATATTATTATATTTTTATTTAAGTTCATAAATAGGCTTTTATAATTTATTTTTTTATAATAAATATAATTTATTATATTTTATTTATATTTAATTTTAATTAATTAATTATATTTATATTAGATATAGTGTCAAATGTTTTAATAAAATAAAATAAAAAAATTTATTTCATATTAAAAATATCAATTATTTAATTTCATATATTATTATTTTTTTAAATAATGAGATAAGTTTATTTAAAATCAAAATAATATAATATTTTTATTTAAAAAATTAAAGTTAAATATTTTAAATGAAACAACATAATTATATATATATATATAAAAGTTATATAAGTTAAAGCCGTAGATGGTGAGTATGGTTTTGATTATTTTTAAAAGAATTCAAAACCGTAGTCACTAATTGTGGCTTTAAATTTAAAGTTAAAACTGTGCTTGGTGACTACGGTTTCTAACCGTTTTAGAAAAATAAAATTGTAGTTACTAATTACAGTTTTATGACATGACAATTTATGTGATATAGACACATTAGATTGAGTATTATTTTTGAAATAAGTTTATTTTATGAATTTTTTTTTTCAATGTACTATTTTGGGTCAAAACTCCCACTCTATAGATGTTATCTATATTAATATTTGTTTTATTTTAAATTTAATCTTGTTTATATTTTATAAATTCATAACAAATGATCATCAA
Organism: Vitis rotundifolia; assembly: GCA_030254885.1. Lineage (NCBI taxonomy): Eukaryota > Viridiplantae > Streptophyta > Magnoliopsida > Vitales > Vitaceae > Vitis > Vitis rotundifolia. Next base: position 16,426,762 of record CM058166.1, read on the forward strand.
TACAACGAAAAATGACAAAAAAAGCTTTGTGGTTTGATAAGCTTTTGCATCTTGTATTATAATATAACATCTTGGATGCATATTGAGAAACAAAATAGTTAATTTCAACCAATTTTCATTTTGGGTTTTTTCTCATTGTTAGACTCCTACATCATATGATATCAAATTTTGGTTAATAAAGAAGTGAGGAATTAAATAACCTTGGACACTCCACCTCATGAGCCACATTTTCAGTTTTATATATGAATATATATATGTGTATATATATATATATATATATATATAATCTTGTGTTTTTCTTTAACTAACACAACAATTATCTCAAGCCACTTCTAAACTTGAAGATATGTCACAGATGCACTATAAGAGAATAAACATTGATGCATTAATTGTTATTCTCTTTTTTAATTATTTATTCAAGAAGTTTTCATGGGCCTTTCACTTGGCTTTAATTTCATGTTCCTTTGATTCATGTTCTTGAACCTTGAGTAAGCATTCCTTGCACAACTCGAGCTCAAGATCAAAGAAATTTTCACTCATATTTAAGGTTAGATTATGGACAATCTCATGCCAGTGGTTTTTATCATATTATGAGATCAAAGCATCCTTATGACTTAGATAAGAGAGAATTAAAATTATATATTTTATTTCAAACTTTTTATGCATAAATATAAAACAATTTCATTATCTTAAGAGTATAATTAATGAAATTTGATATACAATTTTTATGTCTTCTCTTGTTGTCCAAATGAATTATATAATGGTAATTGTAAATAGTACCATAGTTTCCTAAAATAATTAAGGACCACATTTTTTAAGTTCCAAATTTTCCTAAAATACTATAATGAATTTTTTTCATAATTATTATGGTTGCAACAATAAACAAAATAAAAGGAAGTCATGTTACATCATTTAATAAATGTCACAAAAAATGCAAAAAAAAAAAAAACAAAAAAACAAAAAAACAAAAACAAAAATTAAAACCCTAAAAAGGATATATATTTGCATGGAGAATAAATATTTAATTCAATAAATTTTCATAAAAACTATTTTTACTTTTCACAAAATTTTTAATGGTGCCTATTGTCTTAGGATTTTCTTTCAAGTTGCTTGTAGATGGGAATGGGCCTAGATAGAATGAAAAGAAAAACAAAAGAATTAAAAGAAAAAAAAATGAGAAGTGAGATTTTCAATATTTACTAATATAACCTTGATAGATTTATTAATGAAATTACATTGACTTATAAATTATTTGTCAAGATAGCCTTTACCAACCTTGACATAAGAATATTTTAACTATATATATTGACTTATAATTTTTCTATTAAGATTGGATTACTATAAATTAAAGAAAATTTTAGCAAATTTCATATATGTTATTATTGCCTTTATTTAGATACATTGACATATGAATATATTAATCTTATATTGACTTATAAATTCTCTGTCAAGGTTGCATCGTCATAAGTCATGAAATAATCACTGGAATTCATATATGTCATTATTTCTTTTAACTAAGTTTTTTATGTCATAGTTGCCCATTTAGATAAAAAATATTGACATATACTGCTTTAAGTAAAGATAATATATGTCAACAATGATCCTTTTTCTTGTAGTGAGTGTGTCTTGAATTTCTATTATCAACTATACATTTTGAATAATATCATCAAACATAATATGACCATGTCCAGTCGTAATAATAGAAATACTAACTGATTCCTCTTCAAAGACTACCTCTCTTAACGGTTCTCTCCCACTTAACTCAACATCCTCAATGAACTTAGCATTGTCTGTTTCAAAGAAGGATCTAATTGAGGGGTCATAAAATTTGAAACCTCTCAACCTTTCAGAATATCCTACAAAGTACCAGCTCACTGTTCTGGAGTCCAATTTCTTTTCATTTGGCTTGTAAGGCCTAGCTTCAGCTGGACAACCCCAAACATGCAAGTGCCTAATACTAGGTTTCTTGCTAGTCTATAACTCATATGGGGTTTTGGCTACTGCTTTTCTTGGTACTCTATTCAAAATGTAAACTGCAGTTTTGATGGCTTCGCCCCAAAGTGATTCTGGTAAGGTGGAATGACTGATCATACTTCTTACCATATCCTTAAGAGTACGATTTCGCCTCTCTGCTACACCATTTTGGCTTGGAGTCCCCGACATGGTGTACTGAGGAACGATACCACTCCATCAAATATTTGGCGAATGGCCCTGGACATTGTTCACCGAATCCGTCATATCTACCATAGTATTCACCTCTACGGTTAGTTTTGACTGCCTTTATTTTCTTGCTTAGTTGGTTCTCAACTTCAGCTTTGAAATTTTTGAACACATCTAATGACTGAGACTTCTCATGAATCAAATAAAGATAGTCATAGCGCGAGTAATCGTCAATGAAAGTGATAAAATATTGTTGTCCATTCCAAGAAGGAGTAGGAAATGGACCACAAATGTCTGTATGTATCAATTCCAAGACGTCATTGCACCTATTGGCATCCTTTTTCCTCATATTTGTTTGTTTACCCTTAATACACTCTATACAGACTTGAAAGTCTGAGAAATCAAGTGGGTCAAGAATTCTTTCTGACACAAGCCTTTGAATTCGTTGATTTGAAATATGACCCAAACGTCTGTGCCATAACATTGATGAATTCTCTTTTATCAATTTTCACTTAATGCCATAATTGCTTGAATGCAAGGTTTCATTTTCATTAGTGGCCTTTATATTCAATTTGTATAATTTGTCTGTTAGACTACCTATACCAATAACATTTGAATTCAAATAAAGACTAACCATTTCATTTCCAAATGAACAATAATATCCATATTTGTCCAGACATGAAACAAAAATTAAATTCTGTCTAAACGACAGTACAACAAAAGTCTCTTCCAAATCCAAAGTACATCCAGAGTCTAACTGTAACATAAAAAAACCAATCGCCTTGACTGTAGCCTTGTTGCCATTTCCCACATAGATGTATCTTTCACCATTAGTTGGCATTCGACTCCTTAGGCAACCCTGCATAGTGACACTTATGTGAGTAGTTGCACCCGTATCTATCCACCAAGTGTTAGTAGACACTACAACTAAATTAACTTCTGAACAAACAAAGTTGAGAAGTGTATCTTTCTTTTCACGCCAAACAGTATATTTGGTACATGTCTTTTTCATATGACCAACCTTCTTGCAAAAGAAACAAGTGATCTCCTTATCTTGTTTCTTCTGCATCTTTTGCTTTGATGTCATAAGACCTGCAGTTTGTTTTCCTTTATTGTCCCTCTTTCTTTTCTTGTTAGTACCAAATCCCTGAGATGTGGAAGCCAAGTGAGCACTTTCTATCTTCTCTTGTTTCAATCTCTCTTCCTCTTGTACCCACTGAGCAATAAGCTCATTCAAAGTTCATTTTTCCTTTTGTGTGTTGTAACTGATTTTGAATGGACTGAATTGTGTAGGTAGAGAGATCAAGACCAAGTGCACGAGTATGTCTTCCGACAACTCTAACTTTAGTGCCTTGAGTCTGGTCACAAGATTATACATTTCCATAATGTACTCCCTTATATTCTCTTTCCCTTTGTACCGCATGGAGACAAGCTTACTAAGAATAGTGTTTGTCTCAACCTTTTCGTTTGCAGCAAATCGGTTTGCTATCTAGTCCAAGAATGCCTTGGCTCGGGTTTCCTCAAGTATTGCGCCCCTTATAGCTTCTGGAATTGAGTGCTTCATTATCATTAGACTCATGCGATTGGATCGCTCCCATTTTTCCATAATAGACCTTTGCTCAGCAGTGATAGCACTAGTAAGGTCTGAAGGGCGATCCTCTCTTAATGCATAGTCTAAATCCATGCACCCAAGCACAATTATAACGTGCTCCTTCCATTTCTTGAAGTTTGTGCCATTAAGCACAGAAATGTTATTAACATTTGCAGATATAGAAGATGCTAAATTCATAATAATAAAGCTCACAATCAATCATATAATCATCATACATACATGGAAAAATAAACATCATACAAGATACCTAGCATAAACATTAATATTCTGTCTTTGGACAATAAATATTAACTTGTAATTGGTATCCATTTCAAAATTAATTCATAAATATTGACAAAAAATCGAAACAATATGTCTGTCTTTGGACTGACATACAGTATACAAGATAATCTTTATATGTCACATATTTATGACTACTATATTATTATTATTTTAAAATAATCTTCCTTTGGGCCGATTATTTTAAATAATAATAGTAATATGTTCACATATTATAAAATAAATAAATTATATAATATAAGTTACTTTGGCAACAAATATATATAATTCATTTATTTTAAAATATTAAACACAAATATATCAAGAACTAATTCAATCAAAATTATTTATTTATGGATAAACCCATGTATATACGTATACCAATTGAAGCATAAAATCATGTATACATATATATATATATATATATATATATATATATATATATATATATATATATATTTATCAATCGAAGCATATATACAAGCCTTGGTCTAAACTCAGGTAACCAAAACTATCATAAGCAAGGTGCTATCCTTGTATAATAACCAAAATAACTACATTGAATAATTATTTTAGTAATATATTAAATGAAGATCAAAAGCATAGGTGTCACATATACACAAGTCATATGGATGATTTGCCCATACATTACACTATTGAGGGAAACACTATTTGAATTGCTTCCAACCTAGAAACCATACGTATGGGCACACATGTATATCTATTTATGTTCATGGTCCAGTGCACAAGTGGCTCCAATTATGAGACATATTGAAATGTGCTGACATGGCAAAGTGACATGCTATTCTCATGCATTTTCTTATGAATAAAGTTTTAAATTATCAAACCAAATACAATGGGAAGCATATTATTTTTTATTTATTTTTTTGTTTATCTTATCTTATGCAGCCCCAAATGATTGGGTCGTTTGCAGCCAAATTGGAATCCTCGAAGCCGCCGAAGACGAAACGCCTCCATACAACATCGCCATCACCAGAACAATGATCTCCCAACGCCAGACGATGGCGCCACCACTAGAACATCTCCAACAGCGGCGCACCGCTGCAGTCCCAAAATGACGCTCCTCATTGGCGTGAGAGGGCGCCTGGACGTCGCCTGAAGCGGACCCCTACAGCACCCAAAATGGCCCCCCTGAAGGACGCCTGGACATTGCCTCCAACAACGCCTGGATAGCGCCTGAACAGCGCCTCTTGTAGGCACCTCCAATGGTGATTCTGGAGCGCCTGAATGGCGCGTTGAATACGCCTAAATGGGGCCTGGAGTGCGCCTGAAACTGCGCTGCAAATGGCGCCTCCAATGGCTCTTGAATGGCACCTGTTGCCGGCTGCAAATGACGCCTCCAATGGCGCCTAAACGGCGCATGTTGCCTGCAAGAAATGACACCTGAAACGGCGCTGCAAACGGTGCCTGAAATGGCGCTGCAACCAACACCTGGAATGCCCCTGAATGGCATCCTAACGTAGCCTGAAACGACGCTGGAATGCCATTCTTTGAACGCCTGAAATGGCGTTTGCCACTACACCCCGTCCGAAATGACTTGTCATTTTCTGTTGTTTATGTTTTAATTAGTGTTTTGGTGAAAATGGGAGGCTCTGATACCAATTGATAGGATCTTTATTCTCCATTATCACCCAAACACGAATACAGGATATATATTCAACAACATGCCTTCATCATCTGAAAAGGGAACCAACCTGAATCCATTTTTCTTTTGATGAAGAGGTACGGATGATCTTCTAAGGTTGTAGAGGGTTATCCACCTTTAGTAATCTCTCTGATGATGGGAGCGGGAGAGAACGGTTCTGCTCCTTATTCAAAGATATGATCATACACCTAATGAACAGACCCTTGACCTTTTATACCCTCTACGCCTTAGGGACCATCCCATTTAAGATTGGGCCATATATGTCTCAGGCCCATCATCTGAGACACATATGGTATTGGGCTCTACACATGAGATGTCTCATACTTAGAATGAACAGAAAACAAATACTGTAAGGGTGAATAGCTTAGTCATGAACTATTTTATAATATATGAGTCCATATCTTAACATCCCTAATTTTCTTTTGTTCTTTATTTGCTCTAGAGATTGTGGGTCTAATTGCCATGATTGGAGGAATACTCTTGGATTTCCACTTTTATTATTTGCAACTTTAAGAATTTTCTAACATTTCTATCAACCATTCATTTTTCAGTTGGTCATGACTTTCCATCTTATAAGAACAAATCAGAGAAAATGTCTAGAAGTCATTAAGTCTTTCCTAAAATTTAATTTTTTACATAATAATAACATCTTTATTTCTTTAGTTATGCATTTTTTTTAAAAAAGGTAATTGGCAATTCTATTACTTTTACAAAGTTCATTTAAATTTTAAATTCAATTATAAAAGGAAAAAAACAAGAACAAGTTTAGAAAAATTGTATTTAATTTGTTATGAAAGATATAAAAGAAAATAAAAATATTGAGAGCATGTTGAAAAATTAATTGAAAATTTTCAAATTTTTGTGTTTAATTTGTCATGAAAGATGCAAAAGAAAATGGTAAAAAAACTAACTTATTTATCGTGATGGATAAAAGACAAAAAAAAGAAAAAACTGGTTTTACTCTCCAATTCTTGTGATTTCATTAGTCAAAATTCAATGCATTTCTTCATTGTTGTTCATGACTTTCTATGCAACAATGAGCAATGAAAGGTAAATCAAAATGTTTTGTTCATGATTTTCCACATTACAATAACCAATGAAAGGGGCATAATGTCTTAGAAAGACTAGTCAATGAGTCCCTAATTTTCTTTTGTTCTTTATTTGCTCCAGAGATTGTGGGTCTAATTGCCATGATTGGAGGTATACTCTTGGATTTCCACTTTTATTATTTGCAACTTTGAGAATTTTCTAACATTTCTATCAACCATTCATTTTTCAGTTGGTCATGACTTTCCATCTTATAAGAACAAATCAGAGAAAATGTCTAGAAGTCATTAAGTCTTTCCTAAAATTTAATTTTTTACATAATAATAACATCTTTATTTCTTTAGTTATGCATTTTTTTTAAAAAAGGTAATTGGCAATTCTATTACTTTTACAAAGTTCATTTAAATTTTAAATTCAATTATAAAAGGAAAAAAACAAGAACAAGTTTAGAAAAATTGTATTTAATTTGTTATGAAATATATAAAAGAAAATAAAAATATTGAGAGCATGTTGAAAAATTAATTGAAAATTTTCAAATTTTTGTGTTTAATTTGTCATGAAAGATGCAAAAGAAAATGGTAAAAAGACTAACTTATTTATCGTGATGGATAAAAGACAAAAAAAAGAAAAAACTGGTTTTACTCTCCAATTCTTGTGATTTCATTAGTCAAAATTCAATGCATTTCTTCATTGTTGTTCATGACTTTCTATGCAACAATGAGCAATGAAAGGTAAATCAAAATGTTTTGTTCATGATTTTCCACATTACAATAACCAATGAAAGGGGCATAATGTCTTAGAAAGACTAGTCAATGAGTCCCTAATTTTCTTTTGTTCTTTATTTGCTCCAGAGATTGTGGGTCTAATTGCCATGATTGGAGGTATACTCTTGGATTTCCACTTTTATTATTTGCAACTTTGAGAATTTTCTAACATTTCTATCAACCATTCATTTTTCAGTTGGTCATGACTTTCCATCTTATAAGAACAAATTAGAGAAAATGTCTAGAAGTCATTAAGTCTTTCCTAAAATTTAATTTTTTACATAATAATAACATCTTTATTTCTTTAGTTATGCATTTTTTTTAAAAAAGGTAATTGGCAATTCTATTACTTTTACAAAGTTCATTTAAATTTTAAATTCAATTATAAAAGGAAAAAAACAAGAACAAGTTTAGAAAAATTGTATTTAATTTGTTATGAAAGATATAAAAGAAAATAAAAATATTGAGAGTATGTTGAAAAATTAATTGAAAATTTTCAAATTTTTGTGTTTAATTTGTCATGAAAGATGCAAAAGAAAATGGTAAAAAAACTAACTTATTTATCGTGATGGATAAAAGACAAAAAAAAGAAAAAACTGGTTTTACTCTCCAATTCTTGTGATTTCATTAGTCAAAATTCAATGCATTTCTTCATTGTTGTTCATGACTTTCTATGCAACAATGAGCAATGAAAGGTAAATCAAAATGTTTTGTTCATGATTTTTCACATTACAATAACCAATGAAAGGGGCATAATGTCTTAGAAAGACTAGTCAATGAGTCCCTAATTTTCTTTTGTTCTTTATTTGCTCCAGAGATTGTGGGTCTAATTGCCATGATTGGAGGTATACTCTTGGATTTCCACTTTTATTATTTGCAACTTTGAGAATTTTCAAACATTTCTATCAACCATTCATTTTTCAGTTGGTCATGACTTTCCATCTTATAAGAACAAATCAGACAAAATGTCTAGAAGTCATTAAGTCTTTCCTAAAATTTAATTTTTTACATAATAATAACATCTTTATTTCTTTAGTTATGCATTTTTTTTTAAAAGGTAATTGGCAATTCTATTACTTTTACAAAGTTCATTTAAATTTTAAATTCAATTATAAAAGGAAAAAAACAAGAACAAGTTTAGAAAAATTGTATTTAATTTGTTATGAAAGATATAAAAGAAAATAAAAATATTGAGAGTATGTTGAAAAATTAATTGAAAATTTTCAAATTTTTGTGTTTAATTTGTCGTGAAAGATGCAAAAGAAAATGGTAAAAAAACTAACTTATTTATCGTGATGGATAAAAGACAAAAAAAAGAAAAAACTGGTTTTACTCTCCAATTCTTGTGATTTCATTAGTCAAAATTCAATGCATTTCTTCATTGTTGTTCATGACTTTCTATGCAACAATGAGCAATGAAAGGTAAATCAAAATGTTTTGTTCATGATTTTCCACATTACAATAACCAATGAAAGGGGCATAATGTCTTAGAAAGACTAGTCAATGAGTCCCTAATTTTCTTTTGTTCTTTATTTGCTCCAGAGATTGTGGGTCTAATTGCCATGATTGGAGGTATACTCTTGGATTTCCACTTTTATTATTTGCAACTTTGAGAATTTTCAAACATTTCTATCAACCATTCATTTTTCAGTTGGTCATGACTTTCCATCTTATAAGAACAAATCAGACAAAATGTCTAGAAGTCATTAAGTCTTTCCTAAAATTTAATTTTTTACATAATAATAACATCTTTATTTCTTTAGTTATGCATTTTTTTTTAAAAAGGTAATTGGCAATTCTATTACTTTTACAAAGTTCATTTAAATTTTAAATTCAATTATAAAAGGAAAAAAACAAGAACAAGTTTAGAAAAATTGTATTTAATTTGTTATGAAAGATATAAAAGAAAATAAAAATATTGAGAGTATGTTGAAAAATTAATTGAAAATTTTCAAATTTTTGTGTTTAATTTGTCGTGAAAGATGCAAAAGAAAATGGTAAAAAAACTAACTTATTTATCGTGATGGATAAAAGACAAAAAATAGAAAAAACTGGTTTTACTCTCCAATTCTTGTGATTTCATTAGTCAAAATTCAATGCATTTCTTCATTGTTGTTCATGACTTTCTATGCAACAATGAGCAATGAAAGGTAAATCAAAATGTTTTGTTCATGATTTTCCACATTACAATAACCAATGAAAGGGGCATAATGTCTTAGAAAGACTAGTCAATGAGTCCCTAATTTTCTTTTGTTCTTTATTTGCTCCAGAGATTGTGGGTCTAATTGCCATGACTGGAGGTATACTCTTGGATTTCCACTTTTATTATTTGCAACTTTGAGAATTTTCAAACATTTCTATCAACCATTCATTTTTCAGTTGGTCATGACTTTCCATCTTATAAGAACAAATCAGACAAAATGTCCGGAAGTCATAAAAAAAAAAATGATAATTAAGTCTTTCCTAAAACTTATCTTTTTACATAATAATAACGTCTTTATTTCTTTAGTTATGCATTTTTTTTAAAAAAGGTAATTGGCAATTCTATTGCTTTTACAAAGTTCATTTAAATTTTAAATTCAATTATAAAAGGAAAAAAACAAGAACAAGTTTAGAAAAATTGTATTTAATTTGTTATGAAAGATATAAAAGAAAATAAAAATATTGAGAGTATGTTGAAAAATTAATTGAAAATTTTCAAATTTTTGTGTTTAATTTGTCATGAAAGATGCAAAAGAAAATGGAAAAAAATTAACTAACTTATTTATTGTGATGGATAAAAGACAAAAAAAAGAAAAAAAAAACTGGTTTTACTCTCCAATTCTTGTGATTTCATTAGTCAAACTTCAATGCATTTCTTCTTGTTGTTCATGACTTTCTATGCAACAATGAGCAATGAAAGGGAAATCAAAATGTTTTGTTCATGATTTTCCACATTACAATAACCAATGAAATGGGCATAATGTCTTAGAAAGACTAGTCAATGAGTCCCTAATTTTCTTTTGTTCTTTATTTGCTCCAGAGATTGTGGGTCTAATTGCCATGATTGGAGGTATACTCTTGGATTTCCACTTTTATTATTTGCAACTTTGAGAATTTTCTAACATTTCTATTAACCATTCATTTTTCAATTGGTCATGACTTTCCATCTTATAAGAACAAATCAGACAAAATGTCCGGAAGTCATCCAAAAAAATGATAATTAAGTCTTTCCTAAAATTTATCTTTTTACATAATAATAATGTCTTTATTTCTTTAGTTATGCATTTTTTTAAAAAAAGGTAATTGGCAATTCTATTGCTTTTACAAAGTTCATTTAAATTTTAAATTGAATTATAAAAGGAAAAAAACAAGAACAAGTTTAGAAAAATTGTATTTAATTTGTTATGAAAGATGTAAAAGAAAATAAAAATATTGAGAGTATGTGGAAAATTAATTGAAAATTTTCAAAATTTTGTGTTTAATTTGTCATGAAAGATGCAAAAGAAAATGGAAAAAAATTAACCAACTTATTTATTGTGATGGATAAAAGACAAAAAAGAAAAAAAAAAAAAACTGGTTTTACTCTCCAATTCTTGTGATTTCATTAGTCAAAATTCAATGCATTTCTTCATTGTTGCTCAATGTTTCCTATGCAACAATGAGCAATGCAAAGGAAATCAAAATGTTTTGTTCATGATTTTCCACATTACAATAACCAATGAAAGGGAAATGTTTGGTTGGCATCCAAAGAAATAACAATAAAGTCCCTCAACCATTAGTCTTCCTTCTTCCATCATACTTCCGACTTTGATTTCTTTAAATTTATACATCTTTTCTTTTAAAAAAAGTAATTAACAATAAAAGGAAAAAATTAGCCTTCTTGCTTGGTAATGGCATCTTTTAATTTATATATATATATATATATATATATATATATATTTTGTGATAATAATCGAGTCTTCCCTAGACATTATTAACCCTCTTGCATGGCAATAACATTTTTTGCTTCTTTAAAATTATACCTTGTTTAAAGTAATTAGAAAGTTTAATTCATTTATAAATTTAATTTAGATTTTAGATTGTATTACTAAAAAAGAAAAATAAAACTACTATATTAAACTACTAATTTTTCTAAAAGCTTAAATTTATAAGATTTAGACTCAATATACATATTATGCTCCTTAATAGAAATAACATTTAAAAATAATGTATTGATTTTAAATGTTATTTTTATTTTCTTTTACTTTTATTATTATTATTATTATTATTTATTATTATTATTTTTTTTTGTATTTTCTCTTCGAATATAACTAAAAAGTAGATCTATAACATGAGCTTTATGCATCCTTGTAAATCTATATTGCATGATAGAGGTAGAAAGATTTTCGTTTCTTGCTGTGAGAAATTAATTAGCTATATAAAATTCATAAACTATAGAATTGATTTGCAACAAAATTAGCTATTTTGTGTTAGAAAAAAAATCTAAAATAATTAGGAGCTATTAGGTTTAAATGCTATTTGAGCGTCATCTTTATCCATTTCTTGGATATTTTCTTTTCTTTTCACCATTGAAAAACTTCTGATATAATCTTTCTAACTTATACATTTTTTTTAAGGGGGTTGCTATTCACAATATCCCTTTTACTAAACTAACACTTTTATAATCATATTTTTTCCACATATACCCTTTTTAATAAAGAACTCTCTCTAACCTCCTCTCAACATATTGAACCTAAATTCTAGTTGATTAAAGCTACAAATCATATACAAAATACAATGAATGATGAAATTTAATTATCTGATGACAATTTTCAGGTAACTTTCATTTTTTTTTATAAAGAAATATATATATTTATCAAAAAAAAAAAAAAAAACCGACGACCTAGGTGGAGTTCATGATTCAACACATTGAGAAGGTATTTAGTTGATTATATTTATTGACTTTTGAACATATGTAGGATTTAAGTCCCACTATGTTTTGACATTTTTTTAGACTCTTGATTATATACTTTATTTTATGAGTCTTTACTTTGCATACACAAATAATTATTACGTTGCTTATATTCTTAATCAATCTCTAGTTATATGCAATATTTTTGTTTGGGTTACAAAAAAAATCATATTGAACACAATAAAAAATATATATTTTAAAAAACCATTCCAATTAAATATTTTTTATTTTAAAATTTTAATAATAATTTTTATTTTAAATAATTGAGCTATGAATTTCACATTAAAACATTGAATATAATAAAATCATTTTACATAATATACTTTTGGTGAAAAAATCATTTTATAATTTAATATTTAAAGAAATTATTTTGTTTTAAAATATAAGAAGAATATGAAAAACAATTGAGTGTGAAAAAAATAAAAGAAATGAAAAGAAAAAAAAAAACAAAGTTTACGTGGGGTGGGAGGTTGGGTGGGTAGAGATGAAAAGGAAGATAAAAATAAAAGAAAAAGAATGCTAAAATGTGGGGTGGGGGTTGGGAAAAAAAATAGAAAAAAAATAAAAAAGAGGTGCAATTGGGATGTGAGGTTAGGGAGGAGAGAGGGGGGAAGGAATAAGGGAGGGTAGTTTAGGAATATAAAATGCTGCATTAGTAAAAATGGTGTTGCGAATAGTAATTGGGTTTTTTTTAATTTCCTTTAACTTTTCAAAATATTTTTTCATTAGCAAAAGATTTCAAATCAAGCAACTCTCGTACATAAGATTTACTGATTTTTAAGAATAATTTTAAACTAAAAAATTAATCCATTGTCCCTTGTTTGGATTTTTTAACACAGTTCCATTAGAATCAAGGACTTCATCAATTGGTCGTAAATGGCTTTTGATATGATGTTCTAGGCCAAGACTTTGAATCAGTGGCAAAATTTGTGCCTTAGAGGAGGAAGTTTGTGGTGGACAACTGGATGGAAATCAGGCTAGAGCATTGATGAAATGATTGAATGGAGAGTTTGGGTTCTCCAATAGACGGGCCTTTGAAAAGGCAAGCTTTGATAACATAATGAATATGTAGATTTGAAAAATGAATGCAAGAATTATTGATGCTTGCTATTTTATTCAAAGTTTCTACAATATTTTTTATATAGAAAAATGCAACGGATAGAAAGAGAAAACAAGGAAAGAAAGGATATGATTCTTGAGATGAAAATCATACCCATGATTTTAGGAAATTGTAAAGAGAGATCTTTACAAGTCTTGAAAGTTTGTTTCCATGCGTTTGCCCCATAGTCGAAGTCCGCATATTTGAATGCTAGTCAAGACTTTCAAATTAATTGATTAACTTTATTCATCTCTTTGAGTGGCTGTCCTAATGTGGACATATGGAAAAGACTCTTAGCTTTTTTTTTTTTCACATGCATCAATATCATTGATATGAAGACCCAACCATTGACCTGGCCTCATGCAACTTCCAGGTAAACACTTGAAAAGTCATTTTTGGTATCTATCTATGACTCCTATATGATGGAATGGATGAACAAAATATTGGAGAAAAATCATTTTCCATGAAATTGCACATATTGGCAAACGTCGATTATACGACATTAAATTCTTGTATTTTGGATCTCAATTTCTTCCTTGATATAAGTCATCTTTATTGAGGCCTTGGGAAGTTTGTTTCCATGCCTTCACCGTGGACTATAAGTCCTTATATTTAATAAAAGTGAAGACTTTGGGTTCAATTTATTAACTTTAGACTAAGTTTGGATTTAGGAAAATTTGAAAGAGAATTAGAGGGGAAGAAAATAGTAAGGAAAAATTGTCATTCTATGTTAGGAAACCATAACTTTCAAGTGATCAATTATATGAACTCAAAATACTACCTACTTGTTTTAAACATTGATTGTATGACGTCATATTCTTGAATTTTGGATCCCTAGTTTCTCCCTTAGCATAAGTCATTTTTATGGATAGCGTGGAAAATTTGTCCCCATGCATGTACTTGGACTATAAGTCTTTGTATTTGGATATTAGTAAAGATTTTGGAGTTAGTTGATCAACTTTAGGCTAAGTTTGGTTTTTGCAAAATTTGAAGGAGAATGAGATAGAAAGAAAATGGAGAGGAAAATAGAAATAAAGAAAATATAAATATATATAATATTTTTTAACATTTATAATTGATAAGAAAACCCAACCATTGACCCAATGTCTTGCAACTTGGAGGCAAAACACTTAAAAAGTACATATTGGATTAACAAAATATGGAAAATCATTTTCAATGAAATAGTACATATTGGTAAATAGAAAAAAACTGATTTTTTTTGTGTTACCTTTGGAATTTTGACTGCAGGAAACATGAGCTTGTTACCATAAAAAGGAGCCCTTGTGTTATATTATATATATGCCTTTTCTTCTTTCAAGTACTCACACTCTCATTCTCGCTCTAGTTTGTAATTAAGCAACCATGAGAAACTCCAGACCCATCATTCTGTTTCCCTTGCTTTGCTTTCTCTCCTCCACCATCTCAATCTTATGTGAGCCAAACACTTTGGTTTGCAATGAAAAAGAGAAACATTCCCTTCTAAGATTTAAGAAAGCTCTCTCTGGTCCTGGCAACTGGCTCTCGTCTTGGTCTGTCAATCAAGATTGTTGTAGATGGGAAGCAGTTCGCTGCAACAATGTTACAGGGCGAGTGGTTGAGCTCCATCTCAGTGATCTACATGACACGGATCATTATGAATTCTATAGATTGGGTGGTGAGATTAGCCCTGCTTTGTTTGAATTAGAATTTTTGAGTTACTTGAACTTGAGTGGGAATGATTTTGGAGGTAGTCCAATTCCAAGTTTCCTGGGTTCCATGGGGAGTTTGAGATATCTTGACCTCAACAATGGTGGATTTGGTGGACTAGTTCCTCATCAGCTTGGAAATCTCTCGACTCTTCGTCACCTGGATCTGGGACGTAACAGTGCGCTGCACGTTGAGAATCTTGGTTGGATTTCTCATCTTGCTTTTTTGAAGTACCTAGGCATGGATTTGGTCGACCTTCACAGGGAAGTCCATTGGCTTGAATCCGTGTCTATGTTACCTTCTCTTTCAGAGCTGCACTTGTCCAGTTGTGAACTTGATAGCAATATGACTTCATCTCTCGGGTATGGTAATTTCACATCTCTCACATTTCTTGATCTTTCTGGGAACAATTTCAATCAAGAAATACCAAATTGGTTGTTTAAACTCAGTAGTCTTGTGTCTCTAGATCTATCATACAATCAATTCAAGGGGCAAATTCCAGAGTCTTTAGGACAACTCAAATATCTAGAATATCTCGATGTTTCTGCAAATTCCTTTCACGGCCCTATTCCTACATCCATAGGAAACTTATCATCCTTGAAGTCTTTGGATCTTTCTGAAAATCCGTTGATTAATGGCACTCTTCCAATGAGTCTGGGACAACTCAAATATCTAGAATATCTCGATGTTTCTGCAAATTCCTTTCACGGCCCTATTCCTACATCCATAGGAAACTTATCATCCTTGAAGTCTTTAGATCTTTCTGAAAATCCGTTGATTAATGGCACTCTTCCAATGAGTCTGGGACAACTCAAATATCTAGAAGATCTCGATGTTTCTGCAAATTCCTTTCATGGCCCTATTCCTACATCCATAGGAAACTTATCATCCTTGAGCTCTTTGGATCTTTCTGAAAATCCGTTGATTAATGGCACTCTTCCAATGAGTCTGGGGCTTCTATCCAATTTGGAGTATTTAAATGTAGGATGGACTTCCTTAACAGGGACCATATCAGAAGTGCATTTTGCAGCACTCTCAAAATTGGAGGTCTTACGGATATCTGGAACATCTTTATCTTTCCATGTGAACTCCAGTTGGACTCCTCCATTCCAACTTTATGAGCTGGAGGCGGATTCCAGTAAAATGGGTCCAAAATTTCCTGTGTGGCTACAGACACAAAAGTCTCTTCTTTATCTAGACATCTCCAGGTCTGGAATTGTGGACACAGCTCCAAACTTGTTCTGGAAGTTCGGTTCATCTATCGCAGAGATCCATCTCTCTAACAACCAGATATCTGGGGACTTATCCCAAGTTGTACTAAATGTTCCTATCATTGATTTGAGTTCTAATTGCTTCTCAGGTCGGCTGCCACGTTTGTCTCTGAGTGTTGTTGGGTTGAATATTGCTAACAATTCATTCTCGGGACAGATTTCCCCTTTCATGTGCCAAAAGATTGAAGGAGGAAGTCAATTGCAGCTCCTTGACATATCAATTAATGCTTTATCAGGGGAACTTTCTGATTGTTGGATGCATTGGCCGTTTCTTACTCATGTAAGCCTGGGAAGCAACAATCTATTTGGTAAAATTCCTAATTCCATGGGTTCTTTGGTTGGACTTTATGCATTGAGCTTGCAAAACAATTCCTTCTATGGTGAAATACCCTCATCACTAGAGAATTGCAAGGCTTTGGGGATGATAAATCTAAGTGACAATAAATTTTCGGGGATTATACCCAGGTGGATTTTTGAGAGGACAACTCTAATTATTATCCACTTAAGATCCAATAAATTCATGGGCAAAATTCCTCCACAAATATGCCAACTTTCTTCTCTTATAGTGTTGGATCTTGCTGATAATAGTCTGTCAGGATCAATGGATCAATACCCAAGTGCTTGAATAATATCAGTGCTATGGCTGCAGGACCTATCCGGGGTCAGTATGATGCTTTGGAACCAGAGTATGGTACTGATACAAATTACATGGAAAGTGTTGTTTTACATATAAAGGGGAGGGAAGCAGAGTACAAAGAGATTCTTAAATATGTAAGGATGATTGACCTTTCAAGTAACAATTTATCTGGATCAATCCCAATTGAAATCTCAAGTCTTTTTAGACTGCAATTTCTAAACTTATCTCGAAATCATTTAATGGGGAGGATACCAGAGAAAATTGGGGTGATGACATCATTAGAATCTCTAGATCTCTCAAGAAATCATCTTTCAGGTGAAATTCCTGAGAGCATGAGCAATTTAACATTCCTTGATGACCTGGACCTGTCATTCAACAACTTTTCTGGGAGAATTCCTTCAAGCACCCAGCTTCAAAGCTTCGATCCACTTTCTTTCTTTGGCAATCCTGAACTGTGTGGAGCCCCTCTTACGAAAAACTGCACAAAAGATGAAGAGACTCTAGGTCCCACTGCTGTAGAAGAAAACAGAGAATTTCTTGAAATCTCATGGTTTTACATTGGCATGGGATCAGGATTCATTGTGGGGTTTTGGGGAGTTTGTGGAGCTCTCTTTTTCAAGAGAGCATGGAGGCATGCTTATTTCCAGTTTCTTTATGATATGAGAGACCGGGCCTATGTGGCTATAGCAATAAAATTGAAGTGGTTCCACCAAAAGTTGAGAAGGTACCATGCTGGTAAGGAAAAGATATGATTACCCTTCTATGAAAATTTTTCAAATCATATACTGACATGTTTTCCAAATCTCTTGCCTCTTACTCTTATTTTCAAATTCGTTTCAGGATGATCTCCAAGGGAGTGTATCATACTCACATGTTTCAACAACTTCGGTGGAATGGCCCAAGAGCACTATATATTCAAAGTGATAGTCTTAATTTCGTATTGCAATAATTATCTTTTGTGTTAGAAGTTTCTATATATGTTATTGATGTTGTGTTACGATATTAATTAATAATCTCTTTTAGGCACTGCTGCCATGAAAATGAATTGAGTGTTGATGCATTTGTAGTCATTTTTTACAGTCTTCTATATATATAACATGATAACACACCTGAAATTTCAATCGTGTCCGATGCATCTTTATACTCACATATTTTTCAGCAATATATCAATAAAAAATTGATTTTTTGAATTTGTATTTCAAAAATTTGAAATAGGATTTAATGGACGGGCCCAACAGCTTTTTAAAGCCCAGGCCAGTCCTCGAGGGACATTTAACCAGGACCTCATGAGACAATACTCATTTTCATTCTTGTTTGTGGCCGATGTGGGATTGTATCTCATTCTTAAAATGAAAATATGAACTGGACCAAAGGGAATTGATCTAGGACCCAAGCCAGTTGTGCTGTTTGTATTAAGTTTACATGTGTTATATATATATTTATACATTTATATTACAAACAAACATTATATAGAGGATTCGCAATGTAAATGTCCTAAGTATATATATATATATATATATCGTATATTAATTAAAATCAAATTATTGCATATAAATTAATTTTAAATATAGTATATTTTGTATACTAATTAAATATAAATTTATAAATACAATTATCAATATTTTAAAATACAAAATAATACTTCCAAATTGCATGAATCTCTATAAAATATATATTTAATTTATCACATATATATATATATATATATATATATATATATAAATTTTTTTTTTAATAAAACAATTTTAAAATGTCTATTATTATTTTTTATATCAATTTTAAAATTTTTTTTCAACATTTTCATAAATTTTAATTAATTTCCATCTCATTGATATTTAGTGTCAAATATTTACCGATATTTCTCGATATATCTTGATATATATGTAAAATCTTGTTACTCATATATCCGTAAAAACAATATTTTTATCTTTTTTTCTAATTACCAATTCCAAAAAAATTACACATCAAAAGGAGTTTCAGCTGTTAATATGATATATTATTAAAAGACATTTAATTTCTTCCTTTCCAGACAGTACAAAACAAATATAAAGGAGTAATTTTTCATTCTTTTTTCCATTTCACCTCAATGAAGAATTCTTACAATATAAAAGGGTCAAAGTTCTTCCCATAGAATTTAGGATCCCTGCTATTCCAAACAAGGAGGAAACTAGCCGTGGGATTATTAATTTGACAGAAGGAAAGGTGCAACACCATACTGCGCATCTTTCCAACGTTCCTACAAACACACACATATGCATAATTAAATTTCATAAGTAGTTGTTTAATGAATTTCATTGATAAGATCATATGATTTTTTCCATCTATTTGAAAGGTTTTCTACATGCATCCAGTGTTATTTGCTCTTCAATGCATTGTAGTTGTTTGAATTCCAGGGAAATCTTTATTAAAGGTAATTAAGCATGGAGAGACAAAGAAAGATACCACAGGTCTTAAAGTACTGTTTGTCTGGATTTGTGCATAAATGGACTCCAAGTCATTACATTTGGACTATAGCCAAGTCAACCATGGAGTGAGTGAATTTTGGTTTTCTTCTCTGATCTTGGAAATGAGGAGTGTTCCCATGCCTGACCCAGTTCCACCTCCCAAAGAGTGGCAGACCTGATATCCTGCGAGAATTCCAACCAAGTATGTGATTTAGAGCTCCGAAATCAGGAGGAAGAAAACAAAATGATAAAAGATATAACACTCAAATTGAAGCGTAAACGCTATACGGTTCAACAGTTCGGCAGAAGCATCGAAACTACAATTAAAAACACTTAAAAACTAAGAAACAGTCGAGAATTTCTTTAGATCCGACGCAAAATGCCCAATACTACCCAAAAATACCCTACTAAAATCCCAGGAAATCCCTAAAAAACACTCAGATCACTGACAAAAAAGACCCCAAAATCCAATTTCCCACAAAACAGACCCAAAATTTCCCAAATACGCTACCCAAAAACAGTAAAAGCAAACGAAACCCAAACATTTCCACATACCTTGCAAGCAATCACAATTCTCAGCCTCCTTCCTCACCGCATCTAGAACCGAGTCAATCAGCTCCGCCCCCTCAGTGTAGTGACCTTTGGCCCAGTTGTTACCCGCACCCGACTGCCCAAAAACGAAATTATCGGGTCGGAAAATCTGGCCGTACGGTCCCGATCTGACGCTGTCCATGGTGCCCGGCTCCAGATCCATGAGCACTGCCCTGGGCACGAACCTCCCACAACTCGCCTCGTTGTAGTACACATTGACTCGCTCCAGTTGCAGCTCCGTGTCGCCTTGATAGCGCCCGGTGGAGTCGATGCCGTGCTCAGCGCAGACCACCTCCCAGAACTTGGCTCCGATCTGGTTCCCACATTGCCCACCCTGAACGTGCAAGATTTCACGCATTTTTTTAGAGAGAGAAATATATATTTATATTTATATAACACAATAACACACGCAACTTTTTTTTTGATTGATTGAGCTCTTAGCAGGGGCCTTGTTTTTTGTTGCCCCTCTTTCCTTTTAGTGGTGTTTTTAGGCGTCCACAATATACTTTCTATATAATTTCAGGAACTCAATATACTGCCTATATAATTTTAGGAACTCTATTGACGTTTCTTTTTATTTATTTATTTATTTATAATATTTTCTTGATTTAACCATACAAAAATAAAATAAAATAAGCTTTCAAATCTTTTCATAGATATCATTTACTATTATTTTAACTTATAAAACAACCACTTAAAAGTTTTCAAACCATAATGATTACTAAGATTTGCTAGGAATAAAGCAATGAAAGCAAAATGGGGAAACTAAGATGGTGGTGCTTTAGCCCCATCGCCATTGGAATGTTAATATAATTGGGACTTTTGGAAGATCACAAGCTTTTCAGGGCAAAGGAAATCTTTTTCAGATATCAAACTATTGAATTACTAAAGAGAGATCTTCACAAGTCTTGAAAGTTTGTTTCCATACATTTGCCCCGTAGTCTAAGTCCACATATTTGAATGCTAATCAAGACTTTTGGATTAATTGATTAACTTTATTAATCCCTTTGTGTGGTTGTCCGAATTTGGACAAATGGAAAGGAGTCTTAGCTTTTTTTTCTTTTTTTTTTTTTCTCTCACGTTTACGTCATGGAGAATGCATAAATGCATCAATGTCATTGTTATTAAAACCCAACCATTGACCTAGCCTCATACAACTTAGAGGAAAACACTTGAAATATCATTTCTGGTATCTATCTATGACTCCTATATGATGGAATGGATGATCAAAATGTTGGACAAAAATCATTTTCCATGAAATTGCATATATTGGCAAACATCAATTATATGACATTAAATTCTTGTATTTTGGATCTCAATTTCTTCCTTGACATAAGTCATCTTTATCCCAAGGAAGTTTGTTTCCATGCCTTCACCACTGACTATAAGTCCTTGTATTTAATAAAAGTGAAGACTTTGGGTTTAGTTTATTAACTTTGGACTAAGTTTGGATTTTGGAAAATTTGAAGGAAAATGGGAGGGAAAGAAAATAGTAAGGAAAAATTGTCATTCTATGTTAGGAAATCATATCTTTCAAGTGATCAATTATATGAACTCAAAAGGCTACCTACTAGTTTTAAACATTGATTGTATGACATTATATTCTTGAATTTTGGATCCTAGTTTCTCCCTTAGCATAAGTCATTTTTATGGATGACATGGAAAATTTGTCCCATGCGTTTACTTGGATTATAAGTCTTTGTTTACTTGGACTATAAGTCTTTGTATATGGATATTAGTGAAGATTTTGGAGTCAGTTGATCAACTTTAAGCTAAGTTTGGTTTTTGCAAAATTTGAAGGAGCATGATATATATATATTAAATCACAGAGAATGCAGAAAATGCATCAAAGTAATTGATAAGAAAACCTAGCCATTGACCCAATGTCTTGCAACTTGGAGGCAAAACACTTAAAAAAGTACATATTGGATTAACAAAATATGGAAAATCATTTTCAATGAAATAGTACATATTGGTATACAGAAAAAAACTGATTTTTTTTGTGTTACCTCTGGAATTTTGACTACAGGAAACATGAGCTTGTAACCATCAAAAGGATCCCTTGAGTTATATTTATATATATGCCTTTTCTTCTTTCAAGTACTCACACTCTCATTCATAAAGGTAATTAAGCGTGGAGAGACAAAAAAATTTCCTACAACAAATAGTTCAAGTCAAGAAAGATATCACAAGTCTTAAGGTACTAATTGTCTGGATTTGTGCATAAATGGACTCCAAGCCATTACATTTGGACTATAGCCAAGTCAACCATTAAGTGAGTGGATTTTGGTGTCTTTTTGGATCTCTATAAATGTCTAGTCTACCTCCTACTTTTTAGCTAGCTTGATTACATTGCATAGCCCTAAGAACTTTTTACTTAGGACCACTACTTCTACTATAGAGTATTAGGCTCGGATTGGTTCTCAATACAAGAGAAAGGAAAAATGGGAAGAAAAGAACAAAAGTAGTAAATGACTTGTTATAGAAAATATTCAATAAAATATAACCTAAACATTTTTTTTGTATAAGTTTATGTATTTTCAACTTTTTTTAAAAAAAAAATTCAAATAAAATTCTAATATATATAGACATCTATGAAGTTGGTATGCATGTATATATACATATACATGTGGTTTTTGAGTAGCTTTACTATAACAATTCTTTTCAATTCAACAAGAGAAAAGTGGTGTTACAATTGAGTAGCTTTGCTTGAAAGATTTTATCCAATGAAATTAACTATGCCCAAATTAGGAGCTAGTTGTGAAAAAAATTAGATAATAACCAACTATACTAAACATTATGTACCCCAGACAAACACAATACTAAAATGTTGATGAACAAATAAATGATAACTAATATAAGCAAATTATTAATTTGAACCAATTTTCTCCTTAAAAGATTACCAATTTTCCATCAATCAAGTTGTTTTTTCCATATGTAGAAAGTTGAGAAAAATATCTTTCATACATAGGACATTGAGAGAAATATCCTTCACAAACCAAAATAATTGAAGTCAAGAGGGACATCTTAAGTCTTAAAAAGTTTGTCTGCATTTGTAGATAAATAGACTCTAGTCATTGTATTTGGAATTTTGGATGGTGGCCAAATCAACTTTGAAAAAATCAGCACATATTTCTATTGGAAGTGACTAAATTTTTGGATCAAGTATTTTTAGAACAAATTATCATCCAAGGGGAATTTTGGATGGAGCAATAATCATCTCTAATATCTCAAGCTTTGCACCATTGAGCAATTTACTAGCTTAACATGATGGAACAACAACCATTTCCTTGGTATTAGTTTGTCATACAAGGGGAATCCAAAAATGATTTTCCATACCATTGAGCTTCACATTCAATTTGGACTTGGAAAAGCTAACCCCGGTGATATTGCCCTACAATCTACTTGGGTAAACCCCCATCGATTTTCTGCTTTTTAATCCTTTGTACCTCGAAGGACCCAATGTCATCATTGTCAATAGTACATATAATGGAAATTTTCATTTACTTTGATGCTCACAAACTTATTTTCTTTTGCTTCATTTGACAAGAGCATCAAATAAAATATAAAGCAAGTTGCACCGAGACTTAATCAACTTCTTGAAAATTTACACTTCCGCATTGTCGAACCTTTGTCAATCATAACCAAAATAAGAATAGTAGCCTAGGAAAAAACTATTTATGTTAAAAACCTTTTCAATAGTTCTTATCCTTATGGAATTATTTGGACCTAGAAAATCTTTGCACCATAGAAACCTAATCAACTACCATAAAATATATATATTAAAAAAAGAAGAATATTAACCCACAATTTGGGGCGGGGAAAACGCTAAATGCTAGCGTGCTTTTTCAACTGGACAAGAGATACTTAAGGGCCAAAAGAGCAGTTGGTGCCTATGGGTAAGTGTAAGCAGCTAGGGTGAGCCAACTTGAGTTATTTGTCATGGTTGGCTGAGTATGAATCTGTGGCACGTGAACTATTCTACTCCTCCCAATTATGATCTTATTGCAAAAAAATTAATGGGACCATGAGCATTAGTACAGGATTTGAAAATAACGGGAGAAAGAGATGAGGACAAACCCCCTTTAAATACTCGTGTATTAGTAGTGTCTCCCTGAATCAAACTTCTTTCCATGAGAAAATGCAATGCAATGATCATGGTGTTTCTTCTGTTAACAATCTTAAGCTTATGCACAAAGCAAGCACCTTGATTTGCCATGAAAAGGAGAAACAGGCCCTTCTAAGAATCAAGCATGCCCTCACTGACCCTACAAACCGGCTTTCATCCTGGTCTGTCAATGAAGATTGTTGTGGATGGACAGGAGTCCATTGTGACAACATGTCTGGTCGGGTAGTCGAGCTCCACCTCGGTAATTGGAATGATCCTAGCGCAATCGGACCCTATGGCATATTGGGTGGTGAGATTAGTCCTGCCTTACTTGAATTACAGTTTTTGAGTCACTTAGACTTAAGCTACAATGATTGTGGAGGTACTCCTATTCCTAGCTTCCTTGGTTCCATGCAAAGTCTAACATTCCTTTACCTCTTCAATGCATCCTTTGGTGGAGTAATCCCTCATCAGCTTGGAAATCATTCCAGCCTTCGTTATCTTGTTCTAGGATGTTATGCAGTCAGTTGTGAGCTTTATGTTGATAACTTTAGCTGGATTTCTCTTCTTTAATTTCTTCCCTTGAGACCTTGGGCCTCCAAGGAATTGATTTACACAAGGAAGTTCACTGGCTTGAATACTTGAGTGTTCTCCCTTTGCTTTCAGGGTTATCCTTGGTCCATTGTCAACTAGATAACATGAGTCCATCTCTTGAATATGTCAATTTTATATCTCTCTCATACCGTTTTCTCCCTTCTAACAATTTCAATCATGAATTACCAAATTGGGTGTTTAATCTCGGTAGTAACCTTATGTATCTCGACCTAAGCAACAATTCTCTCCATGGTCAGATTCCAAGCACCATATCAAATCTTCGTAATTTAGTATACCTGAATTTCTCAAACAATCACCTAAAGGGGCAAATTCCAGAGTCCTTAGGGCAGCTCAACCACCTAAAGGAACTTAATCTTGATTACAATTCCTTGGATGGTCAGGTTCCTTCGTCAATAGGAAATTTATCATCCTTGTCCACATTATATCTTTATGGTAATCTATTAAATGGCGCTCTCCCAGAGAGCATGGGACTTCTTTCAAATTTGGAAGCTCTGGTTATAGGAAGAAACCCTTTGGCAGGAATTGTATCAGAAGTACATTTTACCAAACTCTTAAACTTGAAGTACTTAGAGATGTCTTGGACGTATCTAACATTCAATGTGAGCTCAAATTGGATTCCTCCATTTTCAACTTCAATATATGAAGATGATTTCTTGCAAGATGGGCCCTAAGTTTCCAGGATGGCTGCAAACACAAAGATCTCTTCAGAGTCTATACATCTCCAACTCAGGAATCGTGGACACTGCTCCTAGCTGGTTGTGGAAGTGGGCTTCACAAATTCCACATGTCCTGCATCTCTCTGATAACCGGATATCTGGGGATTTATCTGAAGTTCTGTTGAATAATACTCACGTCGATCTGAGTTCTAATTGTTTCACAGGCCAGTTACCACGTTTATCACAGAACGTTATCGAGTTGAGAATTGCCAACAATCCATTTCCAAGACGGATTTCCTCTTTCTTGTGCAGAAAGGTTAATGGAGGAAGTAAATTGGAGGTCCTCGATTTATCAAATAACTCATTGTCAGGGAAACTTTCGAATTGTTTGATGTATTGGCCATCTCTGACTCATTTGAACCTTGGAGACAACAATCTATCTGGTAAAATTCCCAACTCCGTAGGCTCTTTATTTGCTCTCAAAGCATTGCATTTGTACAATAATAGCTTCTTTAGAGATATACCAGTATCACTGCAAAACTGTGCATTTTTGGGCCTTGTGGATTTAGCTGAAAATAAATTCTCAGGGAATATACCAAGTTGGATAGGGGAAATGTCCACTCTAATGGCTCTCTCTTTAAGATCCAATAAATTCATTGGCAATATTCCTCCACAAATATGCCAAATTTCTTCTCTTATAGTGTTGGATCTTGATGATAATACATTATCAGGAGCCATACCAAAGTGCATAAACAATTTTAATACAATGGCAAGAATGGACACTGCAGTTGATGATAACTTCAAAGTTTTGTTTGATTACAATTACTTGAAGTACGAGGATCTTTCCTTTGTGGTTAAAGGGAGGAAATCAGAGTATGACAGTATTCTTGCACTGGTGAGGACAATAGACTTTTCGAGTAACAATTTGTCAGGATCAATCCCTGCTGAAATCTCAAGTCTCTCAGGATTGCGGTTTTTGAACTTGTCTCGAAATCATTTGATTGGAAGGATACCAGAGAAAGTTGGGGGCATGGAAACCTTGGAATCTTTGGATTTGTCAAGAAACCATCTTTTAGGAGCAATTCCTGAAAGCATGACAAATTTACCATTCCTTGATCATTTGGACCTGTCTTACAACAAGTTATCAGGGACAATACCTTCAAGCACTCAGCTTCAAAGCTTCGATGCACTTAGCTTCATTGGCAATGATGAACTTTGTGGAGCTCCTCTTACCAAAAACTGCACAAAGAAGGAAGATTTTCAAGGTGTGAACCACATTGAAGAAAGCAGAGAAGACTTTGAACTGCCATGGTTTTATATTGGTATGGCTACTGGATTCATCCTGAGCTTTTGGGGAGTCTGTGCTGCTCTTTTATTCAAAAGGACTTGAAGGCATGCTTATTTCAGGTTTGTTGATGACACGAGAGACAAGCTCTATGTGGCTACCATGCTGAAGATGAAGTGGTTGCGCAATCATTTGAGAAGACACCATTTTGGTAAGTGAAATGTACCATCTTCTTTAATCACAGACTTAGATTTCTCTCTTCTTATTTGTCTCAAATGACATGGGATTTGGTTTTGATAGGTTCGAGATGTTTAAGGGGTTTCAGCCAAGAGAGAAGGGAGGAAAGGGAAGGTGGTGGATCGTAATTAAAAGACTTGAGGAAAACATTCCAGGTGGATTGCCTTCTTAGCACTTTTCAACTTGGTTATTTCTTATCATAATAAAGTGTTCCGAATACTTCTAAAATACATCTTATTAAATAGTTTATCAGTTATATTTTAGTACATCAACATCTATGAAATTTGAAAAAAGAAAAATAGAGGAGAAGGTTGAAGAAAATAACTTCCCATTCCAAACCTTGAACACTGCTATTACCATATGGTTTAAATTCCTGGTTAACAGATCTATTCGTTCATACCCTTGTTTTGAATATGTTTCAGGGCACAAATGACCTCATAAGGGCAACATGTCTCCAACTTCTGTGGCATAGCCAAAGATCAGTTCTCAAGTGTGTGGTATTTGGAATTGTATTAATTATCAACTCGTTAATGCTGATCTTTATAGTATACTTTCTACTATGTCATTTGCTATTACGTCATAAAAACAGGCGTTGCTGATTGTTGTTATATTATAATGAATTGAAGATTCATATGTTTTTGTGGATGTAATTTTCAGTCATTTCAGCAATTTTATTTGACACCAATTTTCAATTAATAAAAGAGCCAGTAACTGGAAGAATGTCTGACTGCTGATCATGAAACCATGTTAGTCTACTGCGGTGTCTCACAGTGAGTTACAGAATTATTGAGGTTTGAGGTGCCTGATTCCACAGGCCCGCGACAATCGAACTGTTCATACAATTGGAACTTGGGAGGACCAGAAGCTTTGCAAGTCTAAGAAAAATCTCTTTCAAATATCAAATTACTGAAGTCAAGTGAGATGTCACACGTCTTGAAAGTTTCTGGAAGTGTTCATCATCAATGGACTAAGTCCACGTATTCAGATGGCAGTCTAGACTTTCAGGCCAACCATGTTTTATGAGTTCAAAGAAATAATGGCTCGATAGTTTGAGATGATTGACCTTTGTCTCATGTCATACTATATTGGCATAGAAGTGAATCAAACAAAAAATGGTGTTTTTATTTCTCAAGAAGACTATGCAAAAGAAATTATGAAAAAGTTTACATGAATATATGTAATCTAGTGAAACAAACCAATAAAATGTGAAGTTAAATTGTCATGATATGAAGAAGGAGACATGGTGGATTCAATATAATACAAAAGTTTATTTGGAAGCGTACACTATTTGACTTGTATAAGGTTAAACATTCTTTTTGGAATTGAACTTATTAGTTTTTTTATTTTATTTTATAAAATCACTAATAGTGACTCGCATGGAGACTGCTAAATGAATTCTTCATTACATCAAATGTACACTTGATTATGGTTTATATTATTCATCTTCTAACAATTTTAAACTTGTTGTATATAATGATAATGATTGAGGCAAAGACTTGGATGATCGAAAAAGTACTATTATCTTTGTGTTTTTATTTTATAAGAGATACTATATTCACTTGGACTTTAAAGAAACAATTTATTGTGACACTTTCAACTTGTGAAGTAGAATTTGTTTCAATAACATCATGTGTATGTAATGCAATTTAGCTAAAAAAACTTGTTGAATGAGTTTAATTTGCCACAAAAGGAACTAATAGAGATCCATGTAGACAACTATTATCCTAAGCGTTCTCTTAATTGGGTTTTAATGTTACAAAATAAGGTTAAGGACATTAATGATTCAAATCAAGTTAAGTATTTTCAGGTTTATTTGTGAAAAAAAAAAAAAAAAAAAAAAGAAGCTCAAACAAATATGGAAAAAGATCAATATTGTGAAAACTTGAGACTTTTGAAGACTTGAACTAACCAATGATATATTGTAAGATGGTATTTGTCGATGCACTTAAGTTTAAGTTATTTTTCATACACTTAAAAGTTTATTTTCATCATTTAGCTTAAAACAATTTTTTTTTTTTTTTTTATCAAAGAAATAGATGAATCCTTGTTTTTGATTACCCATTTGATTAAGTCGCTTAATCGGTTAAGGCCTTTCTATGGCTTTTGGGGTCCTTAAGCTAGAAAGCTACAAATTAGAGAGTTTTAAAGTATTTATTGATAAAAGAACATCCACATTCAATTGAAAAAACATTCTTTCTCTCATTAAAAGCTCTTCTTCAAGGTGCATTGATTTCTCACTTGCAATTCTTTTTGTCTACTTTCAAATCCATCCTAACTTCTACTTGTATTTTGAGCTTAACTTGCTACTACGTTTGGAGTTTGTTAATCTTTTCTTACCTTCTCCTTGTGAGAGAAAAGTTTTCAAATAGGTTGAGTACTTGAAGAGTTTGTTAAGGTCAATTGGAATCTTAAAATCCAAATGTTAGAAGTATGGAGACTTTGGCTATAAAAGTCTTGAAGATACCCTCACTCGATTAGAAGTTTGACAAAAGTAGATGTAGGCGGCTTATCGAGTCACTATAAAAAAGTTTGCATTTCTCTTTTTATTATTCTTGCTTTGTTCTTCATTTCTCATCCTTTTAGCTTTTGGTCGATTGTTTTGAAAAAACTTCTAACACCCAATTCAAATCCCCTTTTGGGTGATTTCTTCAATTTAATAAGTAGTTCTTTTATTTAAAGACAACTATTTGGGAAAAGATTTTAACCTTGGATCATTTATAGAGGAGAGAGTGATTTTTGGCAAACAGATATTTCATTTTTCGTTTAAAGGAAGAATCCATTAGTTACATCAATATTCATTATGTTAACACAAAAGCGTTATGGCTTTTATTGTTTTCCTTATTTGGCATATCGTGGGCGCTTCCCTCTTTGGCCAAAGAAACACTATTGTGATGACAAGACTCTTTCATGAGTAAAAAAAATGGAAAAAAAGAGTGGTGAATTACTCATTTATGTTTATTTTGGACAATTTGAAAGGAAAGAAATGGTAGATCATTAGAAAATTAAGAGCATTTTGCTTAAGAGTTGAAACACTCTTTTCTTTGTAATCTATGGGATTGGCCTAAGTTGTTTATAGTTTTTGGTCCTCTTTATATAATATATTTTTTTGATTGATTAAGCTCTTAGTGGGGGGTCTTGTTTTTTGTTGCCTCTCTTTCCTTTTGGTGGTGTATTTAGGCGTCCATGATATACTTCCTATATTATTTTAGACACACTATTGACATCTCTTTTTTTATAATATTCTGTTGATTTAACCATACAAAAATAAAATAAAATAAAATGAGCTTTCAGATCTTTTCATAGATATCATCTGCAGTTATTTTAACTTATAAAACAACCACTTAGAAGTTTCCAAACCATAATGATCACTAAGATTTGCTGGGAATAGAGCAATGAAAGCAAAATGGGGAAACTAAGATGGTGGTGCTTTAGCCCCATCATCATTGAAATATTTATATAATTGGGATTTTGGAAGATTACAAGCTTTTCAAGGCAAAGGAAATCTCTTTCAAACATCAAACTATTGAATTACTAACTACAAGGAGATAATTAAGGATAGTCAAAAGGCTAGGTGGTTTCAACGGTCTTATACTTGATTTTCTCCTTGATGTGCTGGTTTCCAATTCAAAATATAAAATAGTTTATAATTACAAATAAATTAAAAATAATATTGTTTGTTCATTGTTTTCTAGAACAATTTTTAAAAATAAAGGATAATTTTTAGACAAGTAGAAGTTGTTGTGTTCACTTATTTCTAAAAACAAAACTAAAATATAGAAAAAAATTAATTTAAAAAGTACAAAAAGCAAATAAAGTAGAATACAATTTATTTTCCTTATTATTTTCTTTTCACAAATATTAAAAATCTTCTAATATAAACTTCCTAAATTACACAACTAATTTATGAGTTTATTATTAAATTAATATTCATATTTTACTGAGAATGATTTATTTTTAAATTTATTTATAGTTACAAACCTATTTTTTATTTTAATAATAAAATCAAAATAAAAATTGTTTTGGAAAAAAAAAATGAGTTTTTTTTATACATAAGAATAACTTTTATTTAAGATAGAAAAAATGGTTTACTTTTTCTTTACCCACATATTTGAACACTTCAAAGTCATTCCCCAATTCCCTACATGACCTTTGAATTAGATTCTAAAAGCTTAAACGCGCAAATGGATTTTTGGATCTATTGGGGACTTCTAACAAAAAGATTAAAATATATTTATTCAAATGAGGTTTTCGTTTGTTTTTTTTATCCTTTGAAAAATGGTTTTAAAAACAATTGTAAAGCACCCTTATTTTTAGAAAATATCATTTTTTTTTTTTTAACTTAAGATATTTTTGAAAACAAATTTAAGAATTCCTTTACTTTACCCATATATTCCATTAATGACTTTGAAGGCTTCAACGTCATTATCCAACTTCTTGTTTGATTCCAAAAGCATAAAACACTGCTTCTCTAGGTTTTCTACAATTGATTTTTTTTGGATCTATTTGTGACTTCCCTCAACTACCTTATTTTGCGGGATGAGAAGGAAGATTTTGGAAGTCATATAAATAATTAATAATCAGGTTTTCTCAAAAACATTTTGCTTCTTCCACAATAATTATGTGAGAAGGTATTAGTGGCAATAATTTTTGTACATTTCATTCATTAGATTTTCACCTAAATAAATTTTTATTATTTATTTATTATTATTGTTATTATTATTATTATTATCATTGTTGTTGCTGCTTTGTATACATACGATACTACACTAATAATGTTTTTTTAGCATTCTTGTCTCTATAAAATTATACATGTTAATGAAAAATAATTTCATTTTTCATATTTTTATTATATATTAGACAATACTAGGAATTGGGAAAACAAAAAAAGAAATTCAGAATTTTATGTTTAGTTTGTGAAGGAAGATAGAAAAGATGAGAAATTAAAAAATGTTTAAAAACTAGTACATTTTCTAATGTTTATTCAAACCCCTGAATGTCAATTCCACCATTAAATTGACTTCCAATAATTTTAATGCTATGTTTGGTTTTAAAAGAATACTAAGGATAAAATAAAAAAAAAATAAAAAAGAAGAAACTAGGTTCTACTTGGTTCTCGGAAAAAATTAAAGTAAATTAGGAGAAAAAAAATAAAGAAGAAAAGTAGAAGGAAATAAGAAATAAAAAAAATAGAAAGTTTAATTTAAAATAAGTAAATTATTTTTATTAGCTATTTGTAGTTTATTTAACTTATTTTAACAATTATATATAAAGATCAAATGATATGAAAATACATAAAATTTTAATTAATTTATATTATATTTGATTTTATTTACTATGTTTTTATAGTAATCCAAAGATAAGAAAACATTTTCCTTAATTTTTTTTATAGTACTTTTCTAAAAATCAAATATAGGATAGAAAATATGATTTAAGTAATTCAACTTTTTAAATAAGTTTCCACTATGTTGACTCATATGATATGGAAATTTTCACATGTCAAAGTGGCATAGATTGTATCCAAACTACTACATCATACCCCAAATCTAATATAAGATTTAAATAAATAAAAATTGAATATAAAAAAATTATTAAAAAAAATTTATTATTATATTTGGTTTCAAAAAAGTACTAAGAAAAGAAAAAAAAAAAAAAGTTCTCATGTTTGGTTTCATTGAAAAAATATATATAAAAAATTTTAAATTGGTTTTAAATTATTTAATCTTTAGATAGAAGAGGAAAAATAAGTTTAAAGGAATATACAAAAATAATTTATTGACTTTAAATATATCTTTTATTTTCCTAAATAAAAAAATAATAATGTTCTCATATTTGGTTTCACTAGAAAAATATAAAAAAGAAATTTTAAATTAGTTTTAAATTATTTAATTTTTAGATAAAAGAGGAAAAATAAGTAAAATAAGTTTAAAGGAACATACAAAAATAATTTATTGACTTTAAATATATCTTTTATTTTCCTTCTATTTTTTCTCTTAAATTTTATTTCCTTACATTTTCCTCCAAAAAAATTTTGGAATAAACATAACCGAAGTATTTAACAATTTATTGCTCAAATTGGCTAAGGATTTTTGTTTTTTTTAAAACATTTAAGATGCTTTTATTAAGCGATGACATAGTTTTAATATAACATTTGCAGAAAATGGGACTAGACATGAGGCCAAACGCCCTTTAAATACTCCTACATGAGAGTAAGTAGTATAACCCTTGGCTTTCCTTGTCTGAGCTCTGCTACTACTGCTTTGCTAGAGTTGGAACATTTGAATTTCTTGGATTTGAGCATAAATGATTTTGGAGGTGCTCCCATTCCTAGTTTCCTTGGCTCTATGAGGAGTCTAAGACATCTTGACCTCTGGGGTGCTTCATTTGGTGGCCTAATACCTCATCAGCTTGGAAATCTCTCAAGCCTTCGCCACCTTGACCTAGGAGGAAATTCTGGCTTTTATGTTGACAATTTTAGTTGGATTTCTCATCTTTCTTCCTTGGTATCCTTGGACGTGACTTGGATTGACCTTCACAGGGATGTTCATTGGCTTGATTCTGTAAGTCTGCTCGCTTCCCTTTCAGAGCTAATCTTGGCCAATTGTCAACTTAATAACATGATTTCATCACTTGGGGATGTCAATTTTACATCTCTCACAGTCCTGTATCTTCCTTCTAACAACTTCAATCACAACATGCCAAGTTGGTTGTTTAATCTCAGTAGTCTTTGGTCTCTGGACCTGAGTTACAATTCTCTATAGGGTCAGATTCCGAGCACCATATCAAATCTTCAGAACTTGCACTATCTAAATTTATCAGTCAATATGTTAACAGGGCAAATTCCAGACTCTTCAGGGCAGCTCAAACATCTAACACTTGTTTCACTTTTTTCTAATTCCTTATGTGGCCCTATTCCTTCACGGTTGGGAAACCTATCATCCTTGTCTTACTTAGATCTTTTACATAATCAGTTAAATGGCACTCTTCCGAGGAATCTGGGACTTCTTTCAAATTTGGTGGTACTGCGCATTGCATCCAACTCCATAGAAGGAACTGTATCGGAAGTAAATTTTACCAAAGTCTCCAAGTTGAAGTTTTTGGACATGTCTTCTACATCTGTTGTATTCAATGTGAGCCACAACTGGATTCCTCCTTTTCAACTTGAATATATAAATTTGGGTTCTTGCAAGATCGGTCCCAGGTTTCCTGCATGGCTACAAACACAAACATCTCTTCAGTCGACATCCTTGTACAACGTAGGAATTGTGGACACAGCTCCAAATTGGTTCTGGAAAAGGATTTCACATATTCAATTGATCTCTCTCGGGCATAACCAGATATCTGGGGATTTCTCCCTAGTTCTCCTAAATAGTACTATCTCCGTTGCAGATTCTAATTGCTTCATGGGTCAATTACCACATTTGTCACCAAATGTTATTGGGTTCAGTATGCGCAATAATTCATTTTCCGGACAGATTTCCTTTTTCTTGCGCCAAAAGATGAATGGAAGAAGCAAACTGGAGATACTCGACATATCAAATAGCGCTTTGTCAGGGGAACTTGGTCATTGTTTGATGCATTGGCAATCTTTGACTCATTTAAACTTGGGAAACAACAATCTGTCTGGTAAAGTTCCTGAATTGATTGGCTCTTTATTTTCTCTCAAGGCATTGCACTTGCATAATAATAGCTTCTCAGGAGCTATACCATCATCACTCAGAAAGTGCACATCTTTGGGCCTCATAGATTTTGCTGAAAATAAACTTACCGGAATCATACCTAGCTGAATAGGAGAAAGAACAGTTCTGATGGTTCTCCGGTTAAGATCCAATCAATTCGTTGGGGAAATTCCTCCACAGATATGCAGACTTTCTTCTCTTATAGTATTGGATCTTGCTGATAACAGGTTATCAGGGTCCATACCGAGGTGCTTGAATAATGTCAGTGCAATGGCTACAATTAACAGTCCAATTGATGATGAATTTAATATTTTAACAGATTATAGTTGCTTTTCATACAGAGAGAATCTTTTGTTGGTCATTAAAGGGAGGGAATCAATATACTTTAGTATCCTTCCATTAGAAAGGATAGTCGACCTTTCAAGTAACAATTTGTCTGGAGGAATCCCTACTGAAATCTCTAGTCTTTTTGGATTGCAGTCTTTGAACTTGTCTCAAAATCATTTAATGGGAAGGATACAGGAGAAAATTGGGGACTTTGAATGTTTAGAGTCTCTAGATCTCTCGAACAACCATCTTTCAGGTGAAATTCCTCAAAGCATCATTAAGTTGACATTTCTTAATCACTTGAACTTGTCATACAACAATTTCTCTGGAAGAATTCCTTCAAGCACACAGCTTCAAAGCTTTGATGCTCTTGCTTTCATTGGCAACCACGAACTTTGTGGAGCTCCTCTCTTGAAAAACTGCACAGAGAATGAAGATTCGAATCCCAGTGATGAAAATGAAGACAGCTTCGAAAGATCATGGTTTTATATTGGTATGGCAACTGGATTCATAGTGAGCTTTTGGGGAGTCTGTGGTGCTCTTCTATGCAAGAGAGCTTGGAGGCATGCTTACTTCAAGTTCCTTGACAACATGAAAGACCAGATTTATGTGGCAACAGTGCTAAAATTGAGCTGGCTCCGCTACCATTTCAGAAGATACCGCATCAGTAAGTGAAAGATATAGGTTCTCTATCTGCATCTCATTCATTTATTCAAATGCTTCGGCAGGGTACTTTATTTTCAAATACAAACATTAACCTACTTTGACCAAATTTCAGGAGTAAAATGGAACTGGATTTTGACAGGTTTGAGATGTCTAAGGGGCTGCAACCAGGAAAGAAGGGACGAAAGAGGTGGTGTTGAATCTTAAGAAAAACATGTCCAGGTGGAGTGCCTTCTTAGCTCTTAATCTAGACCTGCCACTTGCTTGTTATATATAGTAGTTGTCACACCCCTAATAATTGCCTTAAATTTTTCACCGAGTGTGCGGTACTAAGGACCCTTCCTTAGCCAACCTTTCTTCCTAGTCCTTAGAAAAGCAGAGTAACAGGACACACAACAATTATGGGAATCCTTCCCAACTTGTATTATTTCACTCACTACAAGATACAAAACTTTTCAAAGTGTCTCAACACTTTGCCTGAGTTAGAACAATGCTTATACTCCTAAGCATTCAGAGATTTATCTCCATCTCTCATATTCTGTCTCAAGAACGCAGGAGGCCCTTTTAAAAGACCCAGCTTGCAAGTTACAATTTCAAAATTCAAAATTCAAAAGTTTGGTTGTTATGCAACTGCCACAATCGCCCATAACTACTTCCATAACCACCCAGATAGTGAGCTGCTTGTGTAACCACCCAGCTGGAGACACTTCTTCAGTCCAAGGTGTCTTTTCGCACCAGCCACCAACACCACAACCATCTACCAGTCCATTGTAGCTGATTGTTCACTTGATCACTTGTTGTCCCAACTAGCTATCACTAGCTAGCTGCACTAACTAGCTGCCATCCCCTCTAGCCTTTCTCATCAAGCTGCTGGTGAGTCCCCCTAAAAAGCTGCCTCCTTCCCTGTAAGGTGCCTTTTGTGACCGGGTGCCCACTAACGTGTCTTTGATTAAGGCCTTCTGAACCAGCAGCATGCACCAACCAATTGACTAGGTGTCTGGTGCATCAGTGTGCCTTCCCTACTCTGATGTGTCAACCCATGCCATGTCAAGGTGCCCATGGCCTGGGCATGTGTCTAGCTCCCCCTGTTAGGTCAAGCTCCAGGGCAATGAACCATGGCATTGCGCCCATGGCTATTCCTTCTTGGTGCACAGGTCATTGAGTCCCTATGCTGTGCGTGGGCATCATAAGTGTGAGTCAACTGCTTGTCTAGTGCCCTATTAGACCATGGCATTGCGCCCATGGCTTCCTCAGCTGGTTCGCTACACAAGGCTTAGGCGCTCTCTTGCCTACCCGTGGAGAAGGTAAGCCGCACTAGGCCCTGTGCCGTTGCGGCCACGGGGTGCACGCCACACATGTCATGGAGCTCATGTGTGTGTGCTTGAGTGTCGTCTGTGTGTCCTAGGCACGCCCAAGGCCTTACCATGGTGCCCCCTTGGTGCGGTTAAGGTCTTCCCTTGGTGCCCCCTTAAGTCACCTACTCCCCTTCCCCCCCCCCTTTAAAAAGCAATATGAGCCATTTTCACAATGTCTAGAGGAGACATAATAGAATATTTAAATAATTATAAATCATATTCCAAAATGAACCTCAACCTCCATTTGCACCAGCTTCATAACCAAAATATGCCTGGTGAGCGCGCGGTGCCTGCCTGGTGCTCGCGCGATGCCTGTCTGGCTCTCCCGTGGTGCGCACACGATGCGCTTCTAGCTTGCCTGCGGTGCTCATCTGGCTTGCTCGCGGTACGCGTCTGGCTCGCCCGTGGTGCGCTTGCGGTGCCTATTTGGCTTTCCTGCGGTGCGCTTCTGGCTTGCTTGTGGTGCGTGTCTGACTCGCATATGGCCTCCTCATTCTAACTCCTGGGTTTGAACCACCAAACCTCCAAGTCATCCTTGCTCTCTGTCTAGGCTCCCATGGGTGTAAGGCCTACCTATAAGGCCCTTTTCTCCATCTCTGGGTCAAGAGGCTAAGGGGCTAACAGTAGTCTTCCAAAGCTTTTAAGCTCACTAAATGATCTATGACTTACAAGTATTTTTCATCAACATATGCAAAAGGATAATGCTCACATAATAGAAGGGGATAGGTGAAAGATCATGGAGAAGAACTATATATATATTTTTTTATGATGGAATCGTGTAACCACTTGGAATATTTTTTCTCCTGAACATTCATCATGGGCTCATCCCTAAGAATGTCAATCATATAATAGTCATGCTCTACATATTATAGTTGTTTAAGCTTGTTCCAAATATGTTTCGGGGTGCAGTACATACTTCAATGGCGTGGTGGAAAGATCTGTACTCAAGTGGAATGTACTTAATTGGAATTGCAGTAATTTATCAACTTTATTGATGTTCTTGTTCATAATGATGTAGTTGCTACTCTTTTATTTCCTGTTGTATCCTAATCACTGCTACTTGGTCATGGGTTGTTATATCATAATAAAGTCAACATGTGGTGTGTTTTAACGTAATATTCTAAGGTACCAACTTCATACCTTATTTAACTTGCAATTCTAGCTTCAGTAGTTGTGTTCAACCATAATGTCAGTTGCTTGCCATTTTAACGTGAGGTGAAGCTAAGACCCTGGGGCAATAACATTTTATTTCTCTTATTTTTTCTTTAGGTTCCATTTGGATGGATTCTTTTTTCTTTTCTTTTTTAATTTTCCTTAATTTATCATCATTAAAATTAGCAATATATCATTTTGAATATATAGAATTATATATATTCAACTAAATACAAATAAACACAAAACATTTTATATGAACAAAATAAAGTTCCACATTCACAATTTCATAATATAAATTTATCTTAAAAATGAAGACATATCGATATGGAGTGGAGAGACTAGTTATACACACTGTTTGGAATTGGCTTCGAGATTCAACCTATGAGACTCAAAGTTGTTTCTTCTTTACCTACACATCGATTAAAAGATAATAATGTAATATATCTTTAGAAACTTTTAGGCTATGTTGAATTCTCAAGAAATTTGAAAGAAAATGTGAAGAAAAGAATAAAGAGAAAAGGTAAAGAAAAATAAAAAATAGATTTAAAATGAATAAATTATTTTTATATGCTATTTTAAATTTATTTCTCTCATTTTAACTCTTTGATACAAATATTAAATAATTTAAAAATAAATAAATTTTTAATTAATTTGAATTATATTTAATTTTCTTTAATATTTTTTCATAGGATATTCGAATAAGAGAAAATAATTTTCTTTAACATTTTCTTTAGATTTCTCATCTTTCTTTTTTGAAGTACCTAGACATGGTAAAGGTTGACCTTCACAAGGAAGTCTATTGGCTTGAATCCATGTCTATGTTTCTTCTCTTTCAGAGTTGCACTTGTTAGGATATCACTTGATAGAAAAATGGTTTCATCTCTCAGGTATATCAATTTCACATCTCTCACTTTTCTTGATCTTTCTAAGAACAATTTCAATAAAATAAAAAAATGCCAAATTGGTTTTTTAATCTTGGTACTAAAGATTTTAAGTCTTACCAAATATTAGAGTCCTTGGGGCAATTCAAATATCTAGAATATCTTGATCTTTTCACTGATTCCCTTTGTGGCAACATTAATCCTTCATCTATAGGAAACTTATTCTCCTTGAGCATGTTAAATTTTTTTGATGAGATGAGAGTGAGGCGTGTTGCAAATTTGATAGCCTTGGTTCTAGGAATGAAAAAAGAAAAAAAGAATTTTCTAAATAACTAATATATCTTTAAACTTTTTTATCAACATAAATAGTTCTTTTTGAGTTGATTCTAAACTTAAATATCACTTATGTTTTTTAATTCATATCCTTCTTTGTATATCATTTACCTAGTTTTTGTTGCATCTCTATTTTTCTTAGTATTGGTAGACTTTCAAACAAAAATATTTTATTATGATAATTAATATTTTTAAAATTTTTTCCTTAGCATGAACAATTTTTTGTGTTAAGTGAATTATAAAGTTGAACTTAAGATAATTCAGGAAATGATAGTCTTCGTTAATTTTATCATAATTAATTTATTCAGTTGTTATAATTAAATTTATTAATTAATTTGATTTCACATATGAGTAATTAATATTTGAATCATTTACGTATATTTATGATTGGAGTATGATTAAAATGCTAAAACAATTTTTTTTTTCCAAATTAGTCACTAACCCCAAACTAAACCATTTAAATGGGAGAAAATAACTTTCCATCATAATTGTTAACATATCATATGTTCATTAATAATTTTTGTTGACTGGAAATTTTAGGACTTCTGAAGTCTATGCCCAATTCTAGGGTGGAACCACCAACTCCCAGCCAAAGTCTTAAAAGCTAAAATGTGAAAGCCTATAAATGTATGATTACAAAATGTATAATGCTTTGGTATCAAAATCTCCTTTTCCAAAATGGGTAATGCTTGCACCAAAATCTCATTTTCTGTACCATACCCACAATTTTCCAAGGGTAATATGTCACATGTGAAGAAATGCTTCAGTACCATAGAAATTTCCAAAATAATAAGAAAGAAAAAAACAGTATCAGAGAATTTATATTTACTAAGAAAGAAAAAACACTAGTATAATAAAATTTATTTAATATTTTATATATTTGAAAGAGATTTCATTCCTTAAACAAAAGAGAAAATAAAAGTAAATTTGGATATAAAAATAATAATAATAATAATAATAATAACAATTTATTGACTCCTAATTTTTCTTTTTCCTTTCGTTGCACTTCAGTTCATCCTCACTATCTTCTTTTCCACTAAATTTCCAAGAGACGGATGGACACTAAAGATTATGGAGCTGGGATAGGCCAAACCCACCTGAAATAAATACTCAACGCCCCAGCTAGTGGACGAATATTTTGTTTTCCTTTTCTGAACTCTTCCTCTACTGTGCCGTTCAGCCGTCATGAGAAAATTGAAAGCAATTATTCTATGTCTTCTCTTGCTTTGGTTTCTGAGCTCAACAATTTTACGTTCATGCAGGGCAAACAACTTGGTTTGTAATGAAAAGGAGAAACAAGCTCTCCTGGACCCTGCAAACCAGCTCTCTTCTTGGTCTATTAAAGAAGACTGTTGTGGATGGCGAGGAGTCCACTGCAGCAATGCCAGTTCTCGAGTTCTCAAGCTCAAACTTGCTGATTTGAATTTGGCAGGTGAGATTAGTTCTGCTTTGCTCAAACTAGAGTTTTTGGCTCACTTGGACTTGAGCATTCCAAGTTTTTTGGGTTCCATGGGGAGTATAAGATTCCTGGACCTCTCATCTGCCTGTTTTGGTGGACTAGTTCCTCCTCAGCTTGGAAATATATCCAAACTTCGTCACCTGTATCTGGGAGGTAATGGGCTTTATATTGAAAACTTGAGTTGGATTTCTCATCTTTCTTCATTGAAATACTTAGACATGGATGGGATTGACCTTCACAGGGGACGACACTGGCTTGAACCCATAGGTATGCTCCCTTCCCCTTTAGCGGATTGTCAACTTGATAGCAATATGACTTCATCTCTCGGATATGCCAATTTCTCATCACTCACATTCCTTGATTTGTCTTACAACAATACCAATCAAGAATTGCCAAATTGGTAGTTTAATCTTAGTGTCTTGCGTTTTCAAATATCTAGAATATCTCGATCTTTCTATCAATTCAAGGGGCAAATTCCAAAGTCCTAATTCAAATATCTAGAATATCTTGATCTTTGTATCAATTCCCTTCATGGCAACATTCCCTCATCCATAGGAAACTTATCCTCCTTGAGTGTGTTAAATCTTTATGATAATCTGTTGATTAATGGCACTCTTCCTATGAGTGTGGGGCATCTTTCAAATTTCATCATTTTTGATGATTGTTCTAAGGTTAGGATAGAAGTTTGATACATAATTTAGACTTCCTAAAAAATTTTGAAGTTGATTTTTATCTTTGATTTCATTAGGAAACTTGTTTGCAAATTCGATTGATTTTTGAATCGGCTTGATCATCCCTTGATATATCTCAAATCCTAAGAATTTTATCTTAGATTGAAACAATTTAATCTTAGGAGTTGATACAACCAATCCATTTTCCTTAATAATCTTTTAAAAAATAGTTAAGTGTTTGAAGTGATGCTCAATATAATTTGTAAATATAAGCACATCATCAATATATATTAATAGAACTAATTTAGGGATCAAAGATTTTGTTCATTATATTTTGAAATTCTAAAGAAATATTCTTCAAACAAAATGGTAGCGTATTACATTCATAATATTCAAATGGAGCAGTGAAAATAGTTTTATACTTTTGTAAACCCTTATTTTTGGTTTATAGGTAGGGGGTATTTTTGGAACATACTTTTACCAGTATAGGAAGTTTTGACAGCACGTGCATGAGGGAGTGGGCTGGAAAATATTTTTTTCTTGAGGCAATGAGCGGATGACGCGTGGTGGAGAATATTCGGCAGGCCGTTATGGAGGAGCGTGGGGTTGCTTGAGGGAGTTGACAGCTTGAGGGGAAATCAACTGGGGAAGAAGAGGATTCAGAGACAGAAAGGAAATCAGGTGAGGGTAGGAGCGTGGGTATAGCAGGGAAAAGAGGAGCAGAATTTTTCTTGAGAGAGATCAGCTGAGAAGGAGAGAGAAGAAAAATTTGAGAGAGCAGAGAGGATTGAGGAGGTTGTGAGAAAAGCCATTTTTGAGGGAAAGAAGAGTATAGAGAGATGGTGAGCTGAGCTTAGACAGAGAGAGTGAGGGGTGAGGCTGAAGAAAGTGAGATGAATAGAAGAGAACCAGAGCAGAGAACAGGGAAGAGGAAGAAAGCTAGAGTCTTACCGGTCTTGGAGTAAAAGAAAGTGTGAGAAGCTGACCAAGCTTTGAGAAACCTAGGTATGGCCACTGTACATTTCACCATTTTCTTCCTTTGTGCTTGTTGATTTTGAGTATTATTTGCTGATTTGGGTGCGAATATCATATGTCCATGCATTGCTTGTTGCCTTTTAAGCGGTTGATAGACTAGATCTTGCTATATTCGTCTATGCACCTTTGTTTTTCTTTGAGATATATCCTGAATATGGTTCAGTTTTGCTGTGTGCCATATGAGAATCATGTTTCTGCTCCCTGTTTCATTCACCCGTTCTTGGCCCGTTGATTAAAACATGAAACGTGTGGCTATAGTTGGTTCATTTTGCTTCCTTCACTTGTGCTCTGTTCCCTTGTTGTTTTTTTCTTTTCCCCTGTTTCTGATGTCCACCTATGGAGAGCTGGGCACAATGAATATAAAGCATTAAGAGGTTCTGAGTGTTTGTGGAACATGGGTTTTTACTGGGTGAAATGATACCAGAAGGTTTCAGGGATGTTTATGAGGATAAATGCAAGTGTTTGCATTCTTGGAATATTGGTGATTGTTTCTCGAGTTTGACACAGCCTGAAGGGCACCAGAAGGTTGTTTGTAGGATTGTTCTGCTATTTGGGCCTGATAAGTCATATACTGGGAGACATGATGAAACTAAGGTGGCCAAGTTAAAACTAGGGGAGCTCCAAAGCATAATTCCTTGAAGAAGCTGCTCATTTCCTCTCCGCGTGCATGAAACAATACCTCCTCATTAACATGGCCGCCCTACAATTACTGCATGACCACCTGCTCCTTTTTTTTTATTCACCCAAAGGCAACCCAGATAGTAATTCCAGTCTAAATCCCTCTTCCACCACTCATTTCCTACCAGCTTC
The DNA here is from genome assembly GCA_030254885.1 of Vitis rotundifolia. Classification (NCBI taxonomy): domain Eukaryota; kingdom Viridiplantae; phylum Streptophyta; class Magnoliopsida; order Vitales; family Vitaceae; genus Vitis; species Vitis rotundifolia. The sequence goes on from CM058166.1 coordinate 16,470,196, forward strand.
TTTTCCATCCTACCCATGTACATGTGACCCATGCGTGCATGGCCACCCAAAACTGTTGCAAGGCCCTCCATCAAAGTCCCCCCTCCATCAAATCCAAATCCTAAGCCAAATAATTCGGTGCCTAAAACCTTAGGACCAGTTCACCACTATCCAGACCACACCACCTAAGTCGTTTTTGAACTTCACTTCCTTCCTTCCCATGCGTAGGGCTATCCTCCTCTCTCCATCCTTCATGTCCATCAGGTTCACCACCGTACCCATTTTTCCATCCTTCATGCTCATCAAATTCATCACCATGCCTTCTATCTTCAGCTCATTACCAGCACCGCACCCTTCACGTCTCTATCTTACATGCCTACTGGGATTAATATCCAACTCATCCATAACCGTGTGCACAAGGAGGTTGCTTGGGCCACTTTAATATACAAAATTCTGGTCCACTTGCTCCAGTTCTCCCCACTACAGGCCTGATTACATATGGACCTATGTCTTCAGGCCCACTCAATTCATCAGGTACTCCTCGAAAGGCCTCTGGTCCATTGGACTCTACTGGATCTCTCAAGTTACACGCTACTTCTATTGCACTCAATCAAGCTGTAACTAATCTGAGTCAAGAAGATGAATGTTATTTGGGATCTAAGCTAGGCAATGGCCGCATGGGTGTCATTGCTGCATTTTCGTGTGAATGATTTGTTGATTCTCAAGGACCTTATAATTGCTATTTTCCAGAACTTCTCAGCTTCGGATGCTCAAGCTTGATGAGTTTGCAATCAGACGCCAATCTTCACACAGTCACTTTGACACTCAAAGCGGGATTTGAAGGGCACCGCTTTGGCAAGACTTTGAAATTGGGACTATGGGCCACTGTACAGAGTCCATATTCAGGCAGCAGTAATAACAGAACCTTCCATCTAAGCTCTCGACCTTTTTCGGCCATGGCGACGTCTGTCGGAGCGGCGAACGCCGCCGTCTTCAAGGATCCCAAGATTCAGACTCAGATTCAGACTTTCAAAGCATTCAAGCCTTGGACTGCTCTTCCTGTAACTACTTGGCGCTCACGCCCACGCTCGTCTCCTTCAGTCATCAGAGCTGTTTCCAGTGCCAGGTGGCATCCTAGGTCCCAGTTCTGCAGCATCCTTTGGTAGGGGACTGATTCATTTTGCTCCCCAATGAAGCTTCGAACCGCCATCTGTCGTTTCTCAAGGGCATTATGATCAAGGTCACGGTCTCCCTTCTCATGCTGGACCCTCAAGAATCTCTCAAGGTAAACTTATTGGAAGGTCTCCACTGGGCCCACTGCCAGCTGGTTCATTTGACTCACAGGGTGGAAAGTGTGATTTGGGGAGTAAGCAGCAGGCCATACTTGTAAATGGCATCTGGGAATACATATTTTGATGACATGCGGAGCAAATCTGAGGTTATTGATCCTCCTCAAAGTGAAGATATGACGGAAGTCAGTGGACATGTGAATGATCCAGCTTAAACTACTCTGAAACCTTTCGTGACCGTCCCTAGTAGTGTGCGGGAGCTATTACAGTGTCCTGTGTGCTTAAATGCTATGTACCCTCTCATCCATCAGTGTTCAAATGGTCACACATTGTGTTCTGGATGCAAACCTAGGGTGCGTAACCGATGTCCCACTGGCAGGTATGAACTTGGCAATAACAGATGTCTTGCCTTGGAGAAGGTAGCTGCGTCCCTTGAACTTCCATGTAAATATCAAAGTTTTGGGTGCTTGGGCATATATCCTTATTACATCAAGCTAAAGCATGAATCTCCGTGTGTCTATAGACCCTATAACTACCCCTATGCTGGATCAGAATGCAGAGTCATTGGTGACATTCCTTATCTGGTGACTCACCTAAAAGATGATCATAAAGTTGACATGCACAATGGCAGTACTTTCAACCATCGCTATGTTAAATCAAATCCTCATGAGGTTGAAAATGATACTTGGATGCTAACGGAGTTGCTTTGGTCAGTACTTCTGTCTGCATTTTGAAGCCTTCCAGCTTGGAATGGCGCCAGTCTATATAGCATTCTTGAGGTTCATGGGTGATGACAATGAGGCAAAGAACTACAGTTACAGTCTAGAGGTGGGAAGGACTGGCAGGAAGATGATTTGGCAAGGGGTGTCCAGGGGCATAAGGGACAACCATAGAAAGGTTCCTGGCTACAACTATCTCAAGTATGTGTGATGGCTGGGAAGGAATCTGGCTATAACTATCTCAAGTGTTCTCGATCTGAAACCAACATTGGGATAGCTACTCAATGTTGTTTGTCTAGCCCTGCAAATGAAGCAAATGACCAGTATCTTGCTAAGCTTGGAATAGGACCTTTCTCTTATGGTCTTGTGGTGCTGTCTGTTTGTGACAACGGCTCAGTTTTCAGTCTCGAGGTGCTTGATCTTACAAGAAGAGGGTCTCATTGAGAAGTTTGCTGTTGGTGTCTCTATGGTTGCCTCACCTTCATTGGCTATCTCATACCCAACCTTAGTAGTTACATCCCGGGCTCGCATGCATGATTCCAAAATTGCATGGCCATCCTCTTATTCTCCTTTTCCAAACTCACGTTTCTTCATCCATCTTCATGCATATCTTTAAAAATGGGTTTTCAAAAAAATCTTGTTTTGACTCCACAAATTTTTCATTCTTAGAATTTTTAGGTCCCAACATTCTCGTTTTTTAATAAAATTTGTTGTCATTTTCTTCGGCAAACAATTTTCACATCTTCTTTTATTTTTAAATATTTTAAAATAAGCGCAAATAAATTTCATAATTCCAAATAATGGAATTTATAGAATTAACTCATGCAAAAATAAATCTAGTTTTGGTGGGGCCCAACATATGTGATTTTCTCATTGATTGATTGATCACTATACTTGATTGACTCGCCTCTCTCTATAACATGCATGGGATTATTCTGTGTTCGTTTGCTAACCTTTGTTTTTTATGAAGTAATAAGCTCAGTATTCAGGTACACTCTCTGCCTTTCTTGTTCATTCGATTATTTTTAGATTGATATTCTTTTGGTACTCATGTTTAATCTATAGATTGCTACATTTGCCTTAAACTTAATTAGTAGAAACCCAATTCATAGGGCTTATAGGGGTGCTACGGTCTATCACCGTACCTTCCCAATAGATAACCCGACCCCTGAACCTAGACTTAGTTTTTCACATGCCTGTTTTTCCTTTTGAAGTCACATTTAGGGTTTTCTTTCTTATTTTATTTTCCCTTTAAAAAATAAAACAAAAATAAGTGGTAACTTTAAGTCATTTTCTCAAAAATAAATCATTTTTCAAAATAAAAAGCGAGTCACTCCATTTTAAGTGGGAATCGTATGCATGCAGAAATACGGGGTCCACAACTTGTCTTTTTCATGAAGTTGGATTTGCCAAAATCTTGACTTCATATCAAATTTTGAAAAGATTGAAGCATTATGTGGGCGTTTAATAACGTCTTTTTTATTAGATATGGGGTACCTAATCCATCTGAGAACCTTATTTAAAGGCGATTACAAGTCACCTCTTTCAATCTTGGAGGGTTTTTTTAACATAAAAAGCAATACAATTCCAAGGAGAATGGTTTTCTCTCATTAAGTTTTTAGAGACCTTGTATATCTTTTTTACAATATTCTAACATTTCTAGGTTCATTTGAATCAGTCTTGCCTTAGTAGGGATTTGATTTTCATTGAATCCTTCTATATACGGAAAGGAGACTTTATGTTCTTTCCCATCCCAAAAGACATTGGGTATAGAGTAACATAATTCTTCTTCTATTTGGTTTTTAACATTGCTTATTTTTGTATTTCTTTTTGAAGAAGATTTTCTTCTATTCTTTTATGATGGATTTCATTTTCTAGCTATTTAATGTGTTGCTTCTTTTTTTGAATTAAATCCAATTGTTTGATTTCTTCATTGTTTTGGATCATATTGATTTCTTTGTATTGGATTGGACTAATAAATTCAAAGCATATTGATTGTTCATTATGTTATGTTTTGATTGCTTCTTTATCTGCTTTAAAAGGATAATAATTAGACTCTACATATCTTAACATATGTTTTTTATACCCTTCATGGTTTATCCCTTCTTTTTCTTCAAACTTTGACATAATGTGGCCTTTGGTGCCCCATGCTGTTTATGGTTGAGTGACCAAAGGAGTTTCCTAGGGAGAGTTTTTCTAATTGCCTTGAATGTCAAGCCCAAATCTCGTATTTGACCTAGACAGGCTTGGGCATGTGGTCATCTTAGGACCAGGTACGAGGATTTGACTCCTATGTTTTGTTGGTCCCAAGAAGTGACACGTTCCTATCGAGCTTCCTTGCCTTCATTGTATAAGATAGAGTCGAGTGAGATAGGATCCTCTAGCAGACACAAACATCTAAGAGAAGAGGGGCCAACGCACCCGGGGAATTTAGGGAGGAGGCAATTGTGTCCGAATTCAAGTCAGTATATTCTATCCAGAACAACATGGGCGTTTGGTCCCCAATAGAACCCTAGGAGTTGGATTCTATGACCAACTCCTTAGCAAGTGAGATGTACTTTACTCGAGCTATTCAATGTTGATTTGAGGCTTCTGCTCCCTCCCCTTGGAAGCACCTAGCTTTTGCCCTCTTTTCATATTGCATCATAACTTGCGACAATAAGTTGTCAACTAGATCTTTGTAGTTTCTTAGGTTTCATCTGCCCAATCAAGTGTTGCAAGTTGGGTATCTTCATGTTCGGGCTTATAAAAAAAGTAGTCAGAAGAGTGCACATCCCTATCTCTATTGGGATTATAGCTTCCACACCATATGTCACAAAGAACGGTGTTTCCCTTGTTAGCTTTTTTTAGGTGGTTCTATATGGTACAAGGCCAACAATCTTCTCCTTCGATTGCCCTCGCGAATCCGAGTGGCAAACGTTCTTGCAACAAGGAGTGCCTGAATTCGAGTAGCAGATGGTCTTACAGTATGAAGTGTCCGAATGGGTTTTCCATTCATGCCCCTTCAAAGCTTATGTCAATCCTTGGAAAAGTTAGTAGAGTTTTAGCATGGAACTGTCGAGCGTACCCTGCTATGATTGTTTGATAGCCTAAAGATGAACAGTCCGTGGACAATTATTTGTTGGAGTTAATTCTTGTGTAACGTTTCCAGGTCTTTGTTGCATGCAGTAAATCAGGATGTCACCCGCATGCCTCTCTGCACAGCTAGCGTCTAGACTACCATGGGGTCCCACACATAAGACCTTAGCAGCTGTTCCACCCATCTGCACTTAGACCATTGAAGCTGTTCCTTGAAGGCATGTAGTAGCGTCTTGTTCGTTGCTTCCACGTAGCCGTTGCCATAAGCGCAGAATAAAGTAGAAGTTCTTTATGTTGAAGTCTTTGTAGAACTTCTTCACACAAATTGTGTCATATCTTTAGTCACACGAGGGCCTAAGAGTGCTATACTAGTCGAATTTTCACTTCTTAAACGACTAAGTAGCCATTTGCAGCAACTTCGAACATAGATTGAACTTGCAACACTAAAGAAAAAATTTATGTGCGATATATAATTTTAAATTTTAGAACTTTTTTTTGGTAAAAGCATCTTACTCATCTCATTAAGGAAAATTGATATCACCTCAAACAATTTTTATTTAAAGTCGTAGCATAGTATTGTGAACCTCTTCTAGAAATCATTTAGTTTCCAGACCATCAAGAAGTTGTACCAAGCATTTCAAAAATTGGGCAACGGAAAGTGAGAAAAGATGATGCTTACAAAACGAAAAGGGTACTAAGAAAAGAATAACCCACCTTTCCAAACCTAAATTCTGCAATTAGCATCCACTTTCACTTTGGTTGTGGTCAATGATCACACCTTGGGTAAGTCAAATAAATGGCCCTACCTTTGCCTTTGATGCCTAGTGCTATTCCGGTGGCATTAGGAGATCCTCAAGGGAGTTAACCCTTTATTATGAACAATTAAATCATAGAAAGTAATAGAGAAAGAAAAAAAAGGGTAAACGAGAAGCCAAAATCTCTTATTTGATCTACTAAAAAATATATATATATATATATAAAAAGAAAATCGAATATGATAAATATCATTTCAAAACTTACACATTTTCTTTTTTTTTTTTAATAGAGGAAAAAGAGAAAAATAAATTTAGAGAATCATCATGCCAAAAAAATTATTAAGTTTAAGCGACTCTTATTTTATTTTTCTTTCATTTTTTCTTTTCTTCCATTCTTCGTTTTCATTTTCGTTCATTCTTATATTTTCCGTTCCTACCAAGAAATAAGAACCGAATTTAGCATGAAATGATCACTTGCAAGACAAGTTCCAGTACACTCAAGTTTCCAAAGTTCAAATTGAAGTAAATATGGAAGATAAAGATCTACCCTTCACTACTTAATTTACTTAGATAGAGAGCGCAAGGTGCACTGCCAACTTCAGATTAGTTACTGTGAAGGCCAGACAGCGCATATATAAATGAATCTTGTACGAGGTTTAGCTGCTAAAATGCATCCATCTCACTAAATAATCTATGACTTACATGTACGTAATTGCATAACTTATATATATATGTGAAAACATGAGATTAGGTATGTGCTAAAAAATATGTAGTTTGTCACAAAACAAGAGTAGCAAAAAAGGCAGAAGCATTCATAGTATCACATTACACATCATGGTTTAGTATAAACCCATGTACCAGAAAACAAAAAAATATATATATAAATAATGCTCACAAGACGTAACAGTACTGGGGAGAGGCAGCAGAGATGGATGAAGGAGAAGAGGAGCAAGATGAGTGTTTACAGTGCCCGTGATTTTACAATGTCAAGGCTCATTTCACTTGGATCCGTTGCTTGCAACTCGACTTGAATTCCATCCAATTCCCTCTTGAATCTATCCTTGGAGCTGGCATACAGCATCTTACTTCTCACCCTCGATGTATCCGGTGCCCTACAAATATCCATCCATTTTCATTCATTTATATATATATGGAAGCATATTTGTTCATTCAAAGATGAATTGTACGGCAAGTACATTACCATGCAATGAAGAAAATCTTGCTTTTCTGGCAGTTCTCATCAGTGGTAAAATCGAAATCAAAGACAGCATAGCGACATTCATTAGCAGGGAGAGAGGAGGTGAAAGCATCATAGCTTTCGTCTGGGCTCCCAAGCTTCTCAACCACCACCTGCTGAATCTTCTCCTCAATCTTGAATACAATGAACCTGTGGTTCCTCTTTGCTTTTAGCTCCAAGAACTTAAGCTTACACTCATCATTCACCGCCATTCCAGATGCCGAATTCGCCTATCCCATATTGTTTTCACAGGAAAAATCAAGGCATAAATCACAAAATGTTTGTTTTCCATGAAATGTGACATTGAATGATTGAATATATATGGTTCCATTTTTCTTTTCTTCCCCTGATACAAACCATGATCTGTGAGGTAGCCTAACATTATAACATTACAAAATGCCATTTCTTAAAGGAATGCTCCCACATTAAATATAAGATTAAAACTAAAAAAACAGATGTTATTTAAAAAAAATTGCATAATGTTCAAGGATTATAGATTTTGTTATCAATGAAATATTAATCTGTCCGTAGCTAACAAAATAATTGACAAAAAAAAAAAGAAAAAAAAAAAGGAAAAACATTCTCCAATAGGAACAGGATGATGAATTCTTTGATACCATAGAAAAAAAAGAAAACAAACAAACAAAAGAAAGAAAGAAATCTTCAAATCCCATCAGTCTACAACATTTGCTTGGTTGTAGATGCAATGAAATTCAATCAAAACATAATGACTCTGTTGAAACCAAATGTTTGATCATATTTGCTTTGTTCTTCTTTATGGTTTTGTTGAGATAGTAAACATGAAAATGAAAGCAAACATACCATGGTGTCCTCCAATTAGAGACAGGGAGCCCTTGTGAAAAGAGAAAGAGAAGAAAAGAAATGAGAGAAATGGGAGTATAGGAGAGAGGAGGGAGATCCTTGATTATGGGGAAAACATGAAAGGCAGGCTTTTGAAGGAAGAGAAAATTGTGGAGAATAACAAAATTTTGAGGCTAGGAATTCTCTTGGCCAAGTTATATAATTTTAGGCCATTGTTGACTCCTCTTCTGTTTTCCTTTTTCTTTTTCATTTTTCTTTCTTTTTTTTTCTTTTTTCTTTTTTCCTCCCATTTTTCATGAAAATGACTTGATCTATCCAAATGAATTTTCACCTATATTACCTTTTAAAATGTATAAGTGATTAAATAGTTATGTTTTACAATAACATTGGAAGGTAGAACTCCATTTTTACTTGGTTCTCATTACATAACTATAATTAGTCAGTAGAGCATAAGATTTCAAAGAATGACTCTACAGCATAAGATTTCGGAGAATAAAAGGAGTCATCAGTGCCCTCAACTTGAAAGGAAGAGACATGGTGATTTGATATAATTCAACATGTTCTAATTAGGGTGTAAGAAAAAACTGAAAAACCAATAAAAAATTAACTTGTATTTAACCGATCATCTAAATCAAACCAAAACATTAACCAACGATGTTGGTTAGACTGCATTTGTGTGTTTTTCTTCCCTTTTTTCTTTTTTTTTTTTCCTTTCAATCGATGCCTTTTTACACCTAGCTTTATCCACCCTTTATCCAATCATTTTGATAAAACCAATCCAACCCAAACTTGGACTCATATTCAGAAACACCGGGAGAAGCGGCCAAACCAAATAGGGGAAAAGAACATAGTTTTCCGGAAGAAAAAAAATTCTATGGCACATCCCAATCCGACATATTAATGTTGGCATGAAAAATAGACTGATTTCAAGTTCCAACATGGGGAGAACGTTGCTCACAATCCACAAGAAACATTAAAGAAAGGGTTCCATCACCCTGGTTGGTGTCCAACTTGCCAAGAAAATGTAGGAGAAAAAAAATGGAGAATTGGAAGTCCAGCAACAAATGCTATGAAATCTAATTTCCAACACCTGATTATTGTAGAAATCCCCTTCTCTGTTCTTTTGCTAAGCATTCCAGTACACCTAATAGGTTGCAAGATAATCTGTCGAGAAATCACCACCCAGCAATAAAAACAAAACCAATTTGTGGTAACAACAAAAAACAAAAAACAAAAAACCTCGATGTATAAGATTATCCAAAAATTTCTGGGTTCTGCATGTCATTCTAATGACATAAAGTCATCATCCTACAAAATTCACAACTTTAGGACCTTGCTTCTTTTTTGGTTTTACATGACTGTTTTTCGACTCAGGAGTTGGATGAACTTTTGCCTCAGAAGACTTCTCTTTATAGCCAGTATATGTGTCAGCTACCATAAAGTCATCATCAAGATCGTCTCCACTCACAAACTTGGTTACCTTTGGCCTCTCTTCATGTTCAATACCTGGGAACAAAATATCACATGAGAATTTAACATTAAATAGGAATGGAAGAAATTAAGAACATTAATTCATAAAAACTTGCATGTGTTACCTCCAGCAATTGCAGCAACTGGACCATTGTTGCAGCCTTTGTTAGGACAATCTTTGGCCAAATGTGTAACCCCACCACATATTTTACAACAACCGCCCTGTACAAAAACCATATGAAAGATGTTAGATCTGAGAGAGAAGCTGAGAAAAATGGAGGTTCAATAGGCACCAGCAAGGCTCAAAAACAGGAATCGGAGAGCATTTATGTTCTAAGAGAATTATTCCTACAATACAACTTTCACTGTTACAAAAAAGTCCAACATCAAATACCAAGAGTAAATATACCTTTGGATATATCCCATGCGAATTTTTGGGGCAGTTCTTACTCAAATGTCCACGCTCATTACAAATAAAGCAACTGGCAAATTTCGTTCCCCCTGCATTACCAAAGAGAAACATTCACAATTCAGGACAGGGTAGCTGACAGTAAGCACAAATTTGAACTGAGTCATCAGACTCGCTCTATCCCGCATTATGTTGTGCAAAAAAGATGATTCAACCCATACATTTTGGGCTTGTACTACATCAGATATATAAGGCCCAAGCTTATGATGGTTTGATTGAAGCCATGATATCAAAAATCAATTGGAAAACCTAGAATTTGATTCAGACGAGACAGTTATGCACATCCTGACAACCAAAACACAAAAGAATGAAAAACAAAAACTTATAGTCCCCTGTAATTTATGTAAAGCATCTTTCATATATTCAAATTTGAGTTGAGCCATGCATCCACTACTTAACCTGGCAAAAACCTAAATTCCAGCTACTTGAGCAGCTATATGAATCCATTTTCACCATTTAACTCTATCTAGAGAAATAACCTTCACCAAACCTTGAGCTCCTCATACAATTATGAAAACCAACCACATAATTAAAGGAAAAGCACAAGCCAGAAAGAAAAAGAAACAGCTCCTGATATGAATTATAAACCAAAAAAGGGCAAAGACTTTCTAAAATCAGAGTAAATCATCTAGTAAACAATTTTGTATGTTAACACAAGCATTGACTTCTAAATCAGAGTAGTGCAAGCAAAAATTTTCCCATTGCCAGCAAGAATAAATACATATGCATGCATGTGCACAAACTTACACACTGCTGTTCTAATATTGATACAAAATCTAAATGGAAATTTTCCAATTATCTCCCGCCTCCATCATGCACACAAGCACAATATAAGATGCTTGGACCTGTCAATTTACCATATTCCTCCATATGATTGGAAGATCTCCAAAACAGCTTTGAGTAAAATTCACATTCCAGTCAACTCAAATTATCAAATCCTGCCAACCTTTTGTCCAGGGAATTTAAAAGAAAGAATCAAGCAGTTGCTTCTCAGATGCATGCTATGCCTAGTCATGGATTAAGTGCCCGGTAGCGGGGCACAGGTTATTTCCCTTAAATTTGGTCAATGATTGTTGCCCTGGAAGGGAACCTGCACTTCCAGACCAAACTGCAACTGAAGCTAATGCTAGTGAACAGCCAAGAAATGTTCCCCATAGGAAAAGATCAAGAGCAGTTATGCCCACCAAACCCAAGCATCTGCTAACTACGCCCAGAGTTAATATAAAGTTTTGGACATACCCTTACAAAATGATGACAATTTTTTTATGCATCTGTTAAGTTTAGGGCTATGTCAAGGTAATTATCTCTTTCCAAACTATGACAGCAGCAAAAGCATAGATTCTGTCCATGGTCACAATACTGTATTCAACCACTGTACAATATATCAAAAATGAATAAACATCCTTTACTATTTGTATCACATTTGGCATCTGGATGGTATAAACAAAGTTTAGACTGTGCTTGTGTTATTAATGTTAGTATTTGCTCCGCAGAACATGATGAATAGTTTACTACCTAAAGTTTTTATAACCTTTTTGTAATTTTTTGAGTTCCTAGCGTAAAGTCATGTCATACACATGATTCCTGAAATCATTCCATATTTCCTCAATCCTTTGAATATTCATCCAAAATTCCTAAATTCAAGTTCCTACAAAATGGCACCTTGGTAATGGGGTGGGGAAAGCAGAATCCTATCTGAACAGAAATTGATGACATAGATTTTGCATGATCAAGATTTTACTGCACAATCTCTTCAAAATAGGAGCATCCTGATTCATGGCTTACTTTAAAATCCTCACCTGACTTTTATCTCAAATCAACCCCAGTTATGATAAGATCTTTGATTTCTTTCCAGCTAGCTCCATCTCAATGAGATTCTCATGAGTCATGATCAATAAAGTTTTTTCAAGAAACACCAACTTTATCATGTGAAATGCTCCTTCTTCTTCTTCCTTCTTTTTGATAAATAAGAGAATAAATATTAAAAGCACTAAAAGAACAAGCGCACAAGAGTACACAAGACGTATACAATAAGCGCCAAGAGGCAAAACAAAAAAGAGGGGAAAAAAACTACTCCCTCCCTCAATAGGAACCCAACTAATCTACAAAATCAATTAGAGGCATAGATCCTTCATCTATGCACACCATGAGATATTCCTTGTATTGATTCATATATAAAAACCCATATAGGATTATTAACCAAATATACTTGAGTTTTAAATGAGACTGAAAACCTAGAAAATCGTTATTACTTCATTTAAATGATTTATTTTGGATTCCCCCTCAATTCCCAACTTCAACTCAGCGTACACTCAAGAATCTCTAAATTAACCCATATGGATTATAGCCAGTATGAAGTACAATATTTTATAATATGAGATTTAATTAAAGTTTTAAGCTTATTCATTCCCAAGGATGCTCAATTTTTAATCTAATCAATTTTCTAGAATAAGTCAAATAGTTCTTTCTAATTAGGTATAAACAATCTCATTGAGTAAAACATTATATAAACTTGTGTAACTATAAGACTCAAACAAATATTGTCCCATTAATACTCGTATAACAACATAGCATGTTCTGATCAACTTAACTAGAAAATGCCTCAATCCCAACTACTTATGCGATGTCTAGTTCTTGAAACATTTGAGGAAAAATGCAAGGAAAAGAAAAGAGAGCACCAAGACAACCAAACTACAACAAATTTCTTATTGAAGTTTCTCTAAAGTTAACAATATCATCATTATTTAGATACATTGCCCAAAGCATAATCAAATTAACTACACTCCAAAATCAACTGAAATGGAAATTACCTTCTTGAAGAGGTTGGGGGCAATTAGCAAGTGAGTGCCCTGTTTCCCCACAGTTATAACACAATTTTTTATCCAACTTTTCCTCACCCTTATCAGGGCAGTTCTTGAGACTGTGTCCACGTTGTCGACAGAGCAAACATATCTGCAAACAAACAAGACCTCAACTGTCAATTAACTCCTCACTGAAAAATAAAATTTCCCATTACCAGAAGAATTTCAATGTTACTCATCTCTTCAAATAACAGGGCAAAATCTACATAACATTTAAGTATATGCCCATCTGATCTTCTATCACTAAAGCATTACCAGGGAAAAACGCTCATCAACTTCAACTACAAGTCTCTTCTCATCCACTCAAATACTACTAAACCAAAACCAGAAACAGATATAATATGTCCACATTGTTTGGCAATTGCAACATTTAATAAGCAAAAACCAAGGGAACGAGATTCAGCTATTGACACATGTTTTCTTCGATTAAAAGAATGCCCAGAAGAAAAAAAAAATAAAAAACAAATAGAATTGCAAAGAAAAATCAAACCTTGTGCCTTTCCCACTGAGCTTTCTCGGGGCAATGTTTGGCGATATGGTCTTTAGCTTTGCAGATAAAACAGCTCTCACCAGGTTTCATGCCCGGAACTCTAAGTGGGTGTTTTCTAAGCTTTGATTTATCTGATTTCTCTGTGGACTTGGGTCCTTTCATCTCTGCTCTCTTGGGCCTCAACTTGCTCTTCTTTTTCTTCTTCTTGGTTGGGTCTTGGGGGGCTGCTGGCTCGGATTTTGGGAACAGTTCCGGGTGCGCCTCTTTGTAGATTTTGCGAGCAAGCCTTTGCCTTTGGCTCACCATCCTGGGTACAACAGCGGAAAGCGGCGGTGCGAAACGGCAAACCGGTTGAGGCTGTGAGGCGTAGGCTCTTCGTTGCAGGAGGGTTCAGAGAGGAGGGATTATCGGATACAATCGACTCCATCATAAGTTATAAATTTCGACGATTTTGTAGTCCGGAAAGTAAAAGAAAATATTTTTTTAATATCAAAAATCGATTAACTTAAACCTCTGTTTTTATTATTTTTATTTCTTAAAGACAGAAAATTCAAATATGTTTTTAATTATATTTTATAAAAATTAAGAATCTTAATAATTTTAATTTTGTTCCTTTTGGTAATTAATAAAACAAGAAAAAATTTTAAATGTACTCCCATGATTTTCTAATGATTTTTTAATTAAATTTTATTATTTTTATTCGAAAAGAGCATAAATTAATAAAAATAAAAATAAAAAGATTAGTTTTCAAAGGAGCTGGCACAAAAAAAAAAAAAAAAAAAAAAAAAAAAAAAAAACACTCCTCCCTCATCAAGTGTAAACAAATTTCTTATATCTATATAGTGATTTCATAAATAATAATATGTTGACATGCTTAGTTTATGCTAAAATTTGTTTAAAGAATTTAAAATATGATATTTTCTTTTTAATTTTATAATTAAATTTTAAAATAAAAGGGCAACTAGATTATTAAAGGTCATTTTAAAATTTATTTTATATTTTATATTTTAAAAAATATTAAAAAAACAAAATTGTAACCAAACATCACCCTATTAACAAACTCAATAGTATTATAATGACTTAAAATGTTCAAAAAATTAATATTGGTTTTGTTGAGATAGAGCCTTAAAAAAAGCATGAAATGAAACATTTTTAGAGTCATTAATAAATTTATTATTTATGTTTCTTGCTCCCTCTTTGTGTCTCATTTACATTAATTGATTATTTTATTATACTCGTTCATTACTTGTATTGTAGATGACTTGGATATATTAGGAGTTTCATAAAAGACACTCATGGGAGAAACTTTGATCTTTACGTTTCCCAAATCCAAATCAAGTTAGGAACATGCTTTGACTATCCTAAGTTTTTCTAAATTCTATACACATGAAAAAAATTGTTTTTTTATCCTTTATAAGGATTGAAAAAGTGCTAACAAAATGCATACTTTAGATTCAAATATTCCCAAATCAAATCCTTGTGGTGAAGATGAAGAACGAAGTTGTAAAAGTATTATAAATTGGAGTTTTCCACCCAATGACTTGAATCTTGTCTTTACACACTTTCGATGGAAATGGAATATAGAGTGGAGACTATAGTTCTCTCTCTAGAAAAAATTATGAAACTCTAACTTTTAAGAGGATATTTATAATGTTCTTCATTGGGTTTAAGTCTAGTAAGGGTTTGAATTACTTAATTTAACCCAAAAGGGATCTTAATTAATTAATTAACCTAATAAATATTATTAATTAATCAATTAGATCAATCTAGATATCTTATTTACTTACCCCTATACAACCTTACGTAATTATCAAAACACTTTTGTACACAAAAGTAAACCTAAAGTCAATCTGACCCTCATAACCTATGTCAATAAGATATATGAATTCAAAGCGGAGACCAATAGGAACTATGGGAGTGTTGTCTCTATTAGAATATCATTTTAAAGTTAATTCAATATCTCATTACAAATAATCAATTGAATTTCAATATCTTATGTAAATAACAATGAGACACCATATACTCAAATTTATGACTTGTTATCCATTATTTAGTCTTCCTATGAATTGATATTTATAATCTAATAAGGTGAAAATTATTAATCTTTCAAGACTATTTTTACAATTCTTAAATTACAAATCTTCCTATTTTGTATTAAGTTAAATTTAAGTTCTATTTAGAATTAAGTCAAAAAACAAACACCACATTTCTCTCAACAACTAAAACACAGTTTATTTCAACCAATTAAAATCATGAATTCTTAGTTATCAGCCCTTCAACAAAATTATAAGCTGTTGAATGGTTGGTATAGATAGAGCTCATTTCAACCAAAAAGTCTTAAATAAAATTGGTGGATCAGCCCTTGAATAGAATGATAAGCTTGAGAGAGATTTTTATTATTTATTTTATTTTGATGTTTTTATGGTTCTAGAAACATGTCCATGCTTTGCAAGCAAAGTTTCTTAAAACTTTCTCATAAAAAATTTTCTCCACTTGAATTATGTGTCCACAGCTAGCTTCATATATTAATTTAATTAACAATTATAGCTACAGTTAAAGACAATGTCTTGTGAATGTTTCTCCTTCTATTGTGAAATTAACAAAGTCTTCACGAATGTGGAAGCTTTATAAATTACCACCTGCAAGTCAACCCCTCTTAACACTCCAAATAAAACTTTATTTTCTCTGATTAATATTGGGTGTCGTTGTGTAGCTTTCATTGTACCACTTACACAATATTTCTATAAATTAGCAATATTTTATGCCTCGGTATATGCAATCTATCTACAGCTCATTTTATGTATATATTACAATAAATGATAGATATAAGATGTAATTCCCACATAATTGTTATGTGTGTCATGCCATTGTGTGTCGTGTCATTCTGCTTTTTGTCATTTAGTGTCCTGTTATTTTATGTCTTACTTTTATCCTCTTGTATTATTTCCCTCAATATGTCCCTTCAAGTTGGAATGAGAATAATTATGAACGTCCAACTTGTTTAGAAATGCTGAAACCTCTTCCCTTTAAATTGGAATTTTTGCCTTCTCAACCATTTCAACCAAGACTATATTATCCAAATAAAAACTCATGCATGATCTAAGAACATTAATTTCCTCTCCTCCTTTTGTTTGGTAGCGAGTGATTCTTTATATCCTAGAAGAGCTACTATGAATTGATAAGAAAAGTATAGCAAGTGAAAAAAAATAAAAAATCATACCTTCATCCTAAACCATGAGAAAATCGACAAACTTTATCTTGGTTATATATATATATATATTTGAAGCTCGTTAAATATTTTTCAAGAAATCATTTTTTTTCTCTTTAATTGTAATAAGAAACAACCGCTCTTTAAGAGAGGTTTATACCTCATATGCCATATTAATCATAAAGATCATGACTAAAATGTGTTCTTTCATGGTTCCAAGAATTCATAAAGTAATAAATCTATCATTGTTAATCGATAACGGGTATTGTAGGATATAAATTTTGTTTCCCTCATCATCTTTAATTTCTTCAACAAGTTTATCTCCACTTAAGAGATATTGGAGAACACAAATACCACAAACTAAGAGGAGGATTTGATTTTTTCATAGTAGGAAATTTGTGGTATTTAGTTTGATTGAAATCAAACTAAAAATAACATTGATGAAAGGATAGAACATGGATGAAAAACTAGAACATTGAAGCCACAAACTAAGAGAATGATAAAAGTAATGGTGTTTAGCTTGATTGAAACCAAGTTAGAAAGAATATTGATGGAATGCTAGAACACTGAAGATTTTTATTTATTTATTTATTTTAAGAGGAAGACATGGTTTGTGTGGATAGATTGAGCCTTTTAGACCATTCGACTACCTTTCGGAGAAAACCCAAGTTTGAGCCTCCTATCTCTAATACCATGAAGAATTTGATAATTTCACAATGAAAGTAATAAATTTACTATTTTTCTTAGAAATTTATACAGGAATATATAATCAATTATAGAAAGAAAGACACAATAAATATTCTAAAATTAAGGAAAATAAAATTGCTCTTTATTTATTTAAAATAAACATTACTATTTCCTAATTTAGAAGAATCAAATATTCTAATATTTGATTATTTTTTATTTATGAAAATATTAATTAGAGTAGATTCTTATCATTTGCTTACCACCATTCTACATCCTGCCCTGCTTTTGTCCTCTTTTATATTTTCCCTTAATAAAAGCATCTAAGTTCTTTTTAATTGACAAATTTTACTTATGAACAAAGCTTAAGGAAGTCTGTCTGATCATGGTCAATTTACTTTGGGAGATAAAGCATCTCATGCCTGAAATGAACATGAAAACTGGTTAGAAAAAATCCAAATTCCAACATTTCCCAAGTTTTTGATACTTTAGTTCAATAATCTTAGGGGACCCACTTGACTTCCTTTGAGAAATGAAACCCTGCTAATTTTCAGTTTATCTTTAACGTTCCACTCAAGCGATCGATTAAATATTAATATTTATTTTGTTACAATCAAAAGATCACTTTAACTAACCTTACCATGTTTTCCTCGTACTCCTATCTAGGATCATGAATTCCCATTTTCTAGAGATTTTTCGTTCTGTCTGAGTCCCTCAAATCCTGAGAAATAAAGAAAGTTTCATGGATCAGGTTAATAACACACCGAGGCTCATTTTCATGGATCTTATCGTCCCCAACATGATCAATCCATTTGGCCAGCGAACGGCTCCAAGGAGCCATCCGAGCTTTCCAAATACGATCATGTGGCATGTCTATGTAACAACCAATCCTTTCACAAATAAACTCTTCTGTTGTTGCCATTAACCATGAATTTGATGAAGCTCTATTTCTTGATCTCTCAAGTGACTTCAGGGTAAGTGGAGACCAGCACCCAAGGCCTGTTCTTATGTTGGATTGAATTGCCGATTCCAGCAAGCATTACACTAATATTAATCGATGATTTTATAATTATATGAAAGTAATGTTCATGTCATCTATGCTCCTAATTAGTTTGCATTATTAGACAAGTGCTTTACAGTATGGGACCCAAGAATAATCACCCGGTAGTGTGTTTCTCTCTGGGGACAGCTAAAAGCAGTGTGGTGGTACCGTTTTGTCTACTATGACTCAGCAGTAGCTCAGTAGATCATTTCCAGCATCAGAAAGTCCAGAATGAGACTGGGGATTATCAACCCTTCCACGGTATTAATCATAAGCTGTTGACTGTTAGATATAGATAGAGTCATATACATGAGAAAGGATTGGCTTGATCATACAGCTTCATCAAAATAGTTCCTGGTTCTTGATTTTCAAAAATCTGTGGCTAAGAACGATTAGAATCTTTTCAGACCAAATTTCATTAACTAAATGAAAATTGATGGATTACCCAAATCAATCATTGTTCTAAACCTCATAATGCAGGAAAGTTTGTCATATATTAATATATGTATGGATATGCTCCCACACAGAAAGTTCACTCAGCAGCAGAAAGTAGCCACACAGCAGCTAAACTCTCCGAGTTTTGAATGATGGACACCATTGTTCTGTATCCTTCTTCAGGTATAAGCCACCTTGTTCCCATGGTAGAGCTTGGACAACTCCTACTCACTCACAACCCTTCCTTCTCCATCACCGTCCTCATTGCCTCACTACCTTCCGACACAGCCTCCACTGCCTCATACATCGCGGCCGTGGCTGCCACTACCCCGTCCATCAACTTCCACCACCTCCCCACTGTTTCTTTTCCCAAGCCGTCTGGCTTTCCAGCTCTATTCTTTGAATTTATGACCCTAAACGACAATAATCTCCGCCAAACCCTAGAGTCCATGTCCCAGACCTCAAGTATTAAAGCCTTCATCATCGACTTCTTCTGCAATACCTCTTATGAAATTTCTGCAAATCTTAACATCCCTACTTACTATTTCTATACTTCAGGGGCAAATGGGCTTGCGTTGTTCCTTTATCTCTCCACCATTGATAGAAACATTACAAAAAGCTTGAAAGATGATCTCAACATCCATATCCATGTCCCGGGAACACCATCCTTTGTAGCTTCTGATATGCCCTTGGCGTTGCTTGATCGCAGTACTAAAGTCTATCAGTACTTCCTTGACACTGCAAACCAGATGGCTAAATCATCTGGAATCATCATAAACACGTTTAAATTGCTCGAACCAAGAGCTATCAAAGCGATATCAGAGGGTTTCTGCGTTCCGGATGCACTTACTCCTCCAATTTTCTGCATTGGCCCATTGTTCTCAAGCACCAAGCGACCTGGCGGTGGTGGTGATGAAGATGAGTGCCTGAGCTGGCTCAATACGCAGCCGAGCCGAAGCGTGGTGTTTCTTAGTTTCGGAAGCATGGGGTTGTTCTCGTCCGAGCAGTTGAAGGAAATTGCAATTGGACTTGAAAGAAGTGGGGTGAGGTTCTTGTGGGTGGTGCGGATGGAGGAGGGCAAAGTAGAAACACCTCAGGCAAGCTTGGACTCATGCTTGCCAAAAGGGTTCTTAGAGAGAACAAAGGATAGAGGTTATCTGGTGAATTCTTGGGCACCACAGGTGGCGGTGCTGAGTCATGACTCAGTTGGCGGGTTTGTGACTCACTGTGGGTGGAATTCGATTCTGGAGTCTATATGTGCTGGAGTGCCTATGGTGGCATGGCCTCTGTACGCAGAGCAAAAGTTTAACAGGGTAATTTTGGTGGAGGAATTCAAGGTAGCTTTGCCAGTGAATCAGTCTGAAAACGAGTTTGTGAGTGCAACTGAGTTGGAGAACCGAGTGACCGAGTTGATGAATTCCGAGAAAGGAAGGGCTTTGAGAGACCGAGTTACAGCCATGCGAGAGGATGCTAAGGCGGCCACGAGAGAGGGCGGATCATATCGGGTTGAATTGTCCAAGTTAGTTGAGTCATTTAAACGAGCTCCACTGAGTTGAAACCTTTCACTCAGTTATATGATACCCTTAGTAATGCAGAATAATGTTTTTTGTTCTTATCCACGTCAGAATAAGTTCATGTTTAATAATCTTATTGTGAAAGTAAAACAACCAACAAATTTGTTATCAGAGCTGGTGTTTGGATGGAAGAAAATTTGTACCAGTGAAAGCCTTGCAAAGAAATTTCAAAGCTAGCTCAAGTAACACAAGCGAAAGTACTCAATTATGATTTCTAGAGTGTAAATATGACAATTTTGTCTGTCACAAGACATTGGGATTTTGTGGATATGCTGAACCACAAGAATAATGAAACTCTAGCACAAAAAGAACAACTAAAAGAATATAGATCGAAAAACGGATGCAAAAGAAGCAAACATGCAGATTAAAAAACAATTAGAAAGTTAGCTGTGCAGAAGAAAAAGGTGAAGTGAACATGTTTTATGTTTGCCAAAGTGTTTCTAAGCATAAAAATGATGTATGGTTCCTTAACAATGGCTGCACAAATCACATGACTTGCGACAGATTAAAATGTTTTTCTTTAGATGGATATTACCATTAACCAACGAGTAAAAATGCGTAATAGTGAGATAGTGCAAGTGAAGGGTAAAGGCACAATTAGAGTACAAACAAAGTTGGGAATGAAATACCAAAGACACTATCTGTGGGACAATTAGTGGAGCATGGATACAAACTCAACTTTCAAGATAATGAGTGCATCATCTATGATCAAGGGAAAGGAATGTTAAGGAGTATAGTAAAGAAAATTAAGACGGAGAAAAATAGAAGTTTACCCATTGTTTTCAGATACGCAAAAGATGCAACATTAAAATTTAGAAGTTATTGATGAATCTTGGTTATAGCATCAAAAGCTTAGGCATTTGAATTCCCATAATCTCAAGCTACTTAATTTGCCAAAAGAATGTGGTGGAAGGAATACCCAGTCAGATTGAAGAGAAAAATGATGTGATGGATGTGCTCTTAGGAAGCATCACAAACAATCATTTCCAGAAGGAATTGCTTCGAGAACAAAGAAAGCTCTTGAGTTAATACACACTGAATGTCCACACCCACTTAAAGGCAATAATAGGTATTTCATTTTGTTCATTGATGGCTTTACAAGGATTACTAAGGTGTTTTCATGAAACAAAAATATGAAGTGTTCATCATTTTTAAGAAGTTTAAAAGCTTGGTTAAGATACAAAGTGGCTAGCACATAAAGAACTTGAGAAGTGATAGAAGAAAAAAAAATATATTTCAAGGCAATTTGAAAAGTTTTTTGAGGATGAAAGTGTTGAGAGATAGCTCTCTGTTCTATATACTCCTCAACAAAATGGAATATCAAAAAAGAAGAATCAAACTATGATATGCAAGTGGCAAAAGCAATATAGCATGAAAAGGAATTACGTAAGTTGTTTTTGGTTGAGGTTGTCAATACAATTGACCTTTCTAAATAGATGCCCTACAATATTAGTATTAATTAATAAAACTCAATTCCAAAAACTCCTTTGAAGGTATTGAAGCTCAAGTCCAAGTAATCCAAAAACTACAATTCAAGCAAGGAACGACTATTTTCACCAACTAATTTGAACATGGAACAAGATATGTCAGAATCTGGGAGGCATGGATCGTTCAGTAATGTATGGCAGCTGACTGCTGTCCATCCACAGCAGTTTTCTTCATCAGAGCACAATGAGAGCCGGCTTGCAGGATAGTAAGAGCTTATTTGAAACTCATTAGAAGGGCTTGTTTCTCCTTCTCGTTGCAAACCAAGGTGTTTGCTCTACATGACCTTGAGATGATTGAGGAGAGGAAACAGAGCAAGGAAAAACAGAATGACTGCTGTAGATTTTCTCATGGTTTCTCAATTACCAACTAGGAGGGTTAAAAGAACAGGGAAAAAAAGGTTTGAGCTAGCCAGGCACAAATGTATGGATTTATGACTCCTTATGGCTGCCCAAGTGTATTTAATTAAAGAGAGTTTTTTGTCACACCTAGAGTTCCCTTTTCCAAATACTACAAGAATAATAAGAACAGGTTTGATTATTATTGATCTTTGTCTAACAATTTGAGTGACGAAAAATGATTATTTGAAAGATTTGCTTATATCAATTCCTTTGTTTTATAGTCAGATCTTGTAATATTTGGGACGAAGTGTGATGTTAATCTTGGCTATTATTTGATATGTTTTGTATCAGAATTTTATGCCTTTGATTTGGATGTGAAGCTTCTGGCAAATTCGAAACTCAACAAAATGACAATATTTGAAATGTTGAGTCATGAAAGATGTCTAAATTCTATTATATGATACATAGCTAGATACTAACTTCTATGGCCGCCCTTGTTTATGATCTTCAAATTTTTCTTCTATAATGAGAAATTTATTTTCATGGATAAAGGATCTGCTTCTATTGGGTTAATTCAGCTCATCATGTAGGAAGTCAATGGATTTGAAAAATGAATCACCTTGCCTTGCCTTGAAGTTGCGGGAATCCAGGTGGTTCAAAAAATGTGAAAGAGACTTGTAGGAGAGTCTTGACTGCCATCCAAATGGGTGGACTTTGGTCAACTGATAAACACATCCAGACATCGGTAATTCTGGAATGTGTCCATGACATAATTGTGAAAAAAGATATATGTTCTTCTTGGCTTGCAAAATTTTGAATTACATGCTCAAAGAGATCAATGAAGTTAAGACAACTGGCCTGAAAGTCTAGACTACCATCTGAATACATGGACTTAGTCCATTGATGATGAACACATCCAGAAACTTTCAAGACTTGTGACATCTCACTTGACTTCAGTAATTTGATATTTGAAAGAGAATTTTCTTAGACTTGCAAAGCTTCCGGTCCTCCCAAGTTCCAATGGTATGAACAGTTCAATGGTGGTGGGCCTGTGGCATCAGGCACCTCAAACCTCAATAATTCTATAACTCACTGTAAGACACCACAGTAGACTAACGTGGTTTCATGATCAGCAGTCAGACATTCTTCCAGTTACTGGCTCTTTTATTAATTGAAAATCGGTGTCAAATAAAATAGCTGAAATGACTGAAAATTACATCCACAAACACATATGAAGCTTCAATTCATTATGATATAACAACAATCAGCAACACCTATTTTTATGACATAACAGCAAATGACATATTAGAAAGTATACTATAACGAACAGCATTAACGAGTTGATAATTACTACAATTCCAAATACTACACACTTGAGAACTGATCTTTGGCTATGCCACAGAAGTTGGAGACATGTTGCCCTTATGAGGTCATTTGTGCGCTGAAACATATTCAAAACAAGGGTATGAACCCGTAGATCTGTTAACCAGGAATTTAAACCATATGGTAATAGCAGTGTTCAAGGTTTGGAATGGGAAGTTCTTTTCTTCAACCTTCTCCTCTAATTTTTTTTTTTTTTTTTTTTTTTTTGTTCAAATTTCTTAGATGTTGATGTACTAACATATAACTGATAAACTATTTAATAAGATGTATTTTAGAAGTATTCGGAACACTTTATTATGATAAGAAATAACCATGTTGAAAAGTGCTAAGAAGGCAATCCACCTGGAATGTTTTCCTCAAGTCTCTTAATTACGATCCACCACCTTCCCTTTCCTCCCTTCTCTCTTGGCTGAAACCCCTTAAACATCTCGAACCTATCAAAACCAAATCCCATGTCATTTGAGACAAATAAGAAGAGAGAAATCTAAGTCTGATTAAAGAAGATGACGCATTTCACTTACCAAGATGGTGTCTTCTCAAATGATTGCCCAACCAGTTCATCTTCAGCACGGTAGCCACATAGAGCTTGTCTCTCGTGTCATCAAGAAACCTGAAATAAGCATGCCTCCATGTCCTTTTGAATAAAAGAGCACCACAGACTCCCCAAAAGCTCAGGATGAATCCAGTAGCCATACCAATATAAAACCATGGCAGTTCAAAGTCTTCTCTGCTTTCTTCAATGTGGTTCACACCTTGAAAATCTCCCTTCCTTGTGCAGTTTTTTGTAAGTGGAGCTCCACAAAGTTCATCATTGCCAATGAAGCTAAGTGCATCAAAGATTTGAAGCTGAGTGCTTGAAGGTATTGTTCCTGATAAATTGTTGTAAGACAGGTCCAAATGATCAAGGAATGATAAATTTGCCATGCTTTCAGGAATTGCACCTGAAAGATGGTTTCTTGACAAATCCAAAGATTCCAAGGTTCCCATGCTCCCAACTTTCTCTGGTATCCTTCCAATTAGATGATTTCGAGACAAGTTCAAAAACCGCAATCCTGAGAGACTCAAGATTTCAGCAGGGATTGATCCTGACAAATTGTTACTCGAAAAGTCTATTGTCCTCACCAGTGCAAGAATACTATCATACTCTGATTTCCTCCCTTTAACCACTAAGGAAAGATCCTCATACTTCAAGTAATTGTAATCAAACAAAACTTTGAAGTTATCATCAACTGCAGTGTCCATTCTTGCCATTGTACTAAAATTGTTTATGCACTTTGGTATGGCTCCTGATAATGTATTATCAGCAAGATCCAACACTATAAGAGAAGAAAGTTGACATATTTGTGGAGGAATATTCCAATGAATTTATTGGATCTTAAAGAGAGAGCCATTAGAGTGGACATTTCCCCTATCCAACTTGGTATATTCCCTGAGAATTTATTTTCAGCTAAATCCACAAGGCCCAAAAATTCACAGTTTTGCAGTGATACTGGTATATCTTTAAAGAAGCTATTATTGTACAAATGCAATGCTTTGAGAGCAAATAAAGAGCCTAAGGAGTTGGGAATTTTACCCGACAGATTGTTGTCTCCAAGGTTCAAATGAGTCAGAGATGGCCAATACATCAAACAATTAGAAAGTTTCCCTGACAATGAGTTATTTAAAAAATCGAGGACCTCCAATTTACTTCCTCCATTAACCTTTCTGCACAAGAAAGAGGAAATCCGTCTTGGAAATGGATTGTTGGCAATTTTCAACTCGATAACGTTCTGAGATAAACGTGGTAACTGGCCTGTGAAACAATTAGAACTCAGATCGGCGTGAGTATTATTCAGCAGAACTTCAGATAAATCCCCAGATATCCGGTTATCAGAGAGATGCAGGACATGTGGAATTTGTGAAGCCCACTTCCACAACAAGCTAGGAGCAGTGTCCACGATTCCTGAGTTGGAGATGTATAGACTCTGAAGACATCGTTGTGTTTGCAGCCATGCTGGAAACTTAGGGCCCATCTTGCAAGAAATCATCTTCATATGTTGAAGTTGAAAAGGAGGAATCCAATTGGAGCTCACATTGAATGTTAGATACGTCCAAGACATCTCTAAGTACTTCAAGTTTGAGAGTTTGGTAAAATGTACTTCTGATACCATTCCTGCCAAAGGGTTTCTTCCTATAACCAGAGCTTCCAAATTTGAAAGAAGTCCCATGCTTTCTGGGAGAGCGCCATTTAATAGATTACCATAAAGATATAATGTGGACAAGGATGATAAATTTCCTATTGACGAAGGAACCTGACCATCCAAGGAATTGTAATCAGGATTAAGTTCCTTTAGGTAGTTAAGCTGCCCTAAGGACTCAGGAATTTGCCTCTTTAGGTGATTGTTTGAGAAATTGAGATATACTAAGTTACGAAAATTTGATATGGTGCTTGGAATCTGACCATGGAGAGAATTGTTGCTTAGGTCGAGATACATAAGGTTACTACCGATATTAGACACCCAATTTGGTAATTCATGACTGAAATTGTTAGAAGGGAGAAAAATTCCTTGGAGGCCCAAGGTCTCAAGGGAAGAAAGAAGAGAAATCCAGCTAAAGTTATCAACATAAAGCTCACAACTGACAGCATAACATCCTAGAACAAGATAACGAAGGCTGGAAAGATTTCCAAGCTGATGAGGGATTACTCCACCAAAGGATGCATTGAAGAGGTAAAGGAATGTTAGACTTTGCATGGAACCAAGGAAGCTAGGAATAGGAGTACCTCCAAAATCATTGTAGCTCAAGTCTAAGTGACTCAAAAACTGTAATTCAAGTAAGGCAGGACTAATCTCACCACCCAATATGCCATAGGGTCCGATTGCGCTAGGATCATTTCAATTACCGAGGTGGAGCTCGACTACCCGACCAGACACGTTGTCACAATGGACTCCTGTCCATCCACAACAATCTTCATTGACAGACCAGGATGAAAGCCGGTTTGTAGGATCAGTGAGGGCAAGCTTGATGCTTAGAAGGGCCTGTTTCTCCTTTTCATGGCAAATCAAGGTGCTTGCTTTGCATAAGCTTAAGATTGTTAACAGAAGAAACACCATGATCATTGCATTGCATTTTCTCATGGCTGCTCAAATTCAGAAGGAAAAGAAGTTTGATTCAGGGAGACACTATTAATACACGAGTATTTAAAGGGAGTTTGTCCTCATCTCTTTCTCCCGTTATTTTCAAATCCTGTACTAATGCTCATGGTCCCATTAATTTTTTCGCAATAAGATCATTATTGGGAGGAGTTGAAAGTTCACGTGCCACAGATTCATAGTCAGCCAACCATGACAAATAACTCAAGTTGGCTCACCCTAGCTGCTTACACTTACCCATAGGCACCAACTGCTCTTTTGTCCCTTAAGTATCTCTTGTCCAGTTGAAAAAGTTCGCTAGCATTTAGCGTTTTCCCCGCCCCAAATTGTGGGTTCATATTCTTCTTTTTTTAATATATATATTTTATGGTAGTTGATTAGGTTTCTATGGTGCAAAGATTTTCTAGGTCCAAATAATTCCATAAGGATAAGAACTATTGAAAAGTTTTTTAACATACATTGTTTTTCCCAGGCTACTATTCTTATTTTGGTTATGATTGACAAAGGTTGGACAATGCTGAAGTGTAAATTTGCAAGAAGTTGATTAAGTCTCAGTGCAATTTGCTATATATTTTATTTTATTTTATTTTATTTGATGCTCTTGTCAAATGAAGCGAAAGAAAATAAGTTTGTGAGCATAAAAGTAAATGAAAATCACCATTATATGTGCTATTGACAATGATGACATCGAGCCCTTTGAGGTACAAAGGATTAAAATGTAGAAAACCGATGGGGGTTTACCCAAGTAGATGATATCTCAGCTAACACTAGTAGAGTTTTAAAGGTAATTTTAGACCCCATTGTTATAGGGCAATATCACTAGGGTTAGGTTTTCCAAGACCAAATTGAATGTGAAGCTCAATGGTCTGGAAAATCATTTTTGGATTACCCTTGTATGACAAACTAATACCCAAGGAAATGGTTGTTGTTCCATCATTTTAAGCTAGTAAATTGCTTAATGGTGCTAAGCATGAGATATTAGAGATGATAATTGCTCCATCCAAAATTCCCCTTGGATGATAATTTGTTCTAAAAACACTTGATCCAAAAATTTAGTCACTTTCAATACAAATATGTGCTGATTTTTTCAAAGTTGATTTGGCCACCATCCAAAATTCCAAATACAATGACTAGAGTCTATTTATCTACAAATGCAGACAAACCTTTTAAGACTCAAGATGTCCATCTTGACTTTAATTATTTTGGTTTGTGAAGGATATTTCTCTCAACTTCCTATGTGTGAAAGAGATTTTTCTCAACTTGCTACATATGGAACAAACAACTTGATTGATGGAAAATTGGTAATATTTTAAGGAGAAAATTAGTTCAAATTAATAATTTGCTTATATTAGTTATCATTTATTTGTTCATTCAACATTTTAGTAGTGTGTTTGTTTGGGATACATAATGTTTAGTGTAGTTGGTTATTATCTAATTTTTTTCACAATTGGCTCCTAATTTGGGCATAGTTGATTTCTTTGGATAAAATCTTTCAAGCAAAGCTACTAAATTGTAACACCACTTTTCTCTTGTTGAATTGAAAAGAATTGTTATAGTAAAGTTTAGTTTCCCCAATTGAGCCACAATATCACATTCAATTTTATTTATGGATATTTTAAATATATATGTCAAAAACCACATGTATATATACATGCATACCAACTTCGATAAAAGTCTATATATATTAAAATTTTATTTGAATTAAAAAAAAAGTTGAAAATACATAAATTTATAAAAAATAAAATAAAATAGTTACTTTTTATTTTATTTAATATCTTCTATAAAAAGTCATTTACAACTTTTGTTCTTTTCTTCCCATTTTTCCTTTCTCTTGTATTGAGAACCAATCGGAGCCTAAAACTCCATAGTAGAAATAGTGGTCCTAAGTAACAAGTTCTTAAGGCTATGCAATGTAATCCAGCTAGCTAAAAAGTAGGAGGTAGACTAGACATTTATAGAGATCCAAACAGACACCAAAATCCACTCACTTAATGGTTGACTTGGCTATAGTCCAAATGTAATGACTTGGAGTCCATTTATGCACAAATCCAGACAAACAGTACTTTAAGACTTGTGATATCTTTCTTGAATTGAACTATTTGTTGTAGGAAAAAAATTAGTCTCTCCATGCTTAATTACCTTTATGAAAGATTTCTCCAGGATTCCTTCTTATTTGTTCCAAATTGCTTGGCAACATACTTTAAAACAACTACAAGGCGTTGAAGAGCAAATAACACTGGATGCGTGTAGAAAACCTTTCAAATAGATAGAAAAAACCACAAGGTATTATCAATGAAATTCATTAAACAACTAAGGAAAAATGCAAAACCTTATGAAATTTAATTATGCATATGTAGGAAGAGTGTAAATAATATTTTATTTTATTTTATTCTATTAGTCTTATATTTTTGGGAAGAATTTTATTGGGAATTATTTTTATTTTATTTTATTTTATTTTATTCTATTAGTCTTATATTTTTGGGAAGAGTCCTTTTGGGATTGTGCTAGTGGAGTCTTATTTTATTTATAAGTAGAATCTTCTTTTACTTTGAGTCATATTCTAATTACAAATAAAGTCTCATTCGGACTGCGTTAGTGGCCTATAAAAGTAGGTCACCCTCACTCTCTAAATATAAATACCAATTTTTCAGAGAGTATTTTCATACATCTATCTGGAGGAATTCTTTCAAAACCCGAGTTGTACATATCTTGCTCACAAAGTGCACACAAGGCAAGATCTGGCTGTTGAATCCTGAAGGTAAACCACTGGTACCCTAGTACACCGAGTTCATCTTCGAAGAGGGTGGATCTATTTCAAGGACAGTGTTTGTCACGCCTCAGTTGATAAGTTTTTATTCTTATTAATTATGTTATTTGTTTGTGTTTTTTGGGTTAGTCATTTGTTTCTATACCATTAAATCCAACAATCTTGAAATATATCCAAATGGAAGCTTCTCTAATTCACACCCATCCTGACACCTCTAAAATTGATCCTTTCAATGGGACATTCTTCAAGAGATGACAAGAAAGGGTATTATCTACGATTGATGTAGTGAACTTGGGACACATTTTGACTGACCTAAGACCAGAAGATGGTTCTTATTTGTTACCAACCTGGGAAACTAGAAATAAACAAGTTAGACATGCTATTCTTAGTACTCTTTGTAATGAATTTTTTGATATTTATTGTTAATTTAAAGTTGCAAAAGAAATTTGGGACGCAATAAATAAAAAAAATATTTTGGAAGATGTAGGAACTCAGAAATTGTCATAAGGAATTTTAGAAATTTCCAAATGACTAAGGATAGAGATGTATCTTCTCAAATCCATGACTACCACTTGTTGATTAATGACTTAGCTATTTAAGAAATTAAATTACCCGAACTTTTTGTGGTTGGTTACTTAGTAGAGACTCTTCCAGAGTCTTGGAAAGATTACAAAAATAACATGAAACATAAAAGGAAACAGATGTCCCTAGAGGATGTCATAATCCATATTAGGATTGAGGAACAAAACCGAAATAAGGACAATGTTGAGAAAGCTAAGGAATTGTCTTTTTTAAGGTTAATGTAGTAGAAGAAAAACCTAAACCCAAAAACAATAGGTCCAGGAAACAAAACTCTAGGACCAAGTCCAATGCATCAAACAAGGTCCAGAACTCAACTATTAAAAAATGCGGTAATTGCTTTGTCTGTGGCAAGTCTGGACACCATGCAGCTCAATGTCGCCATAGGAAGAAAACTGAGAAGTCCAATTCAAAGGCAAATCTGGTAGACTTTGGGGCTACCAAGCACATCTGTGGGAATAGAAGTGCATTTACTTCTTATACCACTATAAATGAAAGAGATGGACAAGTATTCATGGGTGATTCTAGATTTACTCTAGTGATTGGCAAAGAGAAAGTTCTCCTCAAGCTAACCTCTGGAAAAGTGCTTGCCCTCAGTAATGTTCTTCATGTGCCAGATATCCGCTGGAACTTGGTGTCAATATCTCTGCTTGGAAAAGCAGGAGTGATGATCTTGTTTGACTCTGATAAAATAGTTTTAATCAAGAATGATGCATTTATGGGAAAAAAAACTATAGTAGTAGGGGTTTATTTATGTTGAATGTTTCTAATATTATTAATAATAATGCATCTTCTTCTTTTGTTTACATGGTTGATTCTTGTGATATTTGGCATAGTAGACTAGGACATGTGAACTTTTCATGTATGAAGAAAATGGTTGAATTGAGTTTAATCCCTAAACTGTTCCTAGAAAACCATGGAAAATGTGAATCTTGTGTAGAATATAAACCATAGAGAAATCTTGCAAATCAGTTGAAAGAGAATCAGATCTACTAAGTTTAATACACAGTGACTTAGGAGACCTAAAAAATACAATGACTAGAGTGGTAAACGATTCTACATAACTTTCATAAATGACTACTCAAGGTATACAAGGGTATATCTTTTGAGAAACAAAGATAAAGTAAGAGATGCTTTCATCAAATACAAAAATGAAGTGGAAAATCAACTAAGTAAGAAAATTAAAAGGCTTCGAACTGATAGGGGATGAGAGTATGAGTCCAACCCCTTTAATTCTTTTTGTGAAGATCATGGGATCATTCACAAAACTACTCCTCCTTATTCCCCTGAGTCTAATGGAATAACAGAAAGGAAAATAGGACCTTAATTAAAAGAAATGATGAATGTAATGTTGGTAAGTTCAGGAGCACCTTTGAACTTGTGGGGGGAAGCTATCCTATTCGCATGTTATATTCAAAATAGAATACCTTACAAGAAAACTGGTAAAACGCCTTATAAGTTATGGAAGGGTTATGTACCTAATATAGCATACCTGAAAGTGTGGGGGTGTTTAGCTAAAGTTCTTCTCCCTGAACCTAAAAAACGAAAACTAGGTCCTAAAACCTTTGATGCAATGTTCATTGGCTATGCTGAGAATAGTGCGACATATAGGTGTCTTGTTACTAAGTCAGAAAATAGTCTTGTAGATGTCAATACTATAATAGAAACAAAGAATGCAAATTTCTTTGAAAACATCTTTCCTATGAAATTAAATTGTGAACAACAAATTCAGAAAACAAGTAGAGACAAGTCTATTGAACCTTCTGAATTTGAACCTAGAAGGAGTAAAAGAGATAAGAAATAAACAAACCTTAGAGATGGTTTATATACCTTCCTAATAGATGAGAACCCTAGATCCTACAAAGAAGTTATAACTTCTCCTGATGCACCATTCTGGAAGGAGGCCATTAACAGTGAAATTGAATCAATCATGTATAACCATGCATAGGAGTTAGTAGATTTACTTCTTGGTGCAAAGACTATTGGCTATAAGTGGATCTTTAAAAGAAAGTTAAAACAATATGGGTCCATAGAGAAGTATAAAGCTCGTTTAGTTACTAAAAGCTTTAAACAAAGGAAGGATGTAGATTACTTTGACACCTTTGCCCCTGTGACTAGAATAACAACAATTAAAGTATTGATCACTCTAACTTCCATTCATAATTTGGTGATACACCAAATAGATGTCAAGACCGTATTCTTGAATGGGGATTTGGAAGGGGAAATTTATATGGAACAACCTGAGGGTTGTGTAATTCCAGAGAAGGAGAAAAAGGTGTGTAAGTTGGTTAAGTCACTATATGGGTTAAAACAAACTCCCAAACAATGGCACAACAAGTTTGATCATGTGTTAGTAACTAATGGATATTCCATTAATGATGATGATAAGTGTATCTACAACAAGTATGAGGATAACACATGTGTAGTCATCTGCCTTTATGTTGATGACATGCTGATCTTTGGAACTAGCCTAAAGGTTGTGTGTGAGATCTAGAAATTCCTAGGTTCTAAGTTTAATATGAAAGACCTAAAAGAGGCATAGGTGATTCTAAGAATAAAAATAACCAAAACACCTAATGGGCTTAAACTTTCTTAAGAGCACTATGTTGAAAAGATTCTAAGGAAGTTTGAACACTTTGATTGTAAACCAGTGTCAAATCCTTATGATCTCAACTCGCAGTTGAAGAAAAATAGAGAACATAGTGTTGCCCAAATAGAGTATGCTCAGATCATAAGGAGTCTAATGTACTTAATGAATTGTACCAGACCTGACATTGCTTATGTAGTAGATAGATTGAGTTGGTACACCCAAAGTCCTAATCAGGACCATTGGACTGTTGTTCGTAGAGTCCTTAAGTATTTGAGAGGCATCATTAACTATGGTTTGTGCTATAGTGGATTTCCAAGTTTTCTTGAAGGATTTAGTGATGCAAATTGGATCTTGGATTCAGATGAGATGAAATCCATTAGTGGATATGTTTTCATCCTTGGTGGAAGTGCAATTTCTTGGAAGTCTGCCAAGCAAACTTACATTACTGGGTCTACTATGGAGGCTAAGTTTATTGCCTTAGAAAATGCAAGTTTTGAAGCTGAGTGGCTCAGAAACCTCTTAGCAGAAATCCCTTTATGGACGAGATCAACCCCGTTTGTGTCTATGCATTGTGATAGCCAAACTGCAATCACTAAGACTAAGAGTAAAATATTTAATGGGAAGAACAAGCATATACGCCTAAGGCACAATATTGTGCGACAACTACTTGAAACAGGGATTATATCCCTAAAATTTGTGAGGTTAGAGTTGAATTTGGCCAATCCTTTGACCAAACCACTAAATAAGAAACTAGTGGAAGAAACATCGAGGAGAATGGGGCTTATGCCTATTGCAGAGTCAAGAGTGGTGGTAATCCAACCTATTAGAATGGAAATTCCATGAAGTAGGTTCATATGGGTAATAACAAATCATTTTTTGACTTAAGGTGCTCTATCAACTCTAATTGTATGAGAGTTTATCCCTGTGGTTTAGATAGAGCGCATTCTGCATTAATTAAGGTTGAGTGTTTACTCTTAATGCATACCATATTCCTCAAGAATGGTATGTTTAAATGCAGAACATACTTGATGGATTCACCTATATGAGAGTGGAGGTGGGGTCGCTTCCTATGAGAACTTAGGTAGGTTCTCTAGAGCTCTCATGAATATCCAGGCAAGACGTATAGCCTATTTGTGCCAACTCGTTTGTATAGCTCGTAGTGTAGTTGAGA
Organism: Vitis rotundifolia; assembly: GCA_030254885.1. Lineage (NCBI taxonomy): Eukaryota > Viridiplantae > Streptophyta > Magnoliopsida > Vitales > Vitaceae > Vitis > Vitis rotundifolia. The sequence continues at coordinate 16,503,755 of CM058166.1, forward strand.
AAACTAATGTGGATAAAAATCCCTTGAGTTATATCAAGAAACACTGGTTCATAGAAATTTATTTTCACCGTGTTTTGTGATTCAATACTTATTTGTCTTAAGACTGGTTCATAGCCTTTAGGCACCAGTACTAATGCATTGGATTCTTTTTGTTTCTTCCAAAAAAAAAAAAAAAAAAAATCACGTTTACACTCTGTGAGGGATCATAGGAAGAGTGTAAATTTTTTTTTTTTTTTATTTAATTCTATTAGTCTTATATTTTTATGAAGAATTCTATTGGGAATTATTTTTATTTTATTCTATTAGTCTTATATTTTTTGGAAGAGTTCTATTAGGATTATGCTAGTGGAGTCTTATTCCATTTATAAGTAGAATCCTCTTCCACTTTGAGTCATATTCTAATTTCAAATAAAGTCCCATTGGGACTGTGTTAGTGACCTATAAAAGCAGGTCACCCCTCACTCTCTAAATACGAATACCAATTTTTTAGAGAGTTTTTTAGAGAGTATTTTCATACATTTATCTAGAGGAATTCTTTCAAAACCCGAGTTGTACACATCTCGCTTACAGAGTGCACCCAAGGCAAGATCTGGATGTTAAATTCTGAAGGTAGACCACTGGTACCCTAGTGCGCCGAGTTCATCTTCGAGGAGGGTGAATCTATTTCAAGGACAGTGTTTGTCAAGTCTCAGCCGATAAGTTTTTCTTCTTATTAATTATGTTCTTTGTTTGTGTCTTTTGGGCTAGTCATTTGTTTCTATACCCTTAAATCCAAAAGCATATGTGTGTGTTTGTAGGAACATTGGAAAGATGCTCAGTATGGTGTTGCATCTTTCCTTGTGTCAAATTAATAATCTCACAACTAGTTTCCTCCTTGTTTGGAATTCTTCATGTTCAGGGATCCTAAATTCTTTCGGAAGAACTTTGACCCTTCTATGTTGTAAGAATTCTTCATTAAGGAGAAATAGAAAAAAGAATGAACAATTACTCCTTTATATTTGTTTTGTACTATTCGAAGAGAAAGAAATTAAATGTCTTTTAATAATGTATCAGATTAATAGTTTAAACCTCTTTTTATGTGTAATTTTTTTGGAATGGGTAATTAGAAACAGGATAAAAATATTGTTTTTACGGATATATCGATAATATGATTTTACATATATATCAAGAAATGTTGAGAAATATCGATGGATATTTGACACAAAATATCAATGAGACGAAAATTAATCAAAATTTATGAAACTGTTAAAAAAAATTCTAAGAAATGATATAAAAAATTATAATAGAAATTTTAAAGTTATTTTATTAAAAAAAATTATATATATATATATATATATATATATATATATATATATATTTTATAGAGATTTATGCAATTTGGATGTATTATTTTTTATTTTAAAATGTTGATAATTGTATTTATAAATTTATAATTAATTATTATACAAAATATAATATATTTAAAATTAATCTATATATGATAATTTTATTTTAATTAATTTATAATATATATATATATATATATATATATATATACTTAGGACATTTACATTTAATGAATCCTCTATGTAATGTTTGTTTGTAATATAAATGTATAAATATATATAACACATGTAAACTTAATACAAAATAGCTGGCCTGGGTCCTGCATCAATGCCCTTTGGTCCAATTAATATTTTCATTTTAAGAATGAGATGCAGTCCCACATTGGCCCAAACAAGAATGAAAATGAGTGTTGCCTCATGAGGTCCTAGTTAAATGCGCCTAGAGGGCTGGGCTGGGCTGGGCTTTAAAGAGTAAGCTACTGTGTGGAAGAAGCTGTTGGTCCTATCCATTAAAGCCTATTTCAGATTTTTGAAATACAAATTCAAAAAATCGATTATTTCTCGATTTATTGTCGAAAAATCGGTGAAAAATATGTGAGTATAACGATACATCGAACAAGGTCGAAATTTTGGGTGTGTTATCATGTTATATAAATACATATATATTTACAGAAGATTGTAAAAAAGGGACTACAAATGCATCAACTCTAGATTCATTTTCATGACATCAATGCCTAAAAGAGATTATTAATTAATATCGTAACACAATAGCAATAACATATATAGAAACTTCAACACAAAAGACAATTACTGCAATGCGAAATTAATACTACCACTTTGAATATATAGTGCTCTTTGGCCATGCCACTGAAGTTGTTGAAACATGTGAGTATGATACACTCCCTTGGAGATCATCCTAAAATGAATTTGAAAATAAGAGTAAGAGGCAATAGATTTGGAAAACATGTCAGCATATGATTTGAAAATTTTTCATAGGAGGGTAATCATGTCTTTTCCTTACCTGCATACTATCTTCCCAACTTTTGGTGGAACCACTTCAATTTTATTGCTATAGCCACATAGGTCCGGTCTCTCATGTCATAAAGAAACTGGAAATAAGCATGCCTCCATGCTCTCTTGAAAAAGAGAGCTCCACAAACTCCCCAAAACCCCACAATGAATCCTGATCCCATGCCAATGTAAAACCATGAGATTTCAGGAAATTCTCTGTTTTCTTCTACAGCAGTGGGACCGAGAGTCTCTTCATCTTTTGTGCAGTTTTTCGTAAGAGGGGCTCCACACAGTTTAGGATTGCCAAAGAAAGAAAGTGGATCCAAGCTTTGAAGCTGGGTGCTTGAAGGAATTCTCCCAGAAAAGTTGTTGAATGACAGGTCCAGATCATCAAGAAATGTTAAATTGCTCATGCTCTGAGGAATTTCACTTGAAAGATGATTTCTCGAGAGATCTAGAGATTCTAATGATGCCATCACCCCAATTTTCTCTGGTATCCTCCCCGTTAAATGATTTCGAGATAAGTTTAGAAATTGCAGTCCAAAAAGACTTGAGATTTCAATTGGGATTGATCCAGATAAATTGTTACTTGAAAGGTCAATCATCCTTACATATTTAAGAATCTCTTCGTACTTTGCTTTCCTCCCCTTTATATCTAAAACAAGACTTTCCATGTAATATTCATAATCATACCCTGCTTCCAAAGCATCATACCAAATACCCCGGATAGGTCCTGCAGCCATAGCACTGATATTATTCAAGCACTTGGGTATTGATCCTGACAGACTATTATCAGCAAGATCCAACACTATAAGAGAAGAAAGTTGGCATACTTGTGGAGGAATTTTGCCCATGAATTTATTGGATCTTAAGTGGATAATAATTAGAGTTGTCCTCTCAAAAATCCACCTGGGTATAATCCCCGAAAATTTATTGTCACTTAGATTTATCAGCCCCAAAACCTTGCAGTTCTCTAGTGATGAGGGTATGTCTCCGTAGAAGGAATTGTTGTGCAAGCTCAATGCTTTAAGTCTGACCAAAGAACCCATGGAATTAGGAATTTTACCAGATAGATTGTTGCTTCCCAGGCTTACATGAGTAAGAGACGGCCAATGCATCCAACAATCAGAAAGTTCCCCTGATAAAGCATTAATTGATATATCAAGGACCTCCAATTTACTTCTTCCATTCATCTTTTGGCACATGAAAGGGGAAATCTGTCCCGAGAATGAATTGTTAGCAATATTCAACACAATAACATTCGGAGACAGACGTGGCAACCGACCTGAGAAGCAATTAGAACTCAAATCAATGATAGTATTATTTAGTACAACTTGGGATAAGTCCCCAGATATCTGGTTGTCAGAGAGATGGATCTGTTGGATGTATGAAGCGAACTTCCAGAACCAGTTTGGAGCTGTGTCCACAATTCCAGACCTGGAGAAGTCTAGATAGAAAAGAGACTTTTGTGTCAGTAGCCACGCAGGAAATTTTGGACCCATTTTACTGGAATCTGCCTCCAGATACTCTAGTTGGAATGAAGGAGTCCAACTGGAGTTCACATGGAAAGATAAAGATGTTCCATATATCAATAAGTCCTTCAATTTTGAGAGTGCTGTAAAATGTACTTCTGATATGGTCCCTGTTAAGGAAGTCCCTCCTACATTTAAATACTCCAAATTGGATAGAAGCCCCAGACTCATTGGAAGAGTGCCATTAATCAACGGATTTTCACAAAGAACCAAATACCTCAAGGATGATAAGTTTCCTATGGATGTAGGAATAGGGCCATGAAAGGAATTGAAAGAAACATCGAGATATTCTAGATATTTGAGTTGTCCTAAAGACTCTGGAATTTGCCCCTTGAATTGATTGTTAAATAGACTTAGAGACACAAGACTACTGAGATTAAACAACCAATTTGGTATTTCTTGATTGAAATTGTTCTCAGAAAGATAAAGAAATGTGAGAAATGTGAAATTGGCATACCCGAGAGATGAAGTCATATTGCTATCAAGTTCACATTCGGACAAGTGCAGCTCTGAAAGAGAAGGGAACATAGACACGGATTCAAGCCAATGGACTTCCCTGTGAAGGTCGACCAAATTCATGCCTAGGTACTTCAAAAAAGCAAGATGAGAAATCCAACCAAGATTCTCAACGTACAGCCCATCGTTATCTCCCAGATCCAGGTGACGAAGAGTCGAGAGATTTCCAAGCAGATGAGGGACTAGTCCACGAAATCCAGCAGAGGAGAGGTCAAGATATCTCAAACTCCCCATGGAACCCAGGAAACTTGGAATTGGACTACCTCCAAAATCATTCCAACTCAAGTTCAAGTAACTCAAAAATTCTAATGCAAGCAAGGCAGGGCTAATCTCACCACCCAACTGGAAGTTGCTATAGAATTCATAATCATTGTCATATGGATTACCCAGATGGAGCTCAACCACTCGCCCTGTAACGTTGTTGCAGCGAACTGCTTCCCATCTACAACAATCTTGATTGACAGACCAAGACGAGAGCCGGTTGCCAGGATCAGAGAGAGCTTGCTTGAATCTTAGAAGGGCGTGTTTCTCTTTTTCATTGCAAACCAAAGTGTTTGGGTCACATAAGATTGAGATGGTGGAGGAGAGAAAACAAAGCAAGGGAAAGAGAATGATGGGTCTGGAGTTTCTCATGGTTGCTTAATTACAAACTAGAGCGAGAATGAGAGTGTGAGTACTTGAAAGAAGAAAAGGCATATATATAATATAACTCAAGGGCTCCTTTTTATGGTTACAAGCTCATGTCTTCTGCAGTCAAAATTCTAGAGGAAACACAAAAAAAAATCAGTTTTTTTCTATTTCAAAAAAAATCATTTTAAAAAATCATTGAAAATGATTTTCCATATTTTGTTAATCCAATATGTACTTATATATATATATATATATATATATATATATATATATATATATATATATATATATTTACATTTTCTTTCTTTCTATTTTCCGCTCCATTTTCTTTTTATCTCATTCTCCTTCAAATTTTGCAAAAACCAAACTTAGCCTAAAGTTGATCAAGTGACTCCAAAATCTTCACTATCATCCAAATACAAAGACTTATAGTCCAAGTAAATGCATGGGGACAAATTTTCCACGTCGTCCATAAAAATGACTTATGCTAAGGGAGAAACTAGGATCCACAATTCAAAAATTTAATGTCATACAATCAATGTTTAAAACAAGTAGGCAATCTTTTGAGTTCATATAATTGATTACTTGAAAGTTATGGTTTCCTAACATAGAATGACAATTTTTCCTTACTATTTTCTTTCCCTCCCATTCTCCTTCAAATTTTCCAAAATCCAAACTTAGTCTAAAGTTAATAAATTGAACCCAAAGTCTTCACTTTTATTAAATACAAGGATTATAGTCCACGGTGAAGGCATGGAAACAAACTTCCCAAGGATAAAGATGACTTATGTCAAGGAAGAAATTGGGATCCAAAATACAAGAATTTAATGTCATATAATCAACATTTGCCAATATATGCAATTTCATGGAAATTGATTTTTTTCCAATATTTTGTTCATCCATTCCATCATATAGGAGTCATAGATAGATACCAGAAATGACTTTTCAAGTGTTTTCCTCCAAGTTGCATGAGACTAGGTCAATGATTGAGTTTTCATATCAATGACATTGATGCATGTGAGAGAAAAAAATAAGTAAGAGTCCTTTCCATATGTCCAAATTCGGACAACCACTCAAAGAGATTAATAAAGTTAATCAATTAATGTGAAAGTCTTTACTAGCATTCAAATATGCAGACTTAGACCATGGGGCAAACGCATGGAAACAAACTTTCAAGACTTTTGAAGATCTCTCTTTAGTAATTCAATAGTTTGATGCCTGAAAGAGATTTTTGCCTTGAAAAGCTTGTGATCTTCCAAAGTTCCAATTATATAAACATTTCAATGGCGATGGGGCTAAAGCGCCCCCATCTTAGTTTCCCCATTTTGCTTTCATTGCTCTATTTCCAACAAATCTAACTGATCATTATGGATTGGAAACTTCTCATTGGTTGTTTTATAAGTTAAAATAACTGCAAATGATATCTATGAAAAGATTTGAAAGCTCTTTTTATTTTATTTTTGTATGGTTAAATCAAGGGAATATTATAAAAAAAGAAACGTCAATAGAGTGCCTGAAATTATATAGGAAGTATATCGTGGATGCTTAAAAACACCACCAAAAGGAAATAAGGGTAACAAAAAACAAGACCCCCCACTAAGAGTTCAATCAATAAAAAAAAAAAAATCTATTATGCAAAGAGTACCAAAAACTATAAACAACTTAGGTCAATCCCATAGATTACAAAGAAAAGAGTGTTTTAACCCTTAAACAAAATGCTCTTGATTTTCTAATCATCTACTATTTATTTCCTTTCAAATTGTCTAAAATAAACATAAAAGATTAATTCACCACTCTTTTTTTTCCATTTTTTTACCCTTGAAAGAGTCATGTCATCGCAATAGTGTTTCTTTGGCCAAAGAGGGAAGCACCCAAGATATGCCAAATAAGGAAAACAATAAAAGGCATAAAGCCTTTGTGTTAACATAATGAATATTGATGTAACTAATGGATTCTTCCTTTAAAGGATAAAAGAAAAATCTGTTTGCCAAAAATCACTATCTCCTCTATAACCGATCCAAGGTTAAAATCTTTTCCCAAATAGTTGTCTTTAAATAGAAAAACTAATTAAATTGAAGAAATCACCCAAAAGGGGACTTGAATTGGGTGTTAGAAGTCTTTTCAAAACAATCAACCAAAGGCTAAAAGAATAAGAAATGAAGAACAAAGCAAGAATAATAAAAAGAGAAATGCAAACTTTTTTATAGTGACTCGATAAGCCGCCTACATCCACTCTCGTCAAACTTCTAATCAAGTGAGCGTATCTTCAAGACTTTTATAGCCAAAGTCTTCATACTTCTAACATTTGGATTTTAAGGTTCCAATTGACCTTCACAAATTCTTCAAGTACTCAACCTATTTGAAAACTTTTCTCTCACAAGGAGAAGGTAAGAAAAGATTAGCAAACTCCAAACCTAGTAGCAAGTAATTAAGCTCAAAATACAAGTAGAAGTTAGAATGGATTTGAAGGTAGGCAAAAATAATTGCAAGTGAGAAATCAATGCACCTTGAAGAAGAGCTTTTAATGAGAGAAGGAATGTTTTTTCAATTGAATGTAGATGTTCTCTTATCAATAAATACTTTAAAACTCTCTAATTTGTAACTTTCTAGCTTGAGGACCCCAAAAGCCATATAACGACCTTAACCGATTAAGCAACTTAATCGAATGGTTAATAAAAGACAAGGATTTATCTATTTCTTTGATAAAAAAAAATATTGTTTTAAGCTAAAGGATGAAAATAAACTTTTAAGTGTTTGAAAAATAACTTAAACTTAAGTGCATCGACAAATACCATCTTACAATATATCAATGGTTACTTCAAGTCTTCAAAAGTCTCAAGTTTTCACAATATTGATCTTTTTCCATATTTGTTTGAGGTTTTTTTTTTTTTTTTCACAAATAAACCTGAGAACACTTAACTTGATTTGACTCATTAATGTCTTTAACCTTATTTTGTAATCATTAAAACCCAATTTGAAGAACCCTTAGGATAACAGTTGTCCACATAGATCTTTATTAGTTCCTTTTGTGGCAAATTAAACTCATTCAACAAGTTTTTTTAGCTAAATTGCATTACACACACATGATGTTATTGAAACAAATTCTACTTCACAAGTTGAAAGTGTCACAATAGATTGTTTCTTTAAAGTCCAAGTGAATATGGTATCTCTTATAAAATAAAAGCACAAAGCTAATAGTACTTTTTCAATCATCCAAGTCTTCACCTCAATCATTATCATTATATACAATAAGTTTAAAATTGTTAGAAGATGAATAATATAAACCATAATCAAGTGTACATTTGATGTAATGAAGAATTCGTTTAGCAATCTTCATGCGAGTCACTATTGGTGATTTTATAAAAAAAAAACTAATAAGTTCAATTCCAAAAAGAATGTCTGACCTTATACAAGTCAAATAGCATACACCTCCAAATAAAATTTTGTATTATATTGGATCCACCATGTCTCCTTCATATCATGACAATTTAACTTCACAATTTATTGGTTTGTTTTACTAGATTACATATATTCATGTAAACTTCTTCAAAATTTCTTTTGCATAGCCTTCTTGAGAAATAAAAATACCATTTTTTGTTTACTTCACTTCTATGCCAAGATAGTATGACATGAGACCAAGGCCAGCCGTCTCAAACTATAGAGCCATTATTTCTTTGAACTCATAAAACATGGTTGGCTTGTTTCCAATGAAGATTAAGTCATCCACATACAAGTAATATATCATCTTTTTCATTCACTTTCATGTAGCATCTTCATGAGGGCATTTAATAAAATTATTATCTTGAAAATATTTATCAATTCTATTATTCTATGCTCTTGGTGTTTGTTTTAGTCCATACAATGCTCTTTTAATTTTAGAATCTTGTTCTCATGCCCTTTTGCCATATAACCCATGGGTTGTTCCAAATACACTTCTTCTTCAATATGTTTATTCAAATAGACAAATTTTACATCCATTTGAAAAATCTTCCAATTATTTTAAGCAACCAAAGATATGATTAATCTTATAGTTTCTAAATGAGCAATGAGAGCAAATACCTCACCATAGTCGATGCATTATTATTGCTTTTAGCCCTTTGCCACTAATCTTGTTTTATATCTCTCTACTTCTCCTTTTGCATTCTTCTTTAAGGTTAATTTCATTCATCTCTCATGAGATTTGGGCTATATACACCTAACACCCATTGGTTTGAAATTTTATCAAAAACTTCTCTTACTTTGAGTTAAAGAGGAGGTGAATGAAATTAACCAATAAGAAGGGTAAGAGAAGTTTTTGACAAAATTTCAAACTAATGGGGTTGGGTGTATTTAGCTCAAACCTCAAGGAAGATGAGCAAAATTAATCATTCTTCTTTGCTTTGTACACCTATCTTACTTTAGTTTTTTTTTTTTTTTTTTTGGAAAGGATTTGAATTTTCATATGTCATTCTGTTAGGAATCCCGAATTACTTCGTTCTCATGCCTGGATCTTGTAGGACACATGTAAATCTATCCTAGGTTCTCTAAATCTATAGCAGCAGAAAACCAGGTATTCAAAAGCAATATTGATACCGCAAAAAAACATAGATCTAGAAAATAAAGTCACATACATTTGATCTAGGTGTTCTCAAATCAATTCCAATCAATATATATTACTCCAAAATTGTAATGGATCTAGTAAACACCATGATCTTTCGCCCAATGACTCTTTCTTTTGTCTAGACACTAAAATTGTGAAGATTTCAAAAGTGAAGGTTATGGTTCTTTTTTTGAACTGTAAAGAAAGAATGACAAGATTTGGAAACCCTAACCCCTTATGTATTTTTCTCAAAAATATTTTTATTTGAAATAAATTTTATCTTTATTAACAGGTAAGACAATTAATGGAGACAAGAAATATTTTTATTTGAAATAAATTTTATCCTTATTAGAAGGTAAGACAATGAATGGAGACATGATTTGTGAGGAAGACTATGGTGGGTCAAATGATTGCTTTAATCAAAATTAAGTAGATTGGAAATGACAACGTTGAGTTGAGCATTGGGGCCATCCATCATTGGGTTGAGACTGAAAATCCATTTTATCTTGGATGGGAAGGGTTTTGTCCCTCTCTTGATGACTACTTTCCTTTGCTTCTTTTTTAGGCCACTTTGAAGGCTTCTCCCCTTGGTTTCCTCATGGGGCCATCCCAAGTGGTGGGGGCTTGAGTGAAACTTAAGATTGGGTTCTTGGGATGGTCCATGGTCCATCGTCCATGCCCATTCCAATTTCCAACCCCACAAATAATTATCATGTTGAACTTCATTAGAGTTAGCCAAATGATAAGGGTTTGTCAAATAGAAAAAAGTCAATATGCTATTTTTTCCTTTTTCTTTTTCCCATTTTAATAAAAACAATTTTATTTTTAAAAGTAGAATAGGAAACTCCATATTTGTCATTGTCTTCCATCATGAAAAAGTGTTATTAAAGATACCATTCTATTATTTTCATTTTTTGTGAGAAATTAATTTCTTTTTTTATTATTAATTCAACAAATCTATGCTTTTTTTTTTATAGTCAGTCTAATCACTAAATTGCAGTCAAAATATATTTTTTATTTTATACTTAAAAAAATAAAAATATTTAATTTTATTATTTTTTTATATATAAAAACTCTTATACAAATAATTATTTTATATTTTTAAAAATTATTTTGAAATATACTTTTTAATAATTTTTAAAAGTCATTATTTTTAAGAGTTTTTACTAAGTTTTATTCTAACCAAAGTTTTTTTGTTTTTTTTTTTTTTTTGTGCCATTTGCATGCCCAGGATATCGTCTTCACGTGCCTAACCCGCAAACCACAACACTCATAACAGCGCGTGGGCCTTTATCGTTCCCACCTTAAATTTAGGGTTTTTCCATTTCAAAATTCAAATTATCCCTCAGGATCAAACGGCGCCGTTTTATTCAACGGCAAAGACCATTGCCGCCCTCCCCTCCTATAAACGCCCAACTTTCCTCTTTGACTCCTTAACCATCCCACCATTTTCTCTCTTTACAACCCAATCCCGTTTCTCTCCCAAGAACCCCATCTTTCTCACTCTAGAACACACTCTCTCTCTCTAAAAGATGCGTGAAATCCTGCACGTTCAGGGTGGGCAATGTGGGAACCAGATCGGAGCCAAGTTCTGGGAGGTGGTCTGCGCTGAGCACGGCATCGACTCCACCGGGCGCTACCAAGGCGACACGGAGCTGCAACTGGAGCGAGTCAATGTGTACTACAACGAGGCGAGTTGTGGGAGGTTCGTGCCCAGGGCAGTGCTCATGGATCTGGAGCCGGGCACCATGGACAGCGTCAGATCGGGACCGTACGGCCAGATTTTCCGACCCGATAATTTCGTTTTTGGGCAGTCGGGTGCGGGCAACAACTGGGCCAAAGGTCACTACACTGAGGGGGCGGAGCTGATTGACTCGGTTCTAGATGTGGTGAGGAAGGAGGCTGAGAATTGTGATTGCTTGCAAGGTATGTGGAAATGTTTGGGTTTCGTTTGCTTTTACTGTTTTTGGGTAGTGTATTTGGGAAATTTTGGGTCTGTTTTGTGGGAAATTGGACTTTGGGGTCTTTTTTGTCAGTGATCTGAGTGTTTATTAGGGATTTCCTGGGATTTTAGTAGGGTATTTTTGGGTAGTATTGGGCATTTTGCGTCGGATCTAAAGAAATTCTCGACTGTTTCTTAGTTTTAAAGTGTTTTTAATTATAGTTTCGATGCTTCTGCCTAACTGTTGAACCGTATTGCGTTTATGCTTCAATTTGAGTGTTGTATCTTTTATCATTTTGTCTTCTTCCTACTGAGTTCGGAGCTCTAAATCACATACTTGGTTGGAATTCTCTCAGGATTTCAGGTCTGCCACTCTTTGGGAGGTGGAACTGGGTCAGGCATGGGAACACTCCTCATTTCCAAGATCAGAGAAGAATACCCGGATCGAATGATGCTCACATTCTCTGTATTCCCCTCTCCTAAGGTCTCTGACACTGTTGTTGAGCCTTACAACGCCACACTCTCTGTTCACCAGCTTGTTGAGAATGCAGACGAGTGTATGGTTCTTGACAATGAAGCCCTATATGACATTTGCTTCCGAACACTGAAACTTTCTACTCCAAGCTGTAAGTCTCTTATAGTGTCTTAATTCTACTTTTACTTGTGTTTTTCTTTGTTCTGAAACTGATCAATACTTGTTTTTAATCAGTTGGGGACCTGAATCACCTGATTTCCGCCACCATGAGTGGGGTAACTTGCTGCCTTCGCTTCCCCGGTCAACTCAACTCCGATCTCCGGAAGCTTGCCGTTAACCTCATCCCATTCCCTCGCCTGCATTTCTTCATGGTCGGGTTTGCTCCACTCACATCTCGTGGGTCCCAGCAATACCGTGCCCTTACAGTTCCGGAGCTCACTCAACAGATGTGGGATGCAAAGAACATGATGTGTGCTGCTGATCCTCGCCATGGTAGGTACTTGACTGCTTCAGCAATGTTCCGGGGCAAGATGAGCACCAAGGAAGTTGATGAGCAGATGATTAATGTACAAAACAAAAACTCATCCTACTTTGTTGAGTGGATTCCCAATAATGTGAAGTCCACGGTTTGTGACATCCCTCCAACTGGTTTGAAAATGGCGTCCACCTTCATTGGAAACTCAACTTCAATCCAGGAGATGTTCCGGAGGGTTAGTGAGCAGTTCACAGCCATGTTCCGGAGAAAGGCTTTCTTGCATTGGTACACTGGGGAGGGGATGGATGAGATGGAATTTACAGAAGCAGAGAGCAACATGAATGATCTGGTCTCGGAATACCAGCAATACCAAGATGCAACAGCTGATGAAGACGGGTATGAGTATGAAGATGAGGAGGAAGAGGAGGAGCTTCAGGAGGCTTAAGGAGTTATAGGAGGACCTGGGTTTGGGTTGATTTGCTTGCAACTATGTTTTGGGATCCTTGTTTTTGTTCCTTAACATTTAAGATTTGGATTGTGCCAACGTCTGTTGTTTCATTTGATGTTATAGTTTAGACAGTACCCTTTTTCACCTACATGTTTGCTTTCAAATATCAATGGAATGACTGTTAGATGAAGTTTTTCTAGGAATGGTTGGATGCCACATAAAAGCATGACATACAGGTTTAGCTGCATCCCATGTCTCAACTCAACTGAGAAAATACTATACATAAAACCATATTTTGTTGATTGGATATGATATACAATAAGAGAAGGTATTATATTAATATATTCATTCTATCATATGTTTTATTGGTAATGGGATATAATAATTTTTATTGTTATTTATTTTATTTTATAAATATAAAATAAAATAAATAATATGAAATATTATTCTTTATTATTATTTTTTTCTTTACTTGAAACACGATAATTATAAATTAAGATGTAATATACATGCTCATGAATTATTTTTTTTATCAATTTCTTTTTCTTTTTTATATTATTTATTTCACAAAATAAAAAGTTTAATTAATAATTAAATGTGATTAAAAATATTTATAAATTATATATATATATATATATATATATATTATTTTTATATATTGAATAACATTTTTTTCAATCTGTATGTACATGCACCAACCTTACAAAGCATTCTATTCTCTCCACAGGAACGCATAATTAAAAACAAACTTGACGAATTTTTTTATTTTTTTTATTTTTCCAATGCTGAGATACCAGGTGACATTGAAATTGGACATATGGAAAAAATGGGAAGAACATACATCTAATGAATTCTATGGGAGTTAAATGTTTTACAAATACCTGGAGATTTGCCCAAGGATTTAAGGAATTGCCTTATCTTTATTGATTTTTTTTTTTTCTATGCCCCAAACTTGGGGACTTTAGCAGTAGAGATTTGGGCAAGGAAGTGCTCAGCCACAATTCTTCGCTGGATCTTCCCAGTAGCCGTCTTTGGGAGAGAATCAGTGATGAAGACCTTCTTAGGAACCTTAAAGGCGGCAAGATTTTTCTTGCAAAACCTCGTTACCTCTGCTTCCTCGATCTCTGATCCTTCTCTTGGAATGATGGCACAGTTTATCTATTCATTTAAGACAGAATGTACCACCTCAGCAACATTTCATTTGACAAACCAACAAACAGTTTTTTTCTTTTTTCTTTTTTTAAAAAAAAACAATTATATTTTCCAGGAAGAGCAAGCAAACAATAACCACGAGGTGGGGTAGTGAGTGTGAAAGACGACACTTAAAAGTTTAAACCGAGCTGGAAAGCTGAGTAAAAGGCACAACAGCGGTGACTGGTCCCTGTTGCACGTAAACAGATCACATGGGACATGGAAGAGGGGATAGAAAAGCTACCCCGGGAACTGGTTTAGAATTGTCTAAAACCCCAGTGAAGCTTATGTGGTAAGAAAACTAATTAGAAATCCTAGGATCTCTATAATGAACCTTGAGATTTCACTTCAAAGTCATATAAAATTGGTTAGTGATGGAAGACAAGTGACAAGAAGACAATGGTCACAAAATACCCAAGTCCAGCGAAATCCTTATGGTTGATGCTTTGTCCAAAGTGGAGATGATTTCATCTCATTGGTTATCCCTTCTAATAAATTGGTGTTGATAGCAATTAAAGAATGGGGGAATTATGGTTCTTACCTCTTCGCCGTATTTGTCATCTGGAACCCCAAAAGCAACCGCTTGAGCAATGTCTGGATGTGATAAAAGGACAGCATCCACTTCAATTGGTGATATCTTCTCTCCTGAAAATATGGATAAGGACTACCACTATTGGAAATCTTTTAACCAATGCGTGACCTAATTAAATAGAATGTGTGGATATTTGGTAATTTTGCAATAAGATCCACAAAATCGAGCCATCTGGCAATTATTTCATACAGCAAGCCTGACACCAGCTTTTATTTTTGGATAAAAAAGAACTACACGGTTCTTTGACCTCATCAACCATGTTATCTTAAGCATGTGTGGTTCTGAATCTTACACGCAAAGTTCAAAACACATCTCAGCCACTCCATTTCAAAAGCTGTGTGGTTGGTCGGGATTCGGAAAGAGAAGGCCAACTTTCCCCGCAAGAAAAGAAAAAAAAAAAAAAAGAAGAAAGAATTTGAAAAATAATATATGACCAACTACCTCTGGAGCCTTGGAGGCTCCACAACTAGCTTAATATGGCATTGTCCTCAGGAATATTCGCAGAGCATTTGTGGATGTCACTATAGCACGCTTAGGAATTGAAAGTCTTTTACTATCTTTTCCTAGGATAAAGACTTCCATATTAACAATGGGGCACACCTTTATAAAGGCATTCCTCTTAATTTGACTTCACCCAATAGAAAAACTAAAAAATTTCATTGATTTTATCAACAAAATCTTCGAATTTGTTCTCTAACAAACACAAACAATGTTCTTAGAAAATCTGAAATAATTAATATTTGCGTCTTAATTGAACCTTTACTTAAAAGGCTTATTTTACTAAGGTAGGAGTGCACAAATAGTAGGGGTTGATAATTAAAGAGATGAATAAAGGAGTGCATAATCTAAGTATTCCTGATTCTGTGACTATATGCCACAATGCGCTTTCTTCTCTAAGCGCAAAACAACTCCAGCTTAAGTATATATGCATATACAGATCAAAGAAAAATATGGAGAAGAAACATTACCTCCACGGTTGATGAGTTCCTTGATTCGACCAACAAGATGCAAATAACCATCCGGGTCAAAGAACCCGAGATCCCCTGTGTGAAACCACCCGAATTGGAAAGCCGATTTATTAGCCTCAGGGTTGTTTTTGTAACCCTTGGTCACATTAGGGCCCCTAAGACACACTTCCCCACTCACGTTGGCCTCTTGTTGGGCTCCATTTTCATCCAATATCGCCATCTCTTGGCCCACTGGTCTTCCAACGGACCCGGGTTTATGCGGACCGTTTTCGGGTAAAGGGTTCGAAGCCATGAGATGGGTCGCTTCGGTCATAGCATATGCTTCCAACACTGGAGCACCAAACGCCTCCTCGAGCCGAGCCAGTATGGCTGGTGCCAGAGAAGCGCTGCAACTCCGGATGAATCGAAGCTTCGGGTAAACGGGTTCGGGTTTGCTAAGGTGGCGATCCAGGACAATTTGGTGGATCGTGGGGACGGCCGTGTACCACGTGGCATTGTATTTGAGCATGTCGGACCAGAATGTTGAAGCCGAGAATCGGCCAGCGGCGGGGAGGGTCACGGCGGCTCCTGCGCCTAGTGAACTCAGCAAACCTGCGAGTAAGCCGTGAACGTGGAAGAGAGGGAGCACGATGACGGTGGAGTCTGACTCAGTGAGTTTGTACACCGATTTGATATTCTGAACCGATGAGGCCAAGTTGAGTTGACTCAGTGGCACTCCTTTGGGTCGACTCGTCGTGCCGGAGGTGTGCAAGAAAAGTGCCGCGTCGGATGGCTCGTTCACGAGTTTGGCTACCGAGTGAGGGTCCGGCTCGGAGTGAATCAAGGACAGCTTTACCTCGGCTTCGGCTTCGGTAAGGGAAGCCGTGGCGTGTGTGATTTTGAGCTTGGAAGCCGCGGCTTGTGCTGCCTCGTTTCCTTCTTGCGATGTTAAGAGAAGCTTCGATTCCGAGTCGGATAAGTAAAACTCGAATTCGTCTGCTGTGTAAGCTGAGTTCAAAGGCACAGCCGTGGCTCGTACTCGTATTACAGCCAAAAACATAATCACGAACTGTAGAACCAAAAACATATTTATCAGATAATATTTTCATTTTTTTACCTGATCAAAATTAATTTGCATCCAGACCATCCACGTCAGCATTGCAATAACAGATGCTGGGTCCCAGCTGACTTGTATGGTTCAGATGGCACTGGACGTTCGCCCTTTTCTAAAATTAAAGTATAAAACACGAGTTCATTTTCTTTCCGTTCTTTTCCGAGCAGCCAAACAAGACAAAACACAGATAGAATTCCAATATTTTCTGAGATACCAAACAAGACAAAACATATAAAGATACCTCAACGGTGTTTGGGAAGGTGAGAGCGACGACGTCTCCGGCCTTAACGCCACCGGCGAGGAGGAGAGAGGCCGCTCCTTCAACAAGTTGGTGAAGGCGAGCGTAGGTGAGATCGAACTTGCCGGAAACGGAGAGTGCTCGACGGGAAGGGAATTCTCCGGCGACCTGTTTCAACAATCCGGTGAGAGTAAGACTTTCCATCATTCCACACAAGAATCTTATCGCTTTTCAATAAAAACACAAAACGCAGATTTAAGAGAGAGAAAGATGAGGATGAATAAGGTGGTGAATATCTCTCAATATATAAATGAGCGGTGGCTTCGGTGGAGGCGAGAGGTGGGTAAGGTTGGCCACCTGGCAAGATCAGGCAGGGATGCCACGTGGCTCAAATATAGGGTCAGTGTGACATCCTCGGGGACTGCACCTTCCAGAAAATCCTGAACTTCTCCGTTTGGCTTTTCTGACGCGTGTATGTTTAGCTGTTCGTTACGCCGTGACGTGGGCGAATGCTTGCCCTCTACCAGTGAAAGCGAACTCGGTTACGTTTGCCAACGTAGATGGCAGTCAATTACGTGGCACGTGTTGGTTGGGTAACAAAAGTACCCATCTCGAGACCGTAAGGTTTCGCTATTTATCACAATTTTTGGTTTGAATGGTAATTTAATATGCTTTATCATATACTTTATTGAATTTTTTAATATAACTCATTAATTAATTATTATTATTAGGATATGAGTCACAACTTGAAGTAATTTAATATGACATTTCAGGACAGGAATGGTGAGCCTACTATTTATTGACCAAATCTAACTTTGGTCTAACCTAACTAAAAAGAGACAGAAGAGTTCAATTTTGATTTTGAAATCTTCTTCTATATGTTCTTAGAACATTTGTTGAATAGAAAGAGCACGGTCTTGTGTTAATCAAAAGTTGGCTAATCTTAAAAATATAGGAATATTTAAAGTAAAATCAAATTCCTTAATCCATGATAGAGAATAATTTTGTTTTACATGATTCTCAATTTCTCTAATTCTTTATGGAGTATTTGGTATATGGGAATAGAGAGTGGGAATAGACATCTCATTTCTTTTCTCCTTTATTTTTATGTTTGGATAAATATTAAGAAAGGAGAAATGAAATAAAAAATTATTCTGGTAGAAATCAAATCCAACTTTCAAAAGTAAGTGGTATTCCAATTCATTAAACCCATTTGATAATATAAATAACCTAAATTTACTATTTTACCATCTTATCTCATTCTTCAAGTCCGATGCTTATCTTCTTTGCAAAGTTAAAACCTATTCATCATCCACTTCTTATCTTATTTGCAAAGTAGGAGACCCATTCATCATCCACTTCTCTATAACAAGTGATCCTCTCAAACTAAATCAATCAAACCTTCCACGACATTTAGAAAAAAAAATTCAATTTCTAAAAGGTTTTGGATGTTCATTTTGATTGTTGAAATTTTTATAAAATAAAAAAAAAAAAAAAACGAATATTTAAAATTTTTTAAGGTTATGGATTTTATCAGATATGATACTTGTTAAAAATTAGAATGAAATTTGAATTCTTTTATTTTCTCTTTTGGAAATAGGAAAAACATTTGCTAACTTTGAGAATTTAAATATTATAATAAATATATATTTTTTCTTTTTTTTTGGTAAAATATAATTTTATAACTACTTAAGCATGACGAATTATTCAGATTTTTAATAAAATAATAATTGAATATTTGTACATTAGGGTTATATGATTTTTTATGGTTAATTTTTTATTTATTGAGTATATATATTTTTTTAGTCTTATTATTTAATAACAAAAAAACTCTCAAAATTTATTTTTTAAAAATAAAAATAAAAATAAAAAATTATTTTAAATTATATATAAGGATATTATTGTAAATTTTTTTATTTTTTTATTTTCATTCCTATTAATATCAAACATTGGAATAGAAACAAATAATCATTCCAATCTTCTATTCTTAAGTTTATTCAAATGCTAAAAATATAATCATCAAATTCATTTCTATTCACTAAAAAATAGGAATAGAAACAAAATATTCATTTTCATTCTCTATTCTGATGTACCAAACACCTAAAGGAATTATTTTAAAGAATCCTTTTCTTAATATGTTTATCTCTTTTTTTCTTTTTTCTTTTTTTATCTTTTTTATGAAGACATTGATTATATGATAATTTTATTGAGCTTAAAACAAGAGTTTGATTTCTCAAAAGTAAATTTAAACAAAACTTTTATGGATTTGATGTTATTTAGAAAAATAAAAAATGTTTTTGATATCTTATATATCAATTTAAACGGGACTTTATTAATACTCTTTAACACTTTTTATAACATTTGAGAGTGTAAAAAAAATGGTAAAAGTAGTATTGTTAAGTTATGAAATATTTGTTTTGCTGGGGAAAGTTCTTATACCAGTTTGTTGTGTCATTAAAAAGTTTTAATGTAAAAAATATTAATTTAAAAATATAAAAATAAAACAATAACAACGATGAAGTATAAGGTTTTAAAGTAGTTTGGCTATGTCTACATCTCCACCTAATCATTCAAAGGACAAAATCAAATATAATTATTGAATTTTTTATTTATACCGTGAACCACAGTTTTTATAGTAATTTGTTGGGATTGAGATAGAAAACTTAGTTATGTTTTGTGAATCACGATTTTTATGGTAATTTATTGAGATGGAAAACTTTAGTTATGTTATATTCTAGGGTTGGGATTGTAGCGGAATTTTGTTTTCCTTGAATTGCTCTGGTGTTCTAGAGGATTTATTAGACTATTTCAAAATTCCAAACCTATCATTCAACTCTACGGGGTAACATAATTATTAATTTGGGTCAATAATGAATGCACTCAACTTGTAAAAGTGTAAAAACAAAAAATAGGTTTAATCAAAACCTAATTGTCAACTCTTTCCAAAATTTAACTTAATGTTTTAAAAAAGTTACGAATTCACAGTTCACTGGTCGAATTGACGGTCGAACCAATAACGTCATTAACATATAATTTTATATATTATTAAAATTTTAAAAATAATAATAAATAAAAATAATAAATTTTATCTAAATTTTGATAGTATTTATTATATTTGTTGAATTTTTTCACAAATTTTTTTACTTATAGTTGTCAATCAATCCAATATTTTTAACAATTTCGATAAATTAAAATGTCAATGTGCAATAAATAAAACAAAAATAAAAAAAATTAAATCTTAAAAAACTAAAATGGAAGGCAAGGCTTTTGGGAGGTTCCAGTCGTAGGGGGAGGGGAGGGGAGGGAGCTTTCCAGTGCACCATCGGGGGTGGGGGGTGATGGGGCTTTGCAAGCGGGGGGTTGGCGGCGGGGATTTGCAGCGTTTTGAACTTCCAACGCCGTGGGAGGGCTCTTTGCTGTCACGAGGGAAGGGGGGAGCTTTCTAGTGAGCCGCCGGGGGTGGGAGGTGATGGGGCTTTGCAAGTGGGGGTTGGCGACTGGGATTTGCAGCGTTTTGGGAGCGAGGTGGGAGGGCTTTTTAGCGTGCGGCGAGGGGAGGTGGGGCAGGGTTCCCAACGCTGGGGGTGCTGCCGGCGGGATGACGCTCCAGGCGACAGTGGAGGTATCGTTGTTGGCCGGACAACACTCCAGGCGACAGTGGGGGTACCAACCGCACGAGGAAGGGGGAAGGAAAATGAACTGTTGGGTCCGGAGGGAATCGGTCGGTTCGTCTGGTTCACCGGTCGCATCGCCAGTTGAAATGGTCCAATTCCGGTTCGATTGCTTTGGTCGAGAGATCAGACCGGCCGGTCTCATGTTTTAACCTTTTATCCCTTAAATTGTTTCCATGGAATCAAACAGGCACTTAATTATACTTTTCAAATTTCGTTTTTTAAAAATTTGAGTTATTTTTATTTTTTTAGATTAATTTTAAAAATAATCGAACAAATATAAATAATAATTAAAAAATAAAGAATTACAAATAAATTTTATTTTTAAAGCATAAAAAAATGTTGAAAATATTTAAAATTCTATAACTTTAATTCTAGATAACGCTATAAAATTATTTTTAAAATTTGTGCTCAAAATCTGTTTTTTAAGAACTATTTTAAAAATTGCTTTCAAACATTCTTTATTTCCTTTATGTGGTGATTTGGACCACTTTGGAATCATATTGTTTTCGAATCAACGGTAAGCAGTTTTATTAGTAAATAGTTACATAAATAGACCTCTGACACCACAAATGGAGGAGAGACCAAGTTCATCCCACAGACCGGCAACTTACAGCAAAATTTGCCTTCGAGATGAAGCAAAGACGGTCAAATTTAAGCTCGAAAAACCAATTAATCAGCCAGATGATTAGTATTTTGCTGGTTCTAAATTTGTGGACAACCCCTTCTAGGACTCCAGTTGGCAATATTCTTAGGCCTTTGGGCCGACATTGACCCTGGAAACCCTCCCTGTCATCTGCGATACAGCCCGGCCCAGCAGGGGAACCTTGTGATTTGGTTAGAGAATTCATCATATTGGCTATGGCCCTGTGGACCATTTATTTATTCACTTTGTTTCTCAAGACAAGAGGCTTATCTTTTCCTTTTCCTTCTCAATTTCTTGACGACCAAACAGAACTCCAAGAAGTAGACAATACTCCCGATTCTCTTTAAATTAGCTGGTTGATCACATCATTGTCGGTCAAATAGAGTGTTACAATTCTTGTCAGTTCAATTAATTACAGAAACCTCCACCATTAAATATGAAATAATTTGACAAAACCCATCAAAAACTGGGTCTAGAGACTTGGTTGGACCATGACATGGACCTCGCTGCTTCACGTAAGCGCTTACGTTTTCTCACGAACCATCCAGGGATTTTCCGGGAAACTTGGGATTAACCAGCACTTCTGACTCATGTCTTCTTTTTTCAAACATTTACTTATTTTTATTCTGTTGCCTTTTAGCCCTGTTATTAACTTCGCCTATAAGCTACCAAAATCAAAATTTTCAAACAAGTTGGGCAGACACCTATTTTGAATTTGATGTCAAGAAGTATTAGGGCTTCCATACTGTGGGTCAACATATATTGCATGTGTTGAATTTTGTGCGTACGCTTCGTCTTTTAAACCTTGACCAGGCCTGTAGCCCATTGGGTCAAGGCCTCATATATGTTGACCCACGTATGAGAAAAGAGGAGAGAAGGTGAAGAGATCATCATCCCCTCCTGTCGTTTTTCCTTAATTTCTTGCCGTTGCCCTTGAGTTGTAATAGGATCATGGCAATACTTTGTAGATGTTATGGGCAATGGAAGTAAGTCTTTGACTTCTTACATAAGAGAAAGAGGAGAAAATTTTTGCAGTTGTCCTTGAATTGTAATATGATGATGACAATCCTTTGTAGATACTTTGGGCAATGGAAGTAAGTTTTTGGCATCCCACGTATGAGAAAGAGAGGAGAAAGTGAAGACACCATCATCCTCTCTTGTCGTATTTCCTTTCTTGCAGTTGTCCTTAAATTGTAGTAGGATTATGATAATCCGACTACATCAAAGCGGTTCTGAATTGAGTGACATATGCAATCCAAGTACTTATTTTTATTTCATCTCTCAAAACCATTACAATCCATAAAGTGTACCAACCATAAGTAATAACCTAGTGTGAATAACAAAACATGTTTCAATCATGGTAAATGAAGTACGAGGATCACCTTATTGACAGGAATGGTTTCGTGAAATGTATAACTATCCTGTTCTACGCGCACTCAGCACATGACTTGAAAGTTGAACACACCAAAGTGATGAATAGCACCCCCTTCAGGCCCGGCATCTAATACTTTGATTCAAACCTTTTATTATGGCAGCAACTAACTCATGACTTCCAATCCTTCATATGTATTAAGTTTCAAACTGTCTTCTTTATTTAAAAATCTATGATGAAGCAGGGGCCACTGCAGGGGCAACCCCGAACTTCACAGGATTGACCCCTGATACTGGCCCTGGTGCCACAAAACCAGAACTTCGGATCTCCGCCATTTCTCTCCTCCCATTTCCCCTTTGTGCTTCACACAGTTTTGGAAGAAATACGCCTGCAATTTATCACAAATGTTAGCTATCTTTACGTGAGAAAAGAATAAGGCATGCATGTTAGTCTCCGGGCGTTTAGGGTTGGTTTGTAGGTTACCTTCACCGGCAGCGAGATTGAAGTAGAGATCAACAATGTTGGGGCAGCTGTTATAGCACTGAGAAGAGCAAAGCTTATGGGTGAACCCACACTCCAGGAGAGAATCCGATGAAATCCCTAGCGATTTCCTATCAACCCCACAGGCTTCAATGCACTGGTCGCTCTCCACCCAGTCCTTCACCTTGTCAGCCTCAATCTCCGACGTCCTGCACACGTATGCTTCCTCTCCGCTCCTCCTCACATGCTTCTCAAGCACACAGCGCTTGCCGGATGATGACACAGCGAAGGCGCATGTGTCCTTGTTAAGGTTCTCACATGTTATTCCTCCTACACCACCAACCCAGTACCCCAAGTATGTATTAGATTAAAAGCTTTTGATGTAGATGACGAAAACCCATCCCAAATATGAGAAGGAAAGTGGGATTTTCAGATGAAGGGTGCTTGTAAAAAGGTTGATTTTCAGTATGAAATATGAAAAAATAATTTCAAAGCCAATATGAAAGAGTCCATTGTTTCTTACCTAGAGAACCTTGCACACAAACAGCAAGTGTAAGAGCCAGGACTGCCAGGGACATCAAGCCAAAATTAGAAGCCATGGGCACAGCTCTGATGCACCAAACAAGCCAAAAATTTAGCTGAAGTTTGGCAGAGAGTCGAAGAGTTTTGTTGTGGAGACTGGTTATTGAGGAGGGGTAGCTATTTATAGTCGTGGCAGCTGGGTAGTTTAGAACGTGGGGAAAGATTTGGAAAATGTAACTTTCAGTGTGAAATCAAGATATGGACCTCAATTCTAATTTCTAGTGAAGATGGTCTATTGTGGGACCGTGCTCGGAAGGTCAGTGAATGGACCCCAATGTTAGGAAAATCAAAAGTTTTGGCAATCAAAGACTCCGCCATTAATGGAACACGGCTCTCTGTAAACTTGGCACCTTATTTTCCATTATTTTGGCCGTACCAAACGGTGCTTTATTTGAGAATTAGTCAAAACTACTGCACTTTTGGGGCCCTTGCTTGGCTTTTGAAATACATGTTGAAATTGGGAATTTGGGAATTGAACGCTGCTTTGTTTTAGTTTTTTGTTTCCTCGTGTTCATCGACTAGCTTTGGACAATTTTAACGGTATTAACGTCAGACTTTTGGCACCGTTAAAACTTCAGAAGATATGCCACGTAATACATTGACAATGTGTACCAAAAGTTCAAAAAATAGTTACCCTTAAATAAATAAAAAGGTCATGTGTTTTTAAAAATAGTTGTCAAAGATAATTTTTTAGAATAAGTTTTTAAAATTATTCTATGATATTTTATAAAATAAAATTTTATTTAAAAATTTAAAATATTTTTAATATTTTTAAATATATTTTAAAAATAATTTTTATGTTTTGATATTTTCTTTTCTATCATTCTAGGTATTTATGTAATTATTTTTTTAAATGATCCTAAAAAAAGTAAAAATAATAAATAAATAAATAAATAACTAAAGATGTCATCGGAAAACATCATATTCTTAAGAATAAAAAATAAAATTAATTTTTTATTATTAAACATATTTTCTTAATTTTTTATTTTGAAAAACGAAAAATCATTCTAAAAAACAATTGGCAAATTTATCTTAAAAATTTTACTTGTTGATATTTATAGGATAATTTGATATGTCTAGTAATTTCTTAAAAACAGTATTTCCTTCTTGAGAAAATTAGTTTAATAGATTGTTGATAGAAAAAATGTTTTTCAAAATTTGTTTTCAAAGCATACTATTTTTAAAACAAATTTAAGATATGATTAAAATCTTTTGCATTATACATAAATATAAAACTTCATAAAAAAATAAGTTCAAAAATTATTTTTTATATTTAAATTTTTAATCCCAATTTTGTTTTTAAAAATATTTGGCAACTATGGTTAATAACTATTCTCAAAAACTGTTTTTCAAAATTTGAATTTGAAAATATTATCAAGGAGCTAATAATATTTTATTTTAATAAAAATTTGGTTATACACGGAGTATTTATTTAGTGGTTTATTGTTTTACCCTTTGTAAGATAGATTTAATTAGTAATAAAACAAATTAATACTCAATGGTAAGCCTTTCTAAGCACTAAAGAGATGGTTTCACCACCCATCATTGGACATAAAACGGTTTTGAAAGCAGAATCAAATAGTGAAAACATGTTTTGAAAATGAAATTAGTGTAAGGTGTAGCTAACAATAGAGTGATTCGAGTTTTCAAAAGCATCATTGCTTTTTCCACTGTGACATCATAACAAGATGGAAAGGCCTGCATCGCAAGATTTGAAATCAAGGGAATTCAAAACAATCTTTTTGGAAGTGTTAGGAAATTAAGGCAAAGAGGCGTTGTCCAGGGAAGAAACCAACTCCACCGGTCAAGCAAGCCATTACTGTAGGGAGTGGACTAAGCTTCCGGAAATATCCTTCTCCTTTCCCATCATTTTAGTTAAACCAATGGTTTGGTTGTTGTAAGAGATACTTTCAAAAACGGCTTTTTCAAAACGACTTGTTTTGAAATTTTGGAAGTGTCCTCTGAGAGACTGTTCCTATTGTTTATATCAAATAGATTTTAGGTTTTTCCAAAAAAATTTATGGGTTATTTACTTTTCTAAATAAATATCATATATAAATATTTTTTATTTAATAAAAATTATATGAAATAATTGGCTAAAAGGGATTAAATACTTCTAATATTTATGAATTTATTATTTCTCATATTTTTATTGAATAACTCATTTTTAACATAAATATTTTTAACTATTTCAAGTATTTATAATATATTTTTTTTAAAATTATTATTTTTATATTTTAAAAAAAAACAATAACGACATTTTTATCAAAATAAAACCAAAAAATAAGAAAGGATTAGATTTTAAAAATTGGGTTTCCAATTACCTTTTTAATCAAATAACCTAAATTATATACCACCTGCAAGTTAAATTATGTAATAATGAATTAAACTCATTTCAGGTGATGAAATAATTACCGTTATTTTGATTGAGGGACGTGATTTTTTTTTAGTTTTATTTTTATTTTTGTAACTAACCTCGGTCTTTGTATATGGACCCATTTTCTATATTCTCGTTCAATGACCTAAATTTTATTATATATCTTCTATGATTAAAAAAGAAGAACTCATAAAGTTTTTTTATGACTTAATAAGTGCTTGACACGGTGGGATTCATTTTTTTAATGTGTTCTTTGATGTGAGATGAATATAAGAAAATTGACAAAAAAGCACTTGTGTTTAAAAAAATCATATTTTATATATATTTTTTAATGCTATTTTATTTATTCTATTTTTTAAACAAATAATCCTAAAATATATCAAATTTCCTTTAATCATCGTAGCCAAATTTCATACACACCCTTTTCATAGTACTTCATGAGGAAAATTTAAAGGAAATTTTATTATTTTAACTTTTCTTTTAATGGTTAAGCACCTTTTATTTTTATTTTTCCTAAAAGTTAAGAAATTTTCACAGATTGGTTCAACTTTTAAATTATGTTTGATTTATAAAATAAAAATATGTATAATTAAAATTAATTAAAATTTTAATATATTTTTAAATTATTTAATTTTTATATATAAATAAAATAAGTTTGAAGTACATCGAAAGGTAATTTATTAATTTTAAATGTATTATTTATTTATTTTTTACTTGCATTTGCCCTTGTACGCAACAAAAAAGAAAAAAAAAAGAATGAGAGTTTCCTTGAACTTCTAACGGAAAGAAAGGTCTTTGAAATTTGGAAATGAGTGGTCCTTGTGATAGCGACAAAGTCTGGGCTGCAAATCAACTCCAAATCAGTAAGTTAGTTGAAGAAAAGAAGGACATGAGAATGGAGTCTTCTTCTACGTGTAGGCGTGATTAGCGGGGCTGAAACTAAACTAAAGGGGGAGAGTTTGTTATTTATTAGTCTACGGATCTTTGATTCATTTCAACTTTTTTACCTTTGACACTTCCCATGAATATGGAAAGAATTTCTATGAGTTTAGCTTTTGTCTTTCTACTTTATTGCTTTATACCCCTTTCTTTGTCCCACCTAAGAAAAAGTGTTTGAAAATTGTTTGTTGAGTTGCCTTTTTTTTATCCCACCATAGACAAATTGTTTGTAGCTTTTTTATTTACTTTTCAAATTAATACTAGTCTCATGATTCATGGGATGGTTGGGCATTGATTGATTATGCCCTGTTTGGATCCAAAAACCCTTTTTTAAGTTTAATATAGGTTTTTATATTTGTTTGATGACTAATTTTATTTAAAGAATTAATGCAAAAAAGAGTTTAATATGGAAGTCAGGAAAATGTTGCTTCTTATAAAAACGTTATTTTAATTTATAAAATATATATGTTTAATAAAACTTTTATAATATTAATATTATTTTAAAAAAATTGTGACTTTTGCTTCAATTTCAACTTTTAACCTAAAACAAGAAGTTATCCCAAGTAAGGTCTTAATAAGGGTGACAACGATTCGATCTAGCTCCTTTCTTAATCAACTCAAAAATTTTATTAAGTTGATATGTTTTGATTACATCGAAAGTCATTAAAATTGATTTAGTTTTTGAATTAAGCCAATTGATTTAACATTAATCCAATTCATTCGAGTTACAAAAAATTTGAATTCATATAGTTTTAGAAAAAATGTTAGCCCCAAAAACTATATTAGTAGTTAACTAAATATAAATGTTATAATATAACAAGACCTGATTTTTATTGGAACACCTAAAAAATTGATATACCTTACATTTCCATCAATAGGACATCAAAAAAAGGTTCCTAAAAGATTTAAGAGTTGGAGTGCTTAGGGCAAAGGAATTTATAGCTCTTAATTTACATGTACAATTTTTTGTCCAGAGAATTAGGCTTTTGTCTTGAAACCCTAGATAAGTATTTGAAATAGGTTTTTATCTGGTTATTTTATCAAAAAAATCCAATAAAAATAAAGAGAAAAGGGCTCTAAAAAATAAAAGAAAGAACCAACATTCAAAAGTCTTCAAAAGTATCGTATTGGTTGTGTGAACTTTTGAAGATCTTTAAAAAAGATGTTTGAACACCCTATAAATGTTTGAACACTCCTCACAAGATATTTAAATTTTGACATGTTGTTTCCTTTTTCCTAATATTTTCTTCGACTTTCTAGCTTTTCATATCTAATACTTATTTCTTGCACCCTTATGTATCCAACACAGATGGACTTCAAATTTAAATCAACTTTAAAGTAGCTCCAAACCAATTATAATTGACAAGACCCATAGAACATATAATATGTCGTATTTAATATAATAATGGAATAAAATTGTTAACATAACTTAATGCATTAATAATCTTTTTTGTTTTAGCAATTTTGTAAAAAAAACATAAATTACAATGGCAAAAACAAATGAATTCCAATCTAAAGTCATCTTAACGATCACACGGTTATAATTTTCTTATCAACAAATGAATGATCCACAAAAACTCATGAAAAACAAGATACTATATTATGTTTACATGCGTAGAGTTTAATTATGTTTAATTTTTTGTGATTTTTTTCAATTTTTATTTACTTTTTTTTTTTTTTTTTTTTTGTAGGCACATGTATGGTGTTTATTTATTTTAATTTTTTTAAATATTTTTTAGTTGTCCTAATTTATATAAAATTATAAATGGAACACATACATGATTTTATGTAAATAAATGAAGCTTATTTATTTTCAATTGTTTTTTAACTTTTTGGTTCAATAATCTCAATTCTATATAAAAATATAACTAGGTTAGCTTAGTTCTATATCGGGTTATTTGATTAAAACGATTATTGGAAACCCAATTTTGGAAATTTAACCTTTCATCCTTTTTTTTGTCATGTTTTAACAAAAATACATTCATTCTTTTCTTCTAAAAATAATTATTTCTTTTAAAACCTATATATAAATACTTAAAATAATTTAAGACATTTATGTTGAAAATGAGTTACTCTTCAAATAAAAATATGAAATAGGCTAATTTTATAATTTTATGCTAATTATAAAATATGCTAATTAATAATATAATTTTATAATAATAAAAATATAAGATGATAAAAGATAAAAGCAGGTAAAAATAATAAAGAGAAATGAAGGAGAATGCAAACTTCAATTTAAGTGGTTTGACACCAACTTCCATAGACACGGTCTTCAGACAATTGGGCTTTCCCCAGCCATGTGATGGAACATATGGCCTAAATGTTAATAACTACCGCTACCAACCATACCAAGAAATTGGGCTGAAAATGAGCTGGGCCTGGGCTAGAGATTTACCAATGTTTCAATGAGCCAAGCCCAAATGGTAATCAGATAAGGTTGAAAGTTTGGCCTAATGGGCCTAAGTTACATCCACAAAAAGTCATACCATTTCCACACACACATACATTTTACTCATCCAATTTCTTCAGTGCAACTATTTTGGATAGCCAAGGAGGCAAAGAAGTTGTTGAAGCAATATTTGGTTAATTTCTTAATCAAATATAAAATAGAAATATTATAATTAAAATTTCCTTTTTTAACCTCCAAGAATCCCACACAAAAATAATTATCATTGAATATCTTTGTATTTTGAAAAACTAAAAATGATACAATGTGATGAGAGGTAGCTAGTGTTTCAGCAAGGGCATCTAATTCTTTGATTGATTCAGCCCTTTTATTATTGCAGCAACTAACTTCCAATCCTTCTTATATATTAAGTCTCTTAACTGTCCATATAAAAATCTATGATGAAGCAGGGGCCACTGCAGGGGCAACCCCATGTTTCACAGGATTCACCCCTGATACTGGCCCTGGTGCCACAAAACCAGAACTTCGGATCTCCGCCATTTCTCTCCTCGCATCTCCCCTTTGTGCTTCACACAGTTTTGGAAGAAATACACCTGCAGTTTATCACAAATATTAGCTATTTTTACATCAGAAAAATAAGGCATGCATGTTAGTTTCCGGGCGTTTAGGATTGGTTTGTAGGTTACCTTCACCGGCAGCGAGATTGAAGTAGAGATTAACAATGTTGGGGCAGCCGTTATAGCACTGAGTAGAGCAAAGCTTCCGGGTGAACCCACACTCCAGCAGAGAATCCGATGATATCCCAAGCGACTTCCTATCGAGCCCACAGGCTTCAATGCACTGGTCGCTCTCCACCCAGTCCTTCAACTTATCAGCCTCAATCTCCGACGTCCTGCACACATATGCTTCCTCTCCGCTCCTCCTCACATGCTTCTCAAGCACACAGCGCTTGCCGGATGATGAAACCGCGAAGGCGCAACTGTCCTTGTTCAGATTCTCACATGTTATTCCTCCTACACCACCAACCCAGTACCCCAAGTATGTATTAGATTAAAAGCTTTTGATGTGGTTGATGAAAACCCATCCCAAAAGGTTCATTTTTAGTACGAAATATGAAAAATTATCTGAAAACCAATATGAAAGAGTCCATTGTTTCTTACCTAGAGAACCTTGCACGCAGACTGCAAGGACAAGAGCCAGGATTGCCAGGGACCTCAAGCCAAAATCAGAAGCCATGGGCACAGCTCTAATGCACCAAACAACCCAAAAATTTAGCTGAAGTTTTAGAGAGTTAAAGAGTTTTGTTGTGGAGACTGGGTATTGAGGAGGGCTATTTATAGTCGTTGCGGCTGGGTAGTTTTAGACCGTGTATAGACCGCAATTCTAATTTCTAGCGAAGATGGTCTATTCGGATAGTGCTTGGAAGGTTAGAGAATAGACCCAATGTTTGGATAGTCAGGAGTTTTGGCAGTCAAAGACTCCGCCATTAATGAAACACGACTCTCTGCAAACTTGGCACCATATTTTCCATGACTTTGGCCGTACCAAATGGTGCTTTATTTGATAATTAATCAAAAATCCTGCACTGTTTGGAGCCTTTTCTTGGCTTTTGTAGATTGTAATACACGATGAAAATGGGAATTTGGGAATTGAACACTGCTCTGTTTTTGTTTACAACTGTTAATTGACCAGTCTTGTACAATTTTAACGGTAATAATGTGAGACTGTTGGCACTGTTAAAATGTTAGAACATATGCCATGTACACTAATAATGTGTGCCAAAAATAAAAATAGTTACTTTTAAATTAAGGGTACAAATTTTATTTGTTGATATTTATATGATAATTTCATATGTCTAATAACTTTTGTGAGTGTTGTAGTTGGGTTGGTATTTCTAAACAAAATACTCAAGTGTCAAATAGCCATGGTTTTCTAAATTCATTGTACGATTACATAACTTATGAAAATCAAGATATTGGATTTGCTAAGAGGCTAAAGCAAGTAGCTGAGTTTGTGTTGAATGAATTTAAATCAGCCTTATTTTTAAAATGTTGATTGTCTATAATTATTTTAAAAGGTTAGGGAAGCGGGGGGGAAATATTTTTGCTAAAAGTTTTATAATACCCTATTTTTAGATCAATTCAAATGCAAGGCTAATCGATCCAAATTACTTCTTTTTTGTAATCTTTTTCTAGCCATTAGATTAAGGGTTTCATATCCTTTCAAAATGAAATTTTCCCATTTCTAAAAACAAGAAAGCAACAATCGGTTTTTGTGCTCTTGTTTTTCCCTTCCCTTTTTTAGGTTGTTTATTTTTAAAGAAAATCTCATACAAGTCTTCAAGCAAATCATTTAATAGATTTTTTGAAAAGAAAAATGGGTTGAGTTCTTTGAACATTTATCTCACAATCATTTGGATTTGGGTGAAAACTCATTTTCTTCTTGATGGAACTTCAAGGAGAAGGTCAAGATCAAGCTTAGGAAGGAGTCCAAGCATGTTCCTGAAGATGAAGGCATGTTGGTGAGGTGAGAAGGTGTTTGTCAAGTAGTTCGTGAGGGATTAGAGATCTTGAACTAGGTAAATTCTTGTACACTTTGATTGTTCTTCATTGTGTATTTTTGATCAGTTGTAAGCCCATGATTTTTTTACCTCTTTGAAGGTTTTCCATGTAAATTTTGGTGTTATCTCATTGTCTCTCATTCTCCTCTTCATTTCCTTTTCAATTTCTAGCTATCTTTGATAAATTGGTGATCTAATAGTTGGTTGATTGTTGAGGTGAAATAGATATGAGTTGCTTGTGGGTAATTTGAATGTTGTTTCCTAATATTGTTCATAGGTATATATGAAATATTATACTTTTGTTTTTAATTAGAAATTGATTTAAGGAATTATGTTGCAAAGTGTTGGAACATATGCAGGTGACTTGCATTTTAATCTTATTGGGAGTGTTGTTGCATCCATATTTGCATGTTATCTCTATTTTGTGTTTGATAGTATTTATAAAGAAAAGGAAAATTTGTAAAAATCTTAAAGTTAGATAACTTGTGTTGGAAGACCTTTTAAATTGGTCAATAACACCTAGTCATCCCCCTCTAGGTGTGTTCTATATTTGAGATTCTAACTTTCAACTTTTTTAGAAATAATTTTTCGTTCTTAAAAATAGATAATAATTTTACAAGTGAGAGAAAATAAGTTTAATAGGTTTGTGTGTATATATATATATATATATATATATATATATATATATATATATAAAGTTTTTTCAAAATTTATTTTGAAAGCATATCATTTTTAAAACAAATTTAAGATGTTGGATTATTTTAAGAACAAATTTAAAATATCAAATTATTTTTAGAACAAATTTAAGATGCTTTAATTATCATTTGTAGTGTGTTCAAAGCAATATTTCAAAAATGAATAACACATTAAAAGTTTTTGCATTATATATCAATATACAATTTCATAAATAAAAAATAAGTTAAAATTTTATTTTTTATATTCGAGTCTTTAATCCCAATTTTGTTTCTGAAATTATCCATAACTATTTTTAAAAACTGTTTTTTAAAAATATGCATGTTCTTAGAAACATTGTCAAAGAGCTAATAATATTTTATTTTAATAAAAATTTGGTTATGTATGGAGTTTTTATTTAATAGATTATTGTTTTCCCCATTTGTAAGATAGATTTAATTAGCAATAAAACAAATTAATACTCAATGGTAAGCTTTCCTAAGCACTGAACACATGGTTTGGCCACCCTATGATTGGAAATAAAATGGTTTTGAAAGCAGAATCAATTAGTGAAAACATGTTTTGAAATTAAGGAAATTCAAAACAATATTTTAGGAAGTGTCAGGGAATTAAGTCAGACAGGCGCTGTCCAGGGAAGAAACCAACGCCACCACCGGTCAAGCAAGCCGTTATTGTAAAGAGTGGACTAAGCTTCTAGAAATATCCTTCTCCTTTCCCACCTCCATCATTGTAGTTAATAACTGAGAAGGACCAAAATGAGTTCTATGGTGTGAGACGGCCTCCATCATTGTAGTTAATAACTCAGAAATGAGTTCTATATGGCGTGAGACGATCTCCATCAGACCTCCATCATTGTAGTTAATAACTGAGAAGGACCAAAATGAGTTCTATGGTGTGAGACGACCTCCATCATTGTAGTTAATAACCCAGAAGGAAGGACCAAAATGAGTCCTATGGTGTGAGACGAATATAAGAAAGTTGCTAAAGAGTATTCCCCTCTCTCTCATGGAGTCTTCTTCTACATGTAGGCGTGATTTGTGGGGCTGAAATTAGACTAAAGGAGAGAGTTTGTTATTTATTATTGTAGGGATCTTTGATTTCAGCCTTTTACTTTTGACCCTTCCCATGAACATGGAAAATTTTCTAACAGTTTGGCTTTTGTCTTTCAACTTTATTGTTTTATACGCCGTTTTGTTTCCCACCAAAGAAAAAGCGCTTCAAAATAGCTTCTTGTTCTTCACAATAAAAAGCCACATTTGACGGTCAAAAAAAAAAAGAAAAAGAAAAAAGAAAATAATTATCTATTTTTAAAAACCGAGCCCCATTTTCTATTTAAATAGTATTTTTAGACAATATCTTTTAATTATTTTTACTTATTTTATAAATGTTGTTTTAAAAAGAATTATACAAATACGAAAAAGAGAAAAAGTGGGTTTTGATTTAATAATACAAAAATATATGAAAAAATAAACCTCGGATTTTTTAAATTAGTATTGTCTTCGTCTATTTAAAAATAATTAAAAATATATGTACTTTTTAACAAGTTATTTAATTATTATTATTATTATTTTATTATTTGAAATTTTTTTTTACTATCTCACTTTTGTTATGAGATTTTTTTTTTTATAAAAAAAATAAATAAATCTCAACTTTTCTTAAGAGATGTTTGTTTTTGGAGGGAAAAAAATCTCAATAAAATTATAATAATAATAATAATAATAATAATAAAGAGGGAAATATTTATGTATAATAAGTAAAACAAACATTTTATAAAATAATTAAATGACTCATTAAAAGTGCATATATTTCAAATTATTTTTTAATAAATAAATATAATACTGATTTAAAAAATTTAGGTTCTTTTTTTTTTATATATGTTTTCATATTAGTGAATCAAAACTCACTTTTCTTTATAAAAAATACAAAAATAAAGTACAACATATAAAAGTTAATTTTTAGATATATTATAAACATATAAAACAAGTTGAAACTATTTTAAATTCTCAAACATACTTTTGTTCTATAAAATATCAAAAAATAATTTTAAAAAATTATTATCAAAAACTATTTTTTTAAACTATTTTCAAATATTTTCTAAATAAAAATTATGATTTTGGTTTCAACTTCAACTTCAAAATTTAAAACAAGAAGTTATGCCAACAAAATCTTAATAGGGATAACCAAAATTTGGTTTAGCTACTATCTTAACCAACTTAAGAATTTTATTAAGTTGATTGATTTTGACTAAATTGAAAATCATTACAATTGATTTAGTTATTGAATCAAACCAACCTGATGTAGCATTAATTCAATTCATTGGAAGTTGGGTATAATTTGAATTCATATAGTTTTTGAAAAAACTATATTTATAGTTAACTAAATAAAAATAGTATAGTATGACAAAAAGGAAAAATAATCAGACTTATAGCATTAAGTGATGGAAAATATTTTAGATAGACATATGTAACCAGAAAAACTTATATTTATAGTTAACTTAGGTGTTTATTTATTTTAATTTTTTTCGATTTTTTTAGTTGTCCTAATTTACATAAAATCATAAATGGGTCGAATACATGACTTGAAATTTAAACTTATGCATTAAACATAAACTTGAAATCATCCACCTTAAAGGAGATATAACTTACAATGAAAGGGGAAAAAATTGGAAGAAGAAGGGGAAAGCTATATATATATATATATATATATATATTTGAAATTACAAGTTTCATAAATTTGTCAAAAATCTACTAGGCCAGACAATTGGGCTTTCCCCAGCCATGTGATGGAACATATGGCTTAAATGTTAATAACCAACCCCACCAACTATACCAATAAATTGGGCTGAAAATGAGCTGGGTTGGTGCTGGAGATTTACCAATGTTTCAATGAGCTGAGCCCAAATGCTAATCAGATAAGATTGAAAGTTCGGCTTAATGGGCCTAAGTTACATCCACAAAAATCATGCCATTTCAACACACATACAGTATACTCATTCAATTTCTTCAATGCAACTATTCTTTGAACAGTCAAGGAGGTGAAGAAGTTGGTCAAACAACTCTGAGGAGAAGTTTCCTGAGAAACAAACAACCATGATCTTCAACGTAAAATACAAAATTGGAGCTAATACAAAGCCATTATTTCTTTTATGAATTCAACTTATGTGTTGTAATAAGTATGATTAATCAACAATGAATATTGTCTTAATACAGACGTAGGGGAAATGGTATAACGTGATGAGAGCTAGCTAGCTACTGTTTCAGCGATATACAAGTAATAAGGGCATCTAATACTTTCATTCAACCCTTTAATTATTGCTTATTGCTTATTGCTTATAGCTTATTGCAGCAACTAACTAATTTCCAATCTTTCTTATATTTGAAGTGTCTTAACTGTCCATTCTATGTAAAAATCTATGCTGAAGTAGGGGCCACTGCAGGGGCAACCACGTATTTCACAGAATTGACCCCTGATACTGGCCCTGGTGCCACAAAACCAGAGCTTCGGATCTCCGCCATTTCTCTCCTCGCATCTCCCCTTTGTGCTTCACATAGTTTTGGTAGAAATACACCTGCAGATTATCACAAATATTAGCTATTTTTACGTGAGAAAAATAAGGCATGCATGTTAGTCTCCGGCCGTTTTGGTTTGGACGTTTGTAGGTTACCTTCACCGGCAGCGAGATTGAAGTAGAGATCAACAATGTTGGGGCAGCCGTTATAGCACTGAGTAGAGCAAAGCTTCCGGGTGAACCCACACTCCAGCAGAGAATCCGATGATATCCCAAGCGACTTCCTATCGAGCCCACAGGCTTCAATGCACTGGTCGCTCTCCACCCAGTCCTTCACCTTATCAGCCTCAATCTCCGACGTCCTGCACACGTATGCTTCCTCTCCGCTCCTCCTCACATGCTTCTCAAGCACACAGCGCTTGCCGGATGATGACACAGCGAAGGCGCATGTGTCCTTGTTAAGGTTCTCACATGTTATTCCTCCTACACCACCAACCCAGTACCCCAAGTATGTATTAGATTAAAAGCTTTTGATGTAGATGACGAAAACCCATCCCAAATATGGGAAGGAAAGTGGGATTTTCAGATGAAGGGTGCTTGAAAAAGGGCTGATTTTCAATATGAAATATGAAAATTATTTTAAAATCAATATGAAAGAGTCCATTGTTTCTTACCTAGAGAACCTTGCACACAGACTGCAAGTGTAAGAGCCAGGATTGCCAGGGACTTCAAGCCAAAGTTAGGAGCCATGGGCACAGCTCTAATGCACCAAACAAGCCAAAAATTTAGCTGAAGTTTCGCAGAGAGTTAGAGTTGTGTTGTGGAGGCTGGATATTGAGGAGGGCTAGCTATTTATAGTCGTTGCAGCTGGGTAGTTTAGAACGTGGGGGAAAGATTTGGAAAATGGAATTTTCAGCGTGATACAAAGATATAGACCTCAATTCTAAATTTTAGTGAAGATAGATGGCTTGTTGTGGGACAGTGCTTGGAAGGTTAGTGAATGTTTGGCAGTCAAAGACTCCGCCATTAATGAAAAATAGAAGTTTTGCCAGTCAAAGACTCCACCATTGATGGAACACGGCTCTCTGCCAACACCATATTTTCCATGATTTTGGCCGTACCAAACGGTGCTTTATTTGAGAATTAGTCCAAACTACTGCACATTTTAGGCCTTTGCCTGGCTTCTCTATTGAAAACGGGAGTTTGGGAATTGAACACTGCTTTGTTTTTGTTTACTCGTACGTGTTAATTGACTAGTTTTGTACAATTTTAACGGTAAGAGTGTGAGACCTATGGCACTCTTAAAATTTTAGAATATATAGCCACGTAATATATTAATAATACGTGTCAAATTAATATTTTATTTTAATAAAAATGTGGTTACACGTGGAGTTTTTATTTAGTAGTTTATTGTATTGCCCTCTATAAGATGAGAGTAAGATATGATTTAATTAGTAATAAAACAAATTAATACCCGATGGAAGCTTTTCTAAGCACTAAACACATGGTTTCCCAAAATAAAACGGTTCTGAAAGCAGGATCAAAGTAGTTTAAACATGTTTTGAAAATAGAAGTATTGTATGGTGGAACTAATGATAGAGTAATTGAAGTTTTCAAAAGCATCATTGCTTTTTCCACTGCGAAATTACAAGAAGATGGAAAGGCCTGCATCACATATTTTGAAATTAGGAAATTCAGAACAATATTTTTGGAAGTGTTAGGGACTTTAGGCAAAGAGGAGTTGTCCAGGCTGGAAACCAACTCCAGTGGTCAAGCAAGCTATTAGTGTAGGGACTGGACTATGCTTCTGGAAATATCCCTCTCCTTGCCCACCTCCATCGTTGTAGTTAAACCAGTGGTTGGCTTTCTATTCCCCCCTCTCCAAAAAATCCTTTTCCATACCTACTTGTTTGAAATTTTGGGAAAGTGTCCTCTCAAAGATAGCTCTTATTTTTGCTATCAAATATTTTAGGGTTTTGTAAAAAATTATTGAGTTATTTAGGGTCTCTTTTATTAACTATTTCAAAAAATAATTCTAAAAAATAGTTTTTAAAAACTGATTTGTGATTTTTGTAGAACAAAAGTCTGATTTGAAATTTAAAATATTTTTAACTTATTTTTAAATATGTTTTAGAAATAATTTTTATATGTAGTGTTTTATTTTTAATCATTTTTCATGTTTTATTTTTAATCAAACACATTTTTAAAATATGTTTGATAACTAATATCCTATTTTTTGTTCTTAAAAACAAAAAATAGTTTTTGATTTTTAAACTATTTTCAAAATATGTTTGATAATAATAAAACAAAAAATGGTTTTTTATTTTTAAAA
The DNA here is from genome assembly GCA_030254885.1 of Vitis rotundifolia. Classification (NCBI taxonomy): domain Eukaryota; kingdom Viridiplantae; phylum Streptophyta; class Magnoliopsida; order Vitales; family Vitaceae; genus Vitis; species Vitis rotundifolia. The sequence continues at coordinate 16,542,337 of CM058166.1, forward strand.
AGAAAAAATAAAGAATTTTTAGGAAATATCTTTTTAAGTTGTTTTCACTTATTTTTTAATAACTATTTTTTAAAAAAATAATTATATAAGAATGATTAAAAGTAAAACATCATATATTAAAATTATTTGTAAGACATTAAAAAATATAGAAAATAGATTAAAAATATTTTAAGTTTTCAAACAAATTTTTATTTTTTAAAACATCAAAAAATTATTTTCAAAAATTATTTTTTAAACCTATTTTCCAAAACAATTATCAAATAAGTCTTTACTTTTATAAATAAATATAATAATGAAGTAAACCAACTTCATGTGATGAAATAATTGTGCTACTTTGACAGAGGGGATTAAAATAGAGTTATTTGATTGGAAGGTTTATAATAATTTTATTTAAAGCTTTTAATGCACAAATATTGTGTTAAAATACTATGACTCCTAGAATTTTTAACTCTTTTATATAAGAAAATAAGTTGTCAAAATATAAGAATTATTTTGTGAAAAAGACAAAATAATTTTTATTTTTTTGAAAAGTAACTTTCACTAAAAAATATAATTTACAATATTTAATGCATACTAATTAAAAACACAACCAACAAAGTTGTCAAGTACGTATAATTTAGTCTTATTGCTTTGAATCAAGTTCGATTTCATTATTTTGTATTTTAGTTTTATTACATGAAGAATGTTATGTTATTTTATTTTATTGTTTAATATTTTTTTAATCAAACACTCCTAAAATATATAAAATTTCCTTTATTAGCTTCAATTATTTTTCTTTTTTTACTTTTTTTTTCTTCTATTTTGTTCTTTATTTTCTTTTTCCTTGAATTTTTTCTGCAACAAACCTAGGCTAGGAGGAAGGAAGAAAGAAGAAAGAATGAAGATCCCTTGAACTTGCAAAAGAAAGAAGAAAGAAAGAAGATTTTAACGGGATGAAAGAGCTTTGAAATTTAAAAATGACTGCTTCCTTGTGATAGTGACTTGTCTAAACCGCAAATTAATCAACCCCAAGTTAATAAGTTAGTTGAAGAAAAGAAGGGATCGAGGATGGAGTCTTCTTCTACATGTAGGCGTGATTTGCGGAGAGAGTTTGTTATTAATTAGTCCATGGATCTTAGATTTCAACTTTTTTAGCCTTTGACGCTTCCCATGAATATGGAAGGAATTTCTACAAGTTTGGCTTTTGTCTTTCAACTTTATCCCTTTTTTTTTTCCCACCAAAGAAAAAAGTGTTTGAAATTTGGTTATGGGGTTACCTTTTTTTACCACCATAGACAAATTGTTTGAAACTTTTTTATTTACTTTTCAAATTAAGACTTGCCTCTCCTAATTCATAATATGTTGAAAGGTAGGTTGAATATTGATTAATTAGGCCTATTTAGATTATTTTTGGAAAGTTAAAAGTAATAAAATAATTTCAGTATGTGTATTATTATTTGTTTTATTAATTTATTTTTAATATTTCTAAAGGTTTTGAAATGATTAATATATTTAAGATAATTACGTATTTAAAAAATATCATCTCAATTCATCCTATTTCATTATATCTAAAAAGTGATATGGTTCCAAAGGATGAACCGGATAGGGACAATTCCAATAAGATTTCATTCTTTTATAAATTTTTTTTTTATTTATCTATTTCATCTATTCCATAACCAGAACAAGGGATATACGTTATACAACAATTTTGAATCGAAACAGGGATTTTAAGAAATGATAAAATTCACTCCATCAATAACATTTGGTTTCTATCCATTGATATTTTTTATTCAAATTTTCATTCAACATTTTCTAATATTTAAATAAAATCCAGTTGTTGATATTTATATAATTTACGATATTTTAATTCTTGACACTTGCTATAACAAATAAATAAAAGGTATGAATCCCATATAACGTTGAGGAATCCTATTCTCCTTCTCTTTCCTTCTAATTATAAGATTATTTATTTATTAAGACTTTACTTTTTTATAAATATAAATATAAAATTATTTAGGTTTAAAACACAAATGAATATACATGTAACACATAATAAGTATTACCAAATATAAAATCGGCACAATGGAAATGACTAATTAAGTCCATTGAAGTGAAAGACATGAGTTAAAGCACATTCATTTACCACTACTAAACATAATTCAATAAAGATAAAGCACAAATCCTTCAAAAGTAGAATGACTATTTTTCATTTATTTAACTAGTTGCACAACTAATAATTCGACTAGTCAACCTATTGCACAATTGGTATCACACTCATTTGCAATTATTAAGCACAATTCAACTTTGAATAAAATGATCCCTTTTCATTTTTATTTCTTAGAAATCAAGTAACCATGTCATTAGTGCTATCGCTAGACAAATTGAGCAACCATTGTTTCACTAGTTACACAATCAATCAATAGCTAATCAACCGATTACTCGGTTGATAACACATTCATTTATCACTACCAAATATAATCCAAGAAGAATAAAATGCAAATTTTTTTTAAAAAAAACAATACATAATGTCATATGTCTCCACAAGAGGAAAACTTAATTCCAAATAATGTTCCCCTAAATGAAGATCTACAAATAAACCAATTGTAATTTTTATACTACTCTTTACCGTTCATATATATATGAAATTACTAAAAGAAGATTTTTTTTTTTTTTAAATAGCGAAAAAAATTAGAAATAAAAATTATTAAAAATTAAAGAAAAAAAAACCCAGACTTTGTGTATTGAAAGTACAATTTTATGATAATATACCGAACTCTTATTTTAGAGACACAATTATCATAAGATTAATTGATTAAAAGGGATGAAAAGATTCTAAATTTATAAAACTAACTTCTCTCATTTTTTAACTTAAGAGTAACCCATTTTTGACATAAATACCCTTCAATATTTTTATTATTTATATGTGTGTTTTAAAAGAATAGGGTTATTTTTGTAAGAAAAAAATGATGGTATTTTTGTTCAAAACAGGCATATTTTTTAGGTTAAAAACAAGTGAAGGGTTAGTTTTTCAAAATGGGATGATTTCATCCGTTTTAATAGGTTATCCCTCATATGGTGCTTATGAAGAGTTTGTGGCACAAAGTGTTATAATTCTTGCACTATTTTTGAAATTATCATTTTTTTTTTTCTTTTTTTGCAAATATTTCTTTTTTAATCTACCTAAATTTGTCAAAATTCCACCCAACGCAATGGGCCAGACAATTGGTCTTTCCCCAGCCACGTGATGGAACAAATGGCTCAAATGTTCATAACCACCACCAACCATATGAAGAAATTGGGCCGAAAATGAGCTAGTTTTGGGCTTAAGATTTACCAATGTTTCAATGAGCTGAGCCCAAATGCCAATCAGATAAGATTGAAAGTTTGGCTTAATGGGCCTAGTTACATCCACGAAAATTCATGCCATCTCCACACACACATTGTACTCATCCAATTTTTTCAGTGCAACAATTTTCGATAGTCAAGGAGGTGAAGAAGTTGTTCAAACAACTCTGAAGAGAAGTCTCCTGGTAAACTAATAGCCATCATCTTATATAGATCAACATAGGGGAAATGGCAGAAGGAGAAAAGCAAAACCCAATACTATGATTCCATCACTTTCTCTGGTAAAAGAAAATTCACTTGATCACAACATTGTAATGCATTAGAAATTTGAATGATCATCAACTTATGGCTTAGTAGTTTTAAATATTGACCCCACATTGTCTTCAACCCATGAGTAATAGGAAACTAGTAATCGAAGAATAATAGGCTCGACATGTCACTGAAGACCATGTCTTAAAAAGACGAATATTTCCCTACTATTGCAGGTGGACCTTCAATACAAAGCCAAACACAACCCTATTTCTGAGATTGCAGCCTTAGGAACAAAACACCAATGCCCAAGTTAGATTATCGATCCAAAAAGTAGATAAAGTTAAAAGCAAACAAGATTGTAGATCTAAATCTTTTAGGGTTGAACTCTTTTCTCATATTAATTGAAAATATATGGTTGGTGGGATAGAAAATGACATCAAAAAGGACATGTCTCTTCAATCTAAAATGAAACAAAATGGCTCTTCTTTTCTAATTAACCATTAAGAATCCTTCACAAAAATAATTACCATAGTACATCCTTGTACTTTGAGAGACAAAAAATGATAAAAGGTAATGATAGAGCCAGCTAGTGACGAACTAATGAGGGTGCATGTGTGTTTCTGCAATGTATAAACCAGAAACAACAAGAGAATCAGAGTGCAAGTACTCAAAAACTTTTAGACAAACCTACCCTGAACCAGAAGAAATACCAAATGAAAGACATAGAGGACAAAAGACTTTCTGAATTGGCGACATTGCCAAGCACAAAGACAGAAAGGAGGAGGATAAGATGCTTAGCAAAAGAAGAAATCCATCACTATCAGTATGTAGGAGATATTGCAGACTGGGAGAGGAACTACCATGTGTAGTGTGTAAGAGCATATCTGACATGGGCCTCATTTTTTTGATTCACATTACCTACCATTTATAACAACATCTGTATTATCACCATACATACCTTAAAACATCGCTTTCTCATTATGCAATTCGTGCACATGAGATGCCCACGAGTGTGAGTAATGACAGACGAGAGAAACAAGTAATAATTTTATGCTATTAATCATTGATGTATGGATATGTCAATGACAAACGATGGGGTTATGGAAGAGTTCGGTCTCTCCAAAGGAGTCATGGATTTAACTGGAGTTGCAGGCCTTGTTAGGGAAGATGGAAGTGTATGTCGCAAAGAAAGAAAAGGTTGACTCGGTTTGAAAAGATGACCGGCGAAGGAAAAGGATGAAACCCAATTAGAGAATCAAATATTATTCCACAATTATTTTTAAATTATGATAAATAATTGATTATGTATGGTGGAATCAGAAGAATTCAACAGATGTTTGATTGATAATAATAATAAGACGAAAAAAATTCTTCAAATGGGAAATCAACAGATGTGCTTTTGCTGTGTTGAGAAAAATCTGCAGAAAGTCAATTTTATTTTTTATTTTATTTATTTATTTATTATGAGACCTAAGATCACTGATTATAAGACAATCATGGAGTCTTGGAATTCATGCTTAAAGTAATCAACACATCTTAGCTGAAAAAACCTTTCAGAAGTCAGGAAAATAAAAGAAAAACACCCCACTACTATGAAGATATTCTGAAAATTAAGCAACCTATCAAACACCTATATACAATCAAAACCATATGAAAGGAAGTATGAGAAGTTGAATTCAGAAAGACCTCAGAAAACATACCTGAAAGGGAGGTGGGAGATGCTGAGAAAGAGGCACTGATGGAGAGTTCCTAAGGGATAGCATGATCCAATGGGAAAAAGGCCAGACTTTTTATGATAGTCTGGTAAGAGAGGTGGAAGATAACCATGGGATCAATGCGATCCCTTTGGAACTGTCCACCTGCACCAAGAAGAAGAAGAAGAGGAGGAACTAGAAAGGCGGTGGTCCATGGAGACATATGGTGGAAGTGGTGTGTTTTTATGGGGGAGATTGTGATCGAAAGGTGGTGATGGGGGTTGGGTTTTGATTTATAGAAAGGGAGAAGACAAAGAGAGAGAAAGAGAAAGAGAGAGAAAGAGAAAGAGAAAAAGAGAGAGAGAAAGAGAAAAGAAAAGAAACAGGAGAGGAGAAGAAAGAAAGGTTGGTTGTTTTCGGTTGCTGTACCGCCTTTTCTTTAATCTTCACGCATTTAGTGTCATAGGCCAAGTTTCATGCCACCATCAATCTTAAGCTTCATGCTTTCTCAAAACTACTCAAATAACCTTTCCAAATTATTCATCTTCCTCCCCATTAATTTGATTTTCTTGTACTAACAGTCTTAACACCAAGATATAGTGCATGATGACAATGGGGTGAATTTTTCTATTTATCAGTAAAAAGGGGTTAAAAGCGAGATTTGTTCCTCAAACTACTTTTTTTTTTTTTCTTTTTTTTTACATTATGTAATTTTCTTATAATATCGAGAAAAATAATTTTATGAACTTATTTAAAAAATGAAGAATCTTATATTATTTAAATTAATGATTAATTTTATTATGCTTAGTATAAATATGTTAAGATACTATCAATTTCATATTTTTTCGACTACTACTGACATGCATATAAATACATTTACTTAAAATATTTTATTTAAAATCTTTTTTAAAAATAAATATTATAAAAAAAAAATTATAAGAGTGTTAATTAAAAAAAATTATAATTAAGAATAATTAAATATATTTATGCTAAACCTTATTTTTAATTGAAATTAACCCATTAAATTAAAATGTTTGGTGTTGTCACGCTATATGGTGCAATGATGAGAGGGAATAGGTTGGGGGTAATTTGGTCAAATTAAAGCAATGGCTTTTCTGTAAATCAAGTAACATACAAGGGCATCAGTGTAGAGGTGGGGTATTCTCGTGTGCCCTATACGGCTATACCAAGTACTATGTATACTAAAAATAAAAAATAAAAAATAATTATAAATCATGACCTTTTAACACCAACCAAAATCATTTCATGGGCTAAAATATTACGAAATTATTAAATTATTTCAACATCTTTTTCATTAAATTTCAAATTTAGCCGTGACACAAAAAATGAGATTATTTTAAATTTTAGGCTTGAAAATTTTTCCAACAAAAAAAATTCAAAAAAATTCAAAAAAAAGAGGGCACATTCCTCATAAGTCCCATAAATTTATTAAAAGTTAGTACCATCAATTTAGAGTAGGTACGAGAACATAATGCATCTAATCATGGATGTTGTTAATAATTTAGGGTTGTTTCCAATATATTTATTGCATTCACGTGCACATCCATGTACAAATAATTTATATTTTCTTTAATTTGATTTTTATTTTGTTTTATAATTTAGGTTTATAATTTGTGAATTATTAAATAAAGTATATTTAAGTGTTCATACAAATACGAAGTTTAAGATTAAAATTTGAATTCAAATAAATTTTTTGATAGTAAAACAATATTACAGGTGGAATATAATTTTTAAGATGATTTGAATAAAATTTAAAATTCGATTTTTGAACAATTTTATTTTTAATTTTTTTCTAACATTTGAAGGATAAAAAATTTTAAGCATTAATAAATTTAAAACCACTTCTTAAAATCATTGACAATGGCTCTTATAGCTTAACACTACTATTTCGGTTTAGCATTGAGAAAAAATTGATTATTTGTTTTAAAAAAAAATTCTTCTAACTTTGTACTCTTATTAAATTGTTTTTCATCCACATTATTTTAAAGTAAAATGATAAGATGTAAATTTTTTCTTGATCTACAAATAAAAACCGAGTTTTGATGTCATGTTTTAAAAAGGATAGGATAAGATTTTTATTAAATATAATATAAAAAAAAATTAATGTAATAATTACCCTTATTTTGAATGAAAGTAAATTTTAAATATAAAATTTTAGTATGATTGATCCCTCCAAAATGCAAAATTTAAAAATTGAAAATCAAAAGACATGTCAAAAAGGTGATTTACATATCTGAGAGCATTTATTAAGCAAGTACAAGGAGATGTTGAAAAAAATAATGTATTCAAAATTTGAGTGGGATATTTTTGGGCAATGAAAGAGGGACACGTGTCGGCGTGGAAAGGGGGCATTGAATAAGTGTAGTATACGAATGGAGGGGTAGTGCTGGTAATAATGGGGACATAAATAATAATGGGTGTCTTATGTGGTTTTAAGGCAGGTATGGGTTGCAATCAAACAGCTAATATTGATAGCAAGACAAACAGCACTTAGTCCATTAGAAAATGACACTTTTCATTTCCCCCTATAAAAATCTTGTTTTCCAACCCACAAATAGAAAAAGGAGGAAAAAAAATCTCTCATTCAAAAGGTTGAAAATGAAATCAACATCTTTTCATTTTAATCTACATAAAATTATGCATTAATTAATTAATTAATTAATTAATCAAATATTAATAATATTTTATTCCATTGCCAAATTATTAAAATAATCATAGAAGGATACCGGAACTTGTCTTCTCCAAAAGACTTTAAGTCGAATGACGACGATGGTTGTATGTCATAAAAGACTTGATTTATCCTTACAAACCATGATTTTCTCTTCAAATCCTAAAGAATCTGATCTTAAAATCTAAATTTTTCTTAGTTTGATTTTAATTAAGTTAAACATCACGACTTTCTCATCGTGACACAAAAGTCTTATTCACGATATTAGCAATCGATCAATAATAATGAACTTCTCACTGATGAAGCATGAGAGATTGGACTTTTCTTGAAAAACAATTATTCACCTTCATATTTGAAAAAGAAACAAACTAAGAGTCATTGTCTCCTTTTATATATGATAATTTCATGCTAATAAAAAAAAAATCAATTTCATATCAATACAAAGTTTTTCAATTTACACATTTCTTTACCCAAAAATCAAATAAAAAAATGTTAATGAAATATGCACAAGCCTTCTTCTCTCTAGACGATATGTTCTTGGTTGAAAGGGTTAAATGGGCAAAGAAAATTTCAATTCAAGGAGAAGGTGGTAACAACCAACAAGATATTATCACTTGATATCTTCATAGACATTCTAAACTAATATATATATATAGAATGAAAATAATCAAGAAGATACCCAAAATTAAGAAAATATTAATAATGTTTGATTCTTTTAATTTTAGGAATATTCTAGCGTAACTTATCATATAAGTTTGTATAAAATTCTAAAAATTTGAAATAAAAGAAAATAAAAATTTAGGGTATGTTTGGAAGTTTTCTAACTTAGAAAATATTTGATAAACTTATCAAAAACCCGTAGTTTGTTTTTTAAAACAAATTTTAGGTATTTGAATTATTTTTTTAGCATGTTGTACATGATAATTAAAAATATGAAAAATATTTGGAGAACTTTTACATCGAGGGCATAATACCTTTACAAAGAACAATAATAAAAAAACAAAATTATTTGTTTTTACATTTGACTTCCATAATAGAATTTTATTTCTAAAAATAATTATATATCATTTTTTAAAATTATTTTTAATTATTATTTCCAAAAACATTATAAAATATACACTTATTTTTATTTTTATTCTCATTTATTTATTTATTAGAAACAAATTAACATGGCTGGCACGAAGGTCTGATCAATCACACATCAAATGGAAAAACCATGGCCTGGAAATTGAATGGCAAATCCCAGTTCCACAGCGAAAACCCAGATTTCTTACTATTTTTACATCATTGATAACGACCCATGTATAGAAATCCTCTGACTACATTTCATGTTTTTGTGCAGGCAGGAACAAGACCCCTTTTTCTTGGTTTCAAAATATACTGCAATTTTCACTGTTTAGTACTCCCTTTCATTCCTCTAAATTATTAGAAGGAAGAAAAAGATGGGGGGCTTCTTTGACTCTGACAAAAGAAAATTATAATGTAATAGGATCTTCTAAAAGTTCTTGTGCCTTTAAATTTTTCTTTATTTATGCATTTGAATTAAGTAAAATGTAATATAAAGAATTTCAAAGTATTCATCATTTTTTAATTATTGTTAAAAGATTATAGAAACTAATTTAAAGTACCTTAAAATGATTTTATAGAAATTTTATTTTTAAATAAATTTGGAAAAATTATTGTTTATTATAGTTTATCAAATATATTTTTTTTTTTCAAATTTAAAAATAAATGTTTATTCTAAAGAATAAAAAACCATTTAAAAAAAAAAGTTACCAACACCTTTTTGTTCTTTTCCTGTGTATTTTTTTCCTTTTTTTTTTTTTTTTTTTTCTCTTTTTGGAGTAGAGGTTATGGTTTTATTTTTTTTTTCTTTCTTTTGACTAGAGGTTATGGACCTATTTTTTTATTTTTTTTTAACAAAAATTAGTTTTGAAAAGGAGATTCCTTTCTTCTTCGGGCAAAACAAAGCTTTTGAAAATTATTGAAAGATAAAATATTTATGATTGATAATTATTTTTTGTTTTTAAAAATAAAAGACGAGATGTTTTTAGAGGATATTTTTTAATTATTTTTAAATACCTTTATTTGTTTTTTTTATGGATGTTTCAAAAAATAATTATATAAAATATAGAATGATTAAAAATAAAATATTAAATATAAAAATTATTTCTAAAATGTATTTAAAAATATTAAAAATTATGTGAAAAACATTTTAGGTTTTTAAAGGGAGTTTTATTTTACAAAATATGACATGTTTAAAATTGTTCCCAAAAACCTTTTTTAGAACTGTCTTTTCAAACAGTTATCATATGGGGACTATCTCAAAGAATTTTTGGGGAAAAAGAATATAAAATATATATTATAAAAGAATGTAACCTTCTTTTTTCTTTTCTTTTTTTTCTTTTTTTTCTTTTTTTTCTAAACTATGTATACCTTTTCGCTTTAGAAAGATTTTTTTTTTCAAACTTATGTTTTCATTTTTATTTTTTATTTCAAAAATATTTTCCGTAAGATTTCCTAGAGCTTCTACAAATTTTTTACTCAATTTCATTTTTCTTTAGCCTAACATTTTGCACTGTTTTAGACTTCACAACTTTCAGTCTAATAAATATTTCTATTTTATTTTATTTTACCAAATAAAAGAAAGAAGTTTATCAATCATAACATAGTTATTATAAAAGTTTTGTTAAATATAAATTTTTTATTTAAAAATAATAGTGACTTAATTTCATGTCAATTTGGGAATGATTTTGATAAATAAATAAAAAAAACATATTTTTTTAATATTTGGATATAAATCAAAAAATATTTTTCATTTTATAATAAAAAATTTATTTTAGAGGAAGCATTTACCAAGTGAAAAATTGTCCAAAAACCACTTTATTCAATTGGTTAAATTTTAAAATGGTTGTAAAAAAATGTTACACTAATTTTTGAGGAAAAAAAAAAAACCACAAAGAAAGAAAGAAAAAACACTCACCAAATATAGAGCTTCCAACTTTTTCAAAATTACTTTGAAATGAAAGATATATAGCTGATTAGAAAGGGACTTTAGTTTGTCTTAACTTCATATTGAGATAGATTATCTTATGAACAAGGATAGAAATCCTCTCATCAATCAGTCATAACTCACAAGTAGTTGATAACATATGAAGAATGATAGTGATGCAACTAAAGAAAATCAATAGAGATGATGAATGGAGGGACATAAAACAAGGTCATGACTAGTACTATTATGGCTGAAAAGTAAATAAGAAGAGGGAAAGTGAAAACATATATATATATATATATATATATATATATATATATATATATATATATATATATATATATATATACAAATTAAAGCATGCCCACTACAACTATTGGGTGCATGAAACTTGGCATAAATGATATTTCAAAGAAGTGGGCGGTGGCTCATGTCCCTCCATTCCAAGAAACATATTCACAAATCACAAAGAGTTCCACACGCATTATAACACATAACCATCAATCCCCATCTCCACACACACCTCCTCCTCATGTGAGGTGCTGGGAGTAGTGTCAACACCCACCATCTCCATCCTCCCTACATCCCTGTCGCCTCGATTCGGTACACATGGGGTCACCTTGTTCACCATCTCCCCTACTAAAATGGCAAACCCCCCTTATCATTTCTCTTTTTTCTTCCATGGCCTTCCTGGGTTTTCAACTTTGATTTAACCACCATCTCCTTTTTCCCTTTTTTCCTTTTTTCCTTTTTCCTCTGTGGCATGAAGATCATAACAAGGATTCCATGCTATCTCTCCCTCTAGAAAAAGAAAGCATAAAAAAAATCAACCATATGAAGCAACCTAAAGGTTTGGACCACACAGCAAGATAAAAAAATATCTGGGGTTTATTGTAATATGGCTGTTTCATCATTATTTTAATTGTTGGTCAGAGAGAATTTGGTGTACTCTCTTGCTAACAAACATGTAATCAATCATAGAGCCATGGACTCTAGCATATTTCTAGGACCATATATGTGTATATAGTGCCTTTATTTTATGGGTGATTGAGGCATAAACATCAGCAATTTGCAGACGGTTTTCTATAAGAAATGTTTAGTGATGTGAACAACAGTAGCATCAGGGACCACATATCACATGGGTAACATAGACAGGTAAAAGGCAGTTGATGAAATAAATATGAAGAGGGCTTAAATGGAGTGTTTGGTCACAAGTTTTAATGCGGACATGTCAGAATTGAGAGCTGTGGCAGTGGGGATTTGTGGTACAAATCTAATTGAGGAGGATACACCAGAAACCACCATTTCAACTCCCAGTTAGAGCTGGGTTTCAAATGAAAAGTATCCTATATTGTTTAGCTTCCAAGAACTGGAAGATAACCTGATCATAGAAAACCTAAAAAAAGAACAAGAGCAATCACATGTGGGATGGAATATACCATTAAATGAAAGATGGGAATTATCTTTTTATCTTTGAAAGGAGCTGCTCTCTCCTATATGGATATTATGATCTGCACTAATCTCACCGGTTTAAAATTAATCTACTTAATCAAAAGGAAGTTGTTACATGTACACGATCAGAAACTTTTTCCCCCTATCCTACGTGGAATATCTTAATCACCTTTTATGACATACTCATTATGTCCTATACAATTGGGAGATCAAATAGGGTCCTACATCAAGATTGGGGATCCGTCTAATATAATTTGTAATGACTTCTCTCTCCCATGCAAATATTCTCTCCTTCGTGTTAACCTCATAACTTTAAAATGAGTATATTGATAAGGATCTATTCGCTTTGATATTATTTATAACGATTTCTCTCATATAGAAATTGTTTTCTCTGAGTTACTTACCCTCACAACTTTAAAACAAATACACAAAAGAATATACTAAATATACAATGTCAAGATCTTCTCTATGTGTGATATTACAATTGGAAATTCAAATCCTCTCCAACTTGCATGATTGTAGAGGATATAAAGCTTAACTTGTGCTGGAGACAAAACAGTGGCGATACTTTTCTGGAACCATTTCTAGAGTTTCTACTGCATAAAATGCAGCTAGGATCAATCTATGATAACTTACATTCCCACTTATTATATAATCTATAAGGTATGGGAGCTATATATGGTCCATCTCATTGGTACATCTAACTGAATCCAAAGCAATCACTTAAACCATGCAGGCAAACCAATAAACTATTAGCTGCCAGCATCTTCTACCCCGAACTGGACATCCATTTAAGGTTCCCCCTTAAATCTGTGCTTCTGGACCCCTTGGTGTGCTCAAGCATTGGAAAAGCTAAAATACAGAGTCTGAAATAGAGACTGACTATCTTTTCTCAGCATATTTTCTGTCACCAACACCATCAAATTATGATTGAATCAATGAGGAAACAAGGAAAAACATGTCCTATGATACTTAGGATTGAACTTCCACATAGCTATCAAATTAATCCACATCTTTTAAGATACCATCAAAGTTCAAAACATGAGCATTCATAAGGAATTATTGCTACTGCAATGAGCTAAGACTATTCCAAAAGATTGAAATCTAGAACATTGTTGAATTCCTACCATGTTCCTGCAAGATGGTGCACCAGTGGACCCAATTTGAACAATGGTTCCACCTTGACAAGGAGTCAAAGGGATGATCATTATTCACCAGAATCGCATTAAAAGGAAAAAAAATTCAACCAATGGAAAGAAGATTCCCTCGTTAAGGAAAGTAATGGGCCAAAGTTCAAGCAGATATAAAATCACATTAAAGATATATCCTGATTCTAGCAAGATTTTGGACCCCACATGAACACCCATTCAACCTTGAGAAAAATAAGATTGAATCCATTATTCAGAAGCAATCACCCATCACCTAGGCAAAGGATCAGATGCCCTAGCAGAGATAAGGGAAGCAAAGAGACAAAACAAACAAGCAGATATTTGATTCATAATGGAGAGTAGTCAATGGTCATAGCAAGTAAAACTTTGAAGCTTTGAAGCAGAAATATTTCCTTTTAATATTCATTGGTGGTTCTATGCATGCCATTTTGAAAAAGTAAGGAATGACTTGTCTTTTCATGTCTTTCCTACAGTTGAATCTCTTCAATCCTTGATAATAAACTTCAAGACAGTATCTGAATCATATCCTTTGTAATAGTAAAGATGAGGCCCGGTAACCCACAAAGATCTTGAATTTAATTGCCAAAATTTAAATGCGCTCTGGAGGCTGCTTCCAATAATCAACTCATTGGACTTCCCGCTCATAGCCTTGTTTTTCACAAGCAATGTGTGATTCAGTTAGTGAATTCGTGGGTTTTCGTCATCTCGGTTTGTTTGGGGCATCTTCATCTATCTAAATTTTCAAATCAGTAGTATTCTTTTGTTGACTTCCTGTTTCAGACAAGCCATTAAATGTATTGGGATGGATCTGGCTTTTAATTTTTTGTCTAGCCCTTTAGATCATAAGGAAACTGATAAAATGCAGCATATCGTGAGGTGTGAGCTCATAGTCGGTAAGCTACTTGGAGCATTAATAATAGTGATTCAAATAGTTAGGTATGTGCCAATGATATCCTATGGGAAAAAAGTGACTATAACAAAAAATGATTGTGGGATGAGTGTGTAAGGTCGGAGATGGTTACATAATGATACAAGTCTTGAGATGAGTCAAGACCTCAAGATTATTGTGTTGCGTGGATGGGTTAGACTCAATTATAAACCTTTGAATTATTAAACCCAAGATGGGTGTGACTAAGAGAGCACTCGTAGAAGCTCAGGGATGAATCAATGCCCCTAGATGGGTGTGTTGTGTAGGATGAGTTAAGCCTCATTATGTACCTTTGAATGGTTAAGCCCAAGATGAGTGTGAATGAATGTGATATCGAACACATAAACAAAATTAGCTTGACCACAAATAAACAATTGATTTTCGAATAAAACTGATAACTCCTTAGTTCTTAAATTGCGTACTCAACCCATTTCAAGGGCATTTAAATTGCATACTCACAAAATATCATGCCAATTACATCTCATCATGATCATTAATAGAAACATGTTAAAATTTTCTTCATAAGTTATTAATTTGGGTGTATGTTGACAATCCACATGGTGCAAAACATATGGATAAAAAATAAGGAAAAGGTTAAGTTAGGTCAACATGCCACGACAACAAAACTAAAGGGAAATGAGAAGAAAAGGTAAAAAATTAGGGACATGTCAATTGTAGTTTGAAAAGGGATGTCAGAAGGAAAGGTAAAAAACTAGGGACATATTAGTTGTAGTTTGAAAAGGGATGTTACATGATGGAAGAGCTGATAGAAACATGAGGCCTAAATCATTCAAACATAGTTTCAATAACAAATCATTTTCTATAAACTACTTTCTCTTGTTTAGGGATTTCTCTAAGGAACAATTTTCTCCAACAATGGATTCTTCATCAATCTCCATCATGGATGCTTCATCATCTCCTTCAAAATTCGTTCTTGTAACATTCAATCACTCAATCTCTATTAAACTTGATAATAACAACTTCATTCTTTGGAGAAAATAAGTTATGGTCAATCAAGGGCTATAAATTACAAGGTATTATTTAAGACTTGAATTAAATAGCTACCAATGAACTATCTTACTCAAGAAGATCGAGCTCACAATATATTGGATAAATCTAGATTTTTTGAACTGAGAACAACAAGATCAACTTCTTATATGTTAGTTGTTGTTGTTATTGACTGAAGAAATTCATTTTAGGTATATGGTCAATTGTGATATAATAACTCAATTTTGGAAGACTCTAAAACAACACTTTGCAAGATAAAATTGAGCGAAGGTAAACTAGTACAACACTCAATTTCATATCACTAAGAAAGATTCTTAAGTAATGAATGATTTTTGTTGAAGCTTCATAGTTAACGAGTAAATCATCTAACTCTTATTGGTGATGAACTTTCACAGAAGATTACATTAATGCTATAATTAAAGCATTACCTCATAATATGACACATTCATCACAACAATTAATTTATGCATTAATTCATATACTCTTGTTAGGATTGAATCTGGACTACTTCTTGCACAAGAAACTCGGATTGAAAAGAATTAAAAGAGGTTGGATTCGACTATGGTCAATGTTGCAAATGTATGCTCTAATTTTGGTGGTCAGTCTTGAAATGAAGGAAAGAAGAATTTTGGTAATTTCAATAATAATCAATTTGGCATTTTGGTTCTCAATATGGCCTAGGCCAAGGTTTCTCATTTGGTTTAGGCAATTTTCATGACAATCTCTATTACACTTTTAATAGGAGTTGCCATAACTTTAGTGGAGAAAGAGCTACTGGTCAATTTAGTGGTTGAGGAAGACAAGATGGTCAATATGGTGGTCATGGCATTTGGAATAACAAAAAACCATAGTCTCAATAGTTTAAAAGGTTTTGTCATATAGTGCAATAATGCTTTTATAACTTTGATCAATCATTCATTGATCAATCATAGTTTCAAGGCATGTCAAGTTCACACTCACGCATGATAGCCATGCTTGCTACCATACATGAAATAATTTATGATACCAATTAGTAGGCAGATTTTGGAGCTACTAATCATGTTATTGCACTATAGGCACTTGACAAAAGTTGACTTTCTTCATACCAAAAAGGTTCACATGGGTGATGGCAAGAATTTAGTAATTAAACATGTTAGTTAATCTATTTTTCTCCTTATAATTCCACTGTTATCTCTAAAGCATCATTTACACGTTCCTGCAATTACAAAGAACTAATTTAGTGTTTCAAAATTTGCTCTTGATAATCACGTTTTACTTGAATGTCATCATCATTTATACTTTGCGAAGAATTGGGATACTAAATCTATTCTACTTAAAAGGAGACTTATAGATGCTCTATATGTTTTTTATCGGATACAAATCAATCTTTAAAACAAGTGATAATCTATTTTTGTCTAAATGCAAACTTTGTCGTATACATAAAAGTGATGCTTCTTTCTATTCAACTTGTTTAAGGAAAATTCATAAATTTACTTTTTAATTCATAAATATTGTGTTTGCTTCATTCATACATTTTCTAGTTTCACTTAGATCTACATGTTGAAAACAAATCCCATGCATTGCAAACTTTTATCAATTCAAAACTCAAGTTAAATTGTAACTTGGTTATAAGACCAAGAAAATTCAAAATGGTTAGGGTGAAGAGTATGGAGCATTTACATACTATCATTTATCTTATGGGATTGTTTGTTGCCTTTTTTGCCGTCACACACACCAACAAAATGGTATAATAAAGAAATATAGGCATGTTATTGAAAATGACCTAACTCTACTCGATCTCAACCTTGAATTAAACCAATAGATTCCTAGTGCATACAAACTATTCAGATTAATTGGGTTAGATTTTAATGTATAAAATCATATGGCGCACCCCCATGAAAGTCACATTATTTGCTTACTTTATTAGTTTTAACAAGTAGTGGAGCCTTTGATTCTACCAGTCAAAAGTCACATGCTCTAAACATATTACTAAAATCCTTACAATATTTTAGCTTATAAAATATCCACAACAATATTATCCATTTCCTCTTTTATTTAGCTAATTTAAATAAAAATGAAATATTTAAAGTCATATAGAAATGATACGTTATCAAAATTTTCTTACATATTCTTTAACTAAGAAATATAAAATAGAATAAAAGAAAATGAAATTTATATAAAAGTTATATATTGTTAACAAAATTGTTAATGATATATTGGTTGAAATAAAGAAAAACATATAAAAATAAATAAATTTATATTTGTATGAAAATTGTATGCTTACATTCAAATTGTGTGCAATGTGAACTGATTAGGTTAAATATCCATCAAAATAATAAAGAAAAAAAAATTATCAATGCACATGATATCAATGAGTAAAGAGAATCACACATTACATTATAAATGTTGTAACATATTTCATTATATTTGGCTTAAAACCCAATAGTTTTGTACTGCTAAAAGACACATGTTATTGTTAGTGTCATTATGTAGTGACATGTAATCCTTTTATTTATCTGAGGAGGATAAATGTCTTGATGGTTTTCATATGGTATACAATAAAAGCAAACACCCAAACTCCCTACAAGCGTTGCCAATCGTGGCAACCTTCCTTCATATCAATATACACCTGCAAGCATAACAAGTAATTGGAGGTTATCCCAAACTAGTGTTGTAATTCCACCAACACATAAAAGAGATTCACGTTTCTCTCTCTCTCTCTCTCTCTCTCTCTCTCTCTCTCTCTCTCTCTCTCTCTCTATCTATCTATCTATCTATATATATATATATATATATATATATAAATAGGAACTCTTGTATAAACTTTTCTACATAAAAAATATTTTTAAAAAGTTAAAATTCAAAATACTTTAAATCAAATTTTAAAAATCATTGCATTCCTAATATAAGTTTTCAAGAGTAATCATATTCTATATAGAAGTAATAACTATTTCTTTGTTTTTAAAATGGGAAACGGAAATGCATCAAATGAATAATAAATATCTTCTTTAGGTTATGCCTAGTATGCGGGATAAAATAATATATTTATATTGAAGGATATCATATCCTGATAAGAAATGTATATCTTATGATATCATTTCCAATAAGATATAATATTTTTTGATATTATATTTAATAAACATGATATTTTAAAGTAGTATATATAATAAAATATGTTATGTTATATTATAGATATATTTGGTTTGCAAAATAAATAAAAAATAAAATGGACATATATATAATAGTATTATTTTATAAATAAATTTTAAATTATTTTTTAACCACAAATTTAATGTTTTTATCAATTTTGTATTTTACAAAATAAGCAATATAAAAACAATAAAAATAAATAAATTTATGATACATAGATATATGTATCTCATATTTTAATTTAGGTAATTTATCATATTTGATCATCAATCAAACATAGGATATGATATATTATCCTTTCTCTTATCGTATCAAACATGGGCTTAAAAGTATGGATGTACTTGATGAAGTCTATTTTTGGCATGGTATGAACAGGCTACCATTGCCTCTTGGTGTGAGAATTGTAGAGTGAAATAGGTGAGTTAGATGCAGCATTCCTAACTAGGCCTTGTTTGATAATTTGACAAAGAGATTGTAGTTAAGGCTTGTCATGTAAGAATGTAAATTTGGCCTGTTCGTCCAAAGCCCAGACCGTACAAATTTTGGGCCAAGGCCTGGTCAGGCCTGCATCTAAACAAACTTGCCCCTAGCTCAGTCCGAACCCGCCCAAAATATTTGGATCAAAGTCAAGTTGGACCCGCATCTAAGCCCGGTCTGAGTCTGGCCTGATCCTTCTATGGTTGGGCCTGGGTTAATTTTTTAAACCTAAGCCCAAGCTTGGCTACAGCATTAAAAAAAACAAAAAAACAAAAAAAAAAAACAGTACATTAATATTATGCATGGGATGAGAAAAAAATAATAATAATACTTGAAATGAGACTTATGACACTATTATTTCGTGGGAATTTATAAACTAAAATTGATTTGAAATGACTCTATTATTTTTTTTATACATTATTATATTTTCATAAATTTTCTTAATAAATAATTGAATTTAAAATCAAATGAGAATTAGAGTCCGTTTCATAGTATTTTTAGAAAGCACTTTTAGTATAAAAGATGTTTCTAAAGAAATATAAAGTGTTTGACAAAACTTAGAAGACATTTTAAAATAGTTGAAAAATCACTTTGTTGTATTTTTTCAGAAAATTAAAAAATTAAAAAACAAAACACAGTATTTTGAATAGAAACATCATCAAATACACTTTTATAGTTCATTTGAAAGTGCTTTTAATATATAAAAGCCCCTTTTTTTTTAAAGAAAATCGTAGGTTTAAAAAAATTTAGAAAATATTTTTTAAAATTTGAAAAATCACTTGTGTTTCGTGAAGAAATATAATTTAGAATTAAAAAAAATGACTTAATTAATTGCACACTAAATCAAAATTAATAATAACAAACTTAACTTATTTATATATTAAAAAATAAAATTTATTTATTTTTTAATTCATTTAAAATAAAATGTTATCAATTATTATTATTATTAATTTGAAAGAAATCAATTATGCTTGTATAAGGATGTTCATATCTATACTTTTATAATATATACTAAAATAGTAACAAATTTAAAAGTATATTTTATGATAGGAAAAGTGAGTTTAGACTCACTAATTTGATAAAAATATAGAAAAAAGAACCCCAATTTTTATGAATTAGTTTTATATTTGTTTTATTTTAAAATACACTTGTAAGATATTTATTTTTTGAACTATCATTTCACTTGATAATATTAAATAAAATTATCAAAAAAATTAATTTATCATTTTAATTTGATAAAAATATTTTACAAATAAATATACTATTGTGGACCCCGCATTTCGGACTCAATGCGTTTCCCACTCAAATGGCGCGAACTCGCTTTTTATTTATTTGAAAAATGATTTTTATTTATTAAAAACATGACTTGGAGTCGCCACTTATTTTTGTTTTATTTTTAAAGGGTAAACAAAATAAGAAAGAAAAACCCTAAGTGTGACTCCTTATTTGGAAAAGGTGGTCTGTGAAAAACCAAAAAATGGGCTCGGGGGTCAGGTTACTTATCGGGAAGGTACGGTAATGACCGTAGCACCCCTCTAAGTCCCTAAAGTTGGGTCTCTACTAATGAGATGAAACTAACGTGGCGATCAACAAGAAAGACAATGAATACCGACATGACCACACACTGAAAGCTCAAGACATGCATGAGAAATGATCAGGGTGAGAACGAGTACGTACCTGGGCGGCGAACAGCAATGCGCTATCAAGAAACAGGGTTAGTGTACAATAATGAACATACAATATGTCACATACGTCACTAAATAAGATAAGAAATCACCACTGATAAGCACGCATAAAATTTCACTCAAATTCACTTTTGAACTTTCTCTTATGTTGGGCCCCCACCAAGCCCATTTTATTTTTGTATGAATTAATCCCATGAATTTCCATTACTTGGAATTACAGAAATAAATTCATATTTACTTTAAAACATTTTTAAAATCATGGAAGTTATTGCAAATTGCTCACCAAAAGGAAAAATAGCAGCAAAGTTTTATTAAAAATGGAAATTTGATGAACCTAAACAATTAAAGTGGGATGAGGAGTTGTGAATCAAACCATTTGAAAACTGGATTTTTCAAAAATCAGTTTTGAAGGCATGCATGCAGGTACAGCTGGGAAAATGGGTTTTGCTTCAAAATTACGGTTCAAACAATAGTGTGCCAAACTGCCTCCTTTCTGTGCCACCTTTACAAGATATTGATTCTCCAATCTGGGATCTATTATTGGAAGCAACTCTCGCTTGTCATTCAGTCCAGGTCAGACCCACTCAACCAAGCTCTACTCCTTTGTCATTATACAGAACATGCAGTGGGATCGGCTATGGGGTTCATTCACATTGTTTGATCCTACTGCCTTTCCATTGCTTCTAGTCTACAGAACATCTCAAACCTCCTGAATATTCTCAACTTTAGCTTCCATGATCCCTGGTACCTGATGGACCCCTTCAATTATTTGCTTTATCTCCAACTTCTTTGAGGTTATTAAAGCGGCAAGCAGGTCTCTGATTTGCTCATTGCAGGCTTCACACACGCTAACAGATATCTTATATGTAAAAATTTCTATCCTCTCCTCTACAATCTCAAACAACTGTTCCAAAGTATTATAATTGACTCCTCGGTTCTTATTGGTAGTCTCAATCCAAGAAATCCTTTTCTTAAGAACCTGCATTTCATCAGATGAAGTTCTTTCCGTACGAGCGCAAAGTTCTTCCCGCCTTGTGAATACATTGCCTGAAGCCGCCTGGAACTTTCCTTGCTGCAACCGCCATCTCCATTATGGTATCACAACCTCCTGTCGACTCATCCTTGTAATAAAGATGTGGAAATGCTGGCCAGTTTGAAGAAACCCTTAAATTTTGCTTTTCCGCCTCATCACTTAGAATATCGAAGGGGCCAAAATTCACATTTTCTGCCCTCAAAGCATCCACAACCTTAGAGCTGAAACCACACCTGGGATCCTTGTACTGACCTTCCAAACCTGGCCCGCCGTTGATGAGTTGTCTAAGTTCCACAACTGCTCCGTTCTTCCATCGCGGTCATGGACCACCACAGTGACGAAGAGTTATAGATCATTACCTTAGACTGAACAGTTGTGAACCTTGTTGCCTGGAGGCAATCCAGGATATGGGACAGAAATGAAGAGCCTGGTACGGGTATGGGGATGGGTATGATGGGTGAAGAAAATGGGTGTGAGAATGAGCTTGCACACAGGCTGCATGGGTATAAGAGGGAATGGAAGAGAGTTTAAATGGAGATGAGGGGTTAATGAATGGGATGAGATGGGAGTGGCCATGCATGCGTGGGGGTAACGGGCAGTGGTGCAGCGGGTTATGAAGGGTATGGAACACGGATGCGTGCATGGGGGCATGAAAGATGGGTGTGGGAATGGGTGATGGACAGCAAGTGTGCTGTGGTGATGGCGTTGAGGCGTTTCGCCGCCGGCGTCGTTCAAGGATAGCTTTGTTTGATCTTTCTCCTCTGGAAGCAAGTCTGAGACCAAACCACCATAACCCCATTCCCTGCTCTTTCATGGAATCAACTTTTACCTTCTCAAAAATCTCAAACCATGTAAAACACTAAAGAAAAAGTCAACATGAGACTGGAGTATTTTCTTGAGCCAGAAAAAAACAAACAGTGAAAGGAGAAAACAGAGGACGGAGGAAAATTACTATCATGAAAGATAAAAACCCAATGAATGTATCACAAGATGGATCTAAGGGCTCCAAACAGGTGGGGATGATCTGGAGATCCTCAATATTACAAGCTTAAAACCAAACTAGGCTCAAGGAAGATCCAGCCATTTACAGAGGAGAATATCAAGAGTAACAGAGAGAAGCATAACAGAGCACCATATACAAACAAGCATGTTCAATCAAAACAATCCTGTGGCCCTTGACGTCCACAGCAAACAATAAAACCCTGCTCACGGATCAGCAGAGAATCAAACAGAGAATGATGCAAGACATCAAGAGACGGGAACATACCAAACTCAAGGTAGATTTACCTGAAACTAGCAAAAGACTTCTTCACCAGCAAGCTTTTTCTCCCAGGCTAGCTCCACTCTCTGAATATTCCTCCAGTAGCAAAAACTTGACTCTCAAGCAAGAAAATCGTCTCTGAATGTGAATCTCTCCCCTCTTCCTAACTTTGCTCTCCAGAAGAAACTTCCGCTCAGTTTCCTCTCTCAGTAATCTCAAAGAAACACACTCAAGAATCTCTCCCAGGAAACTCCTCTCCGCAAGCCTCACTCTGTGGTTCTCTTCTTTCGCTAACTCTCAAAATCTCTCCCCCCAAAACCTCACTGAGTCTCCTCCCCTTTTCTCCTCTTCTTTCTCTCTCTGGAAGAAAAATGCCTTTCCCTCACAAAATCCTCTCCTCCTCAGGAAGCTTGCCTCCCCAAAAAGCTCTCCTCCCCGAAAAATATCTCCTCTGAAAAACCAACGGCCAAAATCCTCCTCTCTCTCTCCAGAAAAACAAAGAATGCACTCAAAAATCTCACCTCCCTTCCCTCCGGCAGCTTGCTATCCCAGAAAGCTCTCCTCCCCCGAAAAATATCTCCTAACCAACCTCCCAAAAAGCAACCCTACTTTCTGCAGAATATCCCCTCTCTCAGGCGCTCCTCCTAACGGCCTGCAGAATACCCTTTACACGTGTCAACCCCTTGTTTGCTCCTTGATTCCACTATCTGAAGCCACAGCAAACATACGGGAATCGACACGTGGCTACTCATAGCTACGACACTTGGCAAAAAAAGAGCTGCAGAAAATGCATGAAAGTGAGGCCCCAAAATGGGGGTCTACAAATATGCCCCTCTTCGGTAGAGTTCACGAGTGTAAGGAATATGAACACTGAAGTGAAAACAAAGTGTGAATAGTGAGTGGAATGAAGTGAACTCTACCGAAGAACCAAGGAGACCCCCATAAGGACACTAGTGAAACACGAACCCACTCAGGATAGCAGATGAACGAAAAGCTCTAATCCTAAGGGAAAAACATGTCTCTAAGGGCCTCTAAAGCTGCAACAAGGACTCAGGCTCCCTCTAAGGCGCCTCCAAAAGTGACTCGAAGATCAATGTCAAAAACGAGTAACGGTCGAACCACTTTGGAGTACAGGAAGGAACACGTCCAAAGGGGACTGCTCTATGTGAAGTACATGAGAACGCCAAGTGTGGGGTGTCCAACAACATGACCGGAATATGTGTCGTGAACTCAAAGAACTAATGTCATGTGCAGTGAAGGGTGAAAGAGCAATGATGAATAAATGATAAGCACAAGGTAACGAGGTGAGGAAAATGAGGGTGAATGCAAGGCCGTGAAGGCAAGATGTACAATGCTAGTGAATGCTCATGCTAGGGGCTACGACTCTGGACGATGAGGCTGTGGTGGAATGACTCTGAACGTCAGAAAAAGAAAAGAAAATGGTGACTCAGAAAGTCCAAATGAGTATGTAAAACGGCTCTGAACTCCAAACTAGAGAATGAAGATGACACTGAATGCCAAACAAGAACAATGGCTCTGAATGCCAAAACTAAGAAAAATGGTGACTCAAGATGCATGAATGGGTATGAAAAAACGGCTCTGAACGCCAAACCAGAAAATGGTGATGGCACTGAGTGCCAAATAGAACAATGGCTCTGGATGCTAAAACTGAGAAGTGATGGAGGTGATGGCTCTGAACGCCGAAACTGAAAAAGGGATGATGGCTCTGAACGCCGAAACTGAAAACGCGATGATGGCTCTGAACGCCGAAAATGAGAACGCGATGATGGCTCTGAACGCCGTAACTGAGAAATGATGATGATGGCTCTGAACGCAGAAACTGAAAAGCGGTGATGGCTCTGAACGCCGAAACTAAAAGTGATGATGGCTCTGAACGCCGAAACTGAGAATGCGACTCTGAACGTCAAACTAAAATGCAATGATTGCTCTGAACGCTGAAATAGATAAATGAGGATGATGACTCTGAATGCCGAAACTGAAAATGCGACTCTGAACGCCAAACTGAAAACGCGGCTCTGAACGCCGAACTGCGAGGATGTGATGACGATGGCTCTGAACGCCGAAACTGAAAGTGCGATGAAGGCTCTGAACGCCGAAACTCAAAATACGACGATGACTCTGAACGCCAAACTGAAAATGTGACGACGGCTCTGAACGCCGAAACTCAGAAACGAGGATGATGGCTCTGAACGCCGAAACTGAAAACGCGACTCTGAACGTCAAACTGAAAACGTGATGATGGCTCTGAACGCCAAAACCGAGAAACGATGACGATGGCTCTGAACGCCGAAACTGATGGTGGCTCTGAACGCCAAACTGAAAACGCGATGATAATGGCTCTGAACGCCGAAACCGAAAATACGACAATGGCTCTGAACGCCGAAACTGAAAACGTGACTCTGAACGTCAAACTGAAAACGTGATGATGGCTCTGAACGCCGAACTGCGAGGATGTAATGACGATGGCTCTGAACGCCGAAACTGAAAATGCGAGGATGGCTCTGAACGCCGAAACTGAAAAGAGGCGATGAAGGCTCTGAACGCCGAAACTGAAAGTGCGATGAAGGCTCTGAACGCCGAAACTGAAAATACGACGATGACTCTGAACGCCAAACTGAAGAAACGAGGATGATGGCTCTGAACGCCGAAACTGAAAACGCGACTCTGAACGTCAAACTGAAAACGTGATGATGGCTCTGAACGCCGAAACCGCGAGGATGTGATGACGATGGCTCTGAACGCCGAAACTGAAAATGCGATGAAGGCTCTGAACGCCAAAGTGAAAATGGACGACTCTGAACGTCATGACCGAGAATGGGTGTGGCTCTGAACGCCGAACTGCGAGGAAACGATGAGGGGGGGGATATGCCCCAATGTAGCATGCTGCCATAACTCTCAATCCACTAAAGGGCCCTGGAAAAGACTCCATGAGTCTCAAAAGATGCACTGCTAGTGAGTCAGAATGATCAAATCGACTATGAGCACGACCTCACAATCCATCTGACTAAATCACGAGGACTGATGCAATGCCACAATAAGTCAGACGTCTCTAACTCAAAAATGCCCTGCTAGGGGAAATCCATCATCGTGTCAAAGAAATGATCCAATGGGAAGTCTCAAGAGAATAATCCACTAGGGTCTACCTTGATCTCAACATAGCAATCTACCGAGAAGTCATGGATGGTGGAGTAGCTAAAACTCGAATGTCGTGCTCCGCTGAAGGCTCATCTCGGTAAAAATCCCAGGAACAGTGACTAATGAAGCAAATCAATATCCCTCGGCTGAGTGATGAAGACGACAACCGCCCTATGAGAAAACAATCACCTCCATAGCCAAAAGAGGGGAAATATGCCCCAGTATGGCAACTGGGGCATCCGATATGTCCTGGTAACTCAAAGATAACTCGATGGGGATATACATGAAATCTAACCCATGCTCTACGGAGACGATGATATGGGAGTCTGTGCGCCTGAGATAGCTCCATCGAAGAATCACGGCAATATCTAAAGGTACGAGCCTGACTGAGTGACTCAAGAAAGGCTCTACCAGAGAATCAAGACAAAATACAATCAAGCCATCAACCTGATATATATCTCGTAACTGGGGATGATCATGCAAACCAAACAGAGATCCACAGATCTCAACTGATGAGGAAATATGCCCCAGTATGGCATCGAATGTGTGATAGATCGAAAATCAGGCAATACCAAAGCATCAATCATCAAATGCACAATCCCAATAATCCAAATCCATAACTGAATCGGACCCACAGATCAAGGATGCGTCTCCCAAAAAGAGAAAACGCGATGACATCTAAGCGCCGAGAAGTGCGAGCCTAAATGGATGGCCCAAAGGAAACTCCACTAGAGGATCATGATGAGATAACAAATATGCCACCGCCTCGGCGTGTATCTCGTAACTAGGGATAAGCACGCAACCCCATGGGGATCTGCAAATCTCAACCACAGCGGAATATGCCCCAGTATGGCATCGAAAGTATGACAGATCAGAAGGCGGGCAAATACCAAGACATCAACCATCAAATGCATAATCCTCGTAAGCGGGAATGAGCATGCAACTCCGCGAAGATCTGTGAAACTCAACCGGAGCGGAATATGCCCCAGTATGGCATCAAATGTGTGATAGGTAGAAGAATCAGAAAACCTCGAGTCATCTATCATCAAATACGTGATCCCAGTAATCCAAATCCACAGCTGAGTCGGATCTAAACATCAAGAGGCATCTCCCATAAGAAGAAGCATAACAATATCTAAATATCGACCAAATCTCAAACACCTGTCCAAGTAGGGGCTGTCGAAGACAACGTCTGATCCCATGGTCTTAGGGTGGTCTTAAGACACGGGACGTAACGTAGGCTAAGGTGATAGGGTGATAGAAATGAAGGGAAACTAGGCCCAAATACCCAATGATCAAAACCCAATGCCCTCGTGTATAAGATGCAGCATATATAGTAAATTCCGTGAGCCACGGACCTGAGGGTGCCTAACATGAATATGATGTCAATGAGGTGAGAAGTGAAGCAAACCGAACTGATAATGAGATGTGTAATGATGATGCAAAGAGTGTATCAAACTGAGATAGGTCGCTGTAAGAAAACAATAAGAGGTGAAATGAAGATGATGAATCGAAAGCAAAATCGAAGATGGTGGCGAAACAAAAAACACGAATAGGAGTGGTGATCTGCTTAAATCAAGCATGAAATGAAGTCACGTCAATAGTGAACATAAGGATGGAAGGGACAATGACCCAGAGCTCCTAAGAGAAGGTCACTCATCTCGCTCTCAAAACATATGACAAAAATGAATACAAATAACAGAGGGTCTCAAGAAGCTCACATACGAGCTCTCATCAACAAACACACTCGATCAAGTGACCCTCAAGCACCAATATACACACTCACGACAAAGAAAACTATACACATGCACTTATTACTTTTTTTTTTTTTTTTTTTTTTTCTTTTCAATTTTTTTTTTTTTTTTTTTTTTTTTTTTTTTTTACATATATACAAATGTGGATGCTCTGAACGCAAATAAATAAACTCTAAAAATGAGGTAAAAAATGGGTAAACAATACTCTCAAATGCTAAATAGCATAAACTCTCTCTGATGAGATGACCCTCTCAAGCTAAGGATCCTTGGATCAATGTCCGTGTGATAGATGGTGGAAATGACATGACTAACCCCCATGCAATGAACTGAGGAGGATCACCACTCGGGGTGGAAGAAGATAATGCAAAACAAGTGGCAGATATAACAAAGAGAAAGAGATGAAGAACACAAACAGTGAGGTGGGATGAAATGCAGTGAATGTCATGATAGGGAAATGATAATGAGAAGAATGCGCCCCTAGGTCCAAGGCTCATGAAACTCCTAAACAATGCATGCATACACGAAAAGGCCCCTATCCCGGTGCGAAAATGTGAGCAATGCAATAAGACAAAAGGCTATAACGTGCATGCGAGGCTCAAAGGGCTAGCAACAGTCAATATATCAAAAGGGGTGAGAGGGTATATGGCTAACCGAAATGATGGCCACCCATCCTGCGACCATGGTCTCAAACGTAGTACCTCTTTAACTGGTCCACGTTGGTCGGCTCTGAGAATTGGTTTCCATCTAAATCCATCAACCATGCAGCGCCCTCTGGGGTCAACTCCCTGATGAAATAAGGTCCGCTCCAACTAGGTCTGAACTTCCCCCTAGGATCTCTGATCATGCCTCTGATGACTTTCAAGACCAAGTTACCTACTCGTATGGTCTGGGCTTGACCCGCTTTTTGAAAGCGCGGGCCATCTTCCCCTGGTATGCACGGACGTGGTCTGTCGCTCTCAATCTCCTCTCATCTAGGAGATTGAGCTGATCTAAACGAGCCTGAGCCCAATCTGCCTCTGGAAGCTGCTGCTCTAATGCTATCCTCAATGAGCCCATCTCAATCTCAACCGGCAGCACTGCCTCCATACCATACACCAATGAGTAGGGTGTGGCTCCTGTAGAGGTGCGAAAAGAAGTTCGGTAAGCCCATAATGCGAAAGGGAGCTTCTCTGACCAATCCCGAGAAGTCTCAACCATCCTCCGCAAAATCCTCTTAATATTCTTGTTCGCGGCCTCTACTGCCCCGTTCGTCTGCGGCCTGTACGCAGACGACCTATGATGCTGGATGCCATATCTCTGCACTAAAGTGTCAACCTCAGCCCTGAAATGCACTCCTCTATCGGAAATAAGCTCATGAGGGACTCCATAGCGACAGATGATGTGCGATCTGATGAAACTAGCAACCCCAGCTGATGTCAATCTCGCATATGAGGCGGCCTCCACCCACTTGGTGAAGTAATCAATGGCGACCAAGATGAACTCATGACCACTGGAAGATTTCGCCGAAATCTTCCCAATGATGTCAATGCCCCAAACTGAAAATGGCCATGGCGAAGTCAGTGCATGCAGCTCTGAAGGTGGCACGTGAATGAGGTCCCCGTGTATTTGGCACTCTGGACATCTCTGAACGAACTGACAACAATCTGTCTCCATGGTCAACCAGAAATAGCCAGTCCTCATGATCTTACGGGCCAACATATGCCCTCCCATGTGTGGTCCACAGACTCCCGCATGAACCTCTCTCATCACTCGATCGGCAGAGGCGCGGTCTAGGCACAATAATAGCATCCCATCGGCTGATCGTCTATATAAGGTCTCGCCACAAATCACAAATCGGGCGGCCAACTGTCTCAATGCTCTCTTATCCTTGGCCGTGGCGGCCTCAGGATATATGCCAAGTCTCAAAAAATGATATATGTCATGATACCAAGGTAATCCATCATCTAACTCTGCCTCGTCAATCAAGCAACAGTAGGCAGGAACAGATCTCGACTCGATCAATAAGGGGCGAATAGTGGCATCGACAGGGATATCAATCATGGAAGCTAGAGTAGCTAAGGCATCGGCAAACTGGTTCTGCGCTCTAGGCAGAAGTCTATACTCTAAATCATCAAATCTCCTAACCAGTAGCTCCAAATATGCATGGTAAGGCTTAAGCTTCGCATCTCTAGTCTTCCACTCACCCTGAATCTGTCTCAATACCAGATTGGAGTCACCGAACACCTCCACCTGTCTAATCCCGAGCTCGAGAGCTGTCTCTAATCCCAATATGCAAGCCTCGTACTCAACAATGTTGTTCGTGGCAGGATGTCGATCCGAGAATGCCAAACGAACAGATCTAGGAATGTGGTCGCCATGAGGGGATATCAACAAGACACCTATCCCGTACCCAGAATGGTTGGCCGCACCGTCAAAGTACATGCGCCAACCTGACAGACTCGTCACAGCAGCAATATCCTCGTCCGGGAAATCATCATCTATAGCTCTACCATCAGAAACTGGTAATGAGGCTAGGTGATCTGCAACGATGCTCCCTCTGACGGACTTCTGAGTGACATAATGGATGTCAAACTCAGTCAGAAGTACCAACCACCTCATAAGGCGACCGACCAGAGCGGGCCTGTCAAACAAATATCTCAGAGGATCTAAACGAGATATCAAGTGTACTGAATACTCGGTCATGTAATGTCTCAGTCGGCGAGTGGCCCAAACCAATGTTAAACAATAGCGCTCAATCATGACATATCTCGTCTCATAATCCAACATCCTCTTACTCAGATAATAAATGGCTTGCTCCTTGCCCGAGTCGCCGAGCTGAGCCAACATGCATCCCAATGTTATGTCTGAAACTGATAAGTATAGGAGTAGAGGACGGCCTGGTGTAGGGGGCGCCAAGATTGGAGGTGACAATAGGTAATCTCTGATCCTCTCGAATGCGCGCTGGCACTGATCATCCCAAACAGTAGGTTGACTCTTCCTCAAGAGTCGGAAAATGGGCTCACAGATGTCTGTCAATCTAGCGATGAATCTGCTGATGTACTGAAGTCTGCCCAAAAAGCCTCTGACCTCTCTCTCAGTCCTCGGTGCAGGCATGTCAAGGATGACTCTGATCTTATCTGGATCTACCTCTATGCCTCTCTCACTGACCATGTACCCCAAGAGTTTCCCAGAAGTCACTCCGAAAGTGCACTTCTTGGGATTCAGTCTCAATCGAAACTGTCTGATCCTCTCAAAGAATCTCTCCAAGGCCGCTAGGTGATCTGATCTATCTCGGGATTTCACTATCATGTCGTCTACATAAACCTCGACATCCCGATGCATCATATCATGGAAGAGGGTGGTCGCTGCTCTCTGATAAGTGGCTCCCGCGTTCTTCAATCCGAATGGCATGACTCTATAGCAATAAGTGCCCCACTCGGTAATGAAGGACGTCTTCTCCATGTCCTCTGGAGCCATCAAGATCTGACTGTACCCGAAAAATCCGTCCATAAAGGACAACATCGAATGACCTGCCGTACTGTCAACTAGCATGTCGATGTGTGGGAGAGGAAAGTCATCCTTAGGACTGGCCTTGTTGAGATCTCGAAAATCAACACAGACTCTCACTTTGCCGTCCTTTTTGGGAACAGGGACGACATTGGCCAGCCACTCAGGGTACTCGACCACAGATAGAAATCCTACACTGAGCTGTTTCTGAATCTCCTCCTTGACCTGCAAGCTCCAACGAGGGTGCAAACGTCTCAACTTCTGCTTAACTGGTCTGGCATGGGGCAGAAGTGGCAAACGATGCTGGACAATGGAAGGATCGAGGCCCGGCATGTCCTCATAGGACCATGCGAAAACGTCCAAATAGGATCTAAGCAACTGGACAAGGCCATCTCGCTCATCTGTGGATAGGTCTGATCCAATCCTCAGCTCTCTAGGCTGATCGGCCGTACCGAAATCGATGACCTCGGTGTCTCCTGTAGCAGGTGAAACCCTCTGGTCAGTGGGGTCCAGATCAGAAACTGAAGATGAGTTCTCATCTGAGTCATGCTGTGCAATCTCATCATCTATATCAAATATCTGTGATGTGGGTGAAGATGGTGCAGATAATGTAACATCACAAGAGACAGGAAAATACTCAAAAATGCTCAAATCCATAGATGAGGAAACATAAACATCATCAGAGCGGGAGACAAATCCCGATAAAATATCAAAAGAAAGAGGTAGGTCCACAAAGTCGGACGCTCCCTCAACGAGGCCAGCATGGCCGTCAAACAAATCATCAATAGCTGTGACATCATCTAGTGAGTCTGAGGCCGGAGCAGTCTGAATCTCCTCAGCAATCTCGATAATCTCGATGACAGACAACCCAAATAGGTCGAATGGTGAAGCGAGCTCAGGCTGAGCTATCCCGTCAAGCTGGCCTATGCTCATCGCGAGCATCTCGTCAGTATACTCATCATGTGGCACAGCTCCGTCCACTATGTCCCTGACCTCAGCAAAGGTCCCGTGCTCGTCAATCTCATCGGGGAAATATAGTGTCATAAAGCTCACTCGATCGGGAGATGATGGGGCGACCAATGCAGACGTGGAAGTGCCCGGAGCTCCGTCGCTCAACTGTAACTGGCGGACGAGGCGCTGAAGCTCGGCCTCCTGTGTAGTGCTAAGTCCCCCAATGACCCCGTCCAAGTGGGTCTGCGACTCTGATGCTCTCATAAAATAATCCGCTAACCTCATGGTATAGGGGCGAACAGGATAGTCAAACGACGTATGAGTCAATCGAGCCCTCACCCTCTCCCTGCGCAGCTGCGCCATGTATCTATCGTCTGCCTCAGTAGGAATGTAGCCAAGCCCGAATGGTACATCGTGGTCAGGGATAGCTATGAACTCGCAGGGTCCGTGTAGACGTCGGCCCAATCCCATGCCGGGCAGATAGGACATGCTCCTCATGATGTCAAGCACCACCGTGCTACCATGCTGATCGAATGACATGGCCACAAAGTCTCGACAGAAGTCCTCCATCTCCAGAGTCTGCACCTCATCAAATGTGAAACCGGACAAAAATAGGTCATCATCGCTGTGACTAATCTGAAGTACCGGCTCGGAAGAGATAAACATGTCTCCGACAGACTGTATGGTGATGACCTGGCCACCATGAATGAACTTCACCTTCTGATGAAGGGAAGAAGGGATGGCTCCGGCTCGGTGGATCCATGGTCGACCCAATAGCAGGTTAAAGGACGTGGGAATCCTCAAAACCTGAAACAGAACGGAAAACGTGGTCGGACCAATCAGTAGCTCAATCTGCAAGGTGCCCATGACCTCTCTCCTGGTGCTATCATATGCTCTGACAGTCTGCGTGGAGGGCCCAAAATCGGAAGGTGCATAGCCGAGAGCAATGGCAGTGGCAAGAGGGCAGACGTTCAGGGCCGAGCCATTGTCCAAAAGGACAGATGGGACTCGGTGGCCTGAACAACCGACTGAAATGTACAATGGACGAGTGTGGTCTAAACCCTCAGGCGGTAAATCATCATCGGAGAATACTATGCATGTGGCTCTGCCAGCCGTCACCATATGGATCAACCCCTCAGGTGTAGTGGTGGTCTCCACACGAATCTGACTCAAGGCTTGGATCAGTGCGTCTCTATGGGTGCTGGAAGATGCCAGCAAACTCCAAATAGAAATGCGAGCCGGGTGCTCTGTAGCTGCCTCAATATCTCATCATCCTCTCTCTGGGCATCCTCAGGAGTGGACGTCCCCTCTAAAGGTCTAGCGGCTGCGGGGGGTGGCTGTCTCAACACTCGGCCTCCCCGAAGAATATACTGCACATCGGGAGTCTGAGAATCATCAATATATGGGGCCGGAGCCTCCTCAACATCGGGGATCAAGATAAACGGCGTCTGAACGCTATAGTGGGGAAAAATCAATGGCTCAACAGTAGCGGCCTGCACTGATGCTACCTCAGAAACAAGTCCAAAAGATGTGGGCCTCCGAGGCCCCAATGTCTCTCCATCTATCTCATAGATCTCATCTACCACTATGAGCTCAGGCTCAGAATCCTCCCAGCTCAACATATGAATATGGTCATCAGACTCAGCAAAGTCCAAAAAATGTATGCCACCGGCCGGAGGAGGAACAGCATGTGTGGAGTGGGCCGGTAGAGGGTTTGTGGTTACACTTGGCTGCCCCAAGTGAACCAAACCCTGGTCGATCAAATCCTGTACCGCGTGCCTCAAAGCAGTGCACCGGTCGGTCTCATGTCCAGGCCCCTGATGATAGGCGCAATGCAGATCCATCCTGAACTGAGGTGGAATCGGCTGAGGTGGTGGCCTAGGAGCAAGTGCCGTCAACAAACCGGCCTCTGTAAGCTTCCGAAGAGCCTGGCTCAACGGCATACCAATCTGAGAGAACTGTCTCTGCGTCCTCAAAGCAAAAGGAGCGGAGGCCTGCTGAGCTCTAGGCCTAGGATAGGACGGAGCTGTAGGTCTCGCGGCAAACTGTGCCGCATAGCATGGCTGCCCAGTGGCCGTGTATGAAACAACCTGTCCCTCTGTGCCCTGAGTGGCATAGTGAGACAACGATAATGTCGGAGGCGCATAAGTCTGATCATAAGTCTGATGAGGAGCTCGGGGCCTATACTGCTGAGGATAATAAGGAGAGGGGGTCCCGGCAAGCTGTGGAACCGACTGATGACGCCTGGGAGGCCTCTGACTGGTGGAACCAATAGTACTCACATCGGCTGATCTCGGCCCTACCAATGGTTTCTTCCCCCTAGCATCAGCAGGGGAAGAATCCGACCATAGACCCCTAGAGATGCCGTCCTCTATATCATACAGAGCCAGAACCAGGGAACCAAAATCTGAAAAGGGCACTCCAACCACGTGCCTAGCAAATCTGGGCTGCAAGCTCCTCAAGACCATCTGTATCTGATCTCTCTCTGAAGGTCTATCCACTATCTCAGCTATCTTCCCGCGCCAGCGGGAGATGAATGAAGAAATAGACTCCTCTGACCCCTGTCTCAGAGCCTCGAGCTCCCTCCTCGATACATCCACGACAGTATTAAATGAAAACTGTCGTAAGAACTCCTGGGCCAAGTCATCCCATGTCCTACGCCGCGAGGACTCCAAAGACGCGAACCATCGCTGGGCCGCTCCACTCAGAAATAGTGGGAACAAAGTGATCAAATGTGGCTCCTCTAATCCGTGGGCCCTCATCAGTGTGCTATAGAGTCGGAGGTGAATGCGAGGACAACCAATACCCGTGTACTTCTCGAGGTCGGGCATCTTGAAATCAGGCGGTAAACTGGCCATCGGCATACCCTCAAG
The DNA here is from genome assembly GCA_030254885.1 of Vitis rotundifolia. Classification (NCBI taxonomy): domain Eukaryota; kingdom Viridiplantae; phylum Streptophyta; class Magnoliopsida; order Vitales; family Vitaceae; genus Vitis; species Vitis rotundifolia. The sequence continues at coordinate 16,577,650 of CM058166.1, forward strand.
ATCATCCCAAGCTGTCGGACTGTCAGATACTCTCATCTGTCTCATGCGCTGCTCAATACGGTCCATGCGTGCATGAGCATCCTCAGTGATGGTGGTCTGAACAACTACAGGGGGGGCAACCTCAGAATGACCATGTAGCAAGTAAGGTGAGGCCTGAGGCACTGTCGGAGCCGGTGGTGGTGGAGGAGGCGGTAATGGGTCATAGGGTGTCTCATCCTGAACCATGGGCTGCCTGCCCTGCTGACTACCAATCTCCTGCCTGAGGCTAGCCAAAGCCTCCTAAATAGAAGCCATAGCGGCTGTGAACTGATCTACTGTGACGACCTGCTGATCCATATCTAATCTCTCTGAAATCCGAACTAATCTCCCCTCGACTCTGACCCAAGATGGCAAGCCCAGACTGAGAACCAAGAGTCGATCCTGAGAAGCATGAAGAACTGAATGAGGGTATGGTACGAGGAAAATACGGAAAAAACACCAAACTGAACTGAAACAAGCAAGGTATCAAGGCGAAGACGAACTGTCCGACCGCAACCTAAACTCGCAATGATCTCTATGCACTCTCAACTGGAGACTAAAAGAAGGAGAACTGGATCCAAACTGTAACCAAAAAGGCACTGAAGGCCCTCAGATGCACCCACGTGTAGGGAGGGAATCCTAATCGAAGGATCTATGGCTCAACCTACAAGGTCAAGGTGGCTCTAAAAGGGTATGGGTGGACTTTAAAAGATCCCTAGTAGAAGCGATCGTACCCTCCGGCGGTACGCAACCCTCTGCACGCCTCCGAAGAGACGGGGCCCTTCCATGCAAGGTGGTCATCACCTCCACACATGCACTACCTCGCATCCCAGGGGGCTCCTATGGTGAAACTCTCAAACTCTCAACACTCAATAGTCAACTAGAGTGTACAGTGAGCAGTGTGGGTGCATCCGAAAACCCTATGAATCTAGAGCAGAGAAGGAAACATACTGGTCGCACAAATATCCATGAAACCTAGCTCGGGGCTATACAGGTCTTCAATGAGGTCTTCAATGATCGGACTTCAATCAGCAGTGTGTCGAACTCCTCCAGAACGCTCCCGAACATCGGTATAGCCCGTCGCTAGACCCTACTCCTAACCTCTGGCTCGGTCAGAGAATCAAGCACACACAAGGCCTCACACTTGCAAAAGTGAGAACCAGAATGAAAGAAATGACCGAATACCAAAGGGTTGGATGTAAGGGGATAAATGTGTGGCCCACACGGACAAGCAACACGCAATCATGCAGAAAGAGGGTAGTCATGCAACATACAGTCAAGCAAAGCATAGATATATCATCAACGTCCACACAAGCCATGACAATCAAGATAAAAAGTGATACAGACAATCATGCTCGAAAAAATGATCAAAGTGATATACGAGCCAAAGAAACCACACATCAAGTCAGAAGATATAACAATGAATCTATGCATGTGAAGTGAATCGAACGATCATGGCAATATCAGAATCCCCATGCTAAACAAGGCAAGATGATCAATCAAGATAGTCAACATGTCAAAAACGAATATAGCAATGAAGCACAGAAAAAACAGAATCCTCAACCAGGATAATCAAACACATAACCAGCGAACATGCATCTAATGAGGGTCTCCTTGGTTCTTCGGTAGAGTTCACTTCATTCCACTCACTATTCACACTTTGTTTTCACTTCAGTGTTCATATTCCTTACACTCGTGAACTCTACTGAAGAGGGGCATATTTGTAGACCCCCATTTTGGGGCCTCACTTTCATGCATTTTCTGCAGCTCTTTTTTTGCCAAGTGTCGTAGCTATGAGTAGCCACGTGTCGATTCCCGTATGTTTGCTGTGGCATCAGATAGTGGAATCAAGGAGCAAACAAGGGGTTGACACGTGTAAAGGGTATTCTGCAGGCCGTTAGGAGGAGCGCCTGAGAGAGGGGATATTCTGCAGAAAGTAGGGTTGCTTTTTAGGAGGTTGGTTAGGAGATATTTTTCGGGGGAGGAGAGCTTTCTGGGATAGCAAGCTGCCGGAGGGAAGGGAGGAGAGATTTTTGAGTGCATTCTTTGTTTTTCTGGAGAGAGAGAGAGGAGGATTTTGGCCGTTGGTTTTTTAGAGGAGATATTTTTCGGGGAGGAGAGCTTTTTGGGGAGGCAAGCTTCCTGAGGAGGAGAGGAGATTTTTAGGGAGAGCATTTTTTCTTCTGGAGAGGAGTTACAGAGGGGACGGGGGGGAGAAACAGAGGAGAGTTTGTTTTTCTGGTCGTAAATGAGAGATTTTGAGGAGTTCTTTGGGCTTAGGGAACCAGTTGTAGAGTAAGAATCAGAAGCGAGCGTATTCTGGAGTGGGGGGGGAAGTCATCTTTTTGGAGTTTTCTGAAGGAGCTAGCTAGAGGAGGCGGAGCTGAATCATCTCCTTTTGGGAAGCTCAGGTATGGATCTTGCATTCACCTCTGTCCCTGTTCATCATCTTCTCTGTTTTGCCTATGGATAGCTTTGTTTGTTTTGGGTATGGCTTCTCAGGCCGTGTTTCTAGCTTTCATTAGTTGCCGGAGTAGCTATGGAGGTGTTTCTCATTGTTTTCTTATCTCTCCGTCTTGGTTTTGCTAAAGAGTAACCTGATTCCATTTTTTTTTAGTTTCATTGTAAAATATCTCAGCATTCTTACCTCTGTTTTTGTATGAATCTATGGTTCCTCTCACCCCTTTTGCAAGCCTGTGGATGGAGCAAATGAAACAGGGCTTTGCTCATTGATTTCCTATCCTTATACTCTGTTTTTGTAAATACTCCTTTCATTTTTTTTTCTTTCTCTGTTCTTAATGGTTTGGGTCATGAGAGTGGTGCGTTTTGGTCTGGGTGGATGAATCTGGTTCTTTGAGCCACTCACGGCGTCTCGGTAAGTAAGGTTTGAGCCGCAAACAAGATGGTGCCAGATGGGATGGGGTTCCGTTTATAATGAAAGTTGGTAAAGTATTGCATAATAAGGGGGCCGAGATGAGGGTCCAGTTCAGGCAGGTTTCTGGAAACTTACATAATCGGGCAGGACTCTTTTTCTGGATTGAAGGCGCATGAGGACCTTTGATTTTGCCTGGCTGTCATCATTGGTGGAGTCCTTGAGAAAGTGAACAGACTCAGAGGTATCTCGGGTCCACAAGCACCATCCCAAACCCACTGCCCATAGCCAATACTCTTCTCATTTACCTCTCCCTACCCACCATATACCCATATCACCGTCCATTATTCCCACATACCCATTTCATAACTGTCATACCCCATTCATACCCATGTATACTACTTCATTTCACCTTTTCATACCCATACATATTGCCCACTCACCCATTTCCCTCACGAGTTCCATCAATGTCCCTACCCGTTTGCTTTTCATCCAATTCTGACACAAGTGCATCATGCATGCATGTCCTATCCTTCATAAATCCCATGCAAATACCCATTCCACTATACACGTGCCCATCTTTCATACCTATCTCCACATGTCTTTACTCTTCATACTCACCATGCCCATCATACCAAATCTCGCCACCATCATCATCATGCACCGTTCAAACCCATTTTTGCAACACATACTCCCCATTTTCTCTCACTGTGCCCCATCATCTATTCAACCATACCCATTTCCCTCACCTGTAGCAATCAGATTTCCTCCACCAATTTTACAGCAAGAACAGAGTCTTTCCCCTCTCAACTAGAACTCCAAATTTGCTATCACCAGTCAATGGGGTTAAAACTGGCAGTCCTACTCCTCATTTGAGCATTCCTCCTGGCTCTCCCGTCTTTTCTTCACTGCTACGGCCTGCTGCTGTGCCCTTCCGGACATCGCCTACGACTCCTCAGCCTGTTGCTATCCCTTCTAGTTCACCTTTGCCCACATTCTCACCTTCTTATCATTCAAATGGGTCAGCTGAGTTGCGGCACCAAGTTTCTGATGCTACAGAGGAGTCATTGCATCTTGGGAAGTCACCTCGGAGTTACGGCGGCAGGAGAAGTCGGGGGCGGATGGAGGAATCGCCGACGTCGGAGCTTGAGAAGCTGCCGAAACTCGTCGGAAACGATATGACGGTGACGGGCATGGAGCGTGCGGTGAGTTTGGAGGAGATCGAAGATGACACACTGGCCAGAGTGGTCTCGGCCTGCAATCATGGTTTTCATCTAGAATGCGCCGGTACTTGGCTGTCTAAGCACTAGGTTTGTCCTCTTTGCCGAGCTCCAATCAAGCCTGGGTTTCATTGCAAATATGAAAATCTCTGCTGGAACCCATCATACTGAATAAATCAAGAACGGCTCCCTGCAGGTTTTACTTTTCAAAATTTATTTATTTGCCTGGTCACTTTAGGGATGCAAGTCTTAATGGCTGCGTGCCATCTTTGTTATTTCTCCTTTTTTTTCATCATCCCAGGTTTTGAAAATAGTTTTCCAAATCCCTTTGATCAAATAATTTCATGGATTTTAATCTTTTCAAAATAATCCCAAGTCCACATTTTCCTTCATCTTTAGAATTTTTAGGTTTTAAAAAGCTCATTTTCAATAAAAATTGGTTGCCCATTTTTCTTCGGCAAGCCATTTTCACACTCTTTCATGATTTTTTAAAATGTTTTAAAATGAGCAAGAAATCAAATTTTGTAATTCCAAGTGATGGAATTTACGAAATTAATTCATGCAGAAATAAATGGGCTTGGCGGGGGCCCAACATCAGTGAGTGTTCATTTTAAATAAATTTGATTGAATTGCGATATCTGATGATTTGTTACCTTGTTTAGTGACGTGAGTGATGTATTTTATACTTGTTATTGTGCACTAAATCTCATTTCTTGATAGCGCATGGTAGCTCGCTGCTAAGGTACACATTTTCTCTCACTCTGATTGTTTTCCTGTGCATGCTTCGGCCTTTAGTATGTGATCATATAGGTATTCATTGATCTTCTTGTCGATTGCTACGTTAGCTTCATTTTATTAGTAGAGACCCATTTTTAGGGACTTAGAGGGGTGCTACGGTCTTTACCGTACCTTCCCGATAAGTAACCTGACCCCCGAGCCCATTTTTTGGTTTTCACAGACCACCTTTTCCAAGTGAGGAGTCACACTTAGGGTTTTTCTTTCTTATTTTGTTTACCCTTTAAAAATAAAACAAAAATAAGTGGCGACTCCAAGTCATTTTTTTTTCTTAAGAAACAAATCATTTTTCAAAATAATAAAAAGCGAGTTCGCGCCATTTGAGTGGGAAGCGCATTGAGTCACGAAATGCGGGGTCCACAAAATGGCGACTCCACTGGGGATTTTCTTGGTCAATAAATCATTTTTCAAACCAAAATCGAGCTCGCCATCGAGTGGGAAACGCATTGAGATGAAATGCGGGGTCCACAACTATAATTTTTTTTTTTTTGTTATATAACATTAAATACAAATCATTTGAAAAAATTCTCGAGGATATTCAAGTGATAAATAAAATCTTTCTAATTTCCTAATTAATAATAATTTTAAATAATGTATTATTTAAAAATTTAATACAATTAAAACAAAAAAAATTAAAAATTAAATACAATTAAAACCAAAAAACTTAAAAATTTAAAAAATAAAATATTGACTTTCATTGTATTTCCAACTCTTTTTTAATATCTATATTTTCTACTAATATTATTTAACAAAGTGAAAGTTAATATTTTATTTTTATAATTTTAGCTTTAAAGTTTTTTTAATTTTAATTATATTTTTAATTTCTTATTTTAATCGGTTTAAAAAAATTATCAAATAAAAGTTCATTTCAAGAAATAAATTTGTGACTTATGAAATAGTGCATATATTTTAAAATATTTTTAAACAGATGAAGATAAAACTAATTTATAAAAGTTGAAATTCTTTTTTCTATATTTTTTTAATTAATGAATCAAAACCTTCTTTTCCCATTTTTATGGTTTTATTACGGTATTGATATTTATATTTTAGTAAAATTTATTTATTTATTTTTAATTTATTTGTAATTAAAAATCTGTTTCTTATGTTTAGTAAGAGTTAAATTAAATTAAATTAATCTTATATAAACACAATTTATGATCTTGAAAATCAAAATAGAAAAATCCAATTTTTTTTTTTGTTTTTTTAAAGTGTTTTTAAAAACAACTTGTGAAACATCTTTGTTTTTTGAAAATATTAATTTTCTTATTCTTTAATTCATGGTTTTAAAAATCGGACCGAACCGGCCGGTCACCATTCCAGTTCGGTCCGATCATTGGACTGGATGGAGATCAAACCGGGGTTGGACCACTTGAACCGACGATCCAACTGGTGAACCGGACAAACTGGCCGATTCAAATGATTTTAATTTTATTTTTTTAAAACAGCATCAAAACGACGTCGTTTTGGAGTCTTGTATAACCAAATTACATTCTGAAAACCTGCAACCTCCAACTCCAAAGTCCAACCCTTCCGATTTTGGCCGTCGTCGACGCGTCGCAGCCACAACACTAAGACAGATCTCGCCGACAACTCACAACACCCACATAGGTCTCGCCGGTAGGCCACGGCACCCACACAGGTCTCGCCAGTAGGCCGCGACACCCACACAGATCTTGCCGGCAGCTCACGACTCCCACACAAGTCTCGCTGGTGTTGGAAAGCTCCCCCCTCTCCCGGCTGGTAGCCCGCCCTAGCATTGGAGCTTCTAACATCCTGGTTCTAATCTATCTTCATTGATTGTGGGTTCTTTTATTTCATTCTATTTTATTTTTGAACTGCACTTGGTTGGATGCCTTTACTTGGGCATGAATTCTATTAAAGGAATAGAAAAATAAAGTTAATGTTTTTTTATTTTTTTTGTTTGTTGCTTTTGAAAGACATGATCTATCCTTTTGAAAGGTGTTTTTATTTGAATAAAACGGATTAGAGGTGGATTCATGTGAGTAAAAATGTCTATTGAATTTGAAGTAAAAATGGGGGGAAGTCTGTAAAAAAATGAGTCTAAAAGGTGCAATAACACCCTTGATCCTACTATGTGAATGAGGATTGACTTTTGATGATGCTATTACCAATTAGGATGTCTTTTATGGCAATTTAGATATGGATATTTTCATAAATGCAACCTTTATCACTGCTTTATGTTAAAAATCCATTTCTTTTCAAATTCTTAAGAGAGTTTGTGTGAAGAGAAGAATAAAATTGTTTCAAATTCTGACCTCTAAACTTGCTTTGAATCTATTTCTATTTTCAAAAGAATTTACATAGAATTTATTAATTTATTAATTTTTTATAATATATAAAATAATGTTTATGACATCACTGGTTCAATAGCGGTTCGACTGCCGGTTCGACCAGTGAACCGTGAACCGGTAACTTTTCCTGTTCAATGACTGGTCCGGTTTTTAAAACATTGCTTTAATTTAAAAATAATTTTTAAAAACATTATATCATCAAACATAAAAATGGGTTCGGGTATTCCGGGTTGCACCGGCCCAAGTTGCCACTTGTAAGGCAATATCCAGAAGAGTAGGTTAACGGCGGCCCGCGGCCCCTCTCGGTGACTATAAAAGTACTTTTCGGAAAGAAAAAGCTTTACAAAATTGAGGGCCCAACCGGGATCGAACCGGTGACCTCTTGATCTGCAGTCAAATGCTCTACCACTGAGCTATGGACCCCGACTGGTTTTTCATCTCTCTTTTTTAGCTATTTCTTTTAAATTATATTTCAGCCCACTGAGACTGAGTAGGGCTGTCCGCAGTTTCTCCAAACATAACACTACCCCGTTTCTACGGAGAAGAAAGGGGCAACAATGGCGACTCAGTACGGCGTACAGCTCGCCGTTCATCTCATCTCCTCTCACTTCGGGAATCTCGTTGCGGTATCTTCTTCTTTCTCCCTATCACTCCGTGTTGCTTCCTGTGAAACCTTATGGAGAGCAATAATGGCCACTCGATTAAAAAATTTCCTTTTTTTTTTTTTTTTCTTTTTTATTAAGGTTTCTCGGAAACCAAACACCCACAGCGTTTTGTAATTTTTCTAAACTTGCATTGTTTGCTTACATAATTTCACTTTTTTTCTTTCTTAAATGTGTTGCAGAAAGTGTGTGATTGTCTTCTTCGCAAAGGAACCTTAACGCTCGCGAGCGTAATCCGTTTTACCGAACTCCCTCCTCAACAAGTGAAGAGCTGTATACTTGTGTTGATCCAACATAATTGTGTTCAAGCTTTTGCTATGCAGCAAGAAGGTATTGGAATTCTTATTTCCGGAACATTAGCAGTTTTTTGTTGTTTCTAGCTGAGAAAAGAAATTTTTTTTGAAGTATATGATTAACCGTCACGGTGTTTCTTGTTGCCCTTCATTTTCTCTGCTATCAAATGGTCATTACTTGGGTACGTTGTAGACTAATGCTACTAGTAAACTGAGCATGGTATATTAATCTTGTTTGGCATTCCCCTTTTTCTTGGCAACAAATGGGGTTCATGTTTTTAGCTTAATTGCATCATGAGAAAAGTAGAATTCTGCTCGAACATCTCCAAATGAACTCTTTGGGCAATATGAAAATTCGAATCTAGTTTTGTTTCTTCTTCCTACATTGTCTTTGTAGGACAAAAGGTAAACCTGATTTCATGTTGATTATGACTAATGATTATGAATGCAGTTGGTTTTGGAGAAGCACCAAGGGTTGTAACTCAGTATATGGCTTTGTTTCACAATATCCTTCACCGAATGAGATTTGCGAAATTCTTGGCAATTGTGTCTGAGGAGCTTGATAAAGAAGTCGGTTTTTTAATTTTAGATTGATCCTTCATAGTGTATGTCTTTTGTTGGAAGATGGAGTTTGATTAGACTGTTGATTGATTTCTTGTTGGTTTTGGCAGTGTGAGGAAATTCTTGAAGGTTTGCTTCAACATGGCAGACTTACACTGGAACAAATATCGGATAGAGCCAAGTCAAATCAAAGTGAAGGCAAGTCTCTTTTGTATATTTGAGCATTTATCATGCAGTATGTTCACTTCAATTTTCTTGTTAGAATAATTTTAAAATTTTAATATGATAATTTATTTCTTTGCTGAGTTTGTCATGTTTTTGTTTGTATCATAAGCTGACAGTGATGTTGTCTTGCCATTGTGAGAAACAATAAAATTTACTGTATTAATGTATTTGCTCAGTGGTCAAATAGGCGACTCTGGTGATCCTTATTTTCCTCGTAAATGTTAATATAATTTTATTTTCTTCCAGGCGAGCCTGTAGTTCAGGATGCTTTACGAGAAAGCTTTCTTAAACTTGTACGAGCCCATTTTGTGGAGCGCTGTCCTGCCTCTGAACCATTTCTTGCCCCACCAAGTGAAGAAGAGACTCCTGCAAGAAAGCGAGGTGCTAAGTCTGCTAAGGTACTTTCTGATTCATGACAATTTTATTACCTGATGAAAATTATTCTTATGCAGAATCAAAACTTATCTTATGTGGTGATTGTGGAGCAACAGTGCTATGTTAGTTTTTGGTCTGATTCATTTTTTATTTTATTTGATTTTTGTGGTTATGGACTTATTTGTGTTAAAATGGCAGCAGTGGGGACTGTTAAGTCTCAGAAGCTGGGAAAGATGTAGTATCACTTCTGAGATGTTGAATATGATATTGGATTAGTTGTGTCTTGGAGATCCCTTTATTGTTATTGGATTTTGATAGGGCTTCGCCTTCACAAGACTGCTGTTATAGTTAATGATGGTAAAGACATCCCCTGTAAGGAGTCAATCGGGTCTGGGGTTTCATAACAGCTCAACCTCTCTCGTGGGGAGTGGTTGTATGCAAACCCGAAGTAGTACAGTATTGTTAGTTTCTTTTGTTTTATTTTCTAGTTTATAGCTACTGTAGTTCTCTGTTTTGAAATAAAGTTAGATCCATCTCTTTATTCTTCTTCTGGGAAAATTAGAGATACATATTTATAGACACATTGCAGAAGGGAACACAACTTGAGTACATAAGAAGTATACAAAGAATAGTGCTGGAAGAAGAAAAACAACAAAAAACAGAAGATCTATTAAAATTGCCCTTTTTCTGGTGCTATGTTATTGAAAATTTCTTGCATCATTCACCAATAAAACCTAAAAAAAAAAAAAAAAAAAAAAAACTGTGAATGGTCAACATTTCTAAATGTTGGGATAACAATGAAGAAAAAGATACATCTTATGAAGTAGTCCGCTGTGTGTTTGGAGAAGAGCAAAGCAAGGGTGGGTTAGGGATTGGGCGTTTGTCTTTGTTAAATAAGACGCTTTTGTGCAAATGGAGTTGGAGGTATGCCATTGGAAGAGCTACCTTTTGGACACAAGTAATTAGTGACAAATATGGAGAGGGTGGGTGGTGGTTTGGTGAAGTTTGAGTTGGGTATGGAGTCGGGCTTTGAAAATCCATTAGGAAGGAACGTAACACTTTCTTGGGTTGTGTTTTTTTTTTTTTTTTTTTTTTTTTTGTGTGGTGGGTAATGGGAGGAGGGTAAAGTTTTGGATGGATAAATGGTATGGGGATGAACCGTTGTGCATTTCCTTCCCCTTTTTATATACCTTAGCTGTTGCAAAAGAGGCTTGGGTGGTGGATCTTTAGGTTTAGCGTGGGGAGACAGGCCATTGGAACCCTTGTTTCTCATGACCTTCGAATGATTGGGCAGTGGATGAAGCTGGGGATTTATTTTTCAAGTTGCAAGGAAAGATAGTTGATAGAGAGGGGAAGATAAGTTGTTGTGGATGAACTTGTACAATAATAAGTTCTCTGCAAAACATTTATATGCTGCTTTGGATCCAGGAGTTGCTGTGTCATTTCCAAGGTGGGTAGTTAGGATTTCCTAGGTACCTTTGAAAGTCAACTGTTTTTGCGTGGGAGGCAATTTAGGGAAAAGTTTTGACTTTAGATTAACTTAAAAAATGGGGGTAGTCTTTGGTCAATAGGTGTTTTCTTTGCAAAGAAGAAGAAGAATCCATAGATCACATCCTCCTCCATTGTTCTCTGGTTAGGATCCTTTAGTAGTTGTTGTTTCATCTCTTTGGCATCCGTTGGGTGCAAGATGCTACAGTAAATGAGGCTCTTTTACGGTGACATGGTTCTTATATGGGCAAAAAGAGAAAAAAAAAAGGTTTAAAGAGCAGCTCCTTTATGTTTATTTTGGACAATTTGGAGGGAAAGAAATATCAAATCGTTTGAGAATGAGGAGCATTCAGTTATACTCCCTGTATGCTTTGGGTTGTCCTTTGGGCGCCTTTTTCTCTTGATATATCATATACTTGTCTTTTACTTATCGAAAAAAAGAAGCATTCAGTTCAATTTTTGAAGATGTTCGTTTTTAGAAATTTGTTTTCTTAGGTAGAGTGGCACATAGAGATTGATTCTATGTTTTTTTTTAATTTTATTGAGTAGTTGGGTTCTAGTTAAGCGAGGGGATTGTTGTTGGGGTTCTTTTCTTGTTTCTATGCCATTAGTTGCTTTTTGTATACGTCCTATGTACTTTGGAGTGTCCTTGTGATGTGTTTGTTTTTAATGCATTTGGTTTTATTTATCAAAAAAAGAAAAAACAATTGAGTCTCTAACATTGGAATTATTCTGAATTACTTTATATTGCTGATAAATGCTATATCTTGCGTTTATAATTTAGATACGAAACCTTATACACCTTTATTTCTTGTTTTAACACTGCAGCTAGTTGAAGAACCACAGACTATAGAGCAACATGCTATAGCAGCAGCAGCACCCATGGATGCAAAAAGATTTTCAGTTATAATAAATACTGGCACTGATGTTGATGATTCTCCTAATGTGACTCCTGGGGAGAAGGTTGGTTTTGAATTGTTATTTGAATCTACCAGGCATGGTCATATGCTGATTTGTAATTTTCTTATTTTATAGCGCAAACAAGATGCTTTAGAATTGGATAAAGAAACTGGGGCTTCTTGTGAGAAAGATGTTCTTTGGCGTGCCAATTTCGAAGAATTTGTACGTTGTCTTAGGCATAAGGTGGGTTTCATGCCATGCTTTTCCCTTTGAGTTGTATTTGTTCATTTAAAAAAATGAGAATATATCATTTACTATGTGCTCTTGCACATCTTGCATACTTCCTATGTACTTGGGTCACACCACATTGTTTGTTAGGCACTTTCTAATATACTTTCCTAACAAAAAGAACAAAAATTAAAAAATTAAAAACTAAGCCATAGTGTAAATAGCTTTCAGTTGAGATGCTTTTGTACTGTCCTGTAGTGATGGAGGTGTTGCTGATTAGGATTTTGACTTACTTTTTGAGGGGTTCTCCATGGAAAGGTTCTTCATGCTCTTTTGTGGAAAATATGCCATTGGTTAAGGTTTCAAATGATGATTTGAAGGTATTTTGACCATTTGAAATTAGAATTTTTTTTAATGGAATTCTTATAGAAGTTCTTATCACTTGTGGATTTTTGTTAATTTATTTCTCAAAAACTAAACAATTTAGTGGTTTTTTTATTTTTTATTTTCCTTTTTTAATCTTTCCTTTCATATTCTGTATACCTTTTTGATATATGTTCCAATTGGTTTGGAGGTACCTTTAAAACCCTTGATGGTAACACCGCCTTATATATATATATATATTATTTTTTATCTTCTCTACACTGGTAGGAAGAGCAGATGCTATCTGTGGAGATTCTTGTACTCTGAGGGGATGGGGGAGACCTCTCCCACGGGTTTGAGTTGTTCCCAGTGTGATTTCCTTGGTGAGAGTTTGCCACGTCATGTCACTACCACATGGTCCATGAGATTTTGGACTTTAAGCACAGTTGAAGGGTGGAGTGTGGCTATGCTCCTAGTGTCAATCTCATTCATGTAATAGCAACTTGTCTGATTACAATATAAGAATTGTCCTTATTGTTATTTATTTTTATAAGTTGGGTTGCTATGTGCTTCAGCTTTTATGTACTGTTGAGCTAAGTTCAGATGTGTTGCAATTAGCGGATGGGAACTGGAATATTCTCCTGTTAAACTATACTTGTTTGATTCATCATAATACTTGTTCTCTCTGTGTGCAAACAATGACATATATCCTATCACAAAAATTGAAAAAATAAAAGCCAATACAAGTCATGTGAAGACACATTGCGTTCTATTTCTTGGGATGCATATCCTGTGTGAACTTGTCTTCTTCAGGCTAAAAATTATTTCTATTAACTCAATCTATTTAGGCACCAAATGCCAGTTTTCATACCATTTGCAAGATGGGCTAAAAGTCATGTATGTGAGGCTAAGCATCTCTCAACTTCTTCTCATCATTTCTTAATTTGTTTCACTTCCTGCATCATGTTGCTTGAAATAATGGGCTGGCTGTACATGATACATTTATATGTTCTAGGCTTGTATTGCGAATGTGAAAACACGGCTGGATGATGGAGCTGCAATTGTTTTAAGTGCAATGCTGGAGGCAACTCGAAGTGAGGAGAAGAAGGTTAAAACAGAAAATTCAGGTGACATGACTTCTCTTAAAATTGCTCAGTGGTTTTCAGCACCTTCCACTATATGTTGCTTGTGTCGATAAAATATATCCAGATTTTTCCTTTTTCTATTTTAATAAGAACATATATTTGAATTGTTGTCTTCAAAGCTACCCAACTTTAAGTGCTGCCCCATTAGAAGAGAATTCAACCTATGTACATGTGTATTATAGAACATGGACATGTGAACTATACAGGACATCTAGACAGTGGCAAGAAGGTGAAGAAAACAACAAAACACCCAACTATGACCCTCCCAAACTCTGAATGAACTCCAACAAAGATATCCTTGGTATTTACAATGAATTTTTTTTTTCTCCGAAAAAAAACAAATAAAATTCTAGGCATAATCTCCTTTAATATAAAAAATGTCTCTTCGACCCCAATACATGTTCTATTATGGTCCTTCCAAATGTACCATGCTATATAAAGGGGTTTCCTTCACACTTTCCTCGTATAGACAAGCTTCCAGGCCCCCCAGTCAAGGCCTGCCTCATGAATGTGGGGGCTCTTGAGGTAGAAAATAGGATGAAGATCAAATGCATTGGACGTCCTTTTTTGGTCTTGTAATAAGTTAAACACTATGCTCTAATTTTTTTTTCTCTCATTTTACAGTATTTAATTTAGTTAAACACCAAAGATGGAGTTTTCTTGCTTCTAAATTTTCTGTCTGTTTATATTATTTTCTGCTGGAATTTGGGTTTTTCCACAACAAACAAGGACAATGCCTGCCCAATTGAGGGATTCTCTAGTTAGAGGTGTGAAATGCCTCTCTCTGAGCACAATTCTAGAGATTCAAAAAACCTATCCTAGGTCTTTCCTGTAATATTGTATCAGTTGGTGTTTGAGCAGGTTTCGTTTCTTCTAGTTTTGTTGTTGGTCAACCTTCGTGCCTGTCCCCTGCTTGTGTGACAGCATCCACATGCACATATACATTCCCTGACTTCATTTCTTTCATAAAGAAAGTGAACTGATGATCATACTTAAATATTTTGTTTTGCCGATTCTTCCTTCATCCATTGCCAATTTTATGTTATTTTTTATCTGTTAGTTTTAATTCTGATGATACTGTAATTGGCAGTTCCCTTGTTGATGGATACCATTTTTGAAGGGGTGATGAAGAGTGAAGCAGGTCGTAGCATGACCCTAGAACGTGTCAGAGGTTCCCTTATTCAGTTAGGTTGTGCCCCCTGCGTAAGAGGGGCTGCTGAGTCATATAGTGTTGGTATCATTTTGCCTTCCTCCATCTCGTTCATCCTATTTATTTCTGCTTAAAAAATAATAGCTTAGGCTTTTTATGTGTTTGAACTCTATATCTATCTTGGATGATTAATTTATTCCTTGATTTCAATTAACACCTATTTATATTTCTTGTTCAGATTTGAAGAACATTATTGAGCTAGCCCAAAATGATGAGGTTTTTTTTTTTTTTTTCTATTTCTTATTTTTGGGTTTTATATATATATTTTCAAATATATAACTATATGACTAATTCAAAGATGTATTTCATTGAATAAGATAGCAGTCTAACCACATTTCCTTTGCTGCAGGTGGAATCCATCACATTAAAAAGATATGGGAGGGACGCTTATAGGATATTTAGGTTACTTTCAAAGAGTTGTCGCCTACTCGAGACTGATAAGGTGATGACTATTACTGTTGGCCACAATTCCATGAAGGAATAAAAATAAATAAATTTTGCTGCTGATTCTGTTGCAGAGCAGGATGTATTTTCCTTTCTTTTGTTCCTTCTTCATTTTTTTTTCTTCTTTTTGAGTTTAGAATAATGAGATTGAGATAATGAGTGTTCCATAATGTGTTTTATTCTTGGTTTATAGAAAAATCGGTATGAGGAAATCTTGAACTTTCTGCTTGTAGGGGTGTTATGTGTGTTTCACTTTCATCCCTGATGAAAAGTCAGGATACTCTCAGAATCATCTATGGGGACCTTTGTTCACTCCATGCTGAAGATAACAATCAATGGGTGGCAAACTTGAGACAAAGTTATGATTATTAGCGGCTTAGTACTTTCAGATCCAGAATTAAGAATATTATAAACAAGTGCCAGCATTTGGCGACTAGCCAAGAATCATAAAAATTCACATGTTTACTCATAAGCAGAACAAATATCTTCCATCTTTGGAAAATAGGTGATATAACTTCTATTCCTTTCTGTTATTGTCAGTAGTCTTTGGTTCTCTATCATTTAAGAACTCAACCTGCTTGGAGTTGAAAACTTGCATTTCATGTATTTACTATTGGGATGGTTAAAAAAATTCAATCTGAGAATGATTTACTTGCTTGATATGCTATTGCCCTCACCTTGTATTTGAACTTTTGGATGTAATGTTTGTTTTACCAAAATGATAGTTATGGTTAAATGTTGATTTCAAATAAAAGCATTTGCATTATGTTGCCTTGCATGTATTTTTCTATTGCATTTGCAGCGTGTTATCTCTTATGTTGCTCTTTGTTGAATGGAGATGGTGTTTCTCTTGGGAGTGGTATAACCTTTTATATTGGAGAGGTTGGGGGAAAACAAGCTAGTGTTTTTGAGTCCTTGAATATCCATATCATGGCCTTCCTTTAGAAGCAAATGTTTTTAAAAGAAATTGGTTGGGTAACCTAGGAATATGATTAACATGTTACTTATCTTATTATCTCCTTTTTATAGATTTCAGATACTACATTTGTTGAAAAGAAGGATACAGCCAAGATTCTTTATCAGCTTTGGAAGGATGAATACCTCCAGATGGAGGTAACCTGTTCAAACTTATTGAAGAAGATATTCTTGCTATTTATATGATTCCCTCTGTGTTGGTGGGGGTTACCTTTTGGTGCAAAATAAGAGAGAATTGATGCATGAAGAATCCATTTGAAGATGGAAAAATACTATTCTTCCCATGTTCTTTACTGTCTTTTCTTTTATCATCGATTTAGGTAGCAAGTGGTGAGTGGATGAAGCCTTTTTCTTCTCCAATTACCACTTGCTATATTAGCTAGGGGTAAAATTATGGTAAAGGAGGTGGGAATAGTAGCATTGCGTTTTTAAATATATAGGTTATTGTTTTCAGACACTCAATTTGCTTTAGGCCTCAATGAAGTTCCAAGGACAAGAAACTTGTTGCAGTACCTGCATTCAGTTGGGTGCAGATAAAAAACACTATGTTTTTAAGTGGTCACCTGCTTCAATGGTAATTGTAATAGACAAGCTTCATTAGGAGCAAGTTTTAACTTATAAATAATTCCCAAAGCAATCATCTCTAGAAAACCTCATGTAGAATCTCTAAGAATATAGATGGCCCATGATTCTTGAATGCATTCTAATTCCTATATTTATTAACTCACAAACTTTTTATTTATTACCCATAAGTGTTGTTATTACCTGTTGTTGCTGCTACTATCTTTGTCGTGTATGGTAATTTATTCATGAGTAGATTGTAAGGTAAACAGCCCATAAGATAACTCAACAACCACCCTTAGAGTTCATTTGAGACTGATTTGGGAGGGTTAGAAGAACTTCTGAATGCTTGAAAGCACTTTCCTCACAAAATTAGATGTTTATCAAAGTTTTATTTCATACAAAAATTACTTTTTTGTTATTTAACACATTATCTAAAGCACTATAAAAGATCACCT
Organism: Vitis rotundifolia; assembly: GCA_030254885.1. Classification (NCBI taxonomy): domain Eukaryota; kingdom Viridiplantae; phylum Streptophyta; class Magnoliopsida; order Vitales; family Vitaceae; genus Vitis; species Vitis rotundifolia. The sequence goes on from CM058166.1 coordinate 16,594,755, forward strand.
TTTTAGTTCATATACAAACACTAAATGATACTCTGTAAAAGCATTATTAATAGAAGTGCTACCTACAAGAGCTCTACAAGCTAAAACCACTTTTACTTAAATCACTCATAAACAGGCCCTTAGATTGTGTTAAGGCAATTCAATCATCTCCACCTTGGGTTAACCAAGCTTTAGCTAAGTTAGTTGCTCTGCTAAAATTTTTGAACAGAAGATAGTGGTAATGGCCCTTTCCTTTTTTGAATTAAATTTATATTATTCTAAATAAAGTCTGCTCTGCTCAGTCTTCATCTTATTGCATTTTTTCTTTTCAGCCATAAGCATTCAATGTGTGGCCTTGCTATTATGCACCATTATAGAATATACAATCTCCTCTTTGTGGTGGGCATTGGTCTCTGTGAGCCAAAAGCTTTTAGTAATCCTGACTACTGCCAAATTAGCGTTTTCACTTTTTGAACTCAGTTCCCAGAAAATGAAAATGGAAAAATACTGTTCAAACATATTTTCAGACTTAACAAGAAATTAGAGAACTGTTTAAACAAATGGGATCTAAATTTGGCACAAAATTTAATAAGCCAATTCACTTAAAAGAATGAAGGCTTTGATGTCTGAAAATGAAATGTTCGTGGCTGATCTAAATATATTGATTTCTTTCCTATTCATAATCTCCAAACATGGTAAAATCAGGTGTAGTACATGTTTTACAAATAAAGAAATCATTATGTTAAGATCTAAAAGCTGATGTGTTCTACCATTCAATTGATGATTGGGGCTTTGCATATTCTTTGCATCTATAAATTGCTGGTTGTGAAGTCTTCGCTCATGTTTTTATATTGTCTTGTTCTTGCAGAAACTAAATTTACACGGATCCAGACAATCACAATTCCTGTTGTGGAAAGTGACCAAGGACACTCTTTGGGGACATGTTCTAAATGAGATGTACCACAGTGCCTTAAACTTGAGTCTGCGAGTTGCTTATGAACTGGAACAAGAACAGGAGGTTTGTTCAATATGGACAACTAGTCTTCTTGAGTTCTTTGTCCATTTCAATTGATTTTAAATTTTTTTATCACTGAGCTGATAGCCCCAGGTAGAGCTGTCAGTGGGTCAGATCATTATCTGAGTTTCAACCACTGATGCTCTGATCTTGATACTGATTAGGTCCAATATTATTTCTGTTTTATTTGATTATAAATCCTCGTTTTGCCCTCACTTCTAATCTGAATATTTTCTGACTATTTGAAAATTTTTGCAACGATATTTTGTGAACCCATTTGAGCTTTGGAGCAGATATTGATCCAGCCAAGAAAGGGGACTGGACTCTCACTAGTCCTCAGTCTCTGCTTACATTATCTATACCAGAAACTAAACATGAATCTGTAATAATACTGAAGCCCTTGCTCATTACATTTTTACTCAACTGACCTCAGACCACTAGCAAATGCTCTTAACAGTCTTTTCCTGTTTCCTTTTCCTTTTTCCTTGTTTTGCTAATTACTTGAGAATCTTTGACTCATTTATATTTCTTTATAAATTATTATTCTGACCTGTTGTAACTTTTATAATGATATAGTTGACCATAAGAGTAGTTGATATTGCCAATAGAGGTTTGTGCGGCTCCTGTTAAAGATCCCTGTTAAATGGTGCTTTTTATTATTATTATAATTGTATGATGATGATGATGATGATGATGATGATCGGCAATGAAAGCTGTATTAACTTTTGTTTGGAATCCAAGCACTGGGATGATGGAATTTATTCTCTGATTTCAAAATCATCTTTGGGATAAATTGTTAACCCTTTGTTGCAGTCTCTTTATCTTCTTGTGAATATCATCTATATGACCATAATGTCTTACTTGCATGCATTAATCAAATGGTATGGCAACTTGTGACAGATTATACAGCTACCAAGGGAGAAACGTGTTGGGGCGCTAGGGAATAGATTTGAACGGTTAAGAAAAGTCAGGATACTCTTGGAATCATCCCTTATGAAGCTTGATGATGCTATCATGCTCTTCAATGATTTCTGAATGTAAGTTAAATTAATTCAACATTGAAATAAGATTGGATGACAATTTGGCATTCCTATAGATTATTCATCAACTACTTACAAATCTCAATAAATTCATTTTTCTTACCAAAAAAAGGTTAAGAAGAAATATAAAATTAGAATTTTACACATTGGTTTTGGATTGCGGGGAAAAAGAAAAAAAGAAGAAAAAAGAATACAATCTGTTCCATGCACATTAGTTTTTGTGACTCCTCATAAGCCCAATAAACAGAATATCCCAATTTGAATTTTTCATCTCCTTTCCTCTGTTTTCACTTCCAAACTGAGTATTTGGCCGGCATGCTGTCTTATTTTTCCTGATTTCCAGATATTTACAATGAGGATGAAACTTTGTTTGCAGTTTTCTTTGTATGGGCTCTTAAACCACAATGCTCCAGCTCCTTCCATTGTCTGATAGGCTGAACATACCTACTGCTGAGGAAACTGGTAAGGCAAAAATTTGGGTTTGTCGATTTCATTATAGTAGTGGCAAAGGGCTGGAAATTTCTCCACTTAATTGAAATGGCAGGCATGGGTACCTTATTTTAACAACCCAGTTGCCTGAATCAAAGAAGAAGAGATTTCCTTCTCAAGGAAGGATTCTTGCTCACTTCCCCAGAGTGAGCCCTCCTGGAGGATGTGAGCCAAAAGGCAGTGGACATACAATGAGTCAGTGACATTCATAAATTATTCTAACTTTCTGCTATAAACTGGAGAATGTTGCAGAAACGATAAGCAAAAGTATTGAGTAGGCTTTGTTTCAAGTTTTATTGTACTGAAAAAAAAAATATATAATTTATTTATTTGGAGAGTGAAAAAAAATAATCTGAAGTCAATAAACAACTGTATTTCACATGCAAAGGTCCAAAAATGTTCATCTACAATATGGTGATCTAAGAATATATCAACAAGGTGACCATATATAACTCAGAAAAACCCTTACTAAAAGCAAAACCATGGACATGAAAAGAGTAAGAAAAAAGACCAAGAAAAAGGAAAGAAAGCCACAATATGATCTTGGGCATTAAAGTTTTCTCCTCCAATTCTTTCATATTTTATTCCCTTTATGTAAGATAATGAATTTAAAAATATACAAGGTTTTGATTATATTCTATTTCCCTTTATAGTTATTTTTTTTTACCATAAATTAAATAAGATAATTTGACACCACCTTCACACCAGTCTATTCACTGAAAAACTTGAAGACAAAGCTGGGAAAATGGTATTTTTCCTGATTATGTGTCTAAAAATGTGGGTAAGTTTTATTCAGCTTTGAACTGAAAACAAAGAAAACAACATGAATCGTCAATGGCCACAATTTCCTCCAGGCCCTCCATAGAAAAAATGATATCCAGGCCAGTATAGTAACTCTGCCCTTTGTCCAACTCTATAGCAAGTTGGTCGATCATTGAAGGTGACCACTTCTTTGGGAGAAACATCTTGAAATTCGCCTGCTGAATTCTTCACGAGTTTAATAAATTTGAAGTATGCTGCTTTGCCATATCCTTCCTCCGGGAAAACTCCTGAACCCATTTGAGGATATTCCTTTGTATTCGGGTCCTTTACTTGTACATACCCTCCCCATTCTAGGCTGGTAAAGCTCTCCTTTATATCTGGAAATAGGGTTTTAGGCCAGTAACCTATTATTTTCTTTTCTGGCCAACCCATAAGCCACCAATTCTCATCCGTGCTGTTATTCTGAAACATCATAAATGATGAGATAATGGATCCACAATGTATATCGAGTCAGCTGATAGTTAACATCTTAGTTTCTTCACCTGGAAGATGGAGAAGTAGTAGTCATGTTGAGCTCCATCAATGGTAGAAAGTTGCTGGAAAACCATGCCTGGAGCCAAGGATTTATCAACTTGTACGAATCCAGGACACAGAAGGTCCCTGCAACCTGTTTTACCAAAGTTATCGGCCTGCAAAAAGGAACATAAAAATGAATTAGAAGATCGAAGTTATGGCAGCATAAGAATTTATTAATGTCAAAGAATTCAGTAGCTTACAGTCCAAGAGATGAACATCCGAGTTGCTCCATCACCGTACGCGGCTTTATTCACCTAAAAGTTTCAACAAATTGGAGCAAAAGAAGATGAGCAAATTAATGAAGAATATGATGGTATCATACATTATATAGAATGGCCTAAAGTGAGTTTAGTTACCGTCCATCCAACTTGTATGGCATTCAATTTATCAGGTGAACCACCTGAAACAGTTATCGCGGATCGGTGTGACTGATGATCTGTAGCAGGTTCCTTGTGCAGGGATATTCCCCCTTGAGCTCCGTAATATGTACCCGGAGACTGTCTGGTGTATGCTTGCTGAAAAATTAAAATCAAGGGTAGTCATTGATTTTGTTTATTCAGAGAAGAGATTTACTTAGTACTAACGTACACAAACTAAACAACAAATATGGATTTGTCTTGTGGGTTCTGATGGAAGAGATGGCCTACATGAAAACCAGGAGTCTTGGCATCCACTGGATGGAAGTTTTTAGTATTGTCTTTTAGGGACTTCATCCATGCTAGGTCTCTTTTCGTGATTCGTTTGATGGGCACTGTCCCTTCCGGGCACCCTCCATCTGGAAGGCCAATTATCGAATTTTGAGTCTTGGCTGAAGTTTTATGCCCTAACCCTTTGGGAAAGACACATGGTCTCTTCTGCACGTACAATCAACTATTCTGTATCAGAGTAACTCATATATTGAATATGAATAAGTAACTAGAGATGAAGAGAAGAAAAGTAAGATATATATATATATATATGGTTTATGTTCTCTATATATAGTGAGATTAGCCAAAAATTTACATACTTGGACTTTGTGATTCTTGAGCAAAGGATGATCTAATGCTGGTTGTTTGTTGATGTCAACGCAATCGAAAATGTCACCATATTCTGTCTGCACAAGTAGGAGAAAGAAATGGACAAATCTACTGTTAGTTTTTTAATTATCCAATGAAAAACAAAACCCTAGATGATCATATATATATATATATATATATGGTTTATGTTCTCTATATATAGTGAGATTAGCCAAAAATTTACATACTTGGACTTTGTGATTCTTGAGCAAAGGATGATCTAATGCTGGTTGTTTGTTGATGTCAACGCAATCGAAAATGTCACCATATTCTGTCTGCACAAGTAGGAGAAAGAAATGGACAAATCTACTGTTAGTTTTTTAATTATCCAATGAAAAACAAAACCCTAGATGATCATGGTTTAATTGATATCTCACTATGTTCATCACCATCCCAACATACATATGGTGGGGCTGAATTTTTTTGAAACCAGTTAAGTATTCATAAAATTTGGCTAATAAGGTGCTATAAAACAATGCTTTTCCAGATGAAAACACAGATTAAAGGCAAAATATATAGCATGTAAAATTCAAGAAAAGAACAGCATGCATGCCTGGAAGCTCTTGATCGCTGGCTTGTTCAGACGCCTTAATTCTCTTTCCAGTTCCAAATCTTCTTCTTCAGAAATAGAAGTAGCCCTTCCTCCCTCCACCTGATGACTGATTCCCCAAAATAGAAGAGCTAAAACCACTACCACCCTCATCTCCACCCTAGAAGACATGAGCATGATCAGTTGATGCTCTCTTATACTAGTTGGGGTTGGGGTGTACACTACAACTCCATGATGTGTGATGGATATTATGGGAAAAATATCTGCAGTGGAGGCATCCTACAATGAATATTTCCTTCAAAACTCTTTGTTTTTGTGGATGTTCTGGTTTAGCTATAACCATACATTTGACAACTAAGGTCAGATATACTAAAATCTGGTTGTTTTGGAAAGTTTTTGTAATACTTCCTCAGTGTTATCTTATTGATAATGGATATTGGTCCGATGTTTCTCAAATTGTTAGAACAATGTCCTTTTATAAATGGGTTATGTATGGTGGTACATTGAGAAGAATGGAGTCAAAAGATTTGATTGTAGGCATAATTAGGTTGTTTTCTTTTGGATATTTCTTAGGAAATACCAGTGTTTTAAAAACTAAACCGGGTTTGATCATTTGAGCCGGGTAACTTTTGAACCGGCCTCGAACCGTCACAACAGGCGAACCAATGAACTGGCTGATCCGGTTTTTTGATGAATTGAACGGTTCAAAAGCCAACCCCCTCCATTTCTTCTTTCCTCCCCTCCCAGATCCTGTGCCTGCGCACTTCTCGCTCCCCAGCTGTAGTCGCCGCCCCCTCTTCCCAGCTCTTCCGCAAGCCCAATGCCGGGGCTTACGTGCTGATGGCTCACCCCTTCAAATCCTGCGGTCGCCCCCACTCCCCCTTCAGATATTGCCATTGTCGCTGCCACTCTATCCCCCAGCTGTTGCCATTGGCGTTACCGCTCCACTGCCCAGTTGTTGCCATCGCTCCCCCTCTTTTCCGGCTTGTATCAATCTGTCACTCTCATTTTGAGATTTTCTTTACATTTTTATTTTTCTTTACTTTATTAATTTATTTTTATTATTATTTATTTTATTTTACATTTTTTATTTTTTTAACTTACTGATTTTTAAAATTTATTATTTTAATTTAAATGAATAAAAACATTATGATTTTAAATAAAAATTTGAAAATATTTAAATAAGTTTCTAATTTTAAAATAAATGAGTTTAAATTTAATCTTTTTGTAAGTGGTTTGAGCCCATTATCATGGTATTTCATATGGATAAGTGAGTTCATGCCCAATCAATTTTCCTCTCTAAAATCTTTTTCTCTTTTCAAACTAAAGCCCCATAAGGCACCTAAATATGCAATAAGAAACAAAACCGAATAAAAACACATAAATTTAGGCGAAAAACCCTAAATGGAAAAAATCGCAAATAGAGGAAAAGAAATCTACCATATAACAAAATAGAATAAAAACACATAAATTTACGTGAAAAACCCTAAACGAAATGGAAAAAATCACAAATAGAAGAAAAGAAATCTACCATATAAAAAATTGGTAAGAAAGATGTGAACTGTTACAATAGAAACATAATTATTATAACCCTATATATATAAGATAGAAATTAATAAAGGAAGTTCATATTAAGAGGGCTTGGGCCTATCGGTCTAATCTTTCCGCTACTACTAAACACTCACAAAAAATTTCATAATTTAGTTTCATCACATATATCACACCCCGCAAACTTTTCGAATTGGATAAAAAACAACAAAAAATTTATAGTAGATATTTTTTAAAAAATACAAAAATGTAAATGCTAGAACTTCTGGTCATGGAATAAATAAAGGGATCTTTGGCCATTTCTATCTTGCCTATAGTCACGGTCATTAATCAGTCGTGGCTTGCTAATGACTGGTACGGCTATTGCCATGCCCCTTAGTGACACTTTCTAGCAGCTAGAGGATAAGGTAACACCTTTTATACCCCTTAGTCATGGCTATTAACAATGATAAAGATTCTTTCTTCTTACAAAATAATAAAAATAAAAATAAATTTAAAACTAATAAATTATTTTTAATAACTTCTTTATACTTATTTTACTTATTTTTCTATTTTCTTATCAAAATTAAATAATTTGGAAACACTTACATTTCTAATTAATTTAAATTATATTATATTATATTATATTATATTTTCCTTTGTAGTTTTTTCATATAAAGTCAATCAAATAAGATGGGAAAAGAAGAGTGGAAATATAGGTGAAGATTTATTGAGCTTTGAAATGAAAACAGAAAAACCAAAATGAATAGTTAAGGGCTGCAATTATTTCCCCCAGGTCCTCCATAGTAAAAATTATATGAAGTACTCCAGCCTGGTAAGTCAGCTTTATCTCCAACTCTGTAGCAATCGGCGTTGTCGGTAGAGGTGGACACTTCTTCCGTAGATAAAGTATCAAATCCAAACGCTGTGTTTCTCATGAGTTGGATATCTCTGAAGTAAGCTGCTTTGCCGTATCCTTCCTTCGGGAAATGCCCCGAACCCATTTGAGGAGATGTCGTGGTGTTAGGGTCGTAATTGAATAAATACCCACCCCATTCTATGTTGGTAAAGCTCTCCTTCATATCCGGAAATAGGGCTTGAGGCCAGTAACCAATTGTTCTCGTTTCATCCCCCAAACTCATAAACCACCAATTCTCATCTGTTGCATTCATCTGCATCATCATAAAATTAACCATGAGATATATCAGATGATAATGGACGGGCCCACACTGATAAATCTTTGTTTTTTACACCTTTAAAATCGCAAAATTGTAGTCATATTGTGGTCCATCAACGGTAGAAAGATTGTAGAAAGTCATCCCTGGAGCCACAGATCCGTCAACTTGTACGAACCCGGGACAGAGGAGGTCCCGGCAACCTGTATTAACGAAATTATCGGCCTGCCAGAAGGAACATAAAAATGAATTAGAAGGTTGAAGTTATAGCAACTAGCATTTGATTGACGTCAGAGAATTCAGAGCTTACTGTCCAAGAGACGAACATCCGAGTTGCTCCATCTCCGTATGCATCTTTATGCACCTAAAGATTGAAACAAATGGGAGCAAAACCAGTTGAGGGAATGAAGGGTGCATGTAATGGTATATACAATGATCTAAACTGAGCAATAATAGTTACCATCCATCCAACTTGTATGGCATTCAATTTATCAGGTGGACCACGTGAAACAGTTATCATGGCTCGGTGTGACTGCAGCGTTGCAGCGGGTTCACTGTGTAGGGATAATCCCCCTTGAGCTCCACAATATGTACTCGGACTCTGTCTGGTGTATACTTGCTGAAAAATCAAGGGTTTATTCAGAAAAAAAGATTTAGGAAAGTTGTCATGCAACCTTTCCAGTTAGAAAGGTTAAAAACGCAAACTAAACAACAAATATGGATTTGTGTTACGGATTCTGATGGAAAAGAGGGCCTACATGGTAACCAGGAGTGTTTCCATCCATTGGATGGAATTTTGTAGTGTTTCTTTTTAGGGACTTCATCCATATTAGGTCTCTTTCCGTGATCCTTTTGATGGGCACTGTCCCTTCCGGGCACCCTCCATCTGGAAGGCCAATTTTTGAACTTTGAGTCTTGGCTGAAGTTTTAGGCCCTAATCCTTTGAGAAAGACATTTGGTTTCTTCTGCACAATCAAATGATCTGTATCAGAGTAACTCATATAATGAATATGAATATGTAACGAGAGATGAAGACAAGCAAGTTAAAATGTATATATGGTTTATGTTCTGTCCATATATACAGTGAGATTAGCCAAAAAGTTAGATACTTGGACTCTGTGATTCTTGAGCAAAGGATGATCTAATGCTGGTTGTTTGTTGATGTCAACGCAATCGAAAATGTCACCATATTCTGTCTGCACAATTAGGAGAAAGAAATGGACAAATCTACTGTTAGTTTTTTAATCATCCACTGAAACAAAACCCTAGATGATCATAATTTAATTGATATCTCACTATGCTCATGACCACTCCCAAGACACATATACCAGTCAAGTATTCATAAAATTTGGCTAATAGGGTGCTATAAAACAATACTTTTCCAGATCAAAACAGAGATTAAAGGCAAAATATAAAGCATGTAAAATTCAAGAAAAGAACTGCGTGCCTGGAAGCTCTTGATGGCTGGTTTGTTCAGACGCCTTAATTCCCTTTCCAGCTCCAAATCTTCTTCTTTAGAAATAGAAGTAGCCCTTCCTCCCTCCACCTCATGACTGATTCCCCAGACAAGAAGAGCTAAAACCACAACCACCCTCATTTCCACCTCCGAACTCACCCTGGAAGACACTAAGATTTTGTCCCATAAGCACATTTTTATAACTTCCACATATTTTCTATCTACATCTAGGGTGGCGGATTTTATGGATGTTCTGGTTAGCTGTAACCTTAAATTTGATAATTAGCGTCATACATGCATTAGAATCATCAATTCATTTATCAACACAATCTTCAATAGATTTTATTACGTTCTATATATATATATATATATATGGAAAAGTTTATAATAATTTCTCAAATGGGTTTATCTTCTTGATGATGGATATAAATTAGCCAAAATGTTAGGATAACTTCCTTTTAGAAATGGGTCGTATATAATATATTAATCGAGATCATATATATTACTCAAGTGATAACTAAGAATAATATTTAGACTATATTACATTTTAGCTTACTCATGTTAATAATGAAAAATGTAGGAAATATTGAAGAGGTCAATTTTCTCTCCGTTCGGACAAGCATTTCCAGATATATTACTGAAAAAAATCAACACAATACGCCCGGTTGATTGGAATTGCAAAAATTTTGTCCCTATTGTTCTAAACATACGATTCATGGGGAGAAAAAAATAGATCGAATCGAGGGCCTGTGTGTCACCCTTCCAAGGAACAATAAAAATAATATAGTTAAATAATATAGTATATAATATTATATAATATATATAATATATATTTAAATAGAAATAAACCAAATCTTATTTCTGAATTCTAATTCATTTTTGATCTGAACAAAATAGGATTTTCAGGATAAGGAATAAATAAACCATGATAAATCCAAGCGACCTTTTCTTAAGTCCGAGCGATCTTTTCGTAGGCGTTTGCCCCGATCCAATCGGGAGATCGAATTGATTTCGCTTCATTCTTTTTATAGTGAAGATATGTAATAATTATGAGGGTAATATCCAAAAATAACCTCTTATTTTTCAATGAATAATGTGCTTTCTAATTTTTTTTTTTCTTTACGTTTTACCTAAGAAATAATATAAATAACAATGATTAAAATTATTTCTAGCGATCAATATGTTATGCAGCTAGAGGATATGGTAACACCTTTTGTACCCTTTAGTCACGGCTATTAACAATGATTAAAATTCTTTCTTCTTACAAAATAATAAAAATAAAAATAAATTTAAAACTAATAAATTATTTTTAATAACTTCTTTAAACTTATTTTACTTATTTTTTTATTTTCTTATCAAAATTAAATAATTTGGAAACACTTACATTTCTAATTAATTCAAATTATATTATATTATTTATATTTTCCTTCGTAGTTTTTTCATATAAAGTAAATCAAATAAGATGGGAAAAGATTAGTAATTGTTAAGGCTGAGTGGAAATATGGGTGAAGCTTTATTGATTTTTGAAATGAAAACAAAAAAACAAACATGAAAAGTTAAGGGTAGCAATCTCCTCCAGCTCCTCCATAGTAAAAATTATATGCAGCACTCCAGCATGGTAAGTCAGCTTTTTCTCCAACTCTGTAGCACTGGGGGTTGTCGGTAAAGATGTGCACTTCGTCTGTAGATACAAGTTCAAATCCCTCCGGTGGGCATCTCATGAGATCGATATCTCTGAAGTAAGCTGCTTTGCCGAATCCTTCCTCCGGGAAATGTCCCGAACCCATTTGAGGAGATGTCGTGTTTTTAGGGTCGTAATTGAATAAATACCCACCCCATTCTAGGTTGGTAAAGCTCTCCTTCATATCCGGAAATAGGGCTTTAGGCCAGTAACCAATTGTTCTCATTTGAGTGTCAAAACTCACAAGCCACCAATTCTCATCTGTTGCATTCATCTGCATCATCGTGAAATTAACCATGAGATATATCAGATGATAATGGACGGGCCCACACTGATAAATCTTTGTTTTTTTTCACCTCTAAAATCACAAAATAGTAGTCATATTGAGGTCCATCAACGGTAGAAAGATTGTAGAAAGTCATCCCTGGAGCCACAGATCCGTCAACTTGTACGAACCCGGGACAGAAGAGGTCCCGGCAACCTGTATTAACAAAATTATCAGCCTGCCAGAAGGAACATAAAAATGAATTAGAAGATTGAAGTTATAGCAACTAGCATTTGATTGACGCCAGAGAATTCAGAGCTTACTGTCCAAAAGGTGAACATCCGAGTTCCTCCGTCTCCGTATGCATCTTTATTCACCTAAAGATTGAAACAAATGGGAGCAAAACCAGTTGAGGGAATGAAGGGTGTAATGGTATATACAATGATCTAAAGTGAGTAACAATAGTTACCATCCATCCAACTTGTATGACATTCAATTTATCAGGTGGACCACCTGAAACAGTTATCATGGCTCGGTGTGACTGCAGACATGCAGCGGGTTCACTGTGTAGGGATATTCCCCCTTGAGCTCCACAATAATTACCCGGATTCTGTCTGGTGTATACTTGCTGAAAAATCGAGGGTTTATTCAGAAAAGAGATTTAGGAAAGTTGTCATGCCATTTAGAAAAATCCTCTGGCATCTAACCTTCCTTAAAAACGCAAACTAAACAACAAATATGGATTTGTGTTACGGATTCTGATGGAAAAGATGGCCTACATGATAACCAAGAGTGTTTCCATCCATTGGATGGAATTTTGTAGTGTTTCTTTTTAGGGACTTCATCCATATTAGGTCTCTTTTCGTGATCCTTTTGATGGGCACTGTCCCTTCCGGGCACCCTCCATCTGGAAGGCCAATTTTTGAACTTTGAGTCTTGCCTGAAGTTTTAGGCCCTAATCCTTTGGGAAAGACACTTGGTTTCTTCTGCACAATCAAATGATCTGTATCAGAGTAACTCATATAATGAATATGAATCTGTAACAAGAAATGAAGACGAGCAAATTAAAATGTGTATATGGCTTATGTTCTCTCCATATATATAGTGAGATTAGCCAAAAAGTTAGATACTTGGACTCTGTGATTCTCGAGCAAAGGATGATCTAATGCTGGTTGTTTGTTGATGTCAACGCAATCGAAAATGTCACCATATTCTGTCTGCACAAGTAGGAGAAAGAAATGGACAAATCTACTGTTAGTTTTTTAATCATCCACTGAAAAACAAAACCCTAGATGATCATAGTTTAATTGATATCTCACTATGCTCATGACCACTCCAAGACACATATACCAGTCAAGTATTCATAAAATTTGGCTAATAGGGTGCTATAAAACAATGCTTTTCCATATCAAAACAGAGATTAAAGGCAAAATATAAGGCATGTAAAATTCAAGAACTGCGTGCCTGGAAGCTCTTGATGGCTGGTTTGTTCAGACGCCTTAATTCTCTTTCCAGCTCCAAATCTTCTTCTTTAGAAATAGAAGTAGCCCTTCCTCCCTCCACCTCATGACTGATTCCCCAGAAAAGAAGAGCTAAAACCACAACCACCCTCATCTCCATCCTGGAAGACACTAAGATTTTGTCCCACCAAGCACATTTTTATAACTTCCACATATTTTCTATCTATATCTGGGGTGCATGGAGGCATCTCCTACAATCTTCAAAACTGTGGATTTTATGGAAGTTCTGGTTAGCTGTAACCACAAATTTAATAATTAAAGTCATATATGCATTAGAATCATCCCTTCATTTATATATATATATATAACCTTAATTATCAAATTTGTGGTTACAGCTAATCAGAACATATATATCTACAAATTTAATAATTAAGGTCATACATGCATTAGAATCATCCCTTCATTTAGGTATATATATATCCACTCTTAAAATTCTAAGCAGAGTAAAATTTATCTTGAAAAGTTTATAATAATTTCTCAAATGGGTTTTATCTTCTTGATAATGGATATTAATAAGCCAAAATGTTAGGATAATTTCCTTTTAGAATTGAGTTGTATATAGTAGATTAATAGAGATCATATATATTACCCAAGTGATAACTAAGAATAATTAGGATATATTAGTATATTACATTTTAGCTGGAAAAGATTTTTACTCATGTTAATAATGGAAAATGTAGGAAATATTGAAGAGGTCAATTTTCTCTCCATTTGGAAGTTTGCTTCATTCTTTTCATAGCGAAGATATGTCATAATAATGAGGGTAAGATCCAAAAATAACCTCTTATTTTTTAACCTTTTCAATGAATAATGTGCTTTCTAATATTTTTTTTCTTCACATTTTACCCAAAAAATAATATATATAACAATGATTAAAATTCTTTCTAGCTATCAATATGTGATGCAGCTAGAGGATATGGTAACACCTTTTGTACCCTTTAGTCACTGCTATTAACAATGATTAAAATTCTTTCTTCTTACAAAATAATAAAAATAAAAATAAATTTAAAATTAATAAATTATTTTTAATAACTTCTTTAAACTTATTTTACTTTTTTATTTTTATTTTTATCAAAATTAAATAATTTGGAAACACTTACATTTCTAATTAATTTAAATTATATTATATATTTTTTATATTTTCCTTCGTAGTTTTTTCATATAAAGTAAATCAAATAAGATGGGAAAAGATTAGTAATTGTTAATGCTGCGTGGAAATATGGGTGAAGCTTTATTGAGCTTTGAAATGAAAACAAAAAAAAAAACAAAAATGAATAGTTAAGGGTTGCAATTTCCCCCAGGTCCTCCATAGTGAAAATTATATGCAGCACTCAAGCCTGGTAAGTCAACTTTATCTCCAACTCTGTAGCAATCGGCGTTGTCGGTAAAGATGGACACTTCTTCCGTAGATACAATTTCAAATCCCTTCAGTGGGTCTCTGATGAGTTTGATATCTCTGAAGTAAGCTGCTTTGCCGTATGCTTCCTCAGGGAAATGCCCCGAACCCATTTGAGGAGATGTCGTGGTTTTAGGGTCGTAATTGAATAAATACCCACCCCATTCTAGGTTGGTCAAGCTCTCCTTCATATCCGGAAATAGGGCTTTAGGCCAGTAACCAATTGTTTTCGTTTCATCCCCCAAACTCATAAGCCACCAATTCTCATCTGTTGCATTCATCTGCATCATCATAAAATTAACCATGAGATATATCAGATGATAATGGACGGGCCCACACTGATAAATCTTTGTTTTTTTCACCTCTAAAATCACAAAATAGTAGTCAAATTGAGGTCCATCAATGGTAGAAAGATTGTAGAAAGTCATGCCTGGAGCCACAGATGCGTCAACTTGTACGTACCCGGGACAGAAGAGGTCCCGGCAACCTGTATTAACGAAATTATCAGCCTGCCAGAAGGAACATAAAAATGAATTAGAAGATTGAACTTATAGCAACTAGCATTTGATTGACGTCAGAGAATTCAGAGCTTACTGTCCAAAAGATGAACATCCGAGTTGCTCCATCTCCGTATGCATCTTTATTCACCTAAAGATTGAAACAAATGGGAGCAAAACCAGTTGAGGGAATGAAGGGTGTAATGGTATATACAATAATCTAAAGTGAGTAATAATAGTTACCATCCATCCAACTTGTATGACATTCAATTTATCAGGTGAACCACCTGAAACAGTTATCATGGCTCGGTGTGACTGATGATTTGCAGCGGGTTCACTGTGTAGGGATAATCCCCCTTGAGCTCCATAATATTTACTAGGATACTGTCTGGTGAATACTTGCTGAAAAATCGAGGGTTTATTCAGAAAAGAGATTTAGGAAAGTTGCCATGCCATTTAGAAAAATCCTCTGGTATCTAACCTTTCTAGTTAGAAAGGTTAAAAACGCAAACTAAACAACAAATATGGACTTGTGTTACGGATTCTGATGCAAAAGTTGGCCTACATGATAACCAGGAGTGTTTGCATCCATTGGATGGAATTTTGTAGTGTTTCTTTTATGGGACTTCATCCATATTAGGTCTCTTTTCGTGATCCTTTTGATGGGCACTGTCCCTTCCGGGCACCCTCCATCTGGAAGGCCAATTTTTGAACTTTGAGTCTTGGCTGAAGTTTTAGGCCCTAATCCTTTGGGAAAGACACTTGGTTTCTTCTGCACAATCAAATGATCTGTATCAGAGTAACTCATTTAATGAATATGAATATGTAACTAGAGATGAAGACAAGCAAATTAAAATGTATATATGGTTTATGATCTCTCCATATATATAGTGAGATTAGCCAAAAAGTTAGATACTTGGACTCTGTGATTCTTGAGCAAAGGATGATCTAATGCTGGTTGTTTGTTGATGTCAACGCAATCGAAAATGTCACCATATTCTGTCTGCACAAGTAGGAAAAAAAAATGAACAAATCTTCTGTTACTTTTTTAATCATCCAATGAAAAACAAAACCCTAGATGGTCATAGTTTAATTGATATCTCACTATGCTCATGACCACTCCAAGACACATATACCAGTCAAGTATTCATAAATTTTGGCTAATAGGGTGCCATAAAACAATGCTTTTCCAGATTAAAGGCAAAATATATAGCATGTAAATTTCAAGAAAAGAACTGCATGCTTGGAAGCTCTTGATGGCTGGCTTGTTCAGACGCCTTAATTCTCTTTCCAGCTCCAAATCTTCTTCTTTAGAAATAGAAGTAGCCCTTCCTCCCTCCACCTCATGACTGATTCCCCAGAAAAGAAGAGCTAAAACCACAACCATCCTCATCTCCACCCCCGAACTCACCCTGGAAGACACTAAGATTTTGTCCCACAAGCACATTTTTATAACTTCCACATATTTATCATCCCTTCATTTATCAACACCATCTTCAATAGATTTTATTATGTTCCATATATATATATGGAAAAGTTTATAATAATTTCTCAAATGGGTTTATCTTCTTGATAATGAATATTAATAAGCCAAAATGTTAGGATAATTTCCTTTTAGAAATGAGTGTACATAGTATATTAATCAAGATCATAAATATTACCCAAGTGATAACTAAGAATAATTAGGCTATATTACATTTTAGCTGGAAGAGATTTTTGCTCGTGTTAATAATGGAAAATGTAGGAAATATTGAAGAGGTCAATTTTCTCTCAGTTTGGAAGTTCGCTTCATTCTTTTTACAGCAAATATATGTAATAATTAAGAGGGTAAGATCCAAAAATAACCTCTTATTTTTCAACCTTTTCAATGAATAATGTGCTTTCTAATTTTTTTTTTCTTCACATTTTACCTAAGAAATAATATAAATAACCTTATCTTAAATTGATCTGCACTTTCATCCAAGTACCAAATTTAATTGAAATATGGAGAGTTGTTTATACCACATAGAAATAATTCTATTCTCATAGCAAGTCATTTATTTCTTGTAGAAGATTTTATAATTTTAAATGAAATATGAATTATTTATTTATTTATTTGTCTCAGGGTTAGAAATATAAACAAAAAAATCTTTGGACACTAAAAATCTGTTGGGCAACTGTTTTCGACAATTATATGATCTTCAAAAGAAAAAACAAAACAAAACAAAAAAAATATGTTTAACAATCAGAAATCATTTTATGTTTTTTATTCTTAAGAATAAAAACTAGAAAAACTGTTTAAAAAAATAATTATACAAATATGTAGAACACTGGAACGATTAAAAATAAAATACTAGATGTAAAAATTATTTTTAAAATATACTTAAAAATATTTTTTAAAAAATAGGTTGAAAATATTTTAAGTTTCCAAATTGATTTTTGTTATATAAAACATTATAAAACAATTTTTAAAAATTGTTTTAAAAAAACTATTTTTCAGAACTATTTTAGAAAATAGTTACTAAATATGGCTTAAGTCGTGTTTTCTTAAACTTATTTTTAAAAATTTTTTTTAAGTAAAATGAAAAAAAAAAAAAAAAAAAAATGTTTTTTTTTGTATTTTTAATAAAATAAAGTGCTTCACGAATTGGGTTTCAACGTGCTTTTCAAGTTATTTTTAAAAATAATTTTTCTATTTTAATTTTGTAAAAATTTTCAAATTCAATTAATAAAATAATAATTAAGTTTAATTCAAGTCTTATTAAAAATTAGTTTTATAATTAAAAATAAATACTTTTGTTAAAATATGAATAATAAAATTATAAATGATATTTTTATTAAAAAATTATAGTACTTTATATATATATATATATTTTATGTTAAAAATAAGTCATAATTTTAAAATAATAGTGGTTGATAATATTTTATTTAAAATAAATATAAAAGCAAAAAAAGTTTAATTTTTAAATATAGAAATAAATTATTTTTTTCGTTACATATGCACATATAGTATTTAATTAGAGAGAATATTTTGAACTAGTTTTGATTTGGTCTAAAGTTAATTAAGTCAGTTTTTTTAATTTTAAATTATTTTTAGAAATTATTAGATTCATTAAAGAATTTTAAACATCAACTCTGTCTTGATTTAGTACCAAGTAATTTAGAATCTACCTGTCTAATTCAAAGAGATATCATATTCTCCATTGCTTAACCCTAAACTAATAACTCATCTGGTTATTAATTTTCAGGTTGCCAGAGCTTCACCAATGGACCTTAATTGTCTCACCTGCACTCGTGAATTGAATAAAGGTCATGGATTTCCAAAGAATGCTTGAAACCAACTTGGCAGAAGAAATAACAAAGAACACAGACATATATGGAATGAGAAATTCTTCCTTTGTGGATACATACAAATTAAAGCAAAGTTTTTATTACGTGCTGAATTCGAAACAATGAAACCAAAAGACAAGAGGGTGGAAATCATGATCAGGGGTTGCACTTATCTCCCCCAGGGCCTCCATAGTAGAAGTGATATCCTGTGTAAAATAACAGTTCTGCACTAGGTCCAACCTTATAGCACTGAGGTCTGTCTGAAATTAAGTTCACAGAATCTGCAGTTGGATCCACGAATCCGCCTTCCCCTTGAACAATTTGAATTTGTTTGAAGTACGCAGCCTTGCCGTATCCTTGCTCAGGGAATAGCCCGGAGCCCATTTGTGGAGCTGTGGTGGAGGTTGGATCAGCCTTTTGCAGATACCCTCCCCATTCTACATGTATAGCAATCGTGTTCAGAAAGGGGAAAAGGTCCCTCGGCCAATAACCAATAGCAGTGATGTTTGGACCGGCTATAAGCCACCAATCCAGGGTTGATTGGTCCTACAACACCACCAGATTTGAATAAGTGCCACACATGTGCTTAAGAAATGTTGGAAAAATGGGGGATTTAATTTTCACCTGAACAATACTGATGGGATAATCATACTGAGTTCCATTAACTGTGGAAACTTGGTCAAAATTAGAACTCAATGGGATTTTACTATTGACTTGTACAAAGCCTGGGCAATATGTATTCATGCAACCAGTTGTCTCAAAATAATCGGCCTGTCCAAAGAAACATGGAATACATATTATAGAAGTTTATCAAACCCAACTACTAGAAGAAGGTGTATAATTCGAGAGAATTCAGATCTTACCGTCCACATTGTAAAAAACCGGGTTATTCCATCGCCATATACACCTTTGTTCACCTAAAAACACTTACGCAAGTTGAGAAGAGAAAGAATCTGGGAGGGAAGGAAAATTACACAGACAATGGAGTAGGAAGCCCTAATTACCATCCATCCAACTTGAATAAAGTCTGTATCCCCAGAGACCGAAACCATAGCTCGATGATATTGAAAGTCTGTAGCGGGTTCTTGGTGGATGGACACAGATGCTTGAGCTCCAATATATGCTCCATCGACCATTTTAGTTACTGCTACCTGAAAAATAAAATGTAATGAAAAACCCTTTTTTTTTCTTTGAGAGTAAAAAATCCAGCCTCAGTGAAACACAAATTTGAGGAACCAAAAAAAGGAAAAAAGAAAGAAAAATTGGCTTACATGGTAACCAGGAGTTACATCATCGGCTGGAAAGAAAGTCTTGGCTTGCGTTTGGAAGAACGACTTCATCTTTTTTAGCTGACTTGTAGTTGTTCTTTCAATGGGCACTGTCCCTGGTGGACACCCAGCTCCATCTGGGATGCTAAGTGTCCAAGCTTGACTGCCACTCGGTGGTTGAGGTTTAGGCCCTAGCCCTTGGGGCAACCCACTCGGTGCCAACTACCCAAATAATAAAATTCTTTTTAGAGCAAACTTATATATATATATATATATATATATATATATATATATATATATATATATATATATATATATATGTATGTATGTAGATTGTGATTATTAGTGTCATTAACATGGTTCAAAGTATTGGCCGATTTGGATACATGTCTGACAAGTCATATTGAGCTTGCTATCCATATCAGTATCATCTCAATAATACTTAGTTGCATTTTAAATATTTGACCGACTTATAATACAATTCCAAATTGCAGATACAAAAAATCCAAATTGATTTACTTTTAAAATAATTATTTTTACTAATCACCTATTATCATTTTTATTTTTTCTTAATAATCATAAACTAATTTCATGACAGGTTTTTATAATTATTTATACAATGTTAAATGTGAGATGTTAATTTTTTTTAAATCCACCTAATTATAATTATTCTTTTAAAATTTTCATTTGTCTTTTAAAGCTTCTTAATTAGCATATTGTGTGTACCACCACCCCATATTGATCACGGATACCAAGACTAATACGCCTTAGGACTTGCTAAGTCAATGCCAGGACTTTGAACCATGATCAAGATTAGCGAAGAATTACATACTTGGACGGTGAGATTCTGGAGCAAAGGATTATCGAAAGCGGGTTGCTTGTTGATGTCTACGCAATCGAAAATGTCATTGTTTGCTGTCTGCAAAATGAGTAGGAAAAGTAGTTGAAGCCACAAACCCTTTTTAGTTCTACTCCACCTATAAAAATAAACCGAAGCAATTCCCAAAACATGGCCAGTAGGGCACTCAAAAAAAAAAAAACTTTAATCAACTTAGAGATTGAAACAGAAAGATTATGATGAAGAGAAAGAAGATCCCATGCCTTGATGCTCTTGACTGCAGGCTTGTTAAGACGCCTCACTTCTCTTTCCAGTTCCAAATCTTCTTTAGATGGAGCACTTCTCCTTCTTCCTCCTTCAACTTCATGACTGACTGCTAAAAAACAAAGAGCCAAACCCACTACTAGCAACCTCATCTTCAACCCCAAGCTCCCCCAACAAAACATGAACGTTAAGAAATCACTTCGTTTTATCTACCCCATATGAACTTAAATGCTACAATATACGATACTGGAATTTGCATCAGCTCGTTTATCCCATACCATGAATGTGTTCTACCAAAATATTTAATTTTTGAGGAATCCGACAAATTTGTCAAGGGCTAATATCATGATAAAGTTTTTCTTTATTTGTTCAACGTCAAGACACAATTGAATCGATTTTGTTGCCTATAGAACATGGTTGACTATAAGCGAATATACAAGAACATATCTACAGCTGACTTGGTTTGTTTTTCCTTGATATGATTTTATATTGATTGTGGATCATTTAGGTATGTTAAAATGGATTGAACCTATAGATTATGAAAACATATTCTGAGTATCTTTGCATTACCAAAAAACAAATATACGCATATTTTTTTTTTTTTTCTGAAAATAGAAAATGATAGTAAAATGCCAAAAAAAAAGAAAAGAAACCTATTTAAAAAAATTAATAGATCAGCTTTTGAGGATCTTTGCATTATAAAAAACCAAATGACTTAATTACTTTTTTTAGGCTACATCTCATTGCAGAAAGGGAAAAAAAAATCTAAGGGAGAATATTTTTTTCATGTTTGGACAACATATTTAAAAAAGGAAAAGAAGAAGAAGAAGAAGGTGAAAGGGTCTCACATTATTCCTCCATTTCTCCATGTTTACTTTTAAAAAACACTGGAAAAAGTTAAAAGAGAGTTCGTCCTAAGAATTCAGTTTTAGAATTAAAAATAAAAATTTAAAATTTAAAAATAAAAATAAAAAAAAAACACTAAAAATCTATTTTGCAACAGTTTTTCAAAATAGTTCTAAATAAGAGTTTTTAAAAATAGTTTTTAAAGATTTTTTTCTCTAATATTTTGTAAAATAAAAGTCTCTTTGAAAACCTAAAATATTTTTAACATGTTTTTAATATTTTAAAATATGTTTTAAAAATAATTTTTATGTTTAGTATTTTATTTTTAATTATTTTACGTTTTTGTATAATTATTTTTTAAAACACTCTTAAAAAACAAGTGAAAACTTTGTCTTTTATTGTTAAGAATATAAAACAAAAAATAATTTTTTGTTGTCACGTCTATTTTCCTATTTTTTTTATTTTAGATAATATAAAAGAATTAATTGATTAAAATGAATGAAATAATTATCATATTTGTGAATTTAACATCTTCTATATTTTTAACTCATTTTTTATATAAATACCCTTGACTATTTCAATTATTTACGGATAGGTTTTAAAAGAAAATGTTATTTTTATAAGAAAAAAAATAAGGGTATTTTTATCAAATTGTAAAAAAAAAATGATAAAAGATTAAATTTTAAAAATTAAATTTTCAATTACCCTTTTAATTAAATAATCCAATAAAAAACTATTCTCGAAATCGGTTAAAGATGCCCTAACTTTCCCACGAAGACAAAACAAAAGAAATTTTTTATACTTTTTGTTATCTTTCTTTCTATCTTTTTTTCTTTTTTTCTTTTTTTCATTTTCTGTCTCTAATGCTTTTTAAGATTGAAAAAATATGTTGGAATACTATTTTCAAAACTTCCATTGGGGATGAATTTTTCATTTTTCATCTCTTAAGCTTTCTAAAATAGAAAAAGACATTTTTCCTTAAAAGAAAAATGTTTGACGATTAAGTTAAAATATAGAAATATTTTCATTTCAGTAGGAAAATCGTACAGAAAATGTTTTTGAGTTCATTTCTATTTTTTTGTATTTTTGGAAAGAGAAAACAATAGAGGAATGTAATTTTGAATAGACATTTCAAGATATATACCAAGACTAGCTTTCTATAAATCCCCTTATTTTTCTTTTGTATAAATTTTTTATTCATTACTTATTAGAAATAAGAATAAAAAATTTGTTTATTTTTTATTTATTAAGAGATTAATTCCTTTTTTTTATATGTTATTATGTTTTATTTTTATTTTTGTTTTCTTATCATATAGTAAATTTTCAATAAATAAATATTTGATAAATTAATAAATTTATTTAAATAATAAAATATTATGGTTCCAACTCAGACCAATATACTAAATTAATAACCCTACTTAATATATAAAATAATGCAAAAAAAAATAAAATTAAAACACAATAGTAAGTAATTTTTTATAACTTTTATTTTCTTAATTTAACTTTTTTCTTAGAACCATCATATTCCTAAAACATTTTTATCTTTTAGGAGTCTTTTTATCTTTTATAATTAATAAACATCCGGTATTTTTTTTAAGTTTTTAAGGCTTTTATGTATTAACTTTTGATCACATCTATTATTTTTGAATTCATAAATAATACATGTATGAGTATAGTATAATAAAAACATATATAATATTCTCTCTAAATTAATAAATATTCATTTATTAATAAACTAATAAACCATCAAAATAATAATTTCTCTTTGTCTCGATTATTATTTTATAAGGATTTTAATTACTATACTAAGAGAAGCTGAGTTTGGTCATCCATTGAAATACTCCAATTCCTGATGACATAGAATTGATCATTTGAAAATGAATTAATTGGACTGACAGCTATTGTGATTTAATTTGGTAACCATATAAATAATAAGTTATAAAAAGTTCATATTTCAATATCTGATTTTCCATATGATGGTTCAAATCTCTGCACTAAACTATATTAAACATACTATATAAATACATAATTTTATATGGCAGGTTAGATTATTAAAATCATACAATTAGTAATAACTTCTATTTAATGTGACAGATAAATAAATCACAGAAATTCAAATTTCAAATTTTCAAACTTCAAAAATGTCAAATCATATGCAACTTGAAACTTAAAAAATTTATTAATAATTGAAATTATAATAAAACATGCTATTAGTAAATAAACATAAAATTATTACTATGTAGGCTAGTGGTTAAAGAATGGAGTGGATAATTAAGACTATTAAGTTCACAAAGTTCAACTCCCTTGGATAAGATATTTACATATAATTTATAATAAACAATCAAATAATTAGTTAATATGCGAAACGATAGAGTTGGACTAATAGAGAACCTTGACCCGTCATAGACAAAAGTTTTAATTGAACTCTGATATTTAGAGGTGTAATTTGGATACATTGGTTTGAATCAATCTCATGTATTTCGATGTGAACTCAATTTAAGCTTAGGGTTAAATTTAGGTTTGAAGAATTCAAACCTAACTCAAATCCAAGTTAATGTTTTTATAATATATATTATTTTATATGATAATATTCATTTTCTTTTAAATTTTTTTTTAAAAATAAAATATTAACTTACATTATAACAAATATTTTTTCTTTATATATATATATATATATATATATCATCTAGAAATCTTATCATATTTACTATTTAAAATTTAAAATAAATATATAATAAAGTTTTTAAGAACATTATGGATGAATTTTAAATCATGCAATCCAATCAAATCTCAACCCAAGTCTAATTTGATCAACCCAAATTCAATCAAAATTTAGAAAAATAATATTGAATTGAACTTGGTTTAAGTGCTTTCAGGTTAAAGGTCAAGTTCAGTTGATTGTTTCTTAATTTAGATTTGACAACCAACTCGCATAAGTTGCAGCCGTAACAATATTGCAATTTCATTCAAAACCCAAAATAAAGAAGAGTGCAATAAGAACAAATGAATGAAAAATGAGTAATCTTTTCTTTTCTTTCCCAAACCATATGAAGAATTAATATTAGGAAGAAAAAGAAAAATCCAGCCTAATAGGGTACAAAACTAGGGTCGAGACTATAGTTCTGTCAAAAGCAAGTGCTTTTGAAATGCAAAAATACATGAAAAAACAAAAAAAAAAACGAAGGAAAATATTTCCTTTTTTCCTTTCACCAGCGAACGTTTTTGAATTTCACCTGCTGGTTTCACATTTCAGTGGAACCTCATTTGGAGTTGGCGGATTAAGACCTGCGGAATTCACTTACTCCACTCTCAACACAAAAGAACACTCTTAAACTCTACAAAACTGAAAAAACAAGCTTGGAAAAAAAGGTGGGTGGTCATTAAGAAACCTAATAGAAACTAACGAGAAATGAAGCAAAGAACAAGGAAAGGGGAAAAGCCATCTATGGCATGACCCAAAGCCTAAGAGAAATAAGTTTGGAATGAAGTGACAGTGCAATAACCCAGCAATATCAAATTATAAATTAAGAGTCATCTGGCACATTGGACTCATCGGATACAATCTATTTCATATGTACCAAAGCAATGTAAAATAGAGTAAAGACTCCCAAAATAATCGAAACTGATTCAATAGCTAAAACACTGCTGCACTTCGAACATTCTGAATTCAGCCTTTATAAAAGTCGATGTAAGGTTTACAATGAATGTTGCAATCACAAAAATGGTGGTAAGAGACTGCTATTGGCACAAGAATTGTTTCCAAGAATATGGTTTATCGAATCCACACTGTTCCAAAGATGGCTTGTAACATAAAATCATGCTGACTCTCAGTAACTTTTGGCTGTGAAAACAACTATAACAAAGGTGTGTGTATGAAAACTCTGTAGTAAGAGCAGTTCTATCTGTTCCGGTTCACAATGACATACCGTTTTGGCCTTTTAGCTTCTAAAGCACTAATGGGTTCTCATGGATTAACCTTTTTCTGCCTAAGAGAATGTCGATGCATCTCTTTCGTCACCCCATAATAGACTGGTTTACTGCCTCTAAATGTGATGAAGTTTCGACCAAGAGATGACCCACCCACAATGTACGATCCCGTGGGCTGGCTATCAATATAGCTGAATTGTGGTGGTTGTAGAGGCTTTTCAAATGTTGGTACCTGTTCAGGTAGATATAGCTTTGGCTGCTTTGATGGTTTTCTTCCTCGGCGCCCAACTCGAGTTTCTTTTCCCTGAACGCTTGCACCTGACAAAGGCTGATGTTCTGAAACATTTTTAAAGTTCCCCATTGGAGGTGCCTCCATGGTCATCTGTTTATATAAATCCATCATAAGTTTCATCTCTGCAAGTCACAATTTATTTTTGTTATGGAATATGAATTTGAAACAAAATATTCTAACATTTAATCATATAACTGATGGCCATGCATGCAGTGAATTCCAGCAAAATTCGAGGAATTTGACAAAGCTTATTATTGCCCAGCTATTATTTTTCACAAGATGCTCATCATACAATACTCTTATAGTAAGACCCATTATCAGATTCTGTGCAGAGTTGGACTCAAGCCTGTGAAACTCTCGACAAAATGAGCCCAAGCTCAATTGTGGATCATGACCCAAGACAAGTTGAAGCCCATAAACCCCTTAACACTCTCACAATAACTTTTACTTAGGGACAATAAAATGGACTGTAAGCAAAGAAAGGTTAATAATCCAATTTATGAGATTCCTAAAAACCCAAGAGAAGGCAAGCACAATAGATCATCAAACTAAAACAATTACAATTCAGGGCAAATTTTGGATTGTTTACCCTGAAAATTTTTTCAATCATGATGCCTTGACTAACTAAAGTGGGTGATACCACCATCTTCTGCTATTTCTTAATACAGAGCAATCAAATGATACTAATACCATGGAAACAAAATCAGAATAATAATCCTGTAGTTTCAAAATATAGACATCACATTCTTGTTAGCTAACACCACCCAGTTCATCCATATAAAGACAAATAGATGAACCACAGAAGACTCCCTTGACAATGGATGTGCATTTAAATGGCTTTAAAGATTGTGCAACCATTTCCCGCAGAAGTTGAAACTTGAGTTAGCCAAATCATATCAATCCAACATGAAAAACACTTAGCAACTCCTTGTGCTTTTTATGTTCTATGCAAGTATATGAAATGCACAAAATATGTCTTTATGAACTTACGCATTCTAATTTCATGAGCCCCATTGCAATTTTGGAAGTCTGGTGACTGGAGAACCTACAATGGAACAAAACATAGAGAATATAATGCTTGTCCCTCCAATATATAATATAATCAGAAACAGGCAAAACATTATACATCACTCAAGGGATGAGATGTTGCAAGGGCAATATGCAGATGTTTGTATGGCAGTATTTATAAATTTCTTAACAAATAAAATATATACCACTTTGCATGAACAGGCTGTTCAATAGAATCTGAGGTATTGAAATTAATTTCTATGGAAATAATTGAAATAACTGTAGTAGGAAACAAGAAATGGAGCAAAATTCAGGCAGAGGTGTTCATTATTGAAAACAATTTATATTTACAAAGCCAATGAATCAAGAAATCCTTTCATGTAAGCATATCATAATGAAGTAATTTATTTAGACAAGTTGAAATGCTTGGAGTGATAAAAGAAAATTTCAGGAGCCCTTTTTCCTTGGGCATGTATCATAGGTTCAAAATCGGTCTAATCATCAATAAACCTGATAAAGATGTGGGATCGCCTTTTTGAAAAGGAACAGAGGTCTTAGCACAAAAAGTTTAAAACAGTCAATTGCCAGAAAAAAAATAAAAAACAAACAAATAATTAAATAATAAAAAAGACGGACTAAAAGGAAACAAAATTTTGAGTCTTTCAAACACATTATGAGGCTATAATGAAAAAAAAAAAAAAAAAAAAGTGCATGAAAACCTCATTCAGCTGGTGATCATTACCAACCCTGCTAAAAAACTCAAAACTACATCAAGTGGATTCAAGTTGGCTTCCCAAAATGATGACAGGGTTTGAGTTTCTCAGTACATATTTATATAACAATTTTTTTTCTTTTTTAATTTTAATTTAAACACTCCTACAATGATGAAGGATATATAGCAAAAAATACTGTTTATTTTCCTCCATCTTAAGTTGAATAAAATAATTTCCCTCTTATTCGAGATTTCTTAAGAGAGATGCTTCCCTCTGGTTTTCCCCTTCCAAGTATTTTTGGGCCCCCTTATTCTTGGTTTTAATGCCAATAACCAGGGCCCTTATACTATTTGGTTTTTTTTTTTTTTTTTTTTTTTGGGGGGGGGGGGGGGGGGGGGGGGGGGGTGGTGGGGGGATTTTTTTTGGCTTCTTTTATTCTCAGGTATTTATAGTTTCAACCAAACTTCATAGAGGAAAATGGTGTTCTTCTCATGCAGCTTTTGTTTGTTTGATGTGCACTACAATTCTCATATGAATTGTGGATAACATTTGTTTTTTCTCTTATACGGAAACTAGGGAAACCGTAAGTTTATTTTTAATAAATACAGATGTCTGTATTGCATAATAGACGAACTTGACCTATTGAATGAATAATGATATTCTCTAAGATGGCTTCAAGCCAAGCCATGTTTTTGTGGTATGGAAAGCTCTTAGAGCACTAAGCCTATCTGTGATGCAACCTCATACCTAAATAACAAATCTGTATTACTCCAAATGCCACCATCCAAAGTGGACAAAACCTTATGAAAACTTAACAGAACCTACAAATATACTTCTCAATGTGCAATAAAACCACCCGACAATCAGCATCACGGTAACAGCAATAAACAAATGAGACAAGCAATAGCTGCAAGTCTGATAAGAAACAAAGGTGCACAACACATGCCAAAATGAGTTACTTGAATAATCTCATAATATTTCGTGATTTGCCCATTCATCATACAAGAAAAAAATGAACCTTCATTTTAAAATAGCACTTAATCTTTACTTGCAACTAACTTAGACTCTAAATGTGGATCAGTACAAATCAACCAAGTAACCCAAGCCACTGTTTCCTCACAGTGCAGCCTTTAGAGAGAATTCATTTAGAACCATTATATCAGAGGCAAGGACACAGTAAACCACAATATGCAAAGCAGAATTCATAGCATAAAAAGATACAATCATAAAATTTCAACTGTAATAATCTAGAACTAAATAAAATCCGTTAACCTCAAAAAACATGACAATTCCACCTACTTGTTATCACTTCGCAGGTAAATACCTTGGCTCCCTGTTTGGTTGCCAAGAAATGTAGGGAAAGTCAACCAATCAAAATGTTTTAACATCGATTTATCCATATTAGCTTTTCAATTGTTTCGGAGCCATAAAGTTTAAAGCACCAAAACTAAATTTGTCTTTCGCTTTTTCCTTTCCTCCATTTCCCTGCAACCAAACAATGGCTAAAAGGAATCCCGTATGTAATCCTCAAAAGCCCACTTACATTGCAGAAACAATAAGCATTCATACATGTCCGTAAGTCCAAACAAAAACCAATCCCGCAAAAACACGGAAGAACAAAAGATAACCCAAAAACCAAACCACGAGAGTCATCCAAGAAAATGGCCAATTAACAATTTGCCTTCCGTTCCTACATTTTCTCGGCAACCAAACAAAACAAAGACAGAAAAGAAAACATGAGAATCTTCAAGTAAACAACAAAATTCGTAGTTTCTTTAATATGGTTCTATTATATCTATCGTATTCTATACCTCAACGAAATGGGGTCGAAGTTCTTGAACAAGAGAACGGATTTTGAAGTAGGGGGAATTGTGAATATCCACGTTACTCTGGGTTATTTTCCTGTTGGTCTGAGGAGGATACTTTCGGGGAGTAAGTTTTGGAAATGGGTTTTGAACAGTGGAGGGCGTCGTTGTGAATTGGGAGCCTGATTTTTGATTGATTTTGGATTGTTCTGCCATTGACGTGTGCTCTCCCGGTGGTGACTCCATTAGATCTCTCAACTCATAAAAGTGGCACCCTTCCCTAGTGCAAAAGTAGAGTTGGTAATGGATTAAGTTGACCATAGGTAAGAATAGATTCAGCGTAAAAGAGTTGGGTGCAATTAGGGTTGGGAATTAATTTTTATACTTGAGTTGCTTTCAATGTTTTAAAAATCGAATTGATTAATCGAAAAATTTATTGGTTCACGGATCAGTAATTAAATCATAATAGAAGTAAATGAATAATCCAATTGATTGCCAGTTTTCGAATTGATTAATCAAAAAATTTATTGGTTCACGGACCAGTAATTACATCATAATAGAAGTGAATGAATAGTCCAATTGATTGCTAGTTCATTTGGTTCAATGTTGGTCTAATCCCTCTTTCCGCTCAAAAGATGAACCAAACCAAATCACTTGATGGTTCAACTAGTTGAACAATTGATGCAAGCCGATTTTTAAATCATTGGTTGCCGTTCAATTAAGCTATTTCAATTTCAACTCAATTTGGACTAGGTTTGGGTTAAAATTCAAACCATGATTTGAGATTTTTATGTATATATAACATATATTATTTTATATGATAATATTTATTTATTTTTTTAATTTTAAGAAAAAATATTAAATTATAATTATAAAATATATGTTTTTTATTTTTTAGAAAGATATATTAATCTATTTTTACTTTTTTCTTACCATCTTGAAATTTCAATATAAACATATAAAAAATATAATTTTTTTAAAACCATTGTAGATGAAATTTGAATCATTCCAAGTCTAATCAAACAATTCCATCTTTATAAAAATGAGGTTGATTGAATGTAGATTAAGTACCTTAGGATAAAACTTTTGGTTTGGGTTCGAGTTTATTATTTATGAATTTAGATTAGGTATAAGTTAACCACCAAATCAAGTGCTAATATGAAAAATATTAATAAAATAAGAACCACAATTTTCTATATTTAACTTAGAATGAAAGGATTCAAGTAGAGATGATAATAGGGCACGTTTTTTTGGGTAATTAACTCATCTCATCTCTAGTAGAACATGTTTGGGATAAATAAAAACAAGTTTGAGAAATTGTTTTAAACTCGGGATGAGTTTGTGGCTGGTTTTGTAATAAATTTATTACAATCCACTTCAATTATATATAATAATAAATAAAAGAATTATTTTAATTGATTTTTTTTTTTTTAATGTTATCTTTCACCAAAATAAATTACATGCATTTATAATATTTGTTTGTAAATAATATTTATTTTAATATAATTTAACATTTTAAAAGTAACAAAATTTAAAAAAAAAATAAAGACAACCGTCTCGCCCCACCGCTATCCCTAGTTTCAAGGTGGGTCATCCCTATTCCTACCCTAATTATTTAAATCAATTTTCATCTCCATCCGGAAAAAAAAAAAAAAAAAAAACTTAAGTAGGTCAAAAGAAATTTCTGGACCCACCCCTAATATTTTAAAAATCGGAGCGTCTGATCGGTCTAACCCTTAACCGGCCAGATCCGATTCAGTTCACCTATCGAGCTGGGGAAACCTATTGAACCGGTGTTGAGTTCAACTAACCGTGGATTCAACTGCTACTTCTATGAACCGGCCAGCCAGTTTTATCTATGAACCGTGGATTCAGCCCGTACCCTTATGAGTCCATATGGGCCCAATTAAAGCAAGGCCCACTCAAATTGAATGTCATGGATGAATTTTGATTTTAAAGGCCTCCCTGCTGGGAAAGGAAACGGTGCAACCACTGGCCCAGGTATTGTTTTCCTTTCATTTTCAATAGATACCTTCAAATTTAAAAAATATACATTTTTTACCTAATAAAATATAAAATATTAATATGTTTATATTTACCTGTTATTTAATTTGATAAAATAAAACACGAAAAATAAATATTAATGATTTTAGATTTCTTTATATTTTAAATATTATATTTCTTTATATAATTATTTTTTATAATTATATATTTTAATTTATTATAATTTTTTATAATATATATTAGTTATTATTTTTTATTTAATATTATATTATAATTATTCTTTTTATTTTTAAGAATAAAGGTAAATTAGTCTTTATTTCCGATCTATTTTAGTCTAATAGTATTATTTTTTCTTTTAAAGAGTGTTTATAATAAGAAATCTTAACTTTTTTTTTTTCTCTTTAAATTTTTTTGGATTCCACATTACTCAATCGAAAAGTTTTGAACTACAGTCAACTCTAATACAACTCTAAGAGGGTTAATGATTTAATATGACTTAATAACTTAATTTAAGTCATTAAATAGATAAACATATTTGGTAAAATAATTTAATATCATAATTTAAAGTCAAAAATAATTTTAAGTAGTTAAAATAATTATATCAAATCTTTTTTGCCTCATTTGCCTATATTTAGTAAAAGTATATTTTACAATCATAACTTTGCATTCATAACTTATCTTTTATAGTAAATATTTTTGTAATTATATTATGCATTTATAATATTTTAAATACAAATATTTAAAAAATAAATTATTATTTAAGATTAATTATAAATAAATATTAATTAAAGTTAATAAAAATAAATATGTTAATTTGATGATTTAAAATAAATTTGAAATTAATTTTACCAAATAATCTTGATACTTAAAGTAAAACCTCAGTATTAAGTTTTAAAAATAATTTAAGAACACTTTAACTTAAAATTAATGTAACTCATTAAGTAATAAGTATTAAATTTTATCAAATAGCTTCTAAGATTTGAATCAGCTTGTTAAAACGATGGATTAATATTTTTTTCTTTACATATTTTAGATTCATATTTAAATATCATAAGATGTTTGCTATATTCAAGTGTAGTATTAATTAGAATAATAGATTGATAGCATTAAATAAGATAAAATTAATTAGGTACGAATGAAGTTATTTAGATTGTATATAAATTGGTCCAACTAGGTGGCATTGAATTAATTTGAGTTGAAAATTGAGCATGATAGATAGGATCGATGAGGATTGGTAATGATTCAAATTAGGTTTGTATTGGTAACTAGATTAAGTTGGACTAGGAAAAAAAAAGCAACCTAAGTTTTAGAGTAAGAATAAGTTTTGAAGGAGATAGGATTGTAGGGTTTATATTAATCCAACCTAATAAAGGTTAATCATCCAAGAGGGGAAGTGAATTTGGATGATGATTACTTTTAACAATTTTTATAAATATGAATACAAGTGACAATTTAAACAATAATATAACAATACAATAAAAAAATAATTACATATAAAACAAAGAGAAAAATAATAGAGAAATGTAAACCATGATTTTGTAAGTGCGGTATAACCTAGCCTACATTCACCATCCTCAAGTTTCAATTCAAGGTTGAGGGTCTACTATATTAAAGCTTGCGAACCAAACCCTTAAACTTTATACTTGAATTAACTAACTTCAAAGGACTTTTACAATTCTCCTTAAAAGATGTCTTACTTTTGAACTCTTCAAGTGATATCTCACATTTAACAAACCTCTTAAGTGATACCTCACATTTAAGAAACTCTAAGTTATACCTCATACTTAGATTCTTTTCTCACAAGGTTTACAAATGGTAAATATGAAATATTAGTTACAAATTTGTTCTCAAATGATTATAAATCAATCTAAAATTAAAAGGTGTACTAAAATAAAATGCAACTTTAAGTTCAATGCACTCAAAATTCTTTTCTAAGGCTCAATAGATATTGAACAATAGTTTTGGAACCTTTTTCAACACAATATATGAAATATAAAGCCTTTATATAAGAGTTTGAAACTCAAACTAGTTACTAGGCATAGTTAGGTTCGATCGGTTGACCTAGGCAATAAACTAATTCACTAGTTGATCATTGGTTAGTAGAGTAGTACAACAAGAGACTGTTAGATTTTGCAGCTCAATTGATTAAGTGAGCAGTCTAATCAGTTGAGTGAATAGTTCAACCGAACCTCAGCCTATGGCATCACCAAAGGATTTTGGCAAACCACCTCAATCGATTAACCGTGTGATTGATTGTTTCTCTCCCTATTTTTGAGATCTTGAAAAATATATAAGTTTTAACACAAAAACATGGGAAACAAACTGGCTATAAACTCATTATTTTGAAAAACGTTTATAAAAATACTCTTAACCAATTTAAGTGTAAGTTTTTCTTTAAGAAAAATTTCATCCAATTTGCAAAAATATAAAGCTAATTTGGACACCTGAATAAATGAAGGTGCTTAAATAAAAGATATGAAATGTAATCTTAGTGTCCCCACATTATTACAATAAAAATATTAGAGACAGAACTTAATAAACCTTCTATTGACATCGGCATCCTTCTTCTTCTTGATTTTTTTTTTTTGATTACATAGTTTTTTCTTTATAGTTCAATGAAATCTTCTAGCCTAGCTCACTTAATATACAATGGAAATCTAAACTACCTAGTTTTGTTATCACTAGAATATGGGGATACACCAAACTTTGATCAAATAGAGATGACTTGTGTGCAATAAATGAGAAATGACCCTACCTAGTTTAAATGTTAACCCCACATTAAGGATCTAACTCAAGATTGTATGTCATTCAAATGTTTGTGTTATTTTTAAGATGGCGTCATGATTACTCTAAAAATCAAGCCTTAGCACTCAAGGAATTTGAGAAAGCCTTATGCTACTCCCTATCTCTCCAACATTAATCAGGTGAAGCCTATTCCTAAATGAAGTAATACAAACACTGAAAAGGAAAAGGAGGAGAGGAGAAGGGAAAAAGAAGAAAAAGATTCTAGTTCTTGACCTTGTGAGAAAGGGATCATGACTCAACCATCATAAGGGCTATTGGAGGTGATCCCTAATCATCCTTCTTGTTCTAGGTGTTGAACTATTGGAAGGGATGTTAGGGTTAAATCCCTAATCATTTTTCCTGTCGCAAGTGTTATAGCTACATCAAAAGTAGGAAGATCAACTTAGGGAATGCAAAAGATTATTCAACATAATAAGAAGTTTGATTACTTGTTGAACATACAATCTAAATTGAGATACTTATAAAGTTAATATTAATAAGTACTAACTTGAAAGTTGATAAGATTCAAAATATAATGGAGAGATGATTGTCTTACTTGTAAAAAAATGTTGAACAAGCCTTTGACTTTATTGAGCTTGTACTCACTTGAGAACCTTATATTGTCTTAAAATTTGTTTATAATTGCTATTTTGAAAGTAATTCATTTATGTTTGAAAAAAAAAAAATCCCCCCTATTCCAACTTTTGCTAGCTTTAAAATAACCTATTTATATTTCAATAAAAAATTTCATCCCAGTCCAACTTGTTTCTTTATTAATAGAGGAGGTTTGTTGAACTTAAATTTGATATTTCTAATATTTAGTCAAGCTTGGGTAGGATCGCAACTTTATGGTGGTTCAAGTAATCATCTCAAGTATAATTCAAACTCAAAACCCTCGTCTCTATCTCCAACCATTCTTAATGTAAACTAAACCTCGCTTCAGTTTTTTAAAGATTAAAACTTGAGTCAAGCTATCTTGGGTTGGACATGTTGAATTTAGGTTGTGCCAAATCTATGGGTTAGCTTGGTTCAAAATGTTTTGCTTTAGAAATACATTAGAATTATATATCTAGATATATCTAGATTCAACATGATCTAGATTCAACCCAACATGAATTAGGCTTAAATTACTCAAGCTATCTCAAGTTGGATATGTTGGATTTGGAATGTGTCAAGTCCAAACTCTTGGTTGGGTCTGTTTTTATTTAGAAATACATAAAATAAAATAATATATAAATTACTGAATTATAAAAACATCGAATCCATTTCAAATTAGACTTATATTGCTTGAACCTTGGCAAATTAGACATAGATTGTATAGGCTAACTCAAATTGAACATCCATTCAGATTGTGCAAATCCATGTGTTAGGTTGGGTTCAAAATGTTTTTCTTTAGAAATATATAAAATAAAAAAAAATAAAACAATATATGAATAATAGTTCTATTAGGGATGATAATTCCTAATTATAGATCATGTTTGTATCATGTCAAAACTTAAATTCTTGATAAATAGGTCCACCCAAATATGACAAAATAATCGGGTTGGGTCTTATTTGAATTAATATGATTAATTTTGTAATCCACTTGTTTATGATTCAATTAACCAATTTATTCAAAATCGAATTTTAAATAATACAAATGTGAGTTAAATATGTTATAGTTATAATCAAGTTGATTAGTACCATTATGAAATAAGTCAATTCAAATTAAATTCGTGTTATATTGGTCAACATGCTATATTGCTATTGCATTTGGGGTTTTATGTCATTTCTTTTTTTTGAAATTTAAAAAAGAAATAGAACAATATACAAATGTATAATTTTATTGAAGTATAGAATATCAAATGGGGTTCATTGGGCCTATATTGCTCCCTTATGCTTGGTCTTTTAACATGTAATATTTTACACTACATTGAATCTAAGTCAAGTTTGTTCAAATTGAAGGCTTTGATTGCATAGTAGGAAAAATAATTAAGGAAAACTAGAAAGGGAACAAAAGAATAAAAAGGATGGAACAAAAGAGAGAGGGAAATAAAATATAATTTAGTCTTGATGATTTTTTTCACCAATTTTATTCTTTCTTATTTAATTAATAAAAAATTTTAAAAAATATTTAATGTTCTCAATAACTATCATTATTTTTATTTTTTATTTTTTTATTTTCAATTACAAATAAAATAAGAGAATTTATTTAATACTCATTTAGATATACTTCTTTACTTCTCTTTTTAAAAATAAAATCATAATAATAACTCATAAAAATTAAGAACTTACATATAGGTTAATAATTATTTTTAAAATTTAAGATAATAAGTTTTTTTTTTAATATTTAACTTTTTTAAACATTTTTTAAAAGTCGTTAATTATTTTGAAACAAGTTTTGAAGAGTTTATGTATTTCATCTAAGAGTTACTAACATTTCATATATTAAAAAGTGAAAATGAAAAACATATACAAACGAACATGTTTTTTATTTTCTTTTCCCTACTCTAAAGTCCTAATCAAGAAAAAGAATTGACAACCTTTTGATCAGCATATTTATTTGAAGAAATTATACAATTAAGTGTAATTCTAACAAGCGTATTTAGATTAAAAAGTGTTTTTTTTTTAAGTAGATGTTTAGCAATTTAGGAAATACTTTTTAAAACTCGAAAAAATCACTTATAATATTGAAAAATAATTTATAGTGTTTTCTGAAAAAATACTTGATAAGTAATTCTCTTTAAAATGTTTTCATTAAAAACATTTCAAATAAAAAGACTATCAAATCTATTTTAAATTAAGAATCAAATCAAACATAAGAGTCCGTTTGGTATTGACTTTAGGAAGCGCTTTTAATATTTTTAATATTTGAAAATTTTTATCATTCAAATATTAAAAATACTAGAAACGTTTTTTAAAATCACTTTCAAACGCACTCTAAGTTTGGCAGATTGAAACAATGTTTTTGTAATGTTATTATCATGGAATTATTTTTTATATTGATAGAAAACGTAAATATATTGCATTTCACAAAACGTTTAATTTGCATTTCACCAGCATGGCTCATATGATTAATTAATTGAAAGGGGGTCACCATCAAACCAAAGAGTCTCAGGCTCAAGTTAAGAGCCGCAAAACCAAGACATACAAATTAAAAAATTTAGTTCTAAAGTTAAACGGCATGTGTGATGGTGATGGGCTGAGCTCAAGACTTTGAACGTATGCTCAAGCCTTGACCCAACTCATAATTAAAAATTGTGGAAACCTAATATTAAGGGTAGCAGTTTTTGACTAATGATGATTTTTAGGAACATAAAACATCATTCATTTAATCCAACCCAATTTAGTAAAGGGTTAGGTTCAATAACATGAACCCTTTTGGCTCCCTTGTCAGTGGCTCCAATGCCTACACCAACTTGTAATGGGCAGTGACCAGATCAAGATGCAATGGGCATTTTTTTAAGTGTTACAAGTGTCTTAATAATAATTCCAAGTGGCATGATTCTTAAGGAGATTATTATGGTTCCTTTTGGACCAAATTAATAGGTCAACTGGAGGCTTTGAGGCTTGTGAATCACCATCTCTTTACACACAAAACATGCTCATCATAAACAACTGAATTCAGAAGGGAATGCATGTGAATGTTGAACCAATGCTCTCTTTTTCTTTTCTAGCTATCTTTTGAGAAAAAGGGTGTGCAAGCAAACATCTCATTTTGGACAAATATAGTAGATGATCCACAAGGTTCACGATGGACCCCTTGTGAGAAATGGTGTGCATGCAAACTTCTCTGAGTGCATGCCCTTCTACAAAATAATTCAACCCAAATCTTGGGAGTTGGCCAAGATGCACTCATGGTACTTGTCACTTGGCTCACGATGTCAACTTTGAATACAATCATGTGTAATTCAAATAATCTCGAGAAATTAAGAATCTTATATCATGTTAAGCTAAGAAAAACCTAAGAGCATGCTTGAAAACACGTTTTATTGTTGTTTAGTGAAGATAGTTTTGACTACATGTTTTGAAAATATGATATTTTCTATTAACATATTTTCAATTATTTTTTGTTATTTTAATTTGTTCTTTATGGATTTTTTTTTAATAATTGTGTAAATATGAATAAAAAATAATAATATTGATAAAAGTTGTTTTTAAGAAATTTTTGAAAAAAAAAAATTAGATTAAGAACATTCACTCAAAATTATAACAAATGACGTAATAAAATATCACACATATCTAGAATTAATAGAAAAACCAATTAAGATCCAATCGAAAAGACCAAATCTTTTATGGTATTCACGAATTTGTAACATGTGACACTACTAAGATTTATGTCAATTATATCAACATTAAAAATCCTCCATATTGGTGCAAACAAATGGTTTGTCAAAATTGATATAGAAGAATAAAAAGTCCTAAGCTAAATTTAAATTGATGGTTGGGTAAAATATTGCGGCTTTAGTTTGGACTTCACATGAAAAATGCAAGGCGAGGTGTGGGATGCCGTGCGAAGAAGAACTGAGAAAATTGGTCCAAACACGTAGGATTTATGAGACTTCAGGCCATGCTTTTATCTCTAGCCATGTGGGTCCCCTTTAGGCTTGGCCTTTAGTCCTATCAAAGTTGATTAGAGCATTAAAATTTGTCACTAGTTGTTTGGATTTGTCACTTTCTATATGCAACAAGATGTTGCTAATACTTTGAATTTGGAAACATTGATGTTGCTAATACTTTGAATTTGGAAACATACTTTTCTATATGCCTGCCTCACCGCCCATGGAACCAATGGCCTTCTCATATCCCTTAATTTTTGTGCAAATATGCAAAAAAAAAAAAAAAAAAAAAAAAAAAAAAAAGTGTTGTTATATAAGATTTTTTTTGTCATACTTCATAAAAATTATTTTTAAATTAAAAAAAAAAAACTTTTTTAGCCTGGTTTGAAAAAGTTTTCAAATATATATATTTTTCTTAAAAAAAATCATTTTTAGCAAATTTTCAATTATTTTTAAGAGTAAATATATATTTGAAAACTGAAAGAAAAAATAAATAAATAAATAAACAGTTTTTTGGACTTGCCACAAGGGAAAGTATTATATACTTATAACACAAAAAATATTAGCATTAATTTTACTTAGATTCTTAAAGATTTGATGCTTATACGTCAAACCATCATCGATATGATGATTTCAAATTTTATCAATTAATAATTTTATAAATTTATTTTTTTTATAAGATTTATTTTTTAGGGAGATTTTAGATAATTGTATTTAACATTTCTCTTAAAAATAAATTTTATTCCTTATAAAATAAATTTTATATATGAAATATATTTATAAGGGTGATAATGGACAAAATTTGAAACCAATGATGGTATAATATATCTACACTAAATCTAAGAGGGTGTTAATAAAATTAACCCAAATTATTAAAATGTTTTTCATG
Organism: Vitis rotundifolia; assembly: GCA_030254885.1. Taxonomy (NCBI): domain Eukaryota; kingdom Viridiplantae; phylum Streptophyta; class Magnoliopsida; order Vitales; family Vitaceae; genus Vitis; species Vitis rotundifolia. Next base: position 16,634,223 of record CM058166.1, read on the forward strand.
TTTTCAATGTTTGTTCAAGACACTTAAAAAAATAGTTTATTTTTCAAAAAAAGTTTACATAAAACTATTTTTATTAGAAACCAATTAAGTATGTATTTTGAGTTAGAAAATTGTGACATGTTTTTAGAGTAAAAAATCTTTTTTGATTTTAAAAAACAAAAAATCATTTTCAAGCACGATTTTTTAACCGAGGGTCTCTAAAAATAAAGGTGCTTGATAAATTATTTTTAAAAACACTTTTCAAAAAAGGAAACCAATCATGGAATCGTGGTTTAATATATCTACATTAAATCTAAGAAGGTGTTAATAAAATTAACCCAAATTATTAAAGTGTTTTCCATATTTTCAATGTCTATTCAAAACACTTTACTTAAAAAATAGTTTGTTTTACAGAAAAAGTTGTATAAAACTATTTTCAATCAAAAACCTATTAAATATGCATTTTGAGTTAGAAAATTGTGATATATTTTCTAGTTCAAAAATCTTTTTTTATTTTAAAAAGCAAAAAAACGTTTTCAAAAATCATTTTCAAGCACATTTTTTTAACAAAGCCTCGATAGTCTCCAAAGATAAAGGTGTTAGACAAATTATTTTTAAAAATATTTTTAATAAAAAGAAACCAATCATGGAATCGTGGCCTACTATATGTAGACAATTTTTTAACAAAACCTTGATAGATAAAGGTGTTGACAAATTATTTTTAAAAACATTTTTAATAAAAAGAAACCAATCATGGAATCGTGGCTTATGTAGACTAAATCTAAGAGCGTGTTAATAAAATTAACTTCAATTATTAAAGTATTTTTCATACTTTCAATATTTGCTCAAAACACTTTACTTAAAAAATAATTTGTTTTTCAAAAAAATTGACATAAAACTTTTTTCGGTTATAAACCCATTAAATATGTATTTTGAGTTAGAAAATTGTAATATATTTTCTTATTCAAAAATATTTTTTTTATTCTAAAAGGCAAAAAATCGTTTTCAAAAATCATTTTCAAGCACAATTTTTTAACAAAGCCTTGATAGTCTTTAAAGATAAAGGTGTTAGACAAATTATTTTTAAAAACATTTTTAACAAAAAGAAACCAATCATGGAATCGTGACTTATATAGACTAAATCTAAGAGCGTGTTAATAAAATTAACCTAAATTATTAAAGTATTTTTCATACTTTCAATATTTGCTCAAAACACTTTACTTAAAAAATAATTTGTTTTTCAAAAAAAAAAAAAAACCATTTTTGGCCATAAACCCATTAAATATGTATTTTGAGTTAGAAAATTGTAATATATCTTCTTATTCAAAACTTCTTTTTAAAAAAAAAAAATCAAAAAGTCGTTTTCAAAAATCATTTTCAAGCACAATTTTTTAATAAAGCCTTGATGGTCTCTAAAGATAAAGGTGTTAGACAAATTATTTTTAAAAACATTTTTAATAAAAAGAAACCAAACATGGAATCGTGGCTTATGTAGACTAAATCTAAGAGCGTGTTAATAAAATTAACCTAAATTATTAAAGTATTTTTCATCCTTTCAATATTTGCTCAAAACACTTTACTTAAAAAATAATTTTTTTAAAAAAAAAATTGACATAAAACTATTTTCAATCATAAACCCATTAAATATGTATTTTGAGTTAGAAAATTGTAATATATTTTCTTATTCAAAAATCATTTTTTATTTTAAAAGGAAAAAAATTGTTTTTAAAAATCATTTTCAAGCACAATTTTTTAACAAAGCCTTGATAGTATCTAAAGATAAAGGTGTTGGACAAATTATTTTTAAAAACATTTTTAACAAAAAGAAACCAATCATGGAATCGTGACTTATGTAGACTAAATCTAAAAGCGTGTTAATAAAATTAACCTAAATTATTAAACTATTTTTCATACTTTCAATATTTGCTCAAAACACTTAAAAAATAATTAAACCATTTTTTATCATTAATTTCCATTGAAATCATGATTTTACCGTGTCACGTGTGTGTCCTATTTCAGATTCACCCCCTAAATGTTTTGTACCTGTCACAATCAATTGTACAATATTATAATGTGAGATGAGTGATTTGATTTTTTGCCACCATCTCTTCCAAGATCTGCCCAATCCTTGAATTCATTTCCTACATGAAAACAATGGTTTTTTCACGTCTTCCCACTTTTCAAAATGTATCCAATTACATTCTTGGTGTCATCAGTTTATTTTGATAAATTGTTAATTATATATTTTTAATTTTAATTTTTTTTTCATATTTGTCACATGAATTTTTAATTTTTTTTTAAATTGCCCAATCATTTTATTTTTATTTTTATTTTATCATATTTATTGCTTTAATTATTTTATTTTAAATTTTTTTAAAATGATTGTAAAATAAGTAAAATATCCAAAAACTAATGAAAATAAGTTTTTAGTAATTTATAAATATAAGTTTTCAGTAAAAATTAATTTGATAAAATAAATTACAAATATAATTTTCAAAATTTAACAATTTAAATGAATGAACAACAAAAACTGGCCCATTTTTAAAATAAACTTCTAAAGAAAATGTTTTATATGAAATCTTATTTAAAATTTTGAATGATTTAATTTTTTTTTATTTAAAGTAATAAAATTAATAGTTTTTAAAATTTTAAAATAAATTAATACAAATATATTGAAAATTTAAGATAATTTTAGCTAGTAAATATTAACTGATAAAACAAAATTTTAATTAATTTAAAGTTATCCAAACAAAGATATCAATCATGCATGACTTACAAAAGCAACCTTTTATGAGTGTAATATTTTGATAGGAAAAATTACCGGAAAAAAAAAATGATGGAATTGGCAACTTGCTCTATATTAGACAATAAAAATTATCAGCAATTAAATTTTATGAAGACATTAAAAATATCATACAAAGATTCTAAATAAAAATATATATATTGGAATAGAAATTGATAAAAAATAAAAATAAAAATAATAAAAATAAAAACTTTGCAAAAATAATGAATTTAAAAAAAATAATAAAATTACCAATAATATAAAGTTATTTTAAAAAAAATAATAATATACTTTTAAAAAAATTGTGATGAAAAAGATTTAAAAAAATATGAATTTTGAAAATATCAACCCAATACTAACATGAAAATATATTTTATGAAAGGGTATATTACACTTTACTTCTTTAACCTATAGCGTGTTTTGCACATTACTTCTTTCAGTTTAAAATCGAGTAATGTACCATCCATACTTTATAATTGCATGTAATATGTTTTTTTGGAGTGATTGTGTGCATGTGTTATTCACGTGACCTATTTAAATGAGGGCAAAATGATCATTTCATTTTAAAAAATCTCAAAACCCTAACACACCTCCTCCTTCCTTTGTTCATTCCTTCCTTCAATCTTCACCTTCATCGTTATTGGCACCACCATGGATCCTTTCACCAACCACCCATCGCACCACCACCTTGTTGTCATGACTCCACCCTCCTCAAATCCTACATTGTCACTCACCCAAACAAACCCTAGCCCCAACCCCTCCCCCAAACACATCATTTCTATGTTTAGCTACCAACAAAACCTCAAAATTTAAATGAGAGAAAGCATTAGAAATGCTTAAGAAAAGTTTTCATTTTCGGATTGTTGTTTCTCAAACATTTTCACTGGATTTGGCAAGGTTGTCATTTGAATTTTGAATTGATATTTTTTTTGGATTTTTATATTATTTTTCGATCATTTTTTGTTTGACAATTTGAATTTGGTTGTTTTGGATTGTGATAGTGTTTCAATTCAGTGCTTTAACTTCTAGGTAAAACAACTTGTTTGGTCTCTTTTTTTTTTTTTTTTTTTTGTGAAACGGTCTATTTTTTTAAGACACTGTGAATGTCATTGGTTGTCGAGAAAATGTGGTTTTTGGAATACGAAGGAAGGAAGAAGAAGAAGGGTTGTTAGGGTTTTAGGTAAAACAAATTGTTTGATTATGTTTTTTTTTTTTTTTCATGAATTTGCATATTTTTTAAGACACCGCATATGTGTTTGGTTGCCGAGAAAATGTGGCTTCTAGAAAACAAAGGAATGAAGAAGAATGAGAGTTGTTAGGGTTTTAGAGTTTTAGGTAAAACAACTTGTTTGATTATGTGTTTTTTGTGAATCTGTTTATTTTTTAAGACACTACAACTGTGTTTGATTGCCGAGAAAATGTCATTTATGGAAAACGAAGGAAGAAAGAAAAAAAAAAAGAAAGGATTGTTAGGGTTTTAAAATGAAATGATTCTTTTACTCTAACTTATTAAAAAATGACTATTTTACCCTTAACATGCGAAGAACACATGTCATGCCATTAAAAAATGTAATACCGGACTCAAAAAAATACACATTATATGCAATTATAAAGTTTGGAGGGTACATTGCTCGATTTTGAACTCAAGAAGACAATGTGCAAAACATGGTATAGGTTGAGAGGTAAAGTGTAATAAACCTTTTATTAAATTATATTTGTTTCAAAATATACATTTATTTTAAATTCTATCCTAAAAAACATTAACTTAATGTCATTGTAATTAAAATATATAGAAAGAAAAGAAATATTTGTGCTAATATGATTTACGTGGAAAATATAAACTCCCATGATTGAAAATTATTAAGAAAAAAAGGGATTGGCCTATCCCTGAATGACATTAAAAATAGAATTATTAAATGGGACCAAGTGTGAACTTTAGACTACGATGGGTGGGCTTGATACTAACTGAATGCAACAAATGTCAACCGGCCTTAATGATATGGGCAGGGCTCTCTTTGAATGTATTTATATGAAAAGGTCAACTTAACAGCCACAAAATCAACATGGATTATGGAACATTCCCTCGATTTTAGGAGTCGACGAGCCCGTCAAAAATGTAGGAGTAAAGGTGTGTAAAGATTTTATTAGTTGGTGGCCGTTAAATTGGTAGTTGACCTCCCCACATCCATCCTCTACTCCATGTATTATTATTAGAAACGTATCAATTATTATGTAAGAATTTCATAATCATGCTAATTTTCATGTTTATTTTATAAAATATGCTACACGATACTTATCGAACTCTTAGTCTTAGCCATTAAAGCATACCCCGAATCTACATCTAACAAAACTACAAATATCTAAAATCAGGTATAAATAAATGGAACTAAAATACAAAATGAATAAGATCAATATTAGAATTGGGGTTTGGATGTCCGATTGGGACTGACCCGACTTAATCCAACAAAATAAGAGATAAAGAAAATAATTTGAGAGTCAAACTGTCCAAAAATTATCTCTATATAATAATATATAAAAAAAAATCATCCCTTTTACACTTTTACTCTTTCTCTGAAAAAGGCAAAAAGAATACTCTATAACGTGATTCTCAAATTTTATAATTTCATTCACAATTTGGGACAAAGAATTCATGATCATTAAATATGAAGTTTCATCTTTTCCTTGTCCTAATGATTAAAAAACCAAAAATTGTAAAAATAGCATCATCCTACGTTAGCATACATATAAAATAAGATATAAATATTATTAATTTTGTGGATTATAGAATAAAATTGGTAAACAATAATATTACGGCGGTGGGGAGTACTTGATTAAATTTGACCAATGATACTAGTAAAATTAAAATAATAATTGGGAATGACGGTAGCCGAAAAACTTTTTGGTGGAGGAAGAAGATATGGTAGTGTACTTGATTGGTTTAATAAATTTGATATGAAGACTTGTTCAACCATATTGTATGGTTGAATCTAAAAGCTTTTATGATACTCTGCAGTCCACGCGGATACGTAGAACACAAAGCATTTAGCGCTTTGATTTAGTGGGTGAAGGTCCGGACCCATTTGGATTTGCTCCCTCACTCCACTTCCACTCAAAATAAATACTATTTTTAAATGATGGTCATAGTGCCCTTTGTGTTTGTTTAATAAGTGAATTATTTTTAATTATTATATTTTTAATTTTTAAATTTATAAAAAATATTGTAATAATTTTTTTAATTAATTAAATATAAAAGAAATATAAATTTGTAAATCAAATTATAAATCATAAGTAAATATGCTTAAATTTTATTTATTTTTTGAAAATTAATTTTAATTATTAAAATTTTTATCAACATTTTTTTTTTTTTGGAAACTCGCTTAGGAGTACAGGATTGAATGGGAATGAGGATAAAGATTCACATTTAAAATGTGGAAAATTTACAAAAAAAAAAAAAAAAAAAAAAGGCAATTACGTCCCATAATTGGATTTTGGAGGACCGACACGAGCCGTCCAGTTTATTAATTTTTTATGCGTACAAAATTTCTGTTTTATTCCTTTTACACCCCCAATGTTTTATATAATTGCCAGCCAAACTCCCCTCTACTTTTTAAAATTACCAAACAGCCTCATCAATTTAAAAAAATAAAATAAAAGTATTTAAAAAAAAATGGAAGAAAAAATGAAAATTATGAGTGTCCGGACATGAAGACCGACCTCAAAGGGGTGTTGTACGCATGCGCAGGACACTAATGAGGCCAGGGGCTACATGTGCTTGAAAGAGTTTTTTTTTTTTTTTTTTTTTAAATGTTTGTAAGTACAAATTTTAATTGGATTTTTTTAAATTTAAAACATTAAATTTGTTTTTCAGAATTTTATTTTTTATTATATATATTTAATTTATTAAATATTAAATAAAAAATCATAAAAAATTATTTTTAAATTATATAAATATGTTTAAATTTTTATTTTTTTTTAATGATAGGAAAGGTATATGTACACACTCCACAAGAAGACTCAGGAAGTATTCAACCATTAATGAAAAGTATCTGAAAATATGTCAGATGCTCTCAAATGTGTTTGGAAGTATAAGGCAAAAGTATGTAGAAATAATATCAAAAGCTCTTAAAAGTGTTTGTAAGGACAACACCGAAGGCATTTATGGATATTGAAAAGTAAGGTGAAAAGTAAGGCATATAGTAAATGCTTTGTAATTCATACTTTTATCCAACCCTCTTTTTCTAGGTTAAAACTAAATTACTCACACACATTTGAGATCCATGTGGACTTCAACAAATATATATATATATTGTTTGGCTTTGGGTTAAGGTTGAAAATATTTGAATCATACCACAAATTTATTTATTTATTTTTTTCTTCTCTTCTAAAAATGTTCAATAAAAATAGAATTGATAAGGGTGCACAAAGTAATACACTATGGGTAATATTAGGTCGTATCATTAGTCAATTTGATTATAAACATAACATGAGTAAATATTTATATTATGTATAAACATAAATTTTAGGATAGATTTGGTATTTAATGATTTATAAATTATTGCTTTTAATTAGGTAACTTTTCTTATTACTTAAATGATATTGGTAGATCATAATATTACAAACTACTGACAACTGTTACTTTAAATCAATATGATTCTCTCAATTGTCAAATGTTACAATCACAATCAAAGTAATGTCGATCCAGCCGTTCAATTTGACTTTCGGTATAATAAAGTAATGTTAAATTTCTAATTCATCCCCTTCTTTACGGATCCTTCAAAATAATAATGATAACAAGAAGACAATTTTTCTCTACGCAATTATGTGTTTTCTTTTAAAGGAACATTCATTAAAATGGTTACTTTAAATCTATTTTTTCAAGAATATAATGTCTTTTGAAAACCATCTTTTCGAAAGCCGATTCCCTTTAAATTTATCAATTATGTTAATACTAAAATCGTATTTTGATCAGATAACTTTACTTGAAACATAATAATAATAAGGACAAAGTATCGCTTCTTAAATAACACGACTTCAATAAAATTATTTTTTCAAAATGAAACTTTAAACAAAACATTTCTTTATAACATGTCTTGATACAATTAAGGAAATTAGCTAGTGGTCACAATTAAGGAAATTAAAACACATGCCTAATAGACTCAATTTAGAATTACAAACCATGTCCTTTATGAGAACGATTTCATGTTGATGCAACTTAAAAAATAAGAATGAATTTTTTTATTATTATTAAAAAAGCAGTGTTTCTTTACATTAGGCAACAACCTAACACTTACCTTAAAAAGTGTCGGTAAGTTTCCATGCAATTCTCTTAATTAATTTTTTTCTTCTGCCTTCGAGAAAATTAGAAAAGAAAATGAAGAAGGAAAATGGAATTCCGTAGACTTAGTTGAGAAAAGTAAAATGGGAGGATAAAATCAGGGGAAAAATAAGACATGAGAAGTTTCTGGGATAGCATGCAAGTATACCTGTTTTGATTTTATTCATAAAGCTCTTCGAAATGGAAAATACTGACTTTGCAAGCTCTTTACCCAGATGAGAAAAATAATTTAGAAAGTGCTTTTTTGACTTGAAAAGCTTTTCATGTTTGAATTTTGACCATAATAATCAACACAATACGTCATCCATGATAAAAAAAAAAAAAAACTTAAGGCATTTTCTCATATTGTATCATATTCTGTGACTTGAAATTTCTCAAACCAATTTTTTCTTTGCCGTGTTGGAGGCTTGGAGCACAAGGGTTTGAAAATTATGTGCTAAATAACAAAAACAAAAAAACAAAAAGTTAGTTTATGAAAAGTAAGAGTATGTATGTTTAGCTGCCCACGTTGTTTCATGATTTTTGCTTTATAAATAAAAAAATGTTTTTATTTTTTTGTTTTAGAATTTGATAATATGTTTTAAAAAACAAAGGTATAAAAAAAGCTTTATATTGCTAAATTTTTAAAACAAATTTTGCAATTACAAATTATATGAACAAGAATAGCTATTGTTATTGTTATATTAGTATTGAATATGTTTTGTTCTATTTTTCAAAAAACAAGGAAATTAAATATATATATTTAATTAAAAATATATATATATTTTTACCCTTATAATTAATAAAAATAAAAGGCATGTATTCCGGTATTCATTTGAAAATATGTAAAGAAAAATGAAAACTATCTTTTCATATTTCAAATCATATCATATGATTTATCGATATAAGTCAAAGATAGTACCAGGATATTATCTTTTACTTGAATGAGAATCACCTTTAAGCGGACAATGTACGAGATTTTAATTATTTCGATAGTTTATATCACAATACACCTTTCCCAATTATAAAAATGGGAGTGTATCCAAATGCACCTAACTCCATCATATTAGTACTATTTTTGTTTAGTAGAAGACTTAATTAAAATCATTTAAAAAATAAAAGAATTTTTTTTTGCTTTACATGAATGTTATATAAATTTTATTATAATATATAGAAGGAGACGAAGAGACTGGGTACACGCGGGGAGGTTGCCTTGAGTTGATGTTGAGTCGCATTGACAAATGAAAACACAAGTTGGCAGTAAGGAAAACAAAAGAAGGAAAAGAAACAATAAAGAATAAAGCAGCAGGGGAAAAAGGCTGATCTTACTATTAAAAATACAACTGGAAAGAAAGTCGAGGAAGGACAAATGAAAAGATGATCAAACATTAAATACTAGAAAAATGTTCAGACCTGTAACAATTTTCTAGTCAAATTCCGACATTCTTGAACCCACCCCTTCCACTTCTATAAATACTCACCTCATTTCTTCTTCCTACATCCACCTAACCCAAGTCTTTTAGTGCAATCAGTCTTGAGAGAGAGAGAGAGAGAGAGATGGCTTTTCTTCATATGTTGCCTCAGGTTTTCATCTCAGCCATGGCTCTCTTTCTTCTCTTTGTTTTATGGAGGGTTGTGTTCTCCTGCTGGATTTCTCCTAATCGGGTTTACCGAAGGATTAGGATGAACGGGCTTGGAGGCCCTCCTCCTAGTTTTCCTCTGGGAAATATTGATGAGATGAAGAAGGATAAGAGGAGTTCTTCTTCTGGGTATTCAGGGATCTCCCATGATATCCATTCAACTGTTTTTCCTTACTTTTCTCGCTGGACGAAGTCTTATGGTAAGCCTGCTTTTTTTCTCTCTTTTTCTGGTTTTTTTTAGATTGTTTGATGTGGAGTGTGGTGACATGTAGTGGAATTTTGTGTTGCAGGGAAGGTGTTTATATACTGGCTGGGGACAGAGCCATTTTTGTACGTTGCAGACCCTGAATTCTTGAAGAGAATGTCTGCAGGAGTGTTGGGGAAGAGCTGGGGGAAGCCTTCTGTGTTTAAACATGACAGAGAGCCCATGTTTGGTAATGGTTTGGTTATGGTTGAAGGCGATGAATGGGTCCGGCATCGACATGTTATCAGTCCTGCATTCTCTCCGACCAACTTGAAGGTCAGTTTGCAATATCCACTCTACAATAATTTCCCAATATTTCTCCAACTTTGGCTTACTTTTGAGTATTCGAAACCATTCCATTAACGGGCTTTCTTTTTCTTTTTCTTTTTCTTTTTCTCTTTTCTAAGGAGTTTTTGTTTTCTCCGATTCTCAATTGTTTTCGTTTTGTGAATTAAAATAGTCTAATTTCCAAGTCCCATCTTCCAAGTCCAAGTCCTTACAAAGTCATCTCATTCTTCTTTTGATAAAAGCAGTGCAACACGTCTTCCATGAATAACGTTGAAGTTGATAATTAGACACTTTCTTAGAAACTCATGATCCTATCAACCTCATGTCTTTGCCTTTTCTCATAAACCTTAATTCTTCACGCAAACAATTCCCTTTTTAATTCTTTGCTTTTGAACAAGTTTTATTTAGCAATATTTCTCCACTAAATGATACTTTCTTCATCATCATCTCTAGGCCATGGCAAGCTTAATGGTGGAGTCCACCACTAAAATGCTAGACAAATGGAGCCGCCTAGTGGGCTCCGGCATGCCTGAAATCGATGTGGAAAGCGAAATTTCCCATGCCGCCGGGGAGATTATCGCCAAGACCAGCTTTGGAATAAGCTTTGAAAGTGGTAGGAAGGTGTTTGACAAATTGAGAGCCATGCAAATCACTCTCTTCAAGTCCAACCGATATGTTGGTGTGCCTTTTAGCAAGCTAATGTGCCCTATACAATCCCTAAAGGCGAAAAGGCTAGGGAAGGAGATCGACGGTCTTCTTCTATCGATCATAGCTGACAGGAAGAAATCGAATAGTGCAGCTACTCAGCAGGACCTCCTAGGGCTATTGCTCGCTGACAACCTCGTAGGTGGCCGCCTAGGGAAGATGCTAACGGCTCGAGAACTAGTGGATGAGTGCAAGACTTTCTTCTTCGGGGGGCATGAGACCACGGCATTGGCACTCACTTGGACAATGCTACTTCTAGCCACTCATCCAGAGTGGCAAACCCAGTTGAGAGAGGAGATCAAAGAAGTAATTGGAGAAGGAGATCAGCTTGATTTCACCAAACTTGGTGGGCTAAAGAAGGTAAAGCATGGCTCAATTACACTACCATGCACGTTTGTTGCATGTTATTTTGCTTGGTTTGAATCGAATATTTCAATTATCAGTACCAAAAATCTTGTGTCTATCAGACTATAGTTGGTCACGAGGACAATCATGAAGTATCCATATCCACTTAACAAGTAAATAGCCCTAGGGCAAGCACGTGCCCTAAAAAAAGCCACCCTCTAGGGTTGTGCATGGCCTATCTTGTGCCAAAGTACCTTAACCTTGGTGGGCCTAAGGTGGCGCACCAAAATAAGAGTAGAGCGCGTGGGTCGGACCCAACACATGATTTTCATGCGAATAAGACGCAGGCCTCAGATACTGGGGTGGGATCTACCTAACATGGGTTCCAGATTGGCTATAGCTTTATAGAGTACCCCACACGCCCAGGGACACCTGGCAACACCCCAGATGGTCTGAATTGATAGGCACCATAGCCACGGAGTTATACTCTTTGTTCCTTTGTGGATGGCCGGTCCCGTCCACATCTTGAGCTGGTGAGTCTGGGTTAATTCCCCTATTTCCCTATCCTTTTCAGTTCCTTCAATTACATTTTAAATCCATAGAATGCGGTGTCTCTTGACTATAGCATCTGGGACAGGCTTTTAGTGTGGGAGTGAAGATCACAAAGCACTAGAAAAATATATTATTTTTTGACCAAGTCTTTTATTCGGCTCATTAATATGCCATCATTTCATGTGAAATGAGGTAGAGAAATAGCATATGTCTACAGCGTATAGAAATACTTGAGTACCCATCAAGAGGATATGGTTTTGATGGAGAAGTGTTTTCCTCAAAAACAATAAGAAGAAAAAAATTGAATTTTTGATTATCGAATATGTTTAAATATTGTTTTGAAAAACAGTTACCCATCAAAGCCTATCTTATTTTTCTCTAGAATTAATTCCAAAAAGGGAAGGAGAAACATATGGGACAAACAAGTATATATATATATATATATATATATATATATATATATATATATATATATATATATGTCATGCAACTACCACATCCATTTCTAAACCTTTTTCATTTACAATTGCAGATGTCTTGGGTGATGAATGAAGTTCTACGCCTATACTCCCCGGCCCCGAACGTACAGAGGCAAGTGAGGGAAGATATTCGCGTAGGCGACGTGACAGTCCTGAATGGAACCAACATGTGGATCGACGTAGTAGCCATGCACCATGACCCAACTCTGTGGGGAGACGACGTTTATGAGTTTAAGCCGGAGAGGTTCAAGGATGATCCCCTATATGGTGGTTGCAAGCACAAGATGGGGTTTTTGCCATTTGGATTTGGAGGGAGAATGTGTGTTGGTAGGAACTTGACTATAATGGAGTACAAGGTCGTTCTAACCCTTATTCTCACTAGGTTTTCCTTCTCCCTCTCCCCCACTTATACCCATGCTCCTGCAACTTTGCTGTCCCTTAGAACTTCCTTTGGTTTGCCTCTCCTCCTCCAACCTCTGTAGTTTGGAGTAGAAAAGCAGTTGTATTTTGTTAATTTCTAGCTTTTTATTGTCTACTGTTAATGTAGATATGATATGATGTAATTTAATTTGTTTTTATCATTAATTTGTAATGGAAAATTGTTAAATTTCGTGAATAAATTTCAAATTGAACTCTTACGTAAGATTTGGGCTCAATATTCATATTATGATCCTTAACATCCTCCCATGTGAAAAGACCGACTAAAAAAGACTTTCAAATATGTAACGGGGAAACAAAAATGACAAATAAATATACTTTCAAACATGTAAATGAGGAAACAAAGATACGAATAGTAAAGAGGTGACTCGAATCTATTGATTTTTCGTCAAATCAAGCTCTGATAACATATTGAATTATCAATTTTTCTAAAAACTTAGGTTTACGGGATTTTGACTCAGTATACATATCATGCTCTTCGATAAATCAAATCCTCGATGAGAAAAAATACCCACAAAACCCACCAACTTCAATTTATTTATTTATTATTGTAGGCTTAGAAGCATTATAAATGAAGTCAAGGTGTATCTTCCCATACACGTGAAATCAGACCTCTCAACATTTTCCTTGGACCATTCTACTCAGCAAAATTCCTCTGCGTGCTTTAGACTCCCACCTTCCCAAGAATGTTGTTCAAAGCAACTAACCCAATTTTCAATACCTTAAAATTCAAAATTCAAGGATCAACAATTGACCGTGAGCCCCGTTGGTAGGAAAACTAACCCCAAGTCCCTCCAAATGGGTGGACAGCTCATGCCAATATCTAGATCGATTTGTTGACCCACCCATGGGTCTACATATATTTTAGTTTTCTTTGATTTTTTGGCATTTCAACTTAATAAAATCAACTTTATTTAAAGGAAATTTGATGCTTCATAACAAACAAGTCGATTTTGTACAATTAATTTACAAGTCCCCAACTGCTCTTTGGCTAAAGCTTGAGAGAATTCAATCCTGAGGCTGAAGGGATCCTAAAAATTGACAAAAAATATAAAAATAAAAATAAAAGAATAATAGAGGAACGATACATTTAAATAAATAATAATAATAATTTCTATTTAAAACATAAAAATTTTTAGAAGTTGATTAAGAAAATTTTACTATTGGAAATTGTGAAATCTTTTAATCAATTTTTAAAAACATGGACTAATCTACAATCTTTATGTAAGAGTTTTTCCTTTTTCAATATGAGTTCTATTTTTTAAAATAAAAAATAGAAATTATATTCAAATTCATTATTTTTTTATTATAATTTATAACAATACTGAGCCTGCATTTGACAATATTTTTATTTAATTCATTTTTAATAAATATATTTAAAAAAATCATCTATCACACATTTCTTCAAAAAAAAACAATACAGGCAACTTTTTAACTTTTTAAAAATATTTTCTAAATTTTAGAACATTTAGAACCCGTTTTATATTGATTTTAAAAAACACTTTTAATATTTTTAATACTTGAAAATTTTTATAATTTAAATGTTAAAAATATAAAAAATATTTTTTAGAATCACTCTCAAACGCATTCTTAATTTTTTTTAAAAAGCACTTTTTGAAAACACTATCATTGAAAAAAGGGAAAATTACTTCGGATTTTAAAATTTTCAAAAATAACTTTGAAGAACATAAAACAATTCTATATCTTTCACATGAGAGTTTCTACATTTTATATAAAAAAAATTATGTTTAAAAAACAGAAACCAGGAAATGGTTCATCAAAGGAAGCCTAAGTGCTTGTATTTTTTAGAACATCAAAAACACTATTTACCATTTCTTAAAGTAACTTATTTCAAAAACAGCTTCCCAAGAAAACACACAACCTTACATATTTCCTAGATAGTTTTTCTTCCCTTGTGTCGAAGTCAAGAAATAAGAAGGAAAAAATAGTTGAAACCATGATTGAGCCATCGACTCATTTGATATTTGGTAAAACAGTTTCATGGAAAGAAAATAAAAGAAACTAACCAACCCTCTGAATATTCTCAATTATTGTAAACTTCATATGCTTAATCAGAACTGGCACATCCCAAATGTACAAATCTGGCCTGTTCTCATGTAAAATTCAATTTCCTTACCCTTATTAAACATGCCTGAAAGTTCTGGTTTTTCATAATGTGAGGATGAAGATTAATGCCATGGAAAACAGAGGCAACTGCCAGGAGCTGAAGATGATCTTGGATGCATGGGGTGGTTGCTTCACTGAAAGGCCCAGTTTTCTTCCTGTGCTGCAGCTGCACTCTCCTATTCCAGGCTTAGTTTCAGACGTCTGAGGAAGAGGGAAAGGAAAATGATAAGAGTACTTCGGAAAACAGTTGCTAAAAGTAATCAACAATTGAAGAGAGAACATGATGTTGTGAAGTGGAGTGAACCTTAAAAAAGGGGCAAGCTAGGTGGGAATCGCACATGCATCCATTGTCTCTCGTACGATGTCAAATGGGCCCATCCAATCTCATCAATCAACGACAGCTTCAGTTCATACAGCTTCTTCTTTGGAGGCTCTCCGTTATCTTGAATCATGTCTGTTAGTACCTGATCCAGAAAATAGTCATGTAAGAATCAGAAATTATTTTTAATATGAAATGTTTTTCGTGTAGAACTCAGGTCCTGGAAAAGAAGACAAGATGTGAGACATCAAGGTGTTACTGCATCTCTTCTCAACGAATGATGATAATGGTGATTAGTCCATACTATAGCCATTAGAGTTCTAATGAAAACCCTGAAAGAAGTGTGACGATTCCCATTTTTCTAATGGCATGTTGACAACCGACAGATGAGGATAATGGAGAACATGAGATAGAAGAAGAATACCTTCAGTGCTGTGCCGAGCCTGCCACAGCATCTCTCACGCACCACCCAGAGGGTCCCATATTTAGAGGATTTGATGTCCACCCATTTCTTTAGTTCTTTGAAGTTCTCCTCAAACAGATCTGGTTGGGTAGATTCAGGTGCAGATTGATCATCAGTCTTGTCTACATCTTTTGTGCCTTCAGCTGCAGCTGCTTCTGGAGCCTTCTCACCCTGCTATACAAAATACAAATAAGCTCAGACAATAGAAGTAGCATCTGTAGCTTCAAAGGCATGCATTTCAAATTCATAACTGAAAAAAATAAATATTAATGTGCCATCAACAATTGAGTCATTCCTGCATGTTGGATTATATATATATTTGTCACAAACTTAAGAATCTGATTGCTTAGAGGAAACATTTTTCCATGGGAACAATGCAAGATACAGAATCTTAGAAACACATGTAGATCTTTTAACTGGCACACCAGTTTCGAGACTGATGCTTAAATTCCAATGAACACATGCAGTTCCATGCTTATAATCATTATCAGAAGGAATCTAGAAAGTTATCAGTAAAAGAACAAATTTGTGGAATTAAACAGATATCTCATTTACATAAGAGAGAAACAATTCCTACTTTCAAAGATTCAATCTCTGCCAGTGCCAGTCCTTTTTGGTACAGTGCCTCAGCTAACTGGTCCCGAGTCGTCTCCATCTTCTTTTTCATTTTCTATTAATGATAACAATGAAAAAGAAAATATAAAAGGCCAATTCTCAAGAAAGTAAACCACAATTTATGAGAACATATGAGGTAAGAAGCAAGGGGGCAATGAGTTAAAATAACAGTATGACAGAGCATCTGCCATGTTCCATTTGACATGGATGTAGAATAACATGCCAAGGTCTCAGTTAAGTTGCAAAGAAGTTTTTCCCGTTCAATCTTCCCCAAATTGGAAAAATATAATTTTTCTTAGAGAAAGAAGAAATAAAAATAAAATAATAAAAAAGAAGTGGCAACAACGAAACACACCTCTGCCTCCTCATCTTCTGGATCACTTTTGAGTGAAAAATATTTTGCTAATTCATCCCTGTCAATGCTACAAACTACTTCATTTGCTGCATCTATAACCTGAAGAATGACACTTAGAAATGAGAACCCAAAAATAAAATGCTGAACAAAGTTTCTAGAATCTCTTTTTTTGGTTCAGTGGGGGGTGAAGATCTTGAACTGCATGTTCAGAAGGCACATCAAAAGCAGACTGCTAACCAAGAAATGTTTTTCTATATATATGTAACTTGAGTGGATTATGGTTTCCAGAGTCATGATGCCACTTTCAGTTGACAATATGAACTCTTTCAGATGGTATATGGAAGCCACACAAGTGATATTAAATAAGGGCAAATCAAATCATAGTAGCTCCAGCATGCACATTATTGACAGCAGAAGTGTGGCACCCCAGGAGTAGCTCAATGATAGTAACCTCTGGAAATGAATCAGAGATCCTTAGCTAAAGCCTCCTCAATATTTAAGTGGTGGGAGGCTTGTGCTGGGGTTGGAGGAATTATTGACTGCAGAAGTATGTGGTCATAGCATCTAGATGTGAGATTCAAATATCAAAACTACTTGGATCCCCATCTATGAATTCCATTTGTATTAAAGCGCATAAAAGCAGCCACATTGACATCACCCTCCTAGTTGGAATACCATCAGACCACATTTATATCAACCATACAATTGCAATACAACATACCTCTTCATCATGGCAAATTTTGTCTTCAGCATTACTCTCAGAAACCAAACCTTCCAAAATCTTCGCGAGCAATGGAGTGTATTTTGGATATTCAGACTGCTCAAGAGAAGAATGATGCACAAAGAATTTAGTGACTGAAATAAGCTATGAAAATCATAACACGAAACTCTGTTATAAAAGCCAAATGCAAGAAGTTCATGAAGCAAAATACTCCAAAAATATCATAAAACAGAATCCTAGAGACAGATATTATGATTAAAATTCTGGCAAGTGAAGTCATATTGGAAAGTAAAGCAGAATCTGAGGCAACCCCAGAACTACCAGTTCAAAACAAATCATGCCAAGTTGTGTATGGTCTAGGTTATTTATAAACTCAAGCGATCTTGGTTATTTATAAACTCAAGCCCAATCCTGAGGTCATTGAAGGTGATAAATTCAACCTTCCAGACAATCTGTTCTGGACCTGAACTGGAATGCAGGCTGACACAGCTAGCCCTTTTGAGTTTAAAAACCTTTGAAGGTAGAATATGTAAAAAATGATTTTTTACAATTATATATGTAAGATATTAAAAGAATGAATGTGTTTCATATCATAATACTAGACTTTTTCCTCAGAATAATAGCAACATAAGTTTTGACCTTGAGAGAGGCAGCTAACTTTCTCCACTCTGAGCGCTCTTCATCAGTGCCATGTTTTAGGCTTCCAAGAATCTTTATCTTTGCATCACGAACCTGATTGATCAGTTAGTAATAGAATTAGCTGCAGATCTAAGAGATTAACAACTGACAATCTCAGTATCATCTAGGCAGGGAACAAATGACTTGCTGTAAAAAACACAAAAGTAATAAAGAAAAGGGATTCAGCACAGGAATTGGCAACTGCTTCAGAAAACTATGATATGAATAATAGAGATGTGCATATACTTTGATTAGTGCTACTGCAACCCATATGATTAGAAATAATATGATATTATGACATGCAGAGACTGTCCAACACTAACAGCACCTTCTTTGGGTTCTCTGGTGCTTGAGAACCAACTAGTTGAAATAATGCTAACTGTACCATGCAATAAAGAATTTGAGGACTGAAAAATATGAATTAAATATATCTTGCATAATGACATAATTAAAACTGTTTCTTTTTCCTATAAAGGCTTTTACAGGTTTTTTCTCTCCTAGACGGAGCCTGGTCTGGTATCTGTCCATCTCCCCCAACCCTTTGCCACTTGAGCCAAATTCAAACCCTGTCCATATTTTACCCTTCTTTTTTGCCTTTTTTAGTTCTTCATATGCATGCTAGGGTCAGATTCTTTCATGATTGGTACTTGGAAGTGATGGGTCAGTCTCCAGAGTACATTAATGCATTGGGTTTTTAAGAGAGTGGTAAAGATCATTTGGCGTTGAATGATACAAAAAGGCGCCTTTTCAATAAAATCCTTCTACTCGTTGTTATCCTAAGGGACTCCTGTCCAGTTTCCAGATAAAGAGGTTAGGGTCCGGGGTCTCCCCTCAAAGTATGCTTTTTTTGTTCTGAAAGCAGTTTGAGAGAAAATTCTAATGGATGATTTGCTTATGATGAGAGGGTGGTCCTTGGTAAAGAAACGCTCTTTATGTAAAATAGAGGACCAATCTGCAAACCATATTCTAAGGAATCGCGCTCTTTTAGGAAAGTGGTTGTGGAGGTATCCTAGGGAGAGTACAGCTCTGTGGCATCAGGTCATTCTAAGCATTTATGGGACACATTCAAATGGTTGGGATGCCAACACTCTAGTCAGATGGTCACATTGTTGTCCTTGGAAGGCTATTGCACAAGTCTTTTAGGATTTTTCCAAGTTTAATCGGTTTGTGGTAAGAGATGGGGAAAGAATTCGCTTTTGGGAAGATTTGTGGTGGGGGGACCAGCTTTTGAAATCCCAATATCCAAGACTATTTAGAGTAGTCACGGATAAAAATATTCATATATCTTCAATTCTTGGTTCTGCTCGCCCTTTCTCTTGGAACTTTAATTTCCGTCGTAATCTTTCCGATTCTGAAATAGAAGATCTAGAATGTCTCATACAATCTCTTGATCGTATGCATTTATCCACTTCGGCTTCAGATGCGAGATCATGGTCCTTATCTTCTTTTGGATTGTTTACAGTCAAGTCTTTCTTTATAGCCCTGTCTCAAATGCCCGATTTATCTCCACTTTTCCCTACTAAGTTTGTTTGGAATTCTCAAGTCCCTTTCAAAGTCAAGTCCTTTGTCTGGCTAGTGGCACACAAGAAGGTAAATACTAATGACTTGCTACAATTGAGGAGACCCTACAAAGCTCTTAGTCCTGACATTTGTAAGTTGTGCATGAAGTAAGGAGAATCATCATATCATCTTTTCCTACATTGTTCTGTATCGATGGGGTTGTGGCACAGATTATTTCAGCTAGCCAAGATGGATTGGGTTCCTCCGAGAAGCATTTCAAATATGATGTTCATCAATTATAAAGGTTTTGGCACTTCCAAGAGAGGGATAGTTTTGTGGCAAAATGCGTGCATTGTTTTAATTTGGGTTGTGTGGCGAGAAAGAAATGCTAGGATATTTGAGGACAAAGCTAGGAATTCAGAGAATCTTTGGGATTCCATTCACTTCCTTGCTTCTATTTGGGCTTTTTGTTCTGTGGTATTTAAGGGCATTCCCCTTAACGTGTTACAACTAGATTGGCTAGCAATGTGTAGTTCCAACGGGATGGTCTAGCCAAGAGAGCTTGTTTGTAGTTTTCATAGTGTAGTCTCTTGTTCTTTTATTGTGTTGTTTAGTTTTATCTTTGGTGGGAAGATTCCTCATCCTTCTATTGTACTTCTTTTTCTATCAATATATATATTCTCCTTCATTGTAGTTAGGCTTGTTTACTCTATGACCTCTTGCTCTTCTTATTTGGGATTAAGTGGAGGTTTTTTAGTCAGTTACAGAGCTGCTTTGCAGTTGGCATAGTAGCAGGTTGGCAAGAAGTATAGCAAGGCATGGAAGTTAGACCTACTTTGTTTATTCTAGTGTATTTGGATACAGCACAATAGCAGATTCTTGGAAAAGGAAGAGTGATCATATCAAGCGCTATAAGTGTTCCTTATTATTATTATTTTCAGTATTTTAGGGTTCTTTTTGGAATTTCAATCTTCAATTTTTTTATTTTATTGATGGAATTGGGTAGAATGGTAGTTGGATGTCAGCTCTTCTCTTTCTTTCTATTTTGCCTTCTGGCATTCCCTGTATATTTCCTGTAAACTTGCAATGAACCACCTTTCTGTTAGGCACTTTGTAATTAAAATTTTTACTCACCTATCAATAAAAAAATGACAGAAGAAACTCCAGTATTTCTAAGGGGCTCACAAAAAGAGTACCTGCCTGTTACCATCATGTACAACTTCTATTACTGAAAAAAAAAAAAAAGGTAACCACAGGAGAAAAATGAACCTGAACCTTTGCCATCAGCAAGGTATTGTGTGCAACTCATAATGAGTCCTATGGTTTTCATTAGCTGACGACCGAACAACAACAGCATTTTTTCAACAGTACTTGAAACAGAAAGCCAATAAAAGATAGCAAACTAAGAGGAATCAGCATGCAGAAGGTCCTTCAGCAAACTAACAGCACATTCCAAATATAACCCCTATAAGAATGTGGCATTTGGAGTTAGCATACTGATATATTGCAAAATCCTCACATTAATAGGTTTTCTAAAAATTGGATCCTTAAGCACTAGGACCGACTAGGCGTAAGCCCCCTCCATAATCTATAAACCTAAGGCCATTCAGGGCAAGAACACAAGTGGATTTATGACCAGAGAAACTGCAGGCATATACAAAAAGAGCAATAGCAAACTCATCTATTCACAAACTAATGGTCCATGCATTATAAGGAATAAGTTACTCCTAAAGTACCTCTTCTTCTAAACGTTCTGACACACTTTTGGTGCAAGATGGAGAAGAACCTTTTCCTTTTTCCTCGTCAACCTGTCAAAGGGGTAAAATGGAAATAACTTGAACAAATATGGATTTCCAACTGTAAGCATAAGAAGAACCAATGACAGATGGAGCATAAGGCAGCAATTGCATTTTCTACAACATTGTTTTGTTAGAGAATTATGAAATGACTTAACTAGAAGGCACAAACATAAAGAAAAAAACAAGAAAACGACCTTGTTTGGTGGCACTAGATAAGATATCTGATAAGACACGGGATTCTTTTTAGGATTCTTTCCCCCTTCCTCACCCCCAAATGATAGTACCCCATATGAGATAGCTCCAAGCAGTACAGATCCTTCAGAAATGTTCTGTGGAAATTGACGACAATTTTAAAACAAGCATTTTACCGGCATAAGCAACTTCTTAAAATGTAATACCTTTGGGAGCTTGTCTTTGTTAGGTGGGCCAACATAAAAGGATTCTTTTACTCTGCAGAAGGAGATGATTAAGTAAATATATGAATGATATGAACAGATGGTCCTATGAAGTAAGTTATAAAGACGAACTATTTGGCCACAAAACATACCCTGGAACTAAAACTGAGGACTTAAAAGCACCATTTCCCATAATTGGGCCATCTGGTTGAGAGAAAAAGCTCAATCGAACAGCTTCCTGAATTAAAAAGAAATCATTAGGCATTTCATATAACAATAACATATTGAAACCATGTTCATAACAAAGTATAACATAAATTTGTACCCATCAACATTATATCATTAAGTAAATCTATCACACTAGTACATAATCATCATATACTGGAAGAAATATACGTTAGCCAAAAAAAGGTCCTAAAAAAGTAACAAATAACAGCATTACAAATTTCAGAACTATGATGTAAAAGAAGCAAATTTATAAGATTACAGCTAATCTTCATAAAGACATTACAGATCACTTTTGTTTGGAATGCATTTTGTGTATGATTTCATTCATGTAAAGTAGGTTTAGAGGCCCTTAAAAAGTGATCTCTGATGTCTTTGAACAAGTTCAATTTGATTCTTCCATCCACAATCACTAGGTGATTGTATGGTTACACAGTAACTGGAAATCAGTATCATACATTAGTACATGACCAGGTTCTGTTGTGTTATGTAGATTAGGATAGCAGTGCCATACTGCCACATTTGCACAACGCCAACCCCTTCCCCAAACGCCCACACAAAGAGACAGACAAAGGCATAAATATCTGATATATTATTGTTCTTTCTATTTCCACCTCATCAGCATATAAAACCCTATTTCGGTTAATGATTTAGATCCTTCATTCCTGGTTTTTTGAAGCCACAGACAAGACAGGCACAGGAGAATAGAAGTGAAAACAACCCCATAAAAACCTTCTAAGAAGATCCTTTAGCAATATTAAAGGAAAGTGGTGATGTAGACTAAACTAATATCCAAATGGAATGCAGTGAAACTAACATAAAAATTTGGCTACAACTAAAACCTCAAGATGATGATTCAAAAAACATCTACTCTAGAATGCTGAGTAGAAGATAAGTCTCAGAAGTAGCTGTGAAGCACTTCGTATTCATATGGCCTTCCGCAATTACCAATACACATGGAAGTGCAGCAGATCCTATGAAGCAGGAAGTGGATTTATGTATTTGTGTAACGAAAATAAGCAAATACGGGTTAAAAATCATTCACATTATTCAAGAGTAAATGGGGAGCT
This sequence comes from Vitis rotundifolia, assembly GCA_030254885.1. Taxonomy (NCBI): domain Eukaryota; kingdom Viridiplantae; phylum Streptophyta; class Magnoliopsida; order Vitales; family Vitaceae; genus Vitis; species Vitis rotundifolia. The sequence goes on from CM058166.1 coordinate 16,657,256, forward strand.
CAGCATACAACTGATCTTGCACATGCTTTCAACTAAACCACAAATATGAGTAGGATCAAATCCAACAAAACAAGCATTTACTTTGTAAGTATAAAAGATGATATGTTAATTACTGACAGAAAAGGTGAAAGTAGTTGGTTGGACAATGATAACAAAGCATATGCTAACTGTGGCAACCATCATACAATCCAAGTTGATCCATAATGAACTCGATTACCTTATCTTCCACATTTCTTTCAATAAACAACACCAATTGCTTCATTTTCTCCAGGAACTGCACATTGTCATGCCTAAAACATAATAAGCACCATAAGAGGAAGGAACCAGAGGTTGAAAGTCACATTTTAGCAAAAGTTTAAGCCAATTCAAAAGGTTTCCCAACTTAATACCAAATTTTTAATCCTAGTTCAAAAGTTTTCCCTATCAGATCGTACCTAGGACGATGACAGTTCATGATGTAAGTCCATGTATTCAGGTAATTAGCAGTTTCAAAAATTAAACTTCTTTTCATTCCCAAAATGGAAGTAATTATACCAAATCTATGTTGCAAACCTTGAGATAAGATAGATATATGTACATAAATTGAGAGAACATAAAGTTAACAAGCTCAGGATAGAGAATCAGTCTATGCATGTATGTGGAGTACACTACCTTAGAAAGTAGCTCATACCTCAGATGTAGCAGCAAATTGTATTCACCCTTGGGAAGTTTTGAAGAATTTGGATAGACATCACCAATTGCATATACACGCTATATTTGGAAAGGGAAAACAAAATAAAAAGAAATGGGAATCAGCTTGTCAAATATTAAAAACTCAAATGTGATAATTTTATGATTATTGATTAGTGAAAGCATTTTCACTAAAAGCGAAAGCACCTTCCCTTATGTCTGTCATAGATAAGAAATATGTGCAGGCCAATTAGTGTCCTAAAATATGTAGAATAAAATAAATGGGCTAAAAATAAAAATCATACAAAGAAGTTTCACTACAGATGGCAATTATTCAGAGCCTGGTTTCACAGAGAGTCACCCATAGATTGGTTACACTACCTGGTAACTCAGTAGTTTAAGTTATTATGTAAAGGACCTGTCTCAAGGATTAGTTTCTTTAGTTTGCATATGGGCTCAATAAATGGGGGAAGTAAACAGGCAATGAGGTTCAAATTCATAAGCTCCCGAAAACCAAGGCTCCTATACCATGTTAATTATCACTTTCACGTGGATAATAGCCTAACAATATACATTAAAGCTTGAGCAAATACACACCCATCCACACATATGAAAGATTAAGTTACTAAGTAATAGACCAACAATGTACGAGTTTTCAATCCCTAAGACCTGCCTCATAGGCAAGCTTCTTAACTTGCATGTGGGCTAAAATAAATGAGGCAAGTGAAGTATCAATAAGGTTCCAACTCATGATTTCATGAAAACCAACGCTATGATACCTTATTAAGTTATCAATTTGATCCAAAAGCTTAGATTGTTAGATAATAAGCCAGCAATATATATATTAAGTTCACTTGGGCTTTACACTCCAACCATATAGATTAAAAACAAAAAGTTCATTGATATGAACTTTTAAGAACAAGTAAAGAATGAGGAGTCCTTCCAAAAATAGAAAGGATGATCAAAAAGAAGGGAAAGTAGCTAACAAGAGATGCAAGATAGCTGTATAAATCAAGGATAGAATAAGAACATGTACAAATTTTTTTATTTTTTTATTTTTTTATGAGAAACAATATAGTAATATATTAAATAAGGATTAAAAGCTAGAAAGGAAGGATGAGAAATCCTCCCAAAAACAAAGAATGGCATTTCCAAAAATACTAAATAAGCCTATACTCTATAAGACAATTACATAAAACAACCTCTCTTTACTAGCCCACACCTTTGGACCTACACACCAACAACCAATCAAGTTGGATCATATTAAGGGGAACACCCTTGAAAGTTGTGGTGCAAGATGCCCAAAAGGAAGCAAGGAAATGAATGGTATCCTAAACAGCCTCTGAAGTCCTCACCTTATCCTAAAAAATTCTGGCATTTCTTTCACACCACAGAACCCAAATCAAAGCCATGGAAGCATTTTTCCACAATATACAACTCAATGGGGTCAAAATCCCTTATAGAAACAATGTACAACTCAAAAGGATAAAAAAAAATTGCTTGGCTCCATATTTGCTGATTGATTTGCAAAATCATTAGCCAAATATGGGGAATAAGAAAAGGAAAAACCTAATTACTAGCTAGATTTTGAATTTGACCAAGTCACATATCATACTATTAAGGATACCCATTACAAAAATATCATACTCTTAAGGACCTCTTTCTAAACTAGACATTCATGAGATCATGATAGTAAAATCCCCTACCAAACGTAAATTGGATAGATCCAAAGCTGTAGCCTACAATAAGCCCTTCATAAAAGCTAATCTCTAAGTCAATAGTCAATCCCTTAGCTACAAGTTTAGAGAAGGTTCTCAACACTACACCAGGGTGATCCCTAAATATAGCTCCAATCCCCAGTTGGCCTGAGTAACATGCCCTCCAAGTTTAATTTAATCAAACCCATTAGAGGAGTTATTATTGAAAGCACTGAAATATTTACCCTCTTGGACTTGCAAATTATGTTCTAATCAAATTCAAAGGAGTCAAAAGATGTAGACATAGAAGCTTAGAAGAAGGAATAGAAATATCCTAAATCCCTAAATAGATCTAAGGTCCTCAATTTATCCTAAAAAATTCTTGCATTTCTCACCCTCACCAACCTATCTATAGCAAGGTCAAACAAGCCACATGTGAAAGTATCCTTCCTTTAGGAGTATACCTGAACTCCTAAAGAGATAACTCATTATATCTGCCATGCTCCTGGGAGGAGCCTAATATATCCTAACAAGGCTAAATAGCCTATGTGAAAGGCTCAAGTCACTGAGAATTGTAAAGAGAAGATGATCAATCAATTCTCCACTTCTTAGGCACATAAGACAACAATCAATGCTTCTTCATTGTAGCAAATCATTGACGCTGACTTTCTTTTTATCTACCAATCATGCAAAAGCCTTAAACTTGGATAGGGCTTTAGATTCCCAAATAAAGTTGGCAAGGAAAGAAGCTTTGGGATCAAGGGCCTAGAAAGAGTAGAAAGGACAGATTTTGCAGAAAATAAGATTGAGGAATGTAATTTGCTACAGTATTAATATACATGTATTACAACCATAAAAACATTTCTTAGAAATCAAATTAAAGGTATTGAACTATTTCAATTCTTCTTATACACAAGCATGCTCGTATCAATTGGCCTGGGACTGTATGGAAACCTCAATATTAATAAATAAATAAAATAAAAAATAAAAAATAAAAGTAGGGGTCTTGCATCATTCAACCCCCTAAATGTCATTAGTGAAACCAAGTAATGTAAAACAAAGTTACCTATCAAAAAAAAAGTAATGTGAAACAAAGTTAAGAAAAGGAAAGGTAATAAAAAGGAAAGAGGGAAGGGTTTCAACATCCATATAGTAAGGGTAAATAAAAGACAAGTACCTTGTTTGCATCTGAAATCATATAAAATTGAGACTCAAATTTAGTATCATATATGCGATTGTTAAGTAATGGAATTTGAGGTTTTATTTCAGCTCCATCTTCCAATTTGAACTTGTAACTGCAGAACCAGCAGAGCAAGAATGGCTAAGATAATACTTTGCAGTTCAGTAAAAATGGACCAGGAAAACCAAAAAAAAAGTTAACATTGGAACGGACGTTAATGTCAATGCTAGAATCTGTTTGCCTGAGGGTAGTTTATCACGATCTGTTGGAAGAGCTCTAAGCTTAGCCTCAATAGGCCGATATGGAATTCGTACCTGAAAATTTAACAAAGAAAAAGCATTACAAATATATATAGAAATAAAAAGCAGACACGCATAACCACCCATGTCAACACAAGGACCCCATTTCACCTTGTTTAAAACAGCAGCAGGGGCAAGTGTCTCAGATGATAGTAGAGCTTTGGCATCAATTCTGATAGGTGCTTCACTTCCATCAAGTACTACTTCCTCTTTGTTGATGTTAATCCCATGAAATGCAATCTAAGAATTTAAATCAAAGCCACAGGTAAAGGCTTTTCAATAAAGAAATGAATAACAACTAACTTCATATGTAGTCAGGTATATGTGTAACTCCTTGATGAAACATATCAGTAGAAATGCATACAAAATAATAATAATAATAACAACAATAGTGGTAGTAGTACTGCTCTGCTGCTGCTGCTGCTGCTGGTAGTAGTAATTAAGTTCATAATGTCATTCATTAAGGAATGACTATTAATAAATAACATCAAGATTTAAGGGAAAAAGATATCACTGTTAAATTATATATAAAAAAAAAAATTACCTCAAAATCTACATTTGTGGCTCCATGACTTCCTATGCCACTTGACCAAAATTGAGCTATAGCTAACTCCATTGTTCGGCCACCCTCCACTGCAAAGGTGAAATTTTTTGCAGTGGGAGATGAGAATGTTGTAACCCTCTCCCACTTAATTGGCCTTTGCAATGGAGAAATCTGCTTAAAATAAACATGTTAAAGGACTAAAAAAGTGAAATAAACCCACACTACTTGCATTACCTGAAGAGTGTCGACAAAAAACCTTCGACAAGTATCGAATCCTGATGTCCGCATGGTTGCCTCAACCCAACTAGCACCCAATGGAACCTCAATATATTTCCGCTCTATATGTCCTATTCAGGCAGCACAACCAAGAACAAAAAATGGAAAGAAAAAAAAAAAAAAAAAAATTATTTTCTTCTCTTGTAGCACATGGGAACAAATATGACAATTACTCATCAATAAAATTATCTACCATATTCAGCAAAACCATCCAATACCAATAAATAATAAAGATGCTTCAACCATGAATAATTACTAAAGAGTTCACCGTATGATAAAATGAAGAAATTCTTTCCTTACAAAAGAAGATCCTACATTAAGTAAGATAAGAAGAAGCAACCATCAGAGGGTAATAAATAGAAGAAACATAGACCTTTTTTGGTGCACTAGAAGTATTCAATGGAATCATAATAACAAAGAAAATAGGAATCTACACAAAAACCGACTATTTTCTACTACTTAGGCCATCAATGAAGTCAAGCAAAGAGCAACTACCAATCCCAACAGGACTCTAGACCACTTCCCAAAGGAAGTCAATGAAAGCTTCCTTCAAACTCAGTCACATACCATTGACCAAAAGAGGAAGAAGCACATTCACCACTTTTCTCATCCTTTTATTCATGCCTAAGCCTTCCAATCCAGCAAGAACATCACCCACAGCAACTAAGCATTTTCAGAATGAACTGAAATACGGTTAGACAATTCTACATTAGTTCTCTCCTCTTTATTAATTATTGTTAAAATTTTCTCTCATATTGCTTCTCAAGAAAATAAACAAGCACTTTAAGGGCATGAACCATACAGCTCTTTTCTTGGAAAGAGAGAGATCCCCTGAGCCATCGAATTATAGAAAAACTTCACTTGGAATCTCCCCTTCTTCCCTTCCTTCCATAAGAGGGTATCCTCCCTTTCCCCTATCAAATTCACAGAATGAACACTCTCCATAAACGTATCCACCATCTCTAGCTCCCACTTCTAAAAAGACCTTCTAGAACAAAGATGCCAAAGACCCTAACCTCTCTCAATCAGTCAAAGAACTGCAATTCTCACAAAAATAGGCTAGAGAGAGAGTTGATTAGGGAGACGTGATAGCAGCCCTCAAAGATCTAGATGGTAATAACGCTCTAACCAATGTTTTTAAAACCGAGCCAGTCATCAAACCGGAAAAGTCACTAATTCATGGTTCAGTGGTCGGACCGGTGATCAAACCACGGTCAAACTAGTGATGTCATAAATATATAATTTATATATTATATGAAATTAAAAATAATTATAAGAAATTAAGAATATATATATATATATATAGAGAGAGAGAGAGAGAGAGAGAGATGAAAATTTTAATAATATTTCTTTTTTTTTTTAAATTTGATATGTTAAATTAAATGATAAAGATAAATATAAATGTATTAATATTTAAAATTTTATTAAATAAAACATATATAACATTTAAGTATCAAGATATATTTAAGATGATAGGAAAATAATAATATTTAATTTTATCATGTATCTTATTATTTTAAAAAAAATTTAAATTGTTATATTAATTAATGTACATTATTTTCATACTTATTATCATATAATTAATATAACATGAACAGTTTATATTTATTTAATGGTTCTATATGGTGGAAATGTGGGAGAAAAGAAAATCAAAATTTACATTATTATTTAAGCAATTGTACAACAATAAACACCAAAGTGAATGAGAGGTGCAGTGGTCCATTCCTTCCCTTTTGTAACAAGTAGTCTGTGTGGCTCAAGTCCCCTTGGGTGCAAAAAAATTTGTAGACTCTAATTGTCAGTTAAATACCTTGAAACAACAATACAGAGCAAATGGGCTTGGGCAATAGGCTTATCTGCAGCAAGAAAACCCATTTGGGCTTAAATGGTCGAGAATGGCCCAACCAAATTTTAGGTCAACCAGCCTTGAACTGTTCTTCAAGAAACCAAACGGTTCATCCAACTCAGCGATTCAACCATTGATTTGAGCAGTTCAACACTGGCTCAAAATCCAAGCAGTTTGGTTCAGCCACCCGGACTGGAAAGGCCGCCAGCCGGTCCAGTCTGGTTTTTAAAACATTGGCACTGACAAACCCGCCATGCCTTTATATGGCATTTTTTGACAACACAACTAAGACCTCAATTTTTGTTACGCAAATGAAAATATAAAAGAGTATGAATGCCACCATTACTTTGTTGCCCCCTTAAAAAGGAGAAAAGAGCATAAAGATTTTAGGCCTGTAATTCTGGTGGGCAATGTATACACACATATATTGACCATAGTTGTTAACTCATAATATGTATCGCATATCGTTTTTCTATTTTTCTATATCATGTAAAGTATTGCATCATGTATTGCAAGTTTTTTTATATAGTGAAAAATAAATAGAAAAAAATATATAAATGTGTATATATCAATTGCAAGTATGAAGTATAGAGTAATATATAACAAATTTTATGAAAAATGGTAAAATCGAAAAAGTTAAACTATATCATATCATATGAAAACATTGAATATTAGAGTTTTGACAAGTTCAAATGAACAAGATATGATTTAAATAAATAGGGTCATCACATAATCCACATAAATAAACTTCTTCAATTTTTAGTCCAAATTCTAACTAAGCATATACACTTATTATGTTGTTGATTGATATATATATATATATGTACACCTTTATATGTTATTTTCAAAGTTCCAACTTTTCAGGTTTGTTATCATTCCTTCCCCACTAAAAAGAAATAAAAAAAAATGATAATTTTTATTCACTAATCACCATCATTTTCAATGTCAACATTCAACCTATTCAAATGAAAATTCTCCAATATTTATTATAAAAATAAACTTACTTGACTTCCAGTATAACATTTGATAACAAGAATGTAGTTTTTCATGTAAGATCATTTTACCTATTTCCCCTTTTTATGATTAATTTTTAATCTTTTAATAAATTTTAAATAATCAATATAGTAAATTCTTTTAACAAAAAAAATAATAATTTGATTTTTCTTTAAAATTATAGAAAATGGTCAAAGATGTATATATCATTGTATTATTATATCACATATCATATGTGTATCATATATGTATTATAAAATACGAATTGTGATACATATTGATTTACATAAAAAATGTATTGTATCGTCATATCGTATTGCGTATCATAAGTTTTGATATTGATTGCAAAAACTTCATAAGCTTAGAATGTTTTTTCAATAGATTAGAAATATTCCAAATATGGTGTCAATTACAAAAATTAGTCTTTACTCTTAACACTAAGTTGAAAATTGGCTAGAATAGTTTAGTGAGCAAGCTCAATATTGAGAAAGGTGATTGGGCAAGTTAACTTCGAAGCTTAGAGGAAGTAACATAGATGATGCCAAAAGGCAAAAAGAGTACATAAAACAAAAAAATTTCCATCCCTTTATCTAGAGCTCATCCAATCAACCAAATCAAGACATTGAAACCAATTCGAAGATCTTCTAGCCCTAAGCAAGAGGGCACTTAAGAATGACATTCTAAGAGGTTGGTCCAACTGTTTTACATTTTCACATGATCATCCATTTCTCTCTTCCAAATATTTTAAAAAAGGAAAGGCACAAAGGAACAATCCCCTACACGCTTCAATGGTTCTTCCCAACAAAACTTTTGTGCCAACTTAGAGAGTTTCTCCTAATAAAGACCCCATACCCTTCTCGCACTTCATAAAACTTCCATCCTTGTTCTTCCTTCCCCGTAATTTCTCTCAATGACCTACTTCCAAAAAACTCCCCCCTAGCACAAATCCTTTTTTTTTTTTTTTATAACCAAGGAGCCTTCCACGGCCAAACCCTTAACCCTCAAGCACAAATCTCCAACTCCAATTTCCAAGGAGAGCCTGATTTAATGTGCATAACCTATCTGAATCAATGATCTGACTTACCAAGTGGTCCCCATAATTACATGGGGCAATTCACGCAACTAGAACATGCACGAGAGCAAATAAATATGTCCAAGCAATCTTTTTAGAACAACATAAAACAACAAATTTAAAAAGGGATGTAAAGGATTGCATAGAAGCCCCTTATTAACATCTAATTCGCATACTAGCATGCAAAAAGATAAATGAGTTCTTCAAGGTATTGACATGCATAAATATAATAACTGATCTTAACTTGATATTAGGTGCCAAGGAAATCACCTGGCACAAATGTCATCCCTGAAAACGAAACTATCGGAGGTCGATTTTTTACAGCCATGGGTTTTGTTATAGTTATAGGAATTCTAAAAAGAGGACCTCGCCAGGGTGCTTTGCAATCTACTCCATAAATTTCATAATAATGTAGTCCATCACTAAGATTGGTAGGATCAACAATTACGCTGTAAAAAGAAAAGAAAACAAACTTGTCAACTAAATATGGGTACTGAAAACTAAATTCATCTCTGTATTCAAGAATAAGATAAATAACAACAAACAGATTAATAAACAAACATGTGAAATATCCAAAATTTCATGATAGGACAATGATATCTGTACGGTAATAAAAAATTGAACAGGAAGGGAAAAGGAGAAAACAGCTACCATATACTTCTGTATGCAGGATTTCTTGTATTCATGAATAAGTTTCAATTGGTAACAGAAATATCACACATACACTTTTACTCCTGATAACCAGAAAATCACATTGTTCTTACCTTTTCTTTTCCTTTTAATATAACTAAGAGCTATACAAGAAGCCTAAAACAGGCAAACCCTAGTACATAGGGAGTATACATGGAAAACCCCCAAGAAAGTAAACAGGGAACAAAAAAGAAAAGAAAAAGGACAAGGCAACACAAGGAACTAATTGACAAGATTTTTTTTTTTTGATAAGTAAAGGGATTATATTAAAAAACCATCAAAGCAGTGGCTTAAAATTACAAGAAAGAAAACACCCCTCCCACCCTAGCTGAAAGCCAAGGCCAGAGGAACAGCCCTACCCACACCCTTAATGGGTTCCCACCCAACCAACAAAATCAACTAAGGTCAAGGGACCATCTTTTAAAGACAATTTCATCTCCAACCAAAGAAAATATACAAAAGAAAACTTAAGCTTTTGAATTGACAGCTCTTCTTCCTCAAAAGCAACTTTGTTCCTTGCCTTCCAAACCGTCCAAAAGAGACACAAAGGACTTGCTCTCCAAACACCCTTCCTCTTTTTTCCCACAAAAGACCCATTCCACCCCAAAAGCGTCTCCTTAACAGTGGCAGGCAGTACCCACTGCACCCCAAACATTGAGAAAAGCAACGCCCAAAGTGTCCTTGCCTTTTCACAGTGGAGGAGAATGTAATCTATTGATTCTTCGTGCCTTTGACAAAGGTAACATCTGTTCGCTAGAGCCCATCCTCTCTTTTGAAGTTGATCCAAGGTAAGGGCCTTCCCCCATATTGCTTCCCACCCAAAAAAACTCATTCTCGGCTGCACAGAGACTTTCCAAATAGCCGACAAAGGGAAAGAGGCCGGAGGGCCTGATACTAATGATTTGTATAAGACTTAACTGAAAACTTCCCACATTTAGTCTCTCTCCAAATCACCCTATCATCCACTGCTTGCTGAACTCTCTTCCCATTTAAGGCCATAAAAAATCTACAAACCTCGTCCAACTCCCAATCATTAAACGGTCTAGAAAAAAGCAGGCTCCAACTTCCCCCACCCGCATTGCACCTCCACACATCTTTAACCCAAGCACCCTTGAAAACAGTCAAAGCAAATAAGGAAGAAAAAGAAACACAAAGAGGTTCATCCCCACACCAAATATCTTTCCAAAACTTTACCCTTTGCTCATTCCCCACAACAAAAAATAGTCTACTTCTTACAACATCCCATTCCTTCCTAAGAGTTTTCCACAACCCCACACCATACCCAACACACCCCCCCCCCCCCCCCCCCCCCCCCCCTTCCCTTTCCCCTTGCTTCCTTTGAACTCCAACCCCCTACTTTCCCCTAATCACTTGGTTCCAAAAAGCCTCTCTCTCAATAGCAAATCTCCAACTCCATTTACACAAAAGAGCCTTATTGAGGAAAGAAAGGCTCTTTACCCCCCAACCCCCCATTACACTTCTCAAGGCAAACCAAACCCCACCGAACAAGATGAGGCTTTCTCTCAAGGGCCCCACCTCCCCACAAAAAATCTCTCTAAATCTGCTCTAACCTCAATCCGACTTTTCTGGGCATAGAGAGCATAGACATATATAGTAAATGGGCATACTCACCAAAGTACCCCAAATCGAAGTGATCCTACCTCCTTTGGAAATGTATTGGCTCTTCCATCTAGCCAATTTCTTCCTCATTCTCTCCTCCACTCCATCCCAAACAGCCAACGATCTATGAGGCGCACCTAATGGCAACCCCAAATAAGTGGTCAGAAGACTTCCAACCTTACACCCAAGAGCTACAACCAACTCCTCTGCATTTTCCACGCTACCCACCAGAATAAGCTCACTTTTGTCCAAATTAATTCTCAAACCCAACATGGCCTCAAACCACATTAAAATCCAACTTAAATACAACAATTGCTCCTTGGAAGCCCCACAGAAAACCAAAGTATCATCAGCAAACAAAAGGTGAGACACCTGAACTCCCTCTCCACCCCTACTCCTCGTCTTACAAGCTAACACAAAACCCCCATCAACTGCACTACTTGGGAGACTACTAAAAGCTTCCACAATTATCACAAATAGGTATGGAGAGAGAGGATCCCCCTGTCTTAAACCTCTAGAGCTTTGAAAAAAACTTGAAGAAGACCCATTAACCAAAACAGAAAAGCTAACTGTGGAGATACACCATTACATCCACCTGATCCATTTCTCCCCAAAACCCATCATGCTCATGACTGAAAACAAGGACCATTCCACATGATCATACATCTTTTCTATGTCCAACTTACACATCACCGCCCCTTCATTGCTCTTTAAAACCGGGTCTAAAACTTCATTAGCCATAAGGACAGCATCCAAAATTTGTCTTCCTTCCACAAAAGCATTTTGAGCCTTTGAGACCACCTTCCCCACCACCATCTTTAACCTATTGGCTAAAACTTTAGCCAACCACTTGTACAGCCCTCCCACCAAACTAATAGGCCTGAAATCCCTTAAGTCTTCTGCTTCTCCTTTCTTTGGGATCAAAACAATGAAAGTTGCATTCAGACTTTTTACAAAACAGCCATGGTTATGAAAATCCCTAAAAAAACCCCATGACCTCCTTCTTCACAAAATCCCAAGAAGATTGCCAAAAAGCCATAGTAAATTCGTCAGGCCCAAGCACTTTATCCCCACAAAAGCCCTTCAGAGCCTCTAGCACCTCCTACTCTGAAAACATCTCCTCCAGCCTAGCTGCATCCACAGCCTCCAACCTCTCAAAAGACATCCCCCTTATGCTGGGTCTCCAACCTCCAACAATAGGAACTAATTGACAAGATTACCATTCACCAACACGATTAGGCATCATAAACTCCACAAACATACCATAACTTGTTACATGCTTGGAAACAGAAGAACCTCCAACCATTCACCAAGAGCACTGTATAACTGACTGAAAATCATTGTCAAGGTATTATATATATTAGGAAACACATACCATGCAAAAAGAGTAGAAAGGCCAACACTAGGTAGCAACATAAGTCAGGAGTATCTTGTGGACACAACAGTCTTGAGCACTATAGTTTCACCTAGACTTTTAATTGCTACCCTCTTCAAGAACCTATACAGCTTAGCCACAAAGGACTGAAGGTGGCTTACTATCAGCTAGTGAAAATGCCCATAGAACACACAGATGAATGTTTTTTCCCAAAATTCCAAGCACATGCTAATTGAAAATCAAGAACCAAAAATAAAAAGATAAATATAATAAATTATATGTGTGTGTGTGTGTGTGTGTGTGTGTGTGTGTGTGTTTGTATATATATGTATACATACACATATATAAAATAAGTGATAAACAAAACACTCAAATTAATTACACAATGGAATGCCTCCACATATTTGCTTCACCAAGGGATCACATATGGCTTGACACTAAACAACTCCTCTTCCCTTGACCACACAGAAAGAAGGAAAACACAAAGTATGACTGAATGCATGAACCACCACATGCACACATGTGCCCACATACAACCAAAAGCATGTTTGTACTGATATATGCACATATGCATTGCTGCAATATACTTCAATCAGCATAGGCATGCTTAAACTTGTTCAAACCCATTTGGAGTAAACCCACACATACATGTCATGTAAGTTCTGCTGCAGTATACTTCAATCCAGACATAAGCATGCTTGCATGCATGCATTGCAACAACTGCCTTTAGGCCATTTATTCCATTTGCTGAAATTAATGTCACAACATGAGGAACAGCACAAGGTGGTATAATAAATTCTCAACTTCTACAATGCAGAGAATGCAACAACAAAATCATACAAAATGAACTGCTTACAAGTCACAAATATATCAACTAGAAGATAACATGAATACTTGAAGAAAAAGAATAGTTTAATAATGATGACTAACTTGAAGCTCCGCCCATTGTGAGTAAGAAGGAGATACTCAGGAGCCCTCACAATTGCCCTCTCAGTAGAATGTAGCTCGATACACTCCTCAAAAGGAACTAATTGTTCTAAATTACTTGCATCGTCATGGAACTTTGGCTCAACTTGCACTGTCCACTGTCAAGAATATAATGTTAATTTATCAATAAAAAGACAAACATTGTAGATAATCAGAAATCCAGAGGCAAAAACCTCTTGCTGGTATTTGTTGTACAATAGAAGCAACCACTAAAGCATAAAACATTTCATACAACCTTATTAAGTAAACATAAATTTTCAAAACTTACTCAGATACAGCAAAACCTTTATAAATAAATTTTCCAAAAATTAATAATCTCACTTAAATAATAAAATCTTTTAGTCCTAACTCAAGCTAGTACTAAATTAATAACCTTGCTAAATGCATAAGATAATAATTTTTTTAGAAAACCTTAAGGGCCCTAGGAAATATAAATTAATACCTGATGAAGCACATAAATTTTTTTTTTTTTTTTTTTTGATAGATAAATGGAATTATATTAAACGGAAAGAGGAAGCACTAAAAACAATGCCTTCAAAGTGTACAGGGAGTATACAAAAGCAGCCCAAAGGCTCGAAACCAAGGAGGGGAGGAAAGAAACAAAACACTTCACCTTCCCTTACTTAGAGCCTAGCCAATCAAAAAAGTTAACAAGAAAAGAAGGGCTCAAAACTATAAACACCCTAACCCAAGACCAAAGATTATATACAAAAGAATATTTCGGTCTTTGAAGCAAAAGCTCCTCATTCCCAAAAGCTAACAAATTTTTTTCCTTTCAGACTAACCAAAATATACATAAGGGGGCCATTTGCCAAGCCTTTTTACGAATTTTCCCCACAAACGCTCCATGCAACCCAAGAAGAGTTTCCTTCACTGAACACAAGAGAACCCAAGCCACACCAAATAGGGAGAAAAGAAGATTCCACAAAACCCACGTCTTTACATAATGAAGTAAAAGGTGATCCACCGTCTCTACTTCATAAAGGCATAGAAATACCTATTTTTCATAGAGTACCCCCTCCTCTGAAGTTGCTCCAAAGTTGAGATTTTACCCCAAGAAGCCTCCCAAGCAAAGAAGGCTACCTTAGGAGGCACATTCGCCCTCCAAATACTACCACAAGGGAACAAAGGAGAATCTTCGGGCTCCAAAATAGAATAAAGCAACTTTACTAAGAAAGCACCACTCTTTGATGTTGTCCAAACCACTCTATCTTCGTCCTCCCTTTGCACCCTAAAGGCTTGGATCTTAAGCATAAAACGCTCCACCATCTCAATCTCCCAATCATTAAACGCCCTTGAGAAAAGAGGGGTCCAACCATCCCCATCACCATCTGGGCTCCAAACATCCGACACCCAAGCATCTTTAGACAGGGAGATGGAAAATAAAGAAGGGAATGACCCACAAAGAGGCTCATCTCCACACCACTTGTCCTTCCAAAATCTCACTCTCCGTCCACTACCCACTTGGTAGGCTAATCTACTATTCAGAAACAACCACTCCCTTCTAATTCCTTTCCAAAGCCCGACACCATACCTCCCACTTATGGCCCAAGTGCACCATCCCCCCTCCTCTTCACCATACTTCTGACTGATGACTTGCTTCCAAAAAGCCTCTCTTTCATTGGCAAAGCGCCAATTCCACTTACTTAAGAGAGCTATATTCATCAAAGCTAAATTTCTCAAACCCAAACCACCTTTCTTTTTTTCCAAGCAGACTAGGTTCCACCTAACAAGGTGTGGCCTCTACACAAGAGCTCCCCCACCCCACAGAAAATCCCTTTGAATGTATATATAGCACATAAAATATATATATATATATATATATATATATAGCAAACAAAAATTCATAATACAGTATGAATAACTTTTACAACTTCTACTCTTCTCAATTCAACTCTTTCTCGGAACCATCACATACTTAAAACATCTTTATCTTCTAAAGCATTACATTTTAACACCACATCTCCTCCTTTTAGGAATGTTTATATCTTTTAAAATTAATAACCATGTCTTCTTTTTTAGGGTCCTTAGGCTTCTATATATTAACTTTACCACATCCATTGTTTTTGGATTTATAAGTCATACATATACAAGTAATGTATAATAGAAACATAATACTCTCTCTAAATTAATAAATATTCATTTATCAATAAATCAATAACCCTACTAAAATACTATTTTGTCTTGGTCTCAATAGTGTTATTTGATTGGGGTTTTACTTAAACTCAGCACCACAAATACCAAGAAGCACCAAATAAACACAAAACTGTTGCATGAACAATATTTTGCAAGACATTGCATAAATGAAATGACATTCCAACAAACTGCCAGTATTTCAAATACAATTTCATATTCGCTAATTGTACCTAATCCAAAATTACTAGAAGTTGGAGAATCAAACAAAGAACATCTCCACAATCAAATAAATAGATTTGTTTATTAGGGCGGTTATTTAAAATTTCACACCAATAACTTTTCAATGCAGAAATATAGCCTGTGAATGCAGTTTAGACCAGAATGCTAATCTTGGAATGGGTAGTAACAGATTTTCACCAGTTCAATTCATGTTTGTGATTTGCAGTCAGAGATAAATCACGTTTTTAAAAAAAAATAAAAATAAGAAAAAACATGCTGCATAAAAATCAAGATGAAGATGGCCAATTGTGTGTTCTGAATAACAGATGAGTAACTGGTGCGGCCAATAGCTGTTCCCATCCCCATCACGGGAGATGCCAACCATCACTCCTATCTACAAACACAACTTTGTGTGTCCTGATGAAGTGTGTTTTAGATAGATAGCACCTCTGTGTCATATAATAAATACAAAACAGGGAATGCATGTGAGGAGAAGTTGTGTGCAAATGATATCAGTTTCAAACCTAACCAAATTTCTTTTTCTTTCTTTCTTAATGTGGAAACAGAAAATTTACTAGAAAACGCTGAAAGGGGGAGCATTGACTAGGTACACAGGAAGCCTACAAGGATCAGAAGAAGAAGAAAAGAAATAAAAGCAACTGAGAAGGCCTCACAAAGGTCCAAAACAAAAGCCTCAAGGCATCCCCAACTTATCACCAAAACAAATAACTAATAATAATAAACACATAAATAAATAAGCCTCATCCCCTGCCTTTGGCCAGACAAACAAGAATTTAAGGTGTATTTCAAATTTAGCATCAAGCCTTCAAAGGTTCTCCAATCCCACTCCTTTCATAAACACCATGTAAGCTCAGATGAAACACCTTCCACATTTTCCATCGACTATTTCCAATTTAGCTGCCATGCAAATTGGTTATGGTATCTTCACTAACTTGATAGAACTCAAAAGACACCAAAAATGGGAAGTTACAAACCCCATAGCCACCCAACATCTCACACTGAATAAGAAGTTCAGTTGGTTCCACCTTTTGTTTGCACATGCAGAACTAGTTAACAAGCACACTCCTTTCCCAGTCAGCTGATCAATAATAGTAAGGATCCTCTCCCACAGCCTTGCACACAACAATTCCACCTTGAATGGAGCAGAAGATCCCCATGACCAACACAAGGGCAAACAGACATCGAACCTTGGAGAGAGTGCCTTGCAGTAGGATTTTACCAAGAAATAACCCCTTCTGAAGACCTTCTTCGCTAACTTGGATTCCAATTCTGCCCAGCAACAATCTAGAACTGCTTGACAAGAAAAACTCCACGGATTCCAGCTCCCTGTCATCCTCTTATGATCATCACGTTCCAATATTGACTACCACCTTCACTATTTGTTGTGGTACAGTATAGATCCAGAAAGTTATCATTAAGGACTTCTCCATAGTAAACAGCACACCAGAACTTGATCCTAATTCCATCATCCACAAAGATACTAGCAGGACTATGAAAATTGGCTTTCCACAAGCCCAACCAAAGGCTCTGCTGTCCCACCTCTTTTGCAGAGAAAAATTTGACCAATTAACCAAATTATATTTCCTCTCACTCCCCAAAGCCTCCAAAGGAAATCTTTCTGAAGCTTCACTAATCTGTTCTATATTGATACCAACATGATAAAGGTGGAAATAAAGTAAACAGGGAGGCTCAAAATGGTATTTTTGTCAAAAATAAACCTAAATTACGATTGCCTCGTTAGCTTTGCAAAATATCATTGGCATACAACAAATAAGATTCCTTTCTCCTCCCCACTTTAAAACCCTGGATGAAACCTCCCTCCATTGCTCTACAAATAAAGCAACTTGAGGCTTTCATTATTAGAGCAAAGAGATACATTGGACATTACCCGCATACCCCTCAAACTATGAACATTATCCCCAAGGGCAAGAGGAAAAGGTTGGGTAAAAGATCATTTCTGACTATTTAATCTAAAAGTCTCACACAAAACTAAAGTAGGGTTCATAAAAGGGAGAAAGCTTATTTGCTGTCACATGATTGACAAATACCTATATATTTTTATTATTAAAAAAAAAAAAAGAAAAAAAAAAAAACGAATTCTAGAGAGCATCAAGCAAACCATGCTTTCTGGTACGGACTGTTGTGCAGTGAAGAAATAAACTCAAAGATGGGTTAGCTGAATGAATACTCAAATGGAAGAAATAACAGCACAAGAAATCCATATTTGTCTATTAACACATTTGCAAGAAGTTACAGGGAGCACTAACAATGAGATCAGAGAAAGTCAGGTAAGATGGTTTAATCATTTTTAATGATGAATGACTACAGCACCAGTAAGAAGTAAGCATAACTGATTGAGTTCTATAAACTTGAAAAGCAAACAAACTTATAAATTTAAAGTGTGTAAAACAAAAGTGACTCATTTCACATTAGGAGACTCAACTGGCTTAGAAAATTTAAAAAACAAAATCAAGGTATCATAGTCAGGGTCTTTTTCGTTTTTAAATAGACAAGCAAGTCATTGAGATGAGTTTGGAAATCCATGTAATCAGTTTCAAAATCTCACCTCAGTAGACTGATGGCAG
The DNA here is from genome assembly GCA_030254885.1 of Vitis rotundifolia. NCBI lineage: Eukaryota > Viridiplantae > Streptophyta > Magnoliopsida > Vitales > Vitaceae > Vitis > Vitis rotundifolia. Next base: position 16,675,465 of record CM058166.1, read on the forward strand.
CGACTAGCTTCCCTTAGGTAGATGCCCCGTGATGTAGAAGCTGCAATGAAAATGCATCATAATAACAATGTAATTTGATTGCAAGTAAAATTCTTAATCTTCATACAGGTGCAAGAAGCCTGGTCATAGGTGAACCAATTATTGAAACGATTTTTTTTTTTTTTTTTTTTTTTTTTGATAGACAAAGGCAGATTGAATTAATAAACGCCTAAAAACCAGGGGCCTATGTATACAGACAATATACAAACAAAACCCAACCAAGCTGCAGAAAGGAGAAACAAGACCTACAATAGGGAGGCTAGTCTCCATTAAGGACACCCAAAAATTCAAAAAAGAGGGATTGTCTAACCCCAAAACCTGCTGATACGAATTAATTGCAGGAACATCCATAGACAAGAATAATTCCAATGAAAAGGCTTTATGGGGCCCAATACTAACAAGTAACAAGAAGAACCTATTTCCTTAAACAATTAGGACCATCTGTATAACCACATAATCAGTATGCTTAGAGCAGCTTCTAAATAGGATTCACATGTATGATATGTCATATCCAAATATTAATTTTATAAGCACACAGATATGATATGATAAAGCATAATGCACTTGCAAAATCAAAGAGGCGCATGACAGTCGAACTCAATTTGGCAGGGTGTGACGATAGAGAGGGAGGGAGCGAGTGAGCGAGAGCAAGAGAGAGAGAGAGAGAGAGAGAGAGAGAGAGAGGCTTACTTGATTTACCAGCTTCATTAATCTTTATTTGATACCAAACATTTGGAAGATCTCGAGACTTTTGAATATATCCATGTGCCCTATGATGCAATTATTTTCAAGATTATTTCCAATTTTACATAAAGCTCAATCTATTTCTCATAATTAAAAAAAAAAAAAAAAACAGCAAAGGCCCAAAGTGGCAATCTAACTTGTCAACTTGCATAAGCCCTTGCCCAGTGGACAATTTATCCTCTGGCAAACCACCCACGGGGACAGATGTGTTCTCGAGAGCCCTTCGAACACTGTATGGACTCACTGGAATGCCCTCAGCCTGCACAGGCCATGTTAAATGTTTGAAACATCAGTTAGACATGCATATAAAGTGTGATGACAGAAGGACAAAAACAAAACTAAATCATGTGAATGGAACCTTCATTGCACTGATAAGTAATGCAATTCCTCCACAAGCGGATGGAGATGACATTGACGTTCCATTCATAAGCATGCGTCTTTGAAGAGTCCATGTAGGCACAGGCGCTACAGCTCCACCTGGAGCACTTATGCAGACACCAAGATCACCATCAACTGTTGGTCCTCGGCTAGACCTGCACCCCATTTCATTCAGCTATGCATTAAGATTCAAATCAAAACAGTAGCATGAAGGTAGCATAGTAGAGGGGACCCATTTTCTAAGGTCAAAACAAATGAATAATTTACTGCTAATAACTTGCTGAAACACAAAATTTTCTTTAAGGGAAGATTGTATACCAAGTGTATTCAAGGCCTTCAGGTGGAGGTTCAACTACGCAATGAGCTCCAGCAGCCATTGCAGGAGATACATATGCACCAACACCTATAATGCTTGAAGTGGTACCACCAGGTGAGCCCACAGTGCTCAATGCTGGCCCACTGTTACCAGCACTACTGACGAATATCAAATGATGCTTATTCACTGCCTAATGTTTAATAAACATTGTCACCACAACTTAATAGAGGGAGCATGAAAAACTAATGAAGAAAAGAATTTGTAAATCATCATGCCAACAATCAAATATCAAGTTTTGGAACTCATACTTCATTAACAAGGTCAACAAATCGTCCATAGTCAGGCAGCATTGTAGGTTCTCCATAACTCATGTTGATGAGATCACACTTGTGCTGCAAATAAAATGCACAATATCCATCATCAAAATTAACCCTACAGCAAATTAATTCTAGAATAGAAGTTAATCAATAAAATATTTATATATGTCACATAGCCAATGCCTGAAGTGCTCAAAACATAACTTAGCTAAGCAAGAGGCAAAGTATAGAGACAAACAGCAGGAAGAGTATGGTGAAAGTATTAGCTGGAAATGAACGTCCCCATAAGTAGGAAGACACAATGTACAGTCCTTGAAATCCTCCACAAGAGAAAAAGTTATATAGATTACTTCTACAAAATCAATTCACCAGCATCATAGGAACTATAAAGCTAACCTCCACAGCAGCTATTAACGCTCTGGTCAAGCCTGTCCCTGTTTCCATTGAACCTAGGCGTGAGTCTCCAATTTTACAAGATATTATTTGTGCTCCAGGTGCAACTCCATTCAACAATGGTTCCTGTACAACAATGGCATATTTCAAAAGGTAAATTTGTTTACTATAAAAGAAATGCAGGAATAGAGTATGCTATTTTCGAATGTTAATAGCATATTACCTTTGGGTGAAAAGCAGTAGCAATACCAGCAACATGAGTACCATGGGGGGAGCTATCTGTCACAATACTCAAGATATTGCCTTGATCATATACATTAACGACACATGAGCAGGCATCTAGTTTGCTAAACACGCCAAACTTTCTTTCAATCCTGCAAAGTTAGTGTACATGGAGCTAGTTAAACATTAAATTTATTGGAGACAAAAAAACACCTTCGTCACCAACTCCAGCACATTGATGAGCTAAAAAATAAATTAAAAAAAAAAAAAAGAAAAAAAAAAGAAAAAAAAAGAAGAATAAGATATGATGGAAGAAAAAAGAAAAAACAATAATAATAACAGGTCGGTAGCAATCAGAATACATTCCTAAAATCAGAGGATTGAACAAAGTAGCCAGAACAAAGATTTGAAACATCGACATAAATTCTTGTTTCTGGGTATATTTGTGTTTGAGCTTCACAACTCTCTCCATGACTATTGTTTAGACAAGGCCTTTCCTAAGCTGTTTATCTTAGGACCTTATGGGAATTTGGAAGACAAGTCATGCCTTAGACAAGTGAAATGCCTATCACGAGCAACATAAAAGGTTGTTTCCAAGTGCAAGTTCCATCTCCAAGATCTGGGGGTGGACTAGAAATGAACAGAATCTTCAACATCCTGGCATGATGTGTCTCTTCAACATCATGCAATATCAAAATCAATTTGAGCTTTGGAATGCAGGCAATTGATTTTATGTAAGCCCCATAAAGCACAGTCAAGCCCCTCTCTTTTCTCCAAAATAAATCAGAGGGAGCAAACTTCAGATGCTTCATCGGAAAGCAACTCAACAACTGTTTTCATACAACGGTAATCCACCTTAAGCCAGAAAAACTGCATCAAAATTAAAACTTCTATACAGAAAAGATGTTTCATCTTCATTCAAATAAATCTTATCACCATATAAAACTATAAGAAAAAAATAAAAGATTTTCCAGCACACAATATTGTTACTGGTGGATCAAACATACCTATAATTAGTTAGGGGTACAAAATCAGCAAGTTTCCCACACCCTGGGTCATCCTCAAGACTCTGTGTATCAAGAGCAACCCTCCATAGTTCTCCATCATTCCAGACAACAGCATCTATAATAGGTCCCTTGTCATCATAGCTCTAAAACATATAAACATGGTTACTTACAATTGAAGCAATAAAATAGTCAAGTGGACTAGATGAGAAAAGTAATCCAAAACACTCCAAACTCACTTCAGCCTGTTTCTGGAGGAAGTCAACCCTGTTTTGGAGGTCTTCACGAGCCCTTTTCAACTGTGCATCCTCCACTTTGATGTGTTTCTGGACCAAGCAATTTAAAACATTATAATAGCTGGTGACAATCATGGTGCAGGAAATGCAAGTGTACTGGAGCAAGAATGTGTCAGCAATATACTACAGAGATGCTCTGAAGACCGCTTGAGCTTGTCAATAAACTATTTATAAACGTTTTTATAGACAGATGGAAAATTTTAACCTTATCCACAATCTTCTACCATTTTATGCAGTTAGCATACAGAATCATCTCCATTCCATATCACAGGCTTTTCTTCTTGAGGAAGTTGGGTGAAAATTAGCATGAATGCAACGAGACACAAAAAGTAAAATGCCCTAGACATCAATAAAGTATCATAAAACATTAACTTACAATAAGGGGAAGTGACAATATTAATAGTGCATCAAGAATTGAATGATGTTTATTAAAGTCAATAATTTGCAGGTCTATTATGCTGAGTCACTGACTAATTAACAACAGAAGTTAGTGCAATAAGAAATAGGTGATTTGGAAAAAAAATGCAATATGGAAGAAATTAAGTAATAGAATTATCCAAAACCTGGTCGAATTCATCAAGATTCTTTACAGCCTCAGCTATTGCTTCCTGATGCTTTTCGTCCCACTTTTTCCTTCTTTCTTTCTGTCACAAAATAATTAAGGGGAAGAGATGAGAAGTTAGAACTGAGGTGATCCCAATCCAAAGTATCAAATCAATCAGTCATAAGTTCATGATTACAGTCTAACCTTCAAACGAGAAGTCAATGTCTCTGTAAAAAGCTCATATACGAATTTATAACCCACATGCCACTCCCCAGAAGGGTTCTTCCACGAAGAATTTACAACCAGAGTTGCCCCTATTACAAATTGTATGATAAAAGCAGAGAATGTGTGTGAGGAACATACAAAAATAATAATCTTTATAATCAATAATAAATCCAAATAATATTAATTTCATAACAATCAAACATTTTTATTGATGTGTACATTTGAAAATATAATTCTCAGGGTTATTTTCATGCTCAAAAGTATGATACAGGTCAATGCTTGAAGTCAGAAACCTGATGCTCCACGAAGACAACAGTCTGAATCAGCCTTCACCACAGTTGAGGTATCAATATCTCCACTGCCAGTGCTGATAAAAGAAAAATTACTCTGTAAAATAAGTTCTAAAAACCATGGGAATCTATGATCAAGTAGTTTTATAATACCAATCAAGAACATCAAGGATCTTCGGTTTCCCGTCTGAGGTAACTTGTAATCCAGCGGCAGCTGGGTCTACACCAGAATCTGGAGAAAAACAACACTTTAAGATCAGATATACGATCCAGCACAACTCAAGAGATAAGCACCTCCAACGTTCGACTCTTTTAAGTTTTAGCATGAACAACATTTCAAGACACCATGGAAAAAAGCTGAAGGTTCACGTCTGATATCTTAAGAACCAAAACAACATAAACCCAAAAAAAATAAGTTATCTTACATTTTCCACCACTTCCTCAGGGCCCAAACAAAAACAGACCCCCAAAAAAGAAAAAACGATTAACACCCATATCCCACTTAGTGTTCCTTCTCCACTTCCCATAAACCAATAGATAAACCAAGAAATTTTTTTCCCATTTCCCATCACTTTCTCTTCACCCAAACAGAACCAAAACCCCCAAAAGAAATTCTCAAATTACCAAAAATAGCGATAACAGCCCCACGGCCATCGTACTCAGGATGCGCCTCGACGAATCGATCAGCAGCAATCTCCTTCTTAGGCATCAGAGAAGCCAAAAACGTGGACTCACTCAGCTTGAAAGCACGAACAGCACCATTGTCATCGGTAGAAGAAGACGTTGTATTGATAGAAGAACAAGGCATTGCCCTCAGCGCCCACTCTCTCTCTCCCCCCTTTTTTCTTCTTCTGCCAAGCCTCCTGGTAGACTGAATGATTAGTTTCGAGCAATGACGATCGAGAAATGTCGGACCCAAAAAGGGCGACTTGGTTGGGTTAGTCGCCCATATTGGGTTTTGCATTTGTGGCTTTGTGAAGGGTGTTTCGGTAATTTGAGTGCTTTCCGGTGGCGGTGAAATGGTGGCGCCGCCACGTTCCGGAATCTTAGTGGTTGGTTGCAGTGCGTTTTAGGGTGGGTGGGTTTGGATGGGGTTATTCCCGTGTGTGTGAAATTACTGGATTTGTCCTTTTGCGTGATTTATTCACAACCACCACCTTGGATTGTAGTAGGATTGGAATTATTAGATTTTAAGCCGCTTGGGCTTTCTAACCAATCAAAATAATATACAAATATTTTTAATTTTTCCAAATAATTATATCTCAATTTTTCAAAGTAATAATGGTAAAAAATTAAAAATATTATTACCAAGTAACTCCACAAAATAGGGTGAAAATGGCAATTTTAAACCAATGGCCCAATGCCCACACTCTATGTTGTGTTTGGCCTATGATAAAGCATCTATTCTTTAAGGAAGAAAAGTTGTCTTATCAAAGTATAATACCACTTTACTCTAAATTCTTTGGAATTAGAAATTCTTTGAAAATGATTTATTGATTTTTTATTTGAAAAATATCAATACAATAAATTGTTTCAAGACCAATCGGTGAAGGTGTTAGAAAGCGGGTAGTTTTCATCGCTTGAAGATCAATCTATTTATCTCAAATAGAAAGTTTGATCTTTTTGAATTGGGAACCCATTTGTAGGTATCGGGATAGAGTTTTTAACTTATTTGAAAAACTCTTAAACGCACTCTAAATTTTTATAAAAAAAAATATTTCTAAACATTGAAAAATACTTATATCCTCGTAAAACCATTCTCAAATGTACTTTAATATTTTTTTTTAACATTAGAAATAAAAATGATTTAAAAAATATTTATTTTTAAGAGAATAAAAATAATAATTAATTTTAAAAAAATAGTTGCAAGTTTTTAAATAAAAAATTGGTTTATGATATGATTTGGTTCAACCAGCCAAAGATTGTAAGTTTCTTATAAAATTAAAAATATTCATATATATATCTTATTAAAATAATATTATTCAGAGAATTCTTTAAAATATGATATTCTCTTGTAATAGCATTATATAATCAATATTATATTCAAACTTTACGGGCAGATGGGTGGCAAGAAAAGTTCATGAGAATAAAATAATTTATACGATCTTGGCATAGTTGGATTGGATTTTAAAGTCCCTAAATACCCTTAATACAATTTTTTTTTTTTTTTGTCATATTGCTTATAAGCTGATAGCTATCTTGACATTCTATTGGGAATAAAAAAATGTAAAATATATTGATATTAATTAGTTTAAATGAAGGATTAGATACAAAAACTTAAATGATTACAATACGAGAAAAACTTAATATATATATATATATATATATATGTATATATTAAAATTTTAATCTTTATCATTAAAAATAAAGATATAAATAATGAGATTAAAATACGAATGAATATGATTAAGGTGCAAAACATCGTATATAAAGTAATAAAGTTTAAATATATATGTGGTGTGATTTGATTGATGATATTCATCTTCACAAATACCAAATACATTATCAAAATTTTTAAATGAGGTTTTTTTTTTTTTTTTTTTTTTTGAGACTTGTTGGATTATTATTATTATTTTTCCCTAAAAGTTTACCATGTTGGTTTAATGGAAACTAATGATCAAGTAACTGCAAAAAATAGGTTGAAAATAGCAATTATAAATCAATAAACACACTTTGTGGGGACCTTTAGCACCTATTCTATAGGGAAAAAGTTGTCTTATCAAGCATAATAGCTTTTTTGACCTTAAATTCCTTGACAGCCATCAATGGAAATGCCAAAGACACCCTTAAATAACTTTGGCAGATTGGGAAGACCCCTACTTCGGATTCTTGCCAAAAGACATTTAACTAAGCAAATGAAAACTTGTGGGTAATCATGAAAAATTATGGGCAAGTGAAAAACATCTCATGCAAGCTAACATGGAGTACAGATACATGCATATGCTAATATGGATGTTGATATTTGTGGATGTTGATATTTGTGGCTACTATTAAGATTTGCTATGGTTACCTTCTTATCCTTTTGATAAACTTGTAAGTTGTAGTATGTTTTTGCTAATAAACTAACGCCATACCATGGTTTTAATTTTGACAATAAGGTCACCTTAGGAACCTTGAAATACAAAATGAGAATAGGAAATCAAATCTATTTTTTATTCACTGATGTGTTTAGATTATTTTTAGAATGAAAATAAAAATAAAAAATTCATTAATATTGGGACCAAATATCGCACTTACTAAGATTTTACTACCTTTTTTTTTTGTGGTATTACGATTTACTTTTATTCTCATCAAATTTTTAGTTATACTCTACATATCAAGCACAACCTAAGAGAAGCAAAAGATCCGATGAACAAGCAGATATGGTTGATGTAGCTTATGAGCTGAGTGAAACTACCCTTATCTCATTGATTCTAAATGTAGTTCTACTCACCTCTTAATAAAAGAGTTATAATTTTTTATTTTGTCGAGAACTTTTCCATTGGATTTAGAGATGGATTTAAGTGGTATATGTGATAAGCATGGACAAGCAAAACAAAATGACTAGAACTTCATCCATCAAGACCACTATCACAATAACATGTTCAATATTAAAATATAATGATAATATAAAATATAACAAAACTCTAATACAAGGACACTAAAATATAATGTTAAAAAATTAAGAGTGGATATGGTTTGGTTTAGGTTGGTTTTTACTATTGAGATATAACTCTTCAAGGCAAGACATAGTGTAACAAAGTTAAATTTGAGTTTTCACTATTCCATACATTTTTTGCATTAATATTTGTTTAAGCATTCCAATTTGCATCACTTACATTGTGTATAACTTAAATGCATTAACATTTGCATGAAAGATCTAAATCATGAGTTTCTTATAAGTTGATGAGTTTGTTTATAGTTGATTCATGGACTTAGATAATCAATCTGAGGTTGTAGTGCATCATGTCCTAGTTAGAGGGATGACATGTCTTAATCTTTAAGACAAATTTTCCATGATGAGTGCATTAGTGTGTATAGTTATATATTAAATAAGACTTATAGTGAATTATAATATTGATTATCAAATAGTCATAATTTCACCAAGCTATTATATTGTATGAACTTTTAAAAAAAAATTATTAAAATAGTTTTGTGGTTTTTGTGACTTTGATTTATGTGTGAGACCTTAAAATGATCATATGTTTCCTATATATTGTGTTACTATTGATTAAAGCATGTGAGAAAATATATTCTCAAGATAGGTATCATGATATTTTATAGGTTTTAGATAATATGTTCCTTTCGATGATCCTAAATACTTGTGATCATAAAATATGTGGCATTGTAATGATTTCTTTAGTGGGATTTGGGATATGCTCCTTAGTAAGTTAGAGCATGTAAATTAATTATATATGAGAATTTAAGGCTCAAGTATAGGGATAATTTTGTGAGGTTGATAGCATCTATCTCATTAGATTATGGATATAAGTTCATGAGGACTCTGTATGTAGTGGATAATAGGTCATAAATCAACGAAATTGATTAAAGTATATTTGAATAATTTTTATATCAATGTAATGACATAGGATATTGAAGTGTATTTAACTCTTTTTAATAAAATATTGAGTCAAATTTCAAAATTGAATTATGAGATAGCCAATATTTTTTTATGGGTCCTAGTAGTATGTGCTTAAGCTCACTATCTTTGTTAGTACAAAGATTTGAGGAAAATTAGAGATTTAATTATATGTGTGCATAGGAGTGGTTCGACAAAAGTGCAAAGTTGCATAATAATTTATGATTGGTTATTTTGAGGCTCTATGGAAAATTAATCATTTATGTACATAAGAGTGTTTTGGTAAAAAACATAAGGTTGCATACTGAGAAAATAAAAGTTAATCTTAAATGATAAAAACACTCAAGAGGGGGATGAATTGGGTTTTTCAAAATCTTTTTCAACACAACAAATTCAAGCACAATAGAAGCAAAAACAAAGAGATAGAGTTAGAGAAATTAAACTCTAATTTTATAGTGGTTTGACACTTTCTTGCCTACGTCCACTCTCTTCAAGCTCCTAACCAAGTTAATGTTTCACTAACTTGAAGTTTCAACCAAGCTTCTAATCTTCTTTACACTTGGATTCCGGGTCCAATGAGCTCTTACACAATCTCTTTAAGATTCAACTCACTTGAAGGCTCTAACACTTAATTCACAAGAATGATCTTCTCTCAACCTAGCTCAACAATGGCTTAAATACAAATCAAAGCTAGGATGACTCACAAGGGTGCACTAAAAGATATGCAAGTGAAGATTTAATGCACTAAGAAAGAAATGAGAGCTTTTAAGGTAATAATAAGTGGATAGACAATTAATTACAAGATTTCTCTATGTCATAAATGAAGTGGAGCTCTCAATTTATAGGTTTCTAACCTCGAGAGCCAAGAAAAACAAAAAGCAGCCTCAACCGGTCGAGCTGGGGGTCGACCGGTTCACTAGCCGTTGGAACATTTAATGCTTTGGTAGGTTACTGTTGCTTCAACCGGACCTCGACCGAAGGTCGACCGAGAAAAAGGATACCTCAACCTAGAAGGAAAGGCTATTGGATGAGAGAGAGTGTTTTTAGCACTCCTTGATCGGACCTCGATTAGACAAGGGCAACCAATCAACCAGTTCCCTAGCCGGTTGAGCCGGTTGGCCAGTGCCTCGACCGGTTCAGCCTTTTGGCCCCGAAAACCTATCTTTTTCTGTTATTTTCTTTTCTAACACTTAGGCAAGGTCTTTAGGATTTTGAAATGTTTTGCCTAAGGTATATTTGATAAAACTCGGGTTTTAATGAAATTGTAGTTTTAAAGAATAAACCGAGTTTTAAAAAATGCATGAAATGATACGTAAAACCTAAGTGCACCTATGCATTCATCTTACATTTGTTTTCTATGATTAAAAGTCTTCCAAATGTCTCGATCTTGTATCCATTAGGTCATTTGATGAATTTCCAAATTAATACCTAAGATTCTTTACAATTCAAACCAATTAGTCACTTAACATGATTTGTTATCATCAAAACCTGATTAGGAGAACCCTTGAGCTAACACATACGATTTAATGATTAATTGTTATGGATATATTTTTTTTCGAATCTAGTTAATTAATTAATTAAAATCCAATGAAGTTAATTAATAAATTATGACCTAGTTGGTTAGATTAGGTGACCCAATCTTAAGTTAAGTCATAATCACTTAATCCCATAGAAAAGTCTACATGAACCCCATGGGTTTTAGGGTTAGATTATAATCTTTAAGATAGTTTTTCAAAGACCTAGCCTGTATCTCTCTCCCTCAGGAAGTGTGTAGCCACTCCACACAAGTGTCCTGGATAAAAAAAAAGAGCGATCATGTACGTGGAAGATCACCTAGTTTTGAGATATCTTGTGCGAAATGATTTGGGTTTGACAATATTCAAACCTTAGGTATAACTTCTAGAATATTCTATAGGGCTAAAGTTTTTATTTTTATCGCTTTCGTTGTACTTATCTAAGATCTTAGATGCATGTATTAGCCCAAACGGATATAGTCGATTTTAATTAAATTGGAATGGATCAAATTTATCAACTTTGTTTGATTCAATTAATTCAGTACAAGTTAAATTTGTATCTCTATGTCATTTCTTCACATTTATCATAAAATTCAACTAGTTGATGTTATATATGTATATTCCTTTCAAAATTAACCTAATAAAATTTATTTATTTTTAAATATTAACTTCATTTCATTTGGCTCAACTTTTTTAGAGGTTGATTGGTTTGTTGATTTTTTCATTTACCCATAGGTTATCTTTTGTTGGCAAGATAGAATAGGTTACGACATACACATCATAGGATATTATTTTTATTGAAATATGCATATTCTAGAACTTTATTTTTATTGAGATATAATATCCTTGAATATTATACTCAGTGGATATGTCACATATATCCATGTTTGGTTTGTATAAGGGATAAAAAAAAAAATGAAAAATATATTATGCTTTAATGTTAGATATATGTTTAAAACAAAAATTACATTGCATCCAATATTTACTATTAAAATAAATATAAAATCTCTTTCAAATTTAAAATTATTTAAAAATAATTCAATCTATTATTCATCATTTAATTAGTACTTATTTATTTATTCATTAATAATAGTCATAGTTAAAATATTTAAAATTTATAAATAAAAATATTATATTCTATTGTTAAATATATATATATAAATATTTTTGTACATATTAAACAATACATATATTAATAATATTTTACATTGTATTTTATACATTTTTTAAATCCTTTCATTTTTGAACTATAACTTTTTTTTTTAATGATTTTTTCTTTTAATTTTGCAAAATGATTAATACAAGGAATTCAAAATATTGAAGGAAATAAATGAAAAGAATAAATTTATAAGTTATGGATATGTATATTCTCAATTTATGATTATAATATATCATGTATAAAGGTTATAAATACAGTAGAACTTTGATAAATTAATACTCAACGTACTGCTAAATTCAATTAAATAATTTTTTTTTGTTAGTCCTTATTCTAGCGCAATGTGAGAAATCAATAATTCGATAAATTTATAAAATAATAGATTAGATAAAACTCTAAGTAGTCCATTTACTACATAAATTAAGAATTTCTTAATACGCAACTAGTCCATATGATCCATTTAGAAAAATTTTGTAAAATGTATCTAATGTTACTTATATTTTCTTGAAATTAATGTCGTTGTGGATCTTTCTTTAATGTTTTTTTTTAAATGTGGAAAGAAGTACTTGTGATGCAATTTTTCGTAAATTGGAATATTTAATTCATTTAATCACAATAAAACCATATTAGCTACAATATTTTAGAAAGATAAGGAATAATTTGATAAATTAATAATTTATTGATTAATCAATATATTTTCCTTGGTCACAATGCTATTACTTTATGGATATTTACTTATAAGATGTTTAGATAATATATTTCATCATTTATCCTATTCATATTTAATTAAATATGAGATAAGATATAAAATCTTATTCCTTATCTAATTTCATATTATATCTACAAATTAAACATGACCTTTAAGAATAATAGTCTTTAAAAGGTAAAAGAACCATGAGCTAAATTTTTTTATGTTTAAGAAAATATTATAAAGAAAAAATATTAAAGAAAATTATTTTTTATGTTTAATTTTATTATGAAAAATACAAAAAAAAATAAAATCAAATACAATTGAAATTAGTTAGAAAGTATTTTAAAATTATTTCAGATTTATATAAAAGAGTGAAAATAAGTAAATGAGTTTAAAATTGTGTATAAAAATAATTATTAACTTTAAATCTATCTTTTATTTTTATTTATTTTTTCATTTTTTTCTATTTAATTTTTTTTTTTCAAAGTTTTCCCAGAATCAAACATAACCTAAAACAATCTGAGTACAATGTTGAAAATTGAAGAATCTATTTGATCGTGTGATTTAAAAATAGTTTTCTATTTTTAAAAATAAAAAATTGTTTTTTTTTTAAATTTATAACACAGTTTGACCATTATTATTTGGAAACAAATTTTAAAAATAAAGTGAAATATGTATTAATTTTTAGAGAACAAGTAGAAATTATTTTTACCAATTTTCAAAAACAAAAGAAAAATATGGACCCGTTTAAGCATGTTTTCTGAAATTTATTTTTAAGTTAAAGAATAAAATCTTTTAAAAACTGTTTTTAAGTTCAATAATAAAAAGCAATTTTTAAAAACAAGTTACGGCCTGAAATCGCCCCAAATAAGTCTTGCACACATGATGAAGAGCACCTTCATATGGGCCTCCCAGTAGAGCCCATCACAGTTGCCCATATGGACATGATAAACTGCTACTGGAAAACAGCCCACCCAAAGAGCACAAAGCACTTTCACCCTTCATGGGCTCAATCTATATGCCTAGCCCAACAATTGAAGGAGAATTCTAATAACCCCAGTTTTGATGCCAATGCCTTAAAAAGACAAGCAGGGCTGTGTTGTGATAAAAAATACATCTTCTTGTTTGAAAGAAATGATTTATTTTTATGATTTAGAGATCATTTTATTCTTTTTAATCAAATCTCTTTTTTCTTTTCAAACATTTGCCAAAGCTTATCCAAAGCTAGACACTTGTAATGTGTTCAAATACATGGAAGGTATCAACTAAGCTTCTTTGAATGCTACTTCCATTTGTTGTAAGTCAACAAAAATACAAACAACTTTTTCATTTTTCTCAACATGATTATAATGAAACCCAATTTCATTTCTATGAAAGGATGCTCAAATTATTATTATTAGTATTTTTCATCATTTGCTTTTAGCTTTTTCAAAATTTTAAATTCCAGCATGTAATTTTTTTTTCTCTCTTTAAAATAAGTAAGAGAAGTGGATAAAAGATGTCTCAAATATTTTTAGTCTACAGTAAAAGAAACATTTTACATGTAGCTTCTTCGTGTGAAAATAATATAGAAGTTAACACTAACAAATATTTTAAGATCTAAGCATCGAGGTATGATTAAAAATGGAAAAAGAGTTTATGAAGTACTAAAACATATTATATGAAGTTTGCTTATGTCTATAATTCAACAAAGACTCATCAAATGCATAAATAAAAATATAACCCAAACAAAGCAACTACTTTCTCCCATGTATATTGCTATTAATACAATAGGTAAAACAAAGTATTATGATACTATATTAGGAGACCAGGATGACATTCAAGTTGAGTTGAAAGCTTGATCATTTTAACCATTGACTTTCTCTTCTTCGATCTTCTGCATTTCCCTGTATCATCATATATGTTAAGCATTGTTCATAATATATCATATGTATCATATAATATTGTATATATTTTTTCTATATTACCTCCAAAATGTTATGCTAAAATATCATATCCCTAACCATATATAAAACCATGCTTTCTTATATGCTAATGTAGTTAGATGGAGTACATATATTATCTTATGATATGCATTTTAAAATAAATTTAATAATCCTATTTTTTTTTTCACTTGTTTTAAAAGAGAACAAAAAAAACAAAAAGGGAATAAAAAATTTGAATAAGTTATTATGTCAAGAGGTTAGAAAGGAATCCACCTGATATTAATTTTGAATGGTATTAAAAGATTCACCATCAATTTTTGTCTCTGCTCTAATGTCTATGATCGGTTAATCATGTGAAATTGTCAATCAAATTCCTTGTTAATAGAGGTAAAAACATTTTCCAACAAATTAGGAACATATACTCTCGGATTATACTCAAGCAATCAAAAATACTTGTAAAAAATATTTGGTAAAACAAATTTTCTAATTTAGCTTTAGTTCTAAATAATCACCCAACATAAAAAGTAATATCTACTCATGTAAGTCTTGAAACAATATATTATTCAAAATCAAATCATATCTTCTAAGCAAACGTTGAAGCAAATATACTAAAATACATACATCTATCATATCTTAAAAAAAGCAGAGACTTTACTTCTTTTCCAAAAGTTAAAATCCAAAAATTGGTTTACGAAAACTGGTGTCACCGTGATTGGTTAATATTTGTAGCAGAGAGACTTTGCCCATAAATTCAGATTCCTATCACAAATCTTTTTTATCATATTGTATTAATATTCAATTAACAACATACGATATATCATGAATAACAAAAGTAGAAACTACAATATTGAAAAGAACCCATCAAACTTAAAAAGTAAATAGTAATTGAAACAAAAATTGATAGAAGATGATGATGTGTTTTCACTTACTCTCAAATTGTTACGGAGCCGGTTCCACCTTATCGCTGTGGCCACATACACCCTGTCTTTAACATCATAAAGAAACTGGAAATAAGCATACCTCCATGCTTTCTTGAAGAAAAGAGCACCACAGACTCCCCAAAAGCCCACAATGAATCCAAGTGCCATGCCAATGTAGAACCATGGAATTTCATGACCACCTTCATTTTCATCAATGGCATCCCTACCTTGAGATTCTTCATCTTCTGTACAGTTTTTTGTAAGAGGGGCTCCACAAAGCTCGGGATTGCCAATGTAGCTAAGTGCATCAAAGCTCTGAAGTTGTGTGCCTGACGGAATTCTTCCCGAAAAATTATTGTATGATAGACCCAAGTGATTAAGAAATGTTAAATTCTTCATGCTTTGAGGGATTTCACCTGAGAGATGGTTTCTCGAGAGATCCAGACATTCTAAGGCTTCCATGCTTCCCATTTTGTCTGGTATGCTTCCCACCAAATGATTAAAAGATAAGTTCAAGGATTGCAATCTGGAAAGATTTGAGATTTCGGGGGGGATTGATCCCCACAAACCATTACTTGAGAGATCTATGGTTCTAACAAGTTTCAGAATACTCTTGTACTCTGATGCCTTCCCTTTCATGACCAACATAAGATTCTCATAGTTTTCTGCTCCTGAGTTATATTCGAAGACAGAAAAAGCATCATCTTCAGTGCCTACTGTTGTCATTAAACTGAAATTATTGAAACACTTTGGTATGGTTCCTGATAGGCTATTATCGGCAAAATCCAATATTATAAGAGAAGAAAGCTGGCATATTTGTGGAGGAATATTGCCAATTAATCTGTTTGATCTTAAACTGAGAACCATTAGAGTCGTCCACTCTCCCATCCAGCTTGGTATATTTCCAGAAAATTTGTTATCGCCTAAATCCAAGAGCCCCAAATATATGCAGTTTCTCAGTGAAGGTGGTATGTCTCCAGATAAGTTGTTATTGTTCAAATGCAATGCGTTGAGATGAAATAAAGAGCCCAAGGAGTCAGGAATTTCACCTGAAAGATTATTGTTTCCTAAGTTTAAACGAGACAGAGATTGCCAATACGTCCAACAATGAGGAAGCTCCCCTGATAAACTATTTGTTGACATGTCCAATATCCGGAGAATACTTTTTCCATTCAACTTTTGGCACAAGAAAGGGGAAATTGATCCCGAAAATGAGTTGTTAGCCATCTTCAATACAATAACTTGTGGAGACAATCGTGGTAACTCACCCGTGAAGCAATTAGAACTTAAATCAATGTAGGAATTATTTAGCAGAACTCCAGATAAATCCCCAGATATCTGGTTATCAGAGAGGTCGATCAGTAGATCAATATGTGAAGCCCACTTCCAGAACCATTTTGGAGCCAAGTCCACAATTCCAGAATTGGAAATGTCTAGATATTGAAGAGATGTTTGAGTTTGTAGCCACGTAGGAAAATTGGGGCCCATCTGACAGGAACTCACCAACATAACTTCAAGTTGAAAAGGAGGAACCCAATTGGACTTCACTTTGAAAATAAGAGATGTTGAGGACATGTCTAATTCCCTCAATTTGGAGAGTTTATTAAAATGAACTTCTGTTATTTTGTCTGCTAAGGAGTTATTTCCAATAAGCAAAGACTGCAAATTTGAAAGAAGCCACAAACTGCTTGGAAGAGTTCCATTTAACCTATTTCCATACAGAGATAAATACCCCAAGGATGATAAGTCTCCTAGAGATGAAGGAATTGGACCATCAAATGAATTATATTCAAGTGAAAGATAATCTAGATGTTTGAGTTGCCCTAAATGCTCTGGTATTTGCCCTATCAGCTGATTGTGTGACAAATCTAAAAAATTTAAGTAACGTAACTCGAGAATGGTGTTGGGTATATGACCCT
Organism: Vitis rotundifolia; assembly: GCA_030254885.1. Taxonomy (NCBI): domain Eukaryota; kingdom Viridiplantae; phylum Streptophyta; class Magnoliopsida; order Vitales; family Vitaceae; genus Vitis; species Vitis rotundifolia. The sequence continues at coordinate 16,692,916 of CM058166.1, forward strand.
TTAGAGAATTGTAACTTAGATCCAATAGCAAAAGACTCGTGGTGAGATTAAATAGCCAATTGGGTATCTCATGATTGAAATGATTGAAAGAAAGATCAAGAACTGTGAGAGATGTAAAATTGACATACCTAAGAGATGGACTCATGTTATCAAGTTTACAATCGTACAAGAACAACTCGGAAAGGGAAGGTAGCATAGATGTAAATTCAAGCCAATGAACTTCCTTGTGAAGGTTAACATCAAGCATGTATAGGTATTCCAAAGAAGAAAGATGAGAAATCCAACCAAAGTTATCAACATAAAGTTGGGGTTGGTAGGAGGAATAAACACCACCTAGATAGAGGGAATGAAGGTTGGAAAGATTTCCAAGTTGAGGGGGGATTAGTCCACCAAATGAAGCACGGAAGAGGTTAAGGTATCTTAAACTTTGCATGGAACCTAGGAAACTTGGAATAGGAGCACCTCCAAAATCATTTAAGCTCAAGTCCAAGTAATTCAAAAATTCCAATTGAAGCAAAACAGGACTAACCTTGCCACCCAATGAGAAATTGGAATTGCCATTATTCTTCAAATCGAGCTTGATAACCCTACCAGTAATGTTGTGACAATGGACTACATTCCATGCACAACAGTCTTTCTGAGCAGACCAAGACGAGAGGCGGTTGCCAGGATCAGAGAGACCATGTTTGAAGCTGAGAAGGGCATGTTTCTCAATTTGATTACAAAGCAAGGTGTTTGGATGAGATGAAGTGGAGATGGTTGTGAAGAGAAAGCAAAGCAAGAGAAACAAAATGATTCCTTTGAAGATTGTCATGAAGGGTGGATGAGTTACAAATTGGAAATAGGAGAGAGAGAGCTAAAATTAAAGAAGTAGATATTAACAATTTATAACACCCACATGATTTATCGTCTCTCCTCCCATGTCTCTTCCACAGTCAACAAAATATCAATTATTCAACATATCCCAATTTTATCACATATTATTTTCATGTTGCATCCCTATGTTTATTTTACATTTAAACCCTCCTTTGTATTCCCTCAAATTTTGGGAAAAAATAAGTCTCCTTAAATAACTAATAACTTTTACAAAAATAAAAAGCCAAATAGAAATTTTACACCCCTAAAATGTATAAATTTAATCTCAAAATTTTAAAAGATAAAAAAATAATAGTAACTAAATTTTAAAATCCAAATTAGATTTTTTTTAAAAATAAAATACTTTACTTTGAACTATCTAATATTAATTTAAATCTTAAAATTCATCCCACTTTTTCCTTCTTTCTGTCACAAGAAAATTAAGGTGAAGAGGTGAGGGGTTAGAACCATTAATTAACTGGTCAAATTTTCTAAGGCCTTTTCCTCGTGAAAGAGTGTGAAAGATTGGACCACGTTAGTGGCCCTTGAGACTCTGCGTCAATGCCCTATTATCAAGGACTGAGGGTCCTGCTTAGCTAGGCTGGTTAAAAACTTTTGGCATTTTTTGGATTGGCATTTATCATGCCAACACGGAACCAACTTTCGGTATGTCGACATTTTACCCTATGGTCAACGGTCCAACCCTATTTTCATTACATTAAAAAATTTTAATATGATATAGCATTGGCATTTAAAGCCAATCATGAGTGGTAGGTGGTAAGTGGAAAGTACCTAGCTAATTTCTTTACCCTATGGTCAACGGTCCAACCCCATTTTCATTATATTAAAAAGTTTTTATATGATATAGCATTGGCATTTAAAGCCAATTCATGAGTGGTAGGTGGTAGGTGGTATGTGGTAAGTGGAAAGTCTAACAAAACATCTCCGGCTCTCACGCCAATTTTAGTAGTCCCCCTCGTCAATTCTTGGAAGCCTCAACTGCTTTGGGTATGATTCGCGTCAGTCGGAATGCTCGGAGGAGCGCGTAACACCTCACCTACCCACCGTAGGTGAGTGTGGGTGTGAGGAACATACAATAATAATAATATTTTTAATCAATAATAACTCCGAATAATATTAATTTTCACTGGAATCAACACTTCTATTAATGTGTACATTTGAAAATATAATTCTCAGGTTTATTTTCATGCTCAAAAGGATGATACAGGTCAATGCTTTAAGTCACAAACCTTATGTTCCACGGAGACAATAGTCTGAATTAACCTTCATCGCATGTGAGGTATCAATATCACTACCACCAGTGGTAAAAAAAGAAAAATTATGAATATGTTTAGCAATTATTTTTTTTAAAAAAATCAGAAAATATGATTGATAACTAAAAAATATCTTTTATTTATTTTTAAAAAATAAGGTGTTTTGAGGAAATTTATATTAGTTGTTTTTTTTAATGATTTTTACTTGTTTTTTAAGATTATCTTAAAAAAATAATTGTATAAATACATAAAATAAAATGATTAAAAATAAAATATTAAATATGAAAATTATTTTTAAAATATATTTAAAAATATTATAAATAAATAAAAAATATTTTAAAATTCTAAAACATCAAATAATAATTTTAAAAAAATGTTTATAAAAACTGATTTTCAGGACTGTGTTCGACAACGGTTACTAATAGGGCGTTGATGATCTTGGCATTTGTGGGTTTTGCATTCGTTGCTTTTTGAAGGGTGTTTCGGTAATTTGAGTGCTGCTCGCTGGTGGTGAAGGGGTGGCCCCGCCACCTCCCGTAATCTTAATGGCTGTTTGCAGTGGGTTTTAGTGTGGATGCGTTTGGATTGGGGTACTCCCGTATGTGTGAAATTATTGAATTTGTGCTTTTTGTGAGATTTATTAACAACCACAGCCTTGGATTGTATGCTTGTAATTATTACTATATTTTTGTTTTTTTATTTTATTTTAAAGTAATATTAGATTTTAAGTTACGTGGATTTTTTATCCTATCAAAAGAAATCTACAAATGTTTTTAATGTTTTCCAAATAATTATTTCTCACCTTTTCAAAGTAATTATTGTAAAAATATTTATAATTTTAATTATAATACTTTTTTAAAAAATAGAGCACGTTTGGATATAAACAACATATAAAGATTTATATATTTGACATGTATCCCTCGAAAATCATTCTCCAACATATTTTAATGCGTTGGTGTAACATTAGAAATAAAAATAATTTAAAAAATATATTTCTATTTTTAGGACAATAAAAATAATAATAATTTTTTTAAAAAAATTTAGTTGCAAGTTTTCAATAAAAAATTGATTATTGATATGATTAATAATTTATTAGTTTATCAATTAAATAATAAATTATTAATTTTTTTATTAATTAATATATTTTTCTTCACACTAAGACTATTGATTTATTAATATAGTTTTTTTTTTCATGATATAAGAATGAGAGACATTGAGGAATTCCAAAAGAACTAAATAATGGGGAAAATTTTTTTAGGAATATCACTATTTGGATTTTTAATGTTTTATTCTCTTCACATCTTTAAGGAGGAAAATGGGATATTAATATTTTATTCCACCTTTTTCTTTTGACCACAATGAAATTAAGTTTAAATTTTTTCTCAATGGACTTCTATGAATAAAAAACATGAAAAAATATTAATATCAACAAATATTTTTTTGAGACTTTTAATGTCATTCTATGATAAAATTAAAATTCCCTCTACTTATAAAATTTGTGCCATATTATGTAGAATATCAATAACATGAAAGTATACTTTATACATAGAATAAATAAATTAAAATTTTTGGGGTATTTTACTTATGTACTATTTAATTTGAAGTTATGAATATATCTTGTGATGGAAACCATTAATCAAATTAACTTATTTTGTACCGTTCAAATTCCACTCAACATTCCTTATTTTTATTGGACAAATTGATTTGATAGATTAATCACTTGCCATTAACTTTGAAGACTTCTTAAACTTCAATTGGTCTTCCATTGAAGTACAAATAAAGACTTAAAAGTCTCGTTGAGTGTGAAATGGAAGACTTAAAAGTATTTTTGAAAGATTTCATGTGAAATTACTATTTATATTCCACAAAGCCCAACAACAATTCTTAAAAGTCTTAAAAAGAATCAAATTTCTTGACTACAAAAAGTAACCAAAACTTACTTTTAGAAGACCTAAAATTAATTTCTTTTTTCACAAGACATAGGCATTATTGGACAAATATTACTCATCCTATGTCATAATAACAAAAATTCTAATGGGAACAATTGAGAATACCATATCGAGAAATTTGGACTACCATAATTCATCGAATGGAACTCAATAACTCTAATAGTAATGTTGTGGCAGTGGGACTCTTGTCCATACACATCGATCTTCTCCTCCAAACCAAGATAAGAGATTATGTGCAAGATCAATGAGTGTTTGACTTAAGTCAGATTGTTGTATTGCAAGTAATGATGACAATAGATTGAGTTTTTTCGAGTACATGTCACATCCTGTCCTTAATGGGACGAATTTGGGATAATGATAAACAAGTTTATGATGAGTTCGAGAGATTTTTAAAATCCTAAGATGGGTTCAAGGTAGGTTCGAGTATGACTTTGTCCTACCTTGCCCAACCCCATCCCAATTATATATAAAGTTAACTAAAAAAATTATTTTAATTGATTTTCTTTTTCATTTTTCAACATTTTTAGCATATATATAAAATATTACTTTTCATAAAAATAAACTACAAACACTTATAACTTTTATTTATTTGTAAATTATATTTATTTTTAATAAAATTCAAAAAATTTAAAAAATTATAAATGGGGCGGGGGTGAGTATGGGAATTTCCTATTCTTGCCTCGCCATGTTTAATTTTTTTTTTTTTTTTTTATACCGGAATGAGAATAAATAAAAATAAACGGGACAAAGTTAGAATGGAGGTAATCCGTCCTAAACTCACCTCATTGTCATCCTTAATTACAAACAAAGGTGTTTGCTTTGCATAAGGTTGAAATGATCAAGGAGATAAAGGGTAAAAGAAATTTATCATAATTGCTCGGTTACTAATAGAAAGGAGGATTTAAATATAATAAGTTATAGCTCTTTCTAGGTACCCAACACTATTTAAAGACATTTTAAACATTTTAGGTAACTTATGCCACATGAATACATTGTAAACATTAAAACAATTTAAGTAATAAAAATTTATTAACATTTTTTGGGAGAAAATTGATTAATATAATTTGCTTATGTTTATTTTTTTTCTTATTTATTCAATTTTTTGATATTAAATTTATATTATAACTTGAATATAAGACATGTAATGTTTTTGCTTATTTAGTATTGCTTATTAATATATAGTTCAGTTTGTAATTTCTTTTTGAGGCATTTTAATTATAATAGAAACCAATGAAAACAATGCTAGTGATATTAGTTGTTTTTATATACTTAATCTTTTTTTCTTTTTTCTTTTTTTTATATTAAAACTATATTATATTTAATATATACAATGCAAAATATTATTTTTTTATTATTAAAAAACTCTTATAACTTTTGTTTGATAAGTGTTTGAGTTGAACACATGGATTCTTGAGTCAACAAAATAATAAATTCTCTTTACATATTTTTTCTTATTCTATTGAAAACTGCTATTATTGAATTTTGTTACCTTGATTAAGGGTCTCATATCTTTCTTTTTCTTTTATCATTGTTGACAAGATTTTGATGGTATGTATTAAAAATAAGTAAAAAATATCTATATTAGATTCTTGGTTTGATTAAGATTGGATATAACAACTCAATATATATATTATGTTGGAAAAGCTCACATACTCAATTTTGAAATATTACCTTTTTAAAACTCTTATCATAATTTATAAGGTTACATTAATGTATAACCCACAACTATATTTCATACATACATATAAAAGAAGTTGCTTTCTCGGTATGGGTAAGCTACTTCTATCATTCTATGTGAAATATTTAAAAGCAAATTTTTTTCTTTCGGTAATTTACATACCTACCAATCCATGTAAAACCTTTATTATGCCTTAAAATAGATATTATGATTTAGAACAACTTATTTCAAACTTCACTTTTCTACCCAACATAACTTGATTTGATTTGACAAGTTTGAAAAATGTAACTCTATGACCCTTACTTTAAAGACTTTTTAGATTTTCATTACTTTTTCCCCCTGTGAAAACAAAGACTTAAAAATACTTTTTAATTCATGTGAAAGAAACAATTATTCAAAGTCTAAAAGCATTTTGAGAAGAATTCATATGAAAACATTATTTAAAGCAACAATTCTTCATGTGAAAATAAAATTTTTACTTTGGTAATTTACATATGTACCAATTCATGTGAACCTTTTATTATGCCTTAAAATGGAAATCATGATTCAAAACAACTTATTTCATGCTTTAGTTCTCTACGCAATGTAACTCGTTTTGATTGGACAAGTTTGAAAGATGTAACGATATGACTGACCCTTACTTTAAAGACTTTTTAAACTTTCATTGCTCTTTCCCATGTGAAACCAAAGACTTAAAAATGCTTTTTAATTCTTCATGTTAAGACAACAATTCTTCAAAGTCTAAAAGCATTTTGAGAAGACTCCACTTGAAAACATTATTTAAAGCAACAATTGTTCATGTGAAAAGAATTTTTTTTTTCTTTTGGTAATTTACATACGTACCAATTCATGTGAAGCCTTTATCATGTCTTAAATGGAAATCATGATTCAAGACAACTTATTTCATACTTCACTTCTCTACCCGACATAACTTAATTTGATCGGACAAGTTTGAAAAATGTAACAATATGACCTTTACTATAATAATTTTAAAACTTTCATTGCTTTTTTCCCATGTGAAAGCAAAGAATTAAAAATACTTTTTAATTCTTCATGTGAAATTAACAATTTTTCAAAGTCTGAAAGTATTTTGAGAAAACTTCATGTGAAAACATTATTTGAAGCGACAATTCTTTGAAGTCTTGAAAAGAAACTAATTCTTGATTACAGAAACATAACTAAAACCAAAGGCTTAAAATTGATTTTTTTTTTTTCACAATGCACAACTTATTGGACTACTATTATTTATTCTAAGTCATAATAACAAAAAGTACTAACTTAAGAGATAGAATTAGATGTTAAAAACTCTCATTACTTAATATCTTAAGAATTTTCCTATATTTTCCCTTCCATTAATATTTTTCCTTGATGAACACGTTTCATATAAAATATATAGAAGTTTCCTAGCAATTAATGATAACAAGCATCTTTTGAATTAATGGTTTTACCTCTGGAAAATTGGTTGGCTCAAAATCTGCTGCCTGGTATGTCAGTAGAAGTGGTGGTGGTAGTTATTAAAGTACCATTTGATGAAAATAGTATATATATTTGAAAGAAATAAACTAGGATAAATAGACTAATATTTGAATCAAGAAGAGGATGCCATATACGGGAAAAAAACCTTGCTTCTATAATTAATCTTCAATCAAATAGATTGCTATTTGTGTTTGTATATTTTAATGATGTGATATTATAAGAACCTAATGTCAAAGCAAATATTTAAGGTTCTTTTTACAAAAATGCATACGTTGGAAAATCTCCCTCTGTTGTTGATAATAATTTTCCAACCTATGAACCTAAACTAAAAAAGACTTTTTATAATTTAAGGAAAACTCCCACAGATTAGGACAAAAGATTAAAATTGAGCCTTTCCAATAATAGGTGAGTCTAGATTTGGTAAATATATTTAATAAAATAACTTCATCTTACAACTTAAAATTAAAAATGATAATAAGTAATTTTATTTTTCTAAAATAATAGATAATTAGAAGAAAAATAAATTAAAATTGAGCCTTTCAAATAATAGATTTGGTTCCTTCTTTCTTTGTAACTTTATTTACAAAAGTCTAGATTTAATAATAGATTTAAGTTTAATTTTGATCTTATAACCATGAAAAATCAAAAATAAAAATGAAATAGAATGTTAAATCTCTTTTCTATAGTGATAGAAAATTGGAGGAAAACTAAAATATTAAAAAGTAGCAAAAATTTTAGATATTTTAAAACTTTTATTTATTTTTTTTAGTAACATGAAAAAGTGAAGAAAATAATTATTAAATTTTAATCTTATCTTATGTGTTCCTAAATTTTATTTTTCTTTCAAAATCATATCCTTTAAAATGTCCAAATGTCTCAAAATCATTTAGCCTCTTAAACAGGAGCCTCTCAAAATCCAATTATTCTTTGAATTTGGAATTAATATATAAAAAAATTAATCTTGCTAAGTTGAAACAATTTATTCGTTTAAAAAATATGCAGAATAAAAAGAAAATAAAAATTGTAGATATGAAATTGAGATACTTGTCAAAGTTAATAGTGAATATCATATAAATGTAGCTTACATGTACCAAGAAAACAACTTATACATATAATGTAACCTTATTAATTTGCGGTAAAAGAAGAAAAAAATATATATTATCCTAAAATTGGGGTAATAAAATTTCATGATTGTGCATGATTGTGAGCTTTTCCAATAGAACTAAAAAGATAAAAAAAATATATAGCATATGAAGAGAAATCAACACTACTTTGACAAAATGTAATGCTAAAGTCACAATGCTAATGCATGCCAAAATTTTAAAAGTAGTCAATACCATCACACACTATACATCATAAATACAATGCAAGATTTAAATATAAACAAGTTGAATAAATAAGAAAAAATTACATTAACTAATTTTCTCCTGAAAAGTATTTTATTTAAAACTGTTTAGATTATCGAAATATTTATTAATATAATTTTGATTATTAAAATATTTATTAACATAAAGAAAATAAAAATAAATTCTTAAATTGGCTTAGGATCTAAAATATTTTTATTATTTTTTGTGACTTAATTTTAATACATATTTAAAGATTTTGAGTCTCTAGATATGATGGAGCTATCTTTAATAATTTAGGTGGATTGAGTTATAATTTGTTCATTTTAATTCTTTTTACTCTATGCTTATAGTTTATAATTTAAAAAAAAAACCTTAAATAATAATTGACAATATATTTTTCCTCGTAGTATTTTTTGTTATTGTGACTTAAAATAAATAATACTGGTCCTATAAAGTATGCCTTGTGGAAGAAGAAATTAACTTTATCTTATCTAAAAGTTGGTTTTGGTTATCTTTTTGTATTAAAAAAATTTGATTCCTTCCAAGAAAGTGAAGAATTGTTGTAAGGTATTGTAGACTATAAATAGTAATTTCACATGAAGTCTTTCAAATATGCTTTTAAGTCTTTGAGTTCACATCTATGGAGGAATTTTAAGTTGACACACTATGAGAAGACCAATTAAAGTTTATAAAGTCTAATTTAAAGTCAAGGGTCAAGTAATTAAATCTATCAAATTCATTTTTCTAACTAAAGTTGTGTTGAATGGAATTTGTGGAGTGCGGAATAAGTTAATTTGATTGATGGTCTCTATTACAAGGTATATTTGATGGATGGTTTCTATCACAAGGCACATTAATGGCTTCACATAAATCAATACATATGTAAAATACCCTAAATATTTAATTTCTTTATACTTTGTATAAAGTATATTCTCATGACATTAACTATTGATATTCTATATAATAGTGAAGGTATTAAAGATAAGTCTCAAAATATTTTGAGATACTTTTGACTTATTGTTACTTTTAAGTCTCAAAAGGTAGAAATTTTTTACTAATTTTTTAATTATATTTTTATCCTTATTCTTTTGTCTGAGCCCCAAGAGTACTACTAATGTGGTTAAAGGCCACATAGATTCAAATTTCTATCCAATCTTATGGTTTTGGCCCATGTCCATCTCATATTGCCAAGCTATTACCTTCTCCTTCACATTACATTGTAACCTTAACATTGGAGGTTGTGAAAGTTTAAATGCATTTATCATGCAATTAATTTGCCTATTTATTGATTTTTAATGAGATTATGACCTGTTTGGGCAAGCCTCGTGGAGTTTTGGGAGTTTTGTTGAATGTTCTCATAAAGTGGAACAAGCGAGAAGTTAAAGACATGGATCCTATATTTAGTGTCATTAACAATGTACTAGATTCCTAATTATGTTATATTATGCCATTTTTTCACTATGTTATAAGTAAAGGATAAATGAATATACACCCAATGTTACCGAGGAAGCTTTAAACTAAATGCATGTCTTTCTAAACTAGCAATCATCCATATTATTGTTTTGAATTACTTTTCATTCTTTACAAGGCATTTGAAAAAATGAAATATTAAAAATATTCATTTATTTACCTTTTTGGGAATATTCATGCCAAAAGTCTAAAATAATCCTTACTTTAGAAAAATAATATTCATTTTTTTTAGAATTGTAGATATAACCTCAAAATTAAGGACAACAATACTTTCATTTTTTCAAAAAGTACTTTGATGCAAGACATGAGAATAAAAGTAAAAGACATGAAAATTAATTCTAGAATGGAAGTTAATCAATAAAAATATTTATATATGTCACGTAGCCAATGCCTTAAGTGCTCCAAACCTAACTTAGAGACTAACAGCAGGAAGAGTGGTGAAAGTAGCAGCTGGAAAAGAGAGTCCCTATAAATAGGAAGACACACAAAGTAGAGTCCTTGATTTCCTCCACAAGAGGAAAAGTTAAATGGGTCACTTCTACAGAATCAATTCGCCACCATCACGGATAGAGAGAAAACTAAGCTGATATACTATAACAACATTGGAACTCTAGAACTAATCTCCACAGCAGCTATTGATGATCTGGTCAAGCCTGCTCCTGTTTCCATTGAGCCGAGGCGTGAGTGTCCAATTTTACAAGATATTATCTGTGCTCCGGGTGCAACTCTAGTAAAAAATATGTCATGTTTGAATGGTAATGGGGGGAGCTATCTGCCGCAATGCTCAAGATATTGCCTTGATCATATCACAAAACACCTTCTTCATCACCAACTCCAGCACATAGATGAGACAAAAGAACAGAAGATAAGACATGATGAAAGAAAAGAGAAAATAATAATAATAACAATAACTGGTCAGTAGTAATCAGAATACATTCTTAAAATCAGAGGATTAAGCAAAGTAGCCAGAACAAAGATTTGAAACATCAACATAAATTCTCATTGCTGGGCATATTTGTGCTTGAGCTTCACGACTTTCTGCATGACTATTGTTTAGACAAGGCCTTTCCTAAGCCGTTGACCTTAGCACCTTTTGGGAATTTAGAAGGCAAGTCAAACCTTAGTTATATCAAATTTGATTTTGATTATAATTTATAAGTTATTATAATTTTATTATAGACTTTTTGAATGAAATTAAAAATTTCTTAAAATCAATTAATCAATTATAATTTTTTAAAAACTTTCTATTGGTAGAGGTTCAACCCTCTAAAATGCATTTTTGACTTTAACTTCTAGATATAACCATCATTTTCCTAAAAACTTTTAAAAAACAAAAAAAATAAAAATAAAAGACTTACAGCCTTCTTGTAGGCTAATCTATACTACTATATGGGCCTCAGAGTGATTCAAAAGGTCACCCATTGTCCATTGTGACCATTTGCCCACTTTCTTTTGCAGCCCGGTCAAACGGGCCCAACCACTTGCCCATTTCCATTTTCCAATGTCCACTGGGCCAATTCATCCTTCTCTCTTGTAGGCCCGGCTCCATTTTAGGCTCTATTCCAACCATATGATTTTAAAATATTTTTTTATTTTATCAATTTTAAAAATTATTTGGAGATTTAAAAAAAAAAAAAAACCCAATCACCACTAAAAAACTTATAAACTAAACCAAGTCCAAAATGACTTTAGTATTTTGTTATGAACATAACCACTCTTTATAAATTTATTGGTAAATAAATAGACTTCAAAATAATAAGTTTAGTAATTTATAAAAGTGAGTCATGATTGAACCATCCCTCTTTTACAGCAAAAATATATATATATATTTTTTTTCATCTTACTAGACAAATAGATGATTAAGATTTAATACTTTAAATTCTTTAATAAATCTACTATTTTTTTTAAAAAAATAATTTGGAATTATAAAAAAAATCCAATTAATTACACACCAAATAAAAACTAATTCCTAATACTATAACTATAATTGAGTATTAAAATATTAAAATTAAAATTAATCTTTTTTATTTTAAATTATTATTATTTAGTTTTTAAAAATCAATTATATTTTTATAAAGATGTTAATATGCATATGTTATAATATACGCTAAAATAGTATCGTTTTTAATAAAAAAAATTGATTTATTATTATTTTAATATACTATTATTACCCATATTTTACTAAAAATATTTGTTATTTGTATTTTACTAAAAAATATTTATCTTTTATTTATTTAATTTAAAAATTATTTTATTAAGACTTAAACTAATTTTAATTAATTTTATACATGAATTGAAATTACAATTTTATTTTTTACAAAATAACAATAAAAATTTTATATTTAAATTAATTAAATTTTTTTGTCTAAATGGTTGACTTTTGTATACGTGAAAAACTTATTTATATATTAAAAATTAAACTCAATTTTTATTTATATTATTATTATTTATTTTTTAAAAAATCAATTATATATTTATAAAGATGTTAGTATGCATATGTTATAATATACGCTAAAATAGTATCATTTTAATAAAAATATAATTTATTTTTTAATTATACTATTATTATCTATATTTTACTAAAAAAATATTTATCTTTTAATTAATTAAAATTTATTTTTTGAAGTAATTAAAATTTATTTATCTAAATTCTTGAGTTTTTTATTTTTGTTCTTCCTTAAAAATTGTTCTTGAAAACAATTTGTCAACCATCTTAAGCAACTAATTTTCATTTTTGAGTATAGGAGACTTTGGATCTATATTTTTGGACTTGACAACTAATTTTCATTTAATTTCAAGTATTTTAATTTTATATTTGTCTCATTTTTCTATCTTTTTTACTAAGTTCTAAAATAATGTCAATTTAGTCCCTTTTTAGGAGACAACTTGATCAAACCAATAGTTTGCTTTTGAGTTGATTTTTAATGAGGTAATGATGTATTTTGTAAATATATCCTTAACAATGCACTAGATTTCTTATTATGTTATATTATGTTATTTTTTTTACTGTTTTTTTTAAGTAAAAGATGTGTGAATACCAAATATTTTTAGTCTACAATAGGAGACACACATTACCTAAAACCTCTTCATGTGAAAATAACATAGGAGTTAACACTAACAATTATTTTTTATAAGGAAAAAAAATTATAAGCATTTAAATATGTGTGGAAAAAAAAAAGAGTTAATAAAATATTAAATCATACTTTCTGAAATTTGTCTAGGATTATAATTCAATAAAGACTCATCTACTTGCATAAATATAAAAATATAATTTAGACCAAGTAACTACTTTCTTTTATATGTTGTTATTAATACAAGTAGTAAAACAAAGTATTATGAAAACTATATTAAGAGAGACTTTCATGACATTTAAGTTGAGTTGAAAGCGAGATCATCTGAACAATTGATGTTTCCCTACTTTAATATTTTTGCTTTCCCTGTACCATTACATATCTTGAACATTATTTATATTAAACCATATAACATCATGCCATGCTATGTATATATATATATATATATATATATTTTCCCACATTACTACTTTTTGCTACTTTATTTTAAAATATTATATCCTTAACCATATGCAAAATCATGTTTTCTTATATGTTAAGGAAACTAGATTGAGAACGTCTAGTTTATTATTCATTTATTTTTTAGGCCTAAAAAAAAGAATTATAATCATTTTAATAAATTATTATGCTAATCAAATGACAAATCAAAAGAGTAGAAAAGTCTCCATTTGAAATTGTTTTTGGTATTGTTAAGATTCACCATCAATTCTCTTCTCTTCTCTAATGTTTGGAGTAGCTTAATCATGATGAACTTGTCAATTAAATTCCACGTCAATAGAGATAAAAAAAATAAAAAAAAATAAACCTAAAAACTTTTGTCAGCAAATTGGAAACAAGTATTCTCAAATCATTTTTAGGGAATCAAGTATACTTGTAAAAATTATTTTGTTAAGGACTTTCGCTAATTAAGTTCTGGTAAAATTTCTTTATCAAAACTATCCCATCTTTTCATACAAACCAGTCAATATTTGCAGTTATAATACACACACATACACCACTCTCAGTCCTATTGTCCACCTCACTTGTATATTCCTTTACTTTTTCATATAGTAAATTACTGAAATATCCCCATTAATTTTCAGGTTACGAATAAATCAAATTATTTATTTATTTTTTTGTGCTAAAAAAAAAATTTGCATAACTTGTTGACAAAGAGCACATTCGTCACACATGGAATCTCATTAGTTAAGTATTCCAAAATTATTTGACCTAATTGATGACATTAGCTTTACACCTTTCATTAATCCCTTTATAGGTGGGTGCAACCATGGACTTTGGAAAATGTTATCTACAAAAGAAAGGAGGTAAAAAAGAAGGGAAGATTAAAGATGTGGACCAGGGTTCAATCCGCAAATGGGGGCTGATGCCACCCCTATGTAGGGCCATATCACACACCTGACTCGACATAAAAATAACTTTAGCTCATGTAAATCTTGAAAAATGATTCAAATTCTCAATAAAAGCTGAAACAAATACATTAACACGTGGCTCCCATATCCTAAAAAAAATAAAAATAAAAATCAAATCAAATCAATAAAATTAAATCCAGCCCCTTTCATATTTGTACTTGATTGAGAAAAAGTGGTGTCATTAATATTTGTAATAGTACAACAGACTTCGCTCATAAATTCATATTCCTATTTCAAATCTCTATTGCCCCATTGTATCCAAATTTTGTTCATAATATATAAGATAAAATGAATAAGAAAGTATAAACTGAAATATTAAAAATAACCGATCAAACTTAAAAATATTAACTGAAGCAAAAATTGATGGAAGATGATCAATGATGTGTTTCACTTACCAACAGCCTCCTCAAATTGTCGTGGAACCAATTCAACCTTATCGCTACCGCCACATAAACCCAGTCTCTGACGTCATAAAGAAATTGAAAATAAGCATACCTCCAATTTTTCTTGAATATAAGAGTACCACAGACTCCCCAAAAGCCTACAATGAACCCAAGTCCCATGCTAATGTAGAACCATCGCATTTCAGAACCTTCTTCATTTTCATCAATGGTGTCCCTACCTTGAGATTCATCATCTTCTGTGCAGTTTTTTGTAAGAGGGGCTCCGCAAAGTTGGGCATTGCCAATGTAGCTGAATGCATCAAAGCTCTGAAGCTGTGTGCTTAATGGAATTCTTCCCCGAAATTGATTGTATGATAGGTTCAACCGATTAAGAAATGTTAAATCGGCCAAACTTTGAGGAATTTCACCTGAAAGATGGTTTGTGGAGAGATCAAGAGATAGTAAAGATGTCACTCTTCCAATTTTCTCTGGTATCCTTCCCATCAAATGATTTCGAGACAAGTTTAAGAACCGCAGTCCAAAAAGTTGTGACAATTCAGTAGGGATTGATCCAGACAAATTATTACTTGAAAGGTCTACCATTCTAACATATTTAAGAATCCCTTTGTACTCAAGTTCTCTTCCAACCGTCACCAATACAAGACCCTCCAATTCATAACTGGAATATTCTAAATCAGTAAACAGGTCATCTGGAGTATCTCTTGTGGCCATTAAACTGAAATTATTCAAACACCTGGGTATAATTCCGGACAACTCATTATCTGAAACATCCAATACTGTAAGAGAAGAAAGTTGGCAGATCTGTGAAGGAATTTCGCCAATGAATTTGTTGGATCTTAAACAGAGAGCTTTTAAATCTGTCAATTCTCCTATCCAATTTGGTATATTTCCCAAAAGTTTATTACCACTTAAATCCAGGAGCCCCAAAGATGTGCAGTCTTGCAAGGATGAGGGTATACTTCCAGATAAGCCATTATTCTGCAGGTGCAATGCTTTGAGTGAAAATAAAGAGCCTATGGACTCAGGAATTTTACCCGAAAAGTTGTTGTTTCCCAAGTTTACATGAGTCAGAGACTGCCAAGACTTCCAACACAGAGGAAGCTCTCCAGATAAATCATTATTTGACAAGTCCAGCGCCTCCAATTTACTTCTTCCGTTCAACTTTTGGCACAAGAAATGAGAAATTGGTCCCGAAAACGAATTGTTGGCCATGTTCAATACAATAACATTTGGAGACAATGCAGGTGACAGACCGGTGAAGCAATTAGAGTTCAAATAGATGCTGGTATTGTTAAGCCAAACTCCAGATAAATCCCCAGATATCTGGTTATCAGAGAGATCGATATGTTCAAGATGTGAAGCCCACTTCCAGAACCATGTTGGTGCTTTGTCCACAATTCCTGAGTTGGAAATGTCTAGATCTTGAAGAGATGCTTGAGTTTGTAGCCATGTAGGAAAATTGGGGCCCATCTGGCAGGAACTCATGGACAAGTATTCAAGTTGAAAAGGAGGAACCCAATTGGACTTGACTTTTAAAATAAGAGATGTTGAGGACAAGTATAAGTACTTCAATTTTGACAGTCTATGGAAATGCACTTCTGATATTGTGTCTGCTAAGGAGTTATTTCCAATATATAAAATCAGCAAATTTGAAAGAAGCCCCAAACTGCTTGGAAGAGTTCCATTTAACCTATTTCCACAAAGATATAAGGAGATCAAGGACGATAAGTTTCCTAGAGATGAAGGAATTGGACCATCAAAGGAATTATCTCCAAGTGAAAGGAGTTCTAAATGTTTAAGTTGCCCTAAATGCTCTGGTATTTGCCCTGTCAGCTGATTGTATGACAAATCTAAATCATTTAAGTAACGTAACTCTAGAATGGTGCTAGGTATATGACCCTTTAGAGAATTGTGACTCAGGTCAAGGTCCAAAAGACTAGTACTAAGATTAAATAGCCAATTGGGTATCTCATGATTGAAATGATTCCTAGCAAGATCAAGGGCTGTGAGAGATGTAAAATTGACATACCCAAGAGATGGACTCATGTTATCCAGTTTACATTCGATCAAGTATAACTCAGAAAGGGAAGATAACATGGATGTAGACTCAAGCCAATGAACTTCCCTATGAAGGTCAACCTCTAACATAAGTAGGCATTCCAAAGAAGAAAGGTGAGAAATCCAACCAAGGTTCTCAACATAAAGTTGTGATTCATAAGAGGAATAACCACCTAGACCAAGAGAATGAAGATTGGAAAGATTTCCAAGCTGAGGAGGGATTAGTCCACCAAATGAAGCATAGAAGAGGTTAAGGCTTGTTAAAGTCTGCATGGAACCCAAGAAATTTGGAATAGGAGTACCTCCAAAATCATTGAAGCTTAAGTCCAAGTAATTCAAAAATTCCAGTTGGAGCAAAGCAGGACTAACCTTGCCACCCAATGAGAGATTGGAACTGCCAAGATTTATCAAATCGAGCTTGATAACTCTACCGGTGATGTTGTGACAGTAGACTCCATTCCATTCACAACAATCCTCCTGAGCAGACCAAGATGAGAGGCGGTGTGCAGGATCATAGAGAGCACGTTTGAAGCTGAGAAGGGCATGTTTCTCAGTTTGATTGCAAAGCAAGGTGTTTGGTTGAGAAAAGGCGGAGATGGTGGAGAAAAGAAAGCAAAGCAAAGGAAACACAATCATTGCTTTAGAGATTGCCATCAATGTTGGATGAGTTGAAATCATTCCTAGACATAAATTAATATTAACTATTTATCAACCCACGTTTGTCCCACAATCAGGAACATATCAATAATTTAGAAATTTGCATCATCCCCACATTACGATTTATTATTTACCGTTAAAATATGTAGATTTAATTTTAAAATTTTAAAAGATAAAAAATAATCGTCATTAAATATTATTGGCAAAAAAAATAACACTAACCATTGAATATTAATAATATATTGTGATTGAAAATAAATAAAATATTTTTAATATTCAAAATTATATTTTTTTTCCTTTTTTCTCTGTCTTTATTTTTTTTTTCTTGTGCAACTATTATCTTAATTTATTTAATTTGCATTTAACCTTTTGCATGTAATAAAACACTTGGCTCATTTTGTATGTTTAAAAAGTTAAACCTCATTTATTATTTATTTTAAATAAAATATTATTAACAATTAGTATTTTTAAGTTATTATTATTTATTTTCAACAAAAAATTACAAAGATGTTAATATCTTTACGTTTCTAATATATAATGAAATAGTACATTTTTTATAAAAAATATAATTTCTGATTTTATTATACTATTACTATTTGTGTTTTATTAAAAACTATTTATTTTTTTAATTGTGTGTAATTACAAAACTATTTTTATTTTTAATAAGACTTGAACTAAATTTAATTAATATTATATAAATTGAATTTACAATATTTTATAAAATCAAAACAGGAAAATTATTCTTAAAAACAACTTATCTAAACAAGTTTTTTGTTTTTATTTTAAAAATAATTTGACAAACAACCTTATTTTTATAAAACACCAAAAAACTATTTTTTGTTCTTTTAACTTAAAAACAACTTTTAAAAACAAGTATAAAAAAACATAGTCAAATCCACAGCCTCCTCAAATGAAATATTAAAAATATAAAAGGACTATTAATTAAATTCCTTTCTCAATCGTAAGCTTTTTTTAAATAAAATTTCATAAATAAAATATAAAAACTCTCTTAAAAAATAATTTAAAAAAATAAAATAAAAGACTTATAGCTTGGCTAATCTAAATGGGCCTCAGAGTGAATTAAAAGGTCACCCATCGTAATTTGCCCACTTCCTTTTTCAGTCTGGTCAATCCGTTGAACTTTTGGACCGACAAATGGGCCCAACTACTTGTCCATTTTCATTTTATTGCATCAATTGCGTGGTCTTTCAACATCAAGACTGTAAAGACTTCAATTGTCCCACAATTAGTGAGAAACCAAAGACTTAGACATTTCATCAATTGGGTGGTCTTTCAACATCAAGACCGCAAAGACTTCAATTGTCCCACAATTAGTCAGAAACCAAAGACTTAGACATTTTAAAAAAGTTCACATCTAAATCATTATTTTTGTCTTAATAATTAATTTTATTATCAACTTTATTTTACTATTTCTTAAAATTATTGAAAGAAAATCTTTTTCTTGATTATAAATAGAAGTTCTAGCAAGTTGCAAAAGTTTGAATTAAATAATGAAAAGAAAATGTGATTTATAGTTTCCTACTAATTAGGTCTAGGAGTTTAGTGCCCTGCCAGGGTCTGTTTTTGTCCCAGCAAGATGCTTAATTTGTTGAAGCCTCTAACCATTGGACAACTTATGTGAAGAAGATAGACCATAGTTAATAAATTAGTGAGAAACTAACAATTAAACCACGATCTTATCCATTGCATGCTATAAAGTTTGAGTTCTAAATGGTTTCTTGCTTGTGCCATCTGCAGTAGGTATTTCATATTCTACTAAAGACCTTCTTTTGGGTTGGCATGGGCTTAACTTGGGGAAGTAATGAAAGGTGTAGAATATTTGTGTTTAACTTCAATTAACCATCAATTAGATCAACTCACCCAAGTTATAACCTTATCTACCATAAGAAGTGATGCATGACAGCCACATATATATATATATATATGTGATGGAGGGTAAAAATGATGATCCAAAAGCAAGGCAAGGGATGTACATGATGTTATTTTGGTGAAAAATTAATTGCTAAGTTATATTGATTGCCATTATACCAAATTTGATTTTGTGAAATTTTATTATAATTTGATTTTGATTATAATTTATAAGTTATTATAATTTCATTATAGGCTTATTGGATTTTTTGATGAAATCAAAATTTCTTAAAATCAATAAATCAAAACATCAATGAATGAATGAATGATAAGATTTTTATCAAGAATACTCTAAACCGTTAAATATGAGGATTAATTCATCAAATATTTAAAGTTTTTATTTGATTTTTTTTAAGCTTTCTATTGATAGAGGTTCAACCCTCTAAATTTGTAGTGTGTGGTGTCTTATAATAATTAATTCATCAAATAATTAAAATAATTAATTCATCAAATTTTAATTATTAAAATTCTTGTAATGTGTGGTATCTTAGGCGAGAATGGAGTTTCTCTTCTTCATCTTTTTTTTTTAATTGAAAACAATAAGATAAGCTAATTTTACAATTTTTAAAGAATAGTATTAGTATAAATAACTTTTTACATATGTTAAAATAATTTTTTTATAAGAAATAACATTTGCTTCTTTCTAATCTAAATGGGCCTTAGAGTGAATTAAAAGGTCACTTCCTTTTGCAGTCTGGTCAATCCGTTGAACTGCTGGACTGGCAAATGGGCCCAGCCACTTGCCCATTTTCATTTTATCACATCAATTGGGTGGTCTTTCAACATCAAGACTTTAAAGACTTCAATTGTCCCACAATTGGTGAGAAACCAAAGACTTGTAAAGACATTTTAAAAAAACTTCACATCTAAATCATTATTTTTGTC
This sequence comes from Vitis rotundifolia, assembly GCA_030254885.1. Taxonomy (NCBI): domain Eukaryota; kingdom Viridiplantae; phylum Streptophyta; class Magnoliopsida; order Vitales; family Vitaceae; genus Vitis; species Vitis rotundifolia. The sequence goes on from CM058166.1 coordinate 16,713,377, forward strand.
TTAATAATTAATTCTATGATCAACTTTATTTTGCTATTTCTTAAAATTATTGAAAGAAAATCTTTTTCTTGATTATAAATAGAAATTGTAGAAAAACTACTTCCGTCTCTTTAGAGTTCATTTTAGCTTATTTAATGAAAAGAAAATATGATTAATAGTTTCCTACCAATTAAGTCTAGGAGTTTAGTGCCCTTCTAGGGTCTATTTTTGTCCCGAAGATCCTTAATTTGTTGAAGCTTCTAACCATTGGACAACTTATGTGAAGAGGATGGACCATAGTTAATAAATTAGTGAGAAACTAACAATTAAACCACAATCTTATCCATTGCAAGGGAAATAATAAATAGTTTTGAAAAATTGAATTATGGGAAAGTTGTGAATATCATTATAAGTTTGATATTTACTATTTAAATTTAGACATAACTCGCTTTAATGGGACAAATTTGATTGATGTAATTGCTTGTCCCTTAATTTAAAGACTTTTCAAACTTTCTCAATCTTTAGGATTGGTTTTAACATATTTTATACGTCACATCAAATTACTTATAATTTCACTAAAAAGCATCATGGAAACTTGAGAGAAAGTGTAGGACTATAGTTATCCATTAAATGAAAAATAATATCTTAAATTGATTGAAGAGATATAATTAGTTTTTGGTTGTCAATAGCAACATTTTTTTCTTGTTCAATTAAAGTAGTTGATGTCATGGAATTTTGTTAGCCTAATTTAAGGTTAATATTGATCAAGTTTAACATTTGATTTTATTTAATCGTACTATTAGGAAAAGAATAAAACAATAATTAATATTTTTATGATCAAAATTCATGTGTATACCTCATGATTTCAAAAGTCTTTCACATAATTTAATATCAAGTTGATATCTACCAACTTTATGTAGATTCCACATTAGGGAATAATATTTCAAATTGGTTCAAGAGGTATAATTCATTTTTGCATGTGAATACTAGTAATTTTTCCTTGTTCAATTGAAATGGTCACTATCATGAAATTTTGTTAGCCTAATTTAGGTACTAATACTTTATGGACTAAAAATGAGTGAAAACATTTTTACGTCTCAATTAATTGGGTCAGAGTGTAAGATTTGATTTGATTTAATTATTGTTTAAGTAAAAGAGTAAAAGCCATTAAAATATTTATTATAAGAAAAAAAAAAATTCATGGATAGAGGAGGGGGGAACCATATGTATCTTCAAAATTGATTATTGTGTTGTATGGACAATGTTAGTAAGGGATAGTTTTATTTCCTTTTATGTCCTTCAAACTTTTTTGGTTCATGAAATAGTAAGGAATTTGTAAGGATACAAAATTTTCGTACCTTGGTTTATCCATCTCGTAGGATTGGAAACCATAAGGCCATGTTTGAAAATACTAAGAAAAGAAAAAATATTAAGGAAAATGATTTTCTCACCTTCAATTTTACTACAAAATACAAATATATATAATTAAAATTATAAAAATTTATATATATATTTAAATTATTTAATTTGTATATAAAAGATAAAAAAATTAGTAAAATGAGTTTAAAGTAACATATAAAAATAATTTAATGATTTTAAATTTATTTTTATTTTTCTTCAATTCTTTCTTTCCTTCTACTTTGACTCTATTTTCTTTTCCTTATATTTTTCGTCAAATTTTTGGAGAACCAAATATAGCTTAAAGAATTTTTATAAAATGTAAAATGTAGACTCTTGCAATCATTGGAACCTAGATTGGGATAGTGATTTCTAGATATTTTTGGAATGTGTCCACAATGTAATTGTAAAGAGACAATGAATAATATATTTGCCAAAATTTGAAATGTCGATTCAACAAAGATAATTAGTTAACTTGAAACTCTTAACTACCATCCAAAATACAAAGACTCTGACTCATCGGTAAACACATCCTAACAAACCTTTCAACAATTTTGATATTTCTATGAACTTCAACAAATGTGATGTGAAAGCAATTTGTCTTCACTTGTAACAAACCAATATTTTTTCACTATTAGGAAGATGATACTTTTCTTTTTCAAATATTTTTCTCTTTCTTATTACGTCTTGTAACTAAAGTCATTATAGTGTTGGTCTTTTGGTTTTTAAACTCCTGATTATCACTATTACTAATTGAAAATTTGTTTCATGAAGAATGATTATCATAGAATATATAGATGACTTAAGACTAGATGACCTTTGTTCTAAGTTGGTGTACACTTAAAAATTGATATTTTAGTTTTAAGATTCCATCCCCCAATTTTTTCTCGCATTCCATCCAAATGATCTACCTAAATTATTATTTGGAAAGTCTTATCATTCTAATATATTGAAGAATCCCTAAGTACTCTAATTCCATCTTTAAATATGCATTAAAATTAAGTCACGAGAGTAATAAAAATATTTTAGATCCTAAAACAATTTAAGATTGTAATTTAATTTTTCTTATATTATGAAATATTTTGATAATCAAAATAATATTGATAAATATTTCAATAATCAACATAGTTTTGGATAAAAATAATTTCTAGGAGAAATTTGATCAATGTTATTTCTTCTTATGTATTCAACTTGTTTATATTTAAATCTTATTGTAGTTATGATGTATGGTATGTGATGGTATTCACTATTATTAGAATTTTGGCATGCATTGGACTTGGGACAATAGAATTACATATTGATATGGTAGGTTGATATGTCTTCTCATGTTTTTTTTTTTTTTTTCTCTTGGAAAAGCTCCCAATCATGAAATTTATTTATTACCTCAATTTTGGGGTAATACTTTTTTTTTTCTTTTACCATAATTAATAAGGTTACTTGATCGTATAACCTACTTGTATATTGAATTTCAGGCATATAAATCTTAGGAAGATTATTTTTATTTTTCAAATTAGAAACTTCTATATTAAAGTAAAATATCCAAAAATTTTATAATTTAAGGAAGTAAAATTTTTTTGACTCCTTAATTTTTTTTTAAAACAAATTTGAATTTTTTTTTAATGAAAACCTATAAGAGTTATTATACCTTATATAAGAAATACTATTTTCATATTTTAAAAACAAAAAATTGAAAGTATATGCAGACAAAACAATAAGTATTTTCTTTATTTTTTATATTATTAAAACAAATAGATGAAGATTTTAGAATTTATAAAATTTTCATTAATTTTTTATATTTTAATCTTCTTTTTTTTTTTTATTGCTCTATGAAATGAACCAATATTTATTTTATTTTTGCTTTTCCATGGTTAGAAGATTAAAATTAAATTTAGAAATTCTCTAACAAACTCTTTTAAAATGAAGTTACAAGGAAAGATGTTAACATTTTTCTTCTTATCATTTATGATTGCAAAGTAGGAAGCAAACTTAAAAATTTATTAAATTGATTATAAAAATATTTGGTTTTGTCAAATATCAACTTCTTGAAAAGACTTTAAAAACTAAAAAAAAAAAAGAAAAATCACTTAATTTCCCATAAAGAGAGAGAGAGATTAGTTATAGTATTATTAAATAAACCACGCATATGTAAGGAAAGAGAAATTAGTTTAGTATCACGAAATAAACCCCGCATATCTAGATAAATATTTTGAAAACTACCTTTCACTTATTTTCACATCTAAAATATTTTGAAAATTACCTTTAATTATTTTCACATCCAAAAACGACTTCTTTGACTTTGATACATTTTTTTTTTTTTGGTAATTTATACCATACCAATTCATGTGAAGCTAACACCTTAAAATGGAAATCATCATTCAAGGCAACTTCTTTTGTGTTTCACGTTCTTCACCCATTATAACTCAATTTGATAGGACAAGTTTAAAAGATGTAACTACGTGACCTTTACTTAAAAGGAATTGTCAAAGGTTCATGGCTTTCTTCCAATGTGAAACCAAAGACTTAAAAACCCATTATAACTCAATTTGATATGATAAGTTTGAAAGATGTAACTATATGACCCTTACTTAAAAAGGACTTATCAAAGGTCCATGGCTCTTTTCCTATGTGAAACCAAAGACTTAAAAACCCATTATAACTCAATTAGATAGGAAAACTTTAAAAGATGTAACTACATTACCCTTACTTAAAAGGAGTCGTCAAACGTCCATGACTTTTTTCCTATGTGAAATCAAAGACTTAAAAATGCTTTTTAATTCTTCATGTGAAAGCAACAATTGTTCAAAGTCTAAAAGCATTTTTGGAAGACTTCATGTAGAAGCATTATTTGAAGCACCAATTCTTCAAAATCAATTTCTTGACTATAGAAAGATAACTAAAACCAAATTTTATATGACTTAAAATTGATTTACTTTTCCACAATACACACCTTATTAGACCAACATTACTTATTCTAAGTCATAATCACAAAAAGTATTACATGCAAAAATTTTATGAAAACTTTATTCAAGATATAACTCAAGAGATAGAATTAGATGCTAGAAACTTTTATCATTTAATATTTGTAAGAACTTTCCTAGATTTTCCCTTTCATTAGTAATTTTCCTTGATGAACACATCTTATATAAAACATATATAAGCTTTCTAGCGATTAATGATAACATACATAGTTTGAGAACTTGAGGATATTAATTATAAGATGTAAGTATAAAATAAATGCCTATCAATCAACTTAATTAAAAATCTAAGTGATTTTCTTAAGCGTCAAGGAATCATAACTTTCCACTAAAATAACTAAATAAGGTTTTATAGTTCCTTTAATTTTGCAAATGGGAAAAAAACAGAAAAAGAAAGAAAATATAAAAGAAACAGATCTTTATTGATTGATAGAATTGCAAGAATGTCAATTTCATCGAATTATTTGAATAATTAAACAATCTATTTGAAAATGTACACTTTCTATAATTGTTGATGTGATTCTTATAAAACTATCAAATTACTTCATTTCTTTTGAGTATGAAAAGAAGCCTTTGGTAGTTACCACCCTACAAATATTTGATTTGAGACCTACAATTCAATTTGTGGGTGAGAATAATGAAACCTTATAAAAACCTCCATTCTTATATTGAAAATATAAGTAACAAATTCAATTTCAATAGGTAATCAAGGGCAATACCTAAGGCAATGGTATAAGATTATGGCAAGTGGAGTCACAAGGATTTGCTAAAATACTAGTCACCAATTTCTTTTGCAATAGTCTAAATAAGATAATTGGGTTTTTAGTAAGGTTTCTTGATTTAGAAAAAAAAAAAATTCCAAAGTGCACAAAGCACTTTCAGTCCTCATGGGCTTCATAGATGGGCCTAGCCCAACATTTGACTGAGAATCCTACCGACACAGGTTTTTGAATCATATCATGATATAAGATATAAGATTAATTATTAAAAATATGTCCACACATACTCTAATAAATAAATAAAACATTTATAGCATATTTTTAAGATAATATTTAATTTTAAATATATATATATATATATAAAATAATATTTTAATTAATATTTATTTCGTAATATTTTTATTCCTGTTATATTATGATTCTAAGGTCTTTTATTTAATTTTTTTTTTCTTTTTTTTAAGAAAATTTTCAAAACACCAATATCTCTTCAAATTTTTAACCCAATTTTCTGAAAATCGAAAAAAAAAAAAAAAACCATCAAAAAATATTTTTAACCTTATTTTATTTATTTTGAAATAAAAAAACAAAATAAAAATAAATTAAATTCTTACATTCTCTTTAAAATATACCAATTTCTTCTTTTTTCCAAAATCCTTTCAAAGTATCATTTTATACTTAAATTATTTTTTAAAAAAATATTACTAAATATGACATATCATTAAATTATTTTTAAATAGATAAAGATAATATTAATTTTAAAATTTGGACTTTTTTTTTTATATATATTTTCATATATTAATGAGTCAAAACTTACTTTTTCCTATTATTTTTAAAATTAGTTAAATAATTCTTACAAAGAAACATTTTATTCCTAAGAATCCTAATAAAAATTACCATTTATTTAATATCGTTAATCAATAATGTCCGCGCAGTCTCTCAACAGCTCAAGGAAAATACATTCTCTCCTCTCAAAGTACATACAGAAACCAAATGAAAAACGGTAGCAAAGAAAACCAGAGAGGGAGCGAGGAGAGCCGTCTGAGACTCCCATATCTTTGTTGCTTTGATTGTTGGCTTCGTTCTCAGCCAGCCACAGCTAGCCCTCCACGTGGTCCGTGGTCCTCATCCCCCCATGCACAATTATCCAAAACAGGCCCAAACCAATACAGACAACAAGTGAAACCCAAAAGTTAAAATAAGGCTAAAACAAATATCCAAGTTCATGGCTCAATTCAAATTTAATAAATCAATGAAGCCCAAGCCCACGTCACTACTAAAAAGCCCAAAATCTAAGCAAGCCTAAATCAATTGAATAACTGAAGCCCAAATATCCCAAGTAAAATAATCTTAACCTAAGTAAAGCAAAGGATCCATATCAAAGAACCTGAAGTTGTCAACTTGCGTAAGCCCTTGCCCAGTTGCACCACAGTGTTCACTGCTTAATAGAGAGAGCATGCATTTGTAACCATGTCATCATATCTTAATAGAGAGAGCATGAAAGTTTTTATCTCACTCTTTCAAAGTATTTATGGTAAAAACATTTATAATTTTAAATTATAATACTTTTCTCATAAAAGTTTAGAAAAAAAATGTTGAATGTTTGGATATAAACAAAAAAATTTATATTTTATATATTATTTTTATAATGTATTGCATAAGAAAAAAATATTGTTTAATAAAAAGAAACATTCAAATAAGTAATTATTTTAATTTTAAATAATAATTCTTAAAAATTATCAAATAATTTAATTTCATAAGAAAATATTTCTAGACATTAAAAAAAAAACTTATATCCCTCGTAAAACCATTCTCAGACATATTTTAATGTGTTTGTTTAACATTTTTAAAAATATGTTTATTTTTAAGAGAATACAAATAATAAACATTTTTTTCTTTAAATTTTAGTTTCAAGTTTTCTATAACAAATTGGTTTATGATATGATTAGATTTCAATGACAAATTGGTTCAGCTAACTAAAGATTATGATATGATTGGTATGTTTCTTATAAATTTTAGAATATTTATATGTGACATTTTTTTAAAAATAATTTCATTAAAAATATGATAATATCTTGTAATAGCATTATATAATTAACATTACAAACAAAATTTGTATAATTAATATAAATTATGTTTCGACAGTGGTACTTGTTTTTATGTACATATCCACCCAAAAACATCAATCTTATTAACGCACTCATCTAAAAAATTTTCAATGTATTTAAAATACTTTCCTTATTATTCTTTTTTATACCTACCTTCTTTTTCCTTCTTTCAATTTTTTTTCTTAACAACAAACCTTAAGGAAGAGTTTTTTCTTTTTTTCTTTTTTTGAAATCTTATTTGCTAAGCAAAAAAGTGTTTGAGATAAGTCTAAGTTAATTCCAACCTTATTTATATATTTTTTTAATCCACACACTAATATTATATTTGTATTATACTATATTTTAAAGATTTTATGATTTATGTAAAATTTGAAAAAAATGTGTTGTTAAAATAATTAAAAATTAATTATAAAAAATTTAGAAGAAATAGATAAATACTAATAGTTAAATTAAGGCACCACAACTCTTTATTAATTAATTTTTCATGAAGTTCATCAAAGGAGATTAGAGTCTCACGTCCTTTGATAGTATCAACAATAGATTTGTATTCGTAGTCAAGTTCATCGAGAATCTTTTCAATAAGGTCTTCGTCATTCATGGGTTTGCCTAGAAGAGCAAGTTTGTCGATACATGTCTTTATAAATTGCATGTATTCAGTGATTGTTTGAGAACTTTTGGTAGCATGCTTGAGTTGTTCCCTAATTTGCTTGATGTAGCCTTGAGAAGGATGTGCATAAGTATAGGCAAGAATGGTCTAAGCTTCATGAGATGTTTTGCCCTATTGAATGAGTAGAATAATAGGTGGAGTGAGAGGGCCAACTAAGGCATCAAAAATTAATTTATTAAAATCAATTTAGTTGTAATTAAGAGAATTTGTATCTATTAAAATTATTGTAATGTGTGGTATGTTAGACCTGAATGGAGTTTTTTTTTTTTTTTTTTCTTTTAATTGAAAACCCCAAGATAAGCTAATTTTACAATTTTTAAAGAATAATATTAATATCAATAACTTTTTACATAAGTTAAAATAAAATTTTTATAAGAAATAATATTTTCTTATTTCCACATTAAATTCCTTTCTGAATCATAAGTTTTTTTTTAATAAAATTTCATAAATAAAATATAAAAAATCTCATAAAACATAATTTAAAAGACAAAAAAATAAGAGACTTATAGCTTGGCTAATCTAAATGGGCCTCAGAGTGAATTAAAAGGTCACCCATCGTAATTTGCCCACTTCCTTTTGCAGTCTGGTCAATTCGTTGAACTTCTGGACCCGCAAATGGGCCCAGTCACTTGCCCATTTTCATTTTCCAATTTCCAGTGGGCCAATTCATCTTTCAATCTGTTAGGCCCTGCACCATTTTAGGCAAACTAAACCAAGTCTTGCTATGAACATAGGTTTTAAAATAATAAGTTTAGTAATTTCTAAAAATAAATTGGATTAAAAAATACATCCAATTAGTACCACAAAATAGTAGGTTTAGAGTGAGTTATGATTGAACTATTCCTTCTCTGTAGAAAAATTATAATTTTTTGTATCTTACTAGATAAATAGATTCAAAATCAAGTGAGACTAAATTAAATAAGACTTAATTATCTAAATTCTTTAATGAATTTATTAATTTTTTAAAAATAATTTAGAATTAAAAAATTGATCCAATTAATTAAACATCTAATAAAAATTAATTCAGAATACTGTAATTGAGTATTAAAAATTACATAATGAAAAACTTCATATATTAAAAAATAAAATTAATCATTTTTTGTTCTAAATTATTATAATTTATTTTTTTAAAAATTAATTATATTTTTATAAAGATGTTAATATGCACATGTTATAATATACGCTATAATAGTATCATTTTTAATTAAAATATAATTTATTATTTTAATATATTATTATTATTCATATTTTACTAAAAACTATTTATTATTCATATTTTAGCATCATTACCCATCTACTTGGGATTTTTTTTTTTTTTTCATTTCCAAGTATAAGGGAATTTGCTTGTGAGTTGATTTTTAATGAGATAATGATATATTTACTTAGGATCCTTAACAATGTACTAGATTTCTTATTGTGTTATATTATATTCTTTTTTTTCACTAGTTTTTTAAATAAAGGATGAGTGAATACCAAATATTTTTAATCTACAATAAGAGACACACATTACTTAAAAGCCTCCCCATGCAAAAATAACATAAGAGTTAACACTAACAACTGTTTTTTTTTTTGTTTTAAAAAAAAAATAGCATTTAAGTATGCAAAAAAAAAAAAAAAAAAAAAAAAAATATATATATATATATATATATATATATATATATATATATATATATATATATATATAAAAGAGTTAATGAAGTATTAAATCATAATATGTGAAATTTGCCCATGAGTATGATTCAATAAAGACTCATCCAATTGCATAAATATAAAAATATAATTCAGACAAAGTAACTACTTTATCTTATATGTTGCTATTAATACAACAAGTAAAACAAAGTATTATGAAAACTATATTAAGAGAGATCGTCATGAGCTTCAAGTTGAGTTGAAAGCGAGATCATCCGAACGGTTGATGTTTCCCTTCTTTAATCTTCTTGTTTTTCTTGTGCCATTACATATTTTAAGCATCATTTATGTTAAACCATATAACATCATGTGTATATATATATATTTCCCCACATTACTATTTTTTGCTACTTTATTTTAAAATATCTTATCCTTAACCATATGCAAAATCATATTTTCTTATATGTTAAGGCAATTAGATTGAGAACGTCTAATTTATTATTCGTTTATTTTTTGGTTCCAAAAAAGAAGAATAATAATCAGTTTAATAAATTATTATGCTAATCAAATGACAAATCAAAGTCTAGAAAGGTCTCCATTTGAAATTGTTTTTGGTATCATTAAGATTCATCATCAATTCTCTTCTCTTCTCTAATGTCTACGATATCTTAATCATGATGAACTTGTCAATTGAATTCCATGTTAATAGAGATAAAAAATAAAATAAAATAAAATAAACCTAAAACCTTTTTTAGGCAAATTGAAAACAAGTATTCTCAAAACATTTTTAGGCAATTAAGTAGACTTGTAAAAATTATTTTGTTAAGGACCAATAATTAAGCTTTGGTTCTAAATCTTGAAACAATTATTCAAATTCTCAATAAAAGCTGAAACAAATACATTAAATTGTGGCTCTCATATCCTTAAAAAAAATCACATCAAACAGAAATATATAAGATAAAATGAATAAGAAAGTATAAACTGAAATATTAAAAATAACCGATCAAACTTAAAAATATTAATTGAAGCAAAAATTGATGGAAGATGATCAATGATGGGTTTCACTTACCAACAGCCTCCTCAAATTGTCGTGGAACCAATTCAACCTTATCGCTATTGCCACGTATACCCGGTCTCTAATGTCATAAAGAAATTGGAAATAAGCATTCCTCCAATTTTCCTTGAATAAAAGAGCACCACAGACTCCCCAAAAGCCTACAATGAACCCAAGTCCCATGCTAATGTAGAACCATCGCATTTCAGAACCTTCTTCATTTTCATCAATGGTGTCCATACCTTGAGATTCATCATCTTCTGTGCAGTTTTTTGTAAGAGGGGCTCCGCAAAGTTGGGCATTGCCAATGTAGCTGAATGCATCAAAGCTCTGAAGCTGAGTGCTTAAAGGAATTCTTCCCCGAAATTGATTGTATGATAGGTTCAAGCGATTAAGAAATGTTAAATCGGCCAAGCTTTGAGGAATTTCACCTGAAAGATGGTTTGTGGAGAGATCAAGAGATAGTTAAGATGTCACTCTTCCAATTTTCTCTGGTATCCTTCCCATCAAATGATTTTGAGACAAGTTTAAGAACCGGAGTCCAAAAAGTTGTGATAATTCAATAGGGATTGATCCAGACAAATTATTACTTGAAAGGTCTACCAATCTAACATATTTAAGAATCCCTTTGTACTCAAATTCTCTTCCAACTGTCACCAATACAAGACCCTCCAATTCAAAATTGGAATATTCTAAATCAGTAAAAAGGTCATCTGGAGTCTCTACTGCGGCCATTAAACTGAAATTATTCAAACACCTGGGTATAGTTCCGGACAACTCATTATCTGAAACATCCAATACTGTAAGAGAAGAAAGTTGGCAGATCTGTGAAGGAATTTCGCCAATGAATTTGTTGGATCTTAAACAGAGAGCTTTTAAAGCTGTCAATTCTCCTATCCAATTTGGTATATTTCCCACAAGTTTATTACCACTTAAATCCAGGAGCCCCAAAGATGTGCAGTCTCGAAAGGACGAGGGTGTACTTCCAGATAAGCCATTATTCTGCAGGTGCAATGCTTTGAGTGAAAATAAAGAGCCTACGGAGTCAGGAATTTTACCCGAAAAGTTGTTGTTTCCCAAGTTTACATGAGTCAGAGACTGCCAAGACTTCCAACACAGAGGAAGCTCTCCATATAAATCATTATTTGACAAGTCCAGCGCCTCCAATTCACTTCTTCCGTTCAACTGTTGGCACAAGAAATGGGAAATTGGTCCCGAAAATGAATTGTTGGCCATGTTCAATACAATAACATTTGGAGACAATCGTGGTAACTCACCCATGAAGCAATTAGAACTTAAATCAATGTAAGGATTATTTAGCAGAACTCCAGATAAATCCCCAGATATCTGGTTATCAGAGAGGTCGATCTGTACCTCAATATGCGAAGCCCACTTCCAGAAGCATGTCGGAGCTAAGTCCACAATTCCAGAATTGGAAATGTCTAGATCCTGAAGGGATGTTTGAGATTGTAGCCACGTAGGAAAATTGGGGCCCGTCTGGCAGGAACTCATCCACAAGTGTTTAAGTTGAAAAGGAGGAACCCAATTGGACTTGACTGTGAAAATAAGAGATGTTGAGGACATATCTAAGAAAATCAAATTTGAGAGTTTATTGAAATGCGCTTCTGATATTGTGTCTGCTAAGGGGTTATTTCTTATCTCTAAAGTCTCCAAATTTGAAAGAAGTCCAAGACTGCTTGGAAGAGTTCCATTTAACCTATTTTTATTAAGAAATAAGGAGACCAAGGATGATAAGTTTCCTAGAGATGAAGGAATTGGACCATCAAAGGAATTATATCCAAGTGAAAGATGCTCTAGATGTTTGAATTGCCCTAAAAACTCTGGTATTTGCCCTGTCAACTGATTGTAATCTAGGAAGAGTTGCAAAAGACTAGTGCTTATATTAAATAGCCAATTGGGTATTTCATGATTCAAATTATTCCCATAAAGATGTAGCTCTGTGAGAGATGTAAAATTGACATACCCAAGCAATGGACTCATGGTATCGAGTTCACACCCCCCCAAGTACAACTTAGAAAGGGAAGATAGCATGGACATAGATTCAACCAAATGAACTTCCCTGTGAAGGTCAACCTCATACATGGACAGGTATTCCAATGAAGATAGATGAGAAATCCAATGAAGGTTCTTAACATAAAGTGGCCTTGGTTCTAGTTTCCCAAGTGGGGCAACACCTCCTAGACTGAGGTAAAGAAGGTTGGAAAGATTTTCAAGCTGAGGAGGGATTAGTCCACCAAATGAAGCATAGGAGAGGTCAAGGTATGTTAAACTCTGCATGGAACCTAGGAAACTTGGAATAGGACTACCTCCAAAATCATTATTGCTCAAGTCCAAGTAATTCAAAAATTCTAATTGGAGCAAAGCAGGACTAACCTTGTCAACCAATCCAAAATTCAAGAGGTCGAGCTGGAAAACTCTACCAGTGATGTCATGGTAGTAGACTCCATTCCATCTACAACAGTCTTTCTGAGCAGACCAAGATGAGAGGCTGTGTGCAGGATCAGAGAGAGCATGTTTGAAGCTTAGAAGGGCACGTTTCTCAATTTCATTGCAAACCAAGGGGTATGGGTCACATAGAATTGAGATGGTTGAGGATAAAAAGCAAAGCAAAGGAAACACAATGATTGCTTTAGAGATTGCCATCAATGGTGGATGAGTTGAAATCATTCTAAGGCCCAAATTAATATTAACAATTTATCAACCCACTTGTCTCCCACACTCAACAAAATATCAATTATTGTCTCAATTGCATCATCCCCATGAACGTTACGATTTATTTACCATTAAAATATATAGATTTAATTTTCAAATTTTCAAAGAGAAAAAGTAATCATAATTAAATATTATTGGCAAAACAAATAAGACTAACCATTGAATATTAATAATATACTATGATTTAATTAAAATTTTAAAGCAAATAAAATATTTTTTAGTATTCAAAATGACTTTTTTCCCTATTTTTTTATGAATGAAATGGATGGTGGCCGGCCATAGAATTACATTGTTTAATTTAAAAAGACAAAAAGATATGATGATGCAAAGATAGTTGACCATAGAGAGGATTGTTTGTGGCTAAAATTTAATTTAATTTTTGTTCTCCATGATGTCTAATGTTTAGTGGATTCGGATTATTATTGAATTTAAAAACAAAAATTGAGATGTAAAGATGCAAGGACAGCCGGCCATAGGGAGATATGTTCATGGCCGGATATGTATGTGTTGATGGCTGAAATATTGGTGGAAATGTGGCTGAATTGTGGCTGCATGAATGGAGGTTGGCATGGTTAAAATTTAATGGATCATGAATGAGTTAAATTGTGGATGTATACATGTGAGTAACAAGGTTGTTTAAACATGCTTGGTTCTTGAATTCTTAATGATGGAAAGTGGATGTGGATGAAACTTGCATGAATGATTATTTTTCAATGAGAATTCATGGTCTTAAGGAGTCTTAGTGCTTGAATTTAATAATGAGAATATGGAAATGGTGGTAGCCGGCTATGGGAATTTAAGAATGGTGATGCTTGTTATTAAAAACAATTTAAAAAAAATGAGAGAACATGGGGATGGTGGTAGCCGGTTATGGAGACTCATTGAGGGGTGGTATTATGTCCTTTAATGCATTAAAAAAAAAGAGAGAACTTGTAAATTAGAATCCAGTTACTTAGAGATCCCCAAAAATTATTTCAATGCTTAGATATTATTATTGACTTCTTAAATGTGTGAAATAAATTTTGTTTGAACCTAAAACACTTCTCCAAATAATAGATTCAATTTAGTCTTCTAATAGGTACAATTTAAGCACTATTCTAGACACCCAAAATGTTTTTGTAAAAATAAATTATTCATGTGTCCATGTGTTTATTTTATATTTAAATCCTCCTTTGTATTCCCTCAAATTTTTTGAAAAAAAAAAAAAAATCCCTAAATAATTAACAAAGTTTAGAAAAATGAAAATCCAAATATAATTTTTTTTGAATAATAATAAATATCATCAACAACTTTACAATTTGCAAATGATGAATATAATATAGTATTTTTGTCATTGCCCACCCCCACCAAAAAGAAAATTTATTGCCTCCACCGCTCTTTGAAATATACCTCACATATACTAACTAGGAATATTTAAAAATAGTTCTATCACATCCCACACCAAAATTTATAATTTCATTATTAAAATTGGGGCATAAGAATAATAAAAGCATTTTATGTACTAAAATAGTTTGAAACTTTTGATTTAAATCTTCTTATATTAATAAATATTTTGATAATCAAAAGGGTTTTGAATGAAATACTTTCTAAGAGAAAATTGGTTAATGTTAATATTTCTTATATATTCAACCCATTTATATTTAAATCAAAGCATTGTGATCATGATATATAGTTTGAGATGGTATTAGCTATTATTAAAAATGTTGCATTAAACTTGTGATTTTTTTTTTCTCTTTTTCTATTAAAAAAGCTCACAAGCATGAAATTTGATTGCCTAAATTTAGGGATAATATTTTTCTTTACCATATTTAATAAGGTTATGTTAGAGTATAATATACATGTATAGTGAATTTCATATTAATTAAAAATGAACAAAAACAATCCATATATTTGCAAATTGATTTTATTATCATGAAATTTTATTGGAAAAGCTACTACTATAGAAAAACAATCTATATATTCTATTAGAAAAGCTACTACCATGTAATTTTATTATCTCAATTGAGGGCCAGCCTCATATCTTTCTTTTTCTTTTATCATTGTTTATAAGGTTTTGATGGTATGTATTAAAAATGAGTAAAAAAAATCTATATAATTTTCTTCGCTTAATTAAGATGGGATGTATAAGGTTTTGATTAAGATTAATTCTCTTTACATATTTTTCCTTGTTCTATTAAAAAAGTCACTACCATGGAATTTTATTACCTTGATTGAGGGTCGACTTCATATCTTTCTTTTTCTTTTATCATTGTTTATAAGGTTTTGATGGTACATATTAAAAATGAGTAAAAAAATATCTATATTATATTTTTAGCTTGATTAAGATTGGATGTATAAGGTTTTGATTAAGATTAATTCTCTTCACATACTTTTCCTTGTTCTATTAAAAAAGTCACTACCATGGAATTTTATTACCTCGATTGAGGGTCGGCTTCATATCTTTCTTTTTATTTATTTTTTATTTATCATTGTTTATAAGGTTTTGATGGTACATATTAAAAATGAGTAAAAAATATCTATATTATGTTTTTAGTTTGATTAAGATTGGATGTATGAGGTTTTGATTAAGATTAATTCTCTTTACATACTTTTCCTTGTTCTATTAAAAAAGTCACTACCATGGAATTTTATTACCTCGATTGAGGGTCGGCTTCATATCTTTTTATTTTTTTTATTTTTTATTTATCATTGTTTATAAGGTTTTGATGGTACATATTAAAAATAAGTAAAATATATCTATATCATATTCTTGGCTTGATTAAGATTGGATGTAACATCTCTAAAAAAAAATATATATATTCTCCTTTACCATTATCTCAAATTAAAGGAAAGTAGGAGCATAGTCGATTAATTACCAAATTCATTATTAGAAAGATCCTATCCTCTCATTGAAAAAAAAAAACATAGAAGTTCATAAAACTGGGCCACCAATTAAGTATGTTCAAGACTTGTATTTAATTAATTTTAAAGATGAAAAAGACTTCCCTTAACTTGCAAAGTTTTATAGCTCTCTAACGGCCAAGGGAGTCATGGCATCATTTGCATAATAAAATCAAATTAAAATTTGTTTGTGGGTGCTTTTAGATATGTGCCAAGTTTATGCAATATCATTGATATGTTTTGTGTGATTTAAAATATGAATCAAATTAATATTTTTCGTAACATCAATTTTTTCGTTTCAATATGATTCACTTCAACTAAACCTATTTGATTAATATATTACTCATTAACCATCTATAACTTAATTATGAAACCAAAGACCAATAGCTATTTGAAAACTTTTTCTATCTAAATCATAATTTCTAAAATACAAACCATATTTATTTAGGCTCACCTTTGTATGATCCAAAATTGATCGTTTGCTTCTTTTATAATAAATATCTTTTTTAACTATAAACTAAGTTGATCAAAGTGTTAACCAAATCATATACATGAACAACAATAAAGAAAAGACAAGATTTTTAACGTAGTTTGACAATCAATAATTCCAACGTGTATGGAGTGCATCAACACTTAAGAATAACACCAATCAAACAAAAAAGAAAAAGTTACAATGATGAAGGCCCTCCCATTTTCCTCTTAATTACATTCACACTCTAATTTTTTTCTCTAAAAATGAAACTTTAAATCATAAAAGGGTTAAATATACAATAGGGGCAAACTTGTCATTCAATAAATAAATAAAAATTATCTTGACCCCAACATCCCTTGCATAGCACAATAAAACTGATTCAAACTTTACAATCCAACATAAAGACACTTTGTTATCTTTTATTTTTTTAAATTTTGCTTTTTTTAGATTAAGATTATTCTTAAGTGGTCTAGAATAAAGTCATTGGAAAGTGGAAATCAATTTTAAACTTTTATTAAATCATTCTTAGATGGATTTCTATAAAATATACCTAATTTTGTTATAGATACTAAATTTCTTGGAAATACAATCAATCTTTGAAGAGTTCTCTTACTTCTTGAAAAACAAATAAATAAATAAATAGGTGGTCTAAATATTAACGACAATGGTGTTAGATAAAGCTAAAAATTAAATGCTAAAATCCTTATTGTTGAATGATAAAAGCTAAATATTTGCCAATTGATAATTTGTTATTAAAAAAAAGTCGAGATTTGAAGTTGTTTATTTTGCAATAGCATTATGAATGTGACTTGAAAAACATCATATTGTAAATTTGCCTATAGCCCATTTAAATAACCTATTTAAATGTTAAATTATTTTAATGTAAAATGAAGTCCTTTTGTGCAAAATATATTATGCAACTATTTAAGATCTTTTTTTTTTTTTTGGTGAAAATTATAGCACATATCATACAAAATTTCTATTTTGATTCTATATTTACGTATAAAATTCAAATGTCATATAAAAATTTAGGATGAAAATAAGTTTGAAAATATAATTTATTCATTAATAATTTACAATAATAATAGTTATTATTATTAGTAAATGGATTATTCCTAAAAGATGATTAAAAAAAATAAGTAGTTAAAAAAAGAAAAAAAGTCAAACTTCACTTCTAAATAATTCATTAGTTAATTTGAGTATATCATGAGTGTTTGCTATGGGCGTTTTAGTAATTTGAGTGTTTGTGGAGATGGTGATATTGTGACAATGTCCCTCAGTGATTGGTTGCATATGGTTTTTTCGGTAATGTTGAGTTTGAGTTGAGTTATTATGGTGGTACCCTGAAATTATTAAAAATATTGAAAGCACGTAAAGAAACTGAAAATGTTTTGTTTTATGCTTTAAAAATATTGAAAATCAAAGGGATAAAATAAGAAAAAATCCACATATTTTGAAGCGATGAACTTATGTTGATAAGTGTGGCACGACGGCCATCAGTATATATTACTCATTAAGCATTTATAATTTATATGTAAACTATAAATTAATGAAGGTTCAACTATGCAATGGGCTCTAGCAGCCGTTGTAAGAAAAACATATGCACCGACACCTGTAATGCTTTAAGTGGTGCCACCAGGTGAGGCCACTGTTACCCCCTAATTTCTAATAAACATTGCCACCATGACTTAATAGAGATAACATGAAAAATTAATGAAAGAGAAGAATTTGTAAATTGTCATGCCAACAATCAAATATCAAGTTTTGAAATTCATACTTCATTAACAAGGTCAACAAATCGTCCATAGTCATGCTGCTTTGGAGGTTCCCCATTACTCATGTGGATGAGATCACACTTGTGTTGCAAATAAAATGCACAACAACCATTATCAAAGTTAATTTTACAGCAAATAAATTCTAGAATGGAAGTTCATCAATAAAAATATTTATGTATATCACATAGCCAATGCCTTGAGTGCTTGAAACATAACTTAGCTAATCAAGAAGCAAAACATAAAGACAAACAACAAGAAAAGTATGGTGAAAGTATTACCTTTGGGTGCAATTCCATTCAACAATGGCTCTTGTAGAATGGCATATTTTAAATGCACAAAGAGAGTATGTTATTTTCAAATGGTAATGGCATATTACCTTTGGGTGAAAAGCAGTATATAGCAATACCAACAACATGAGTACCATGGGGGGAGCTATCAACCACAATACTCAAGATATTGCCTTGATCATATACATAATTGACAAATGAGCAAGCATCTAGTTTGCTAAACACGGCAAACTTTCTTTCAATCCTATAATTAGTTAGGGGTACAAAATTAGAAAGTTCCTCCATAGTTCTCTATCATTCCAGACAGTAGCATCTATAATAGGTCCCCCTTGTCATCATAGCTCTAATTCATACAAACATGGTTACTTACAATTGAAACAATAAAATAGTCAAGAGGACTAGAAGAGAAAAGTAATTCTAAATGTAGCTTATGAGCTGAGTGAAACTACCCTTATCTCATTAATTCTAAATGTAGTTCTACTCACCTATTAATAAAAGAGTCATAATTTTTAATTTTCTCGATAACTTTTCCATTGGATTTAGAGATGGATTTAAGTGGTATCTGTGTTAAGCATGGACAAGCAAAACAAAATGACTAGAACTTCATCCATCAAGACCACTGACACAATTGCACGTTCAATACTAAAATATAATGTTAATATAAAATATAACAAAACTCTAATACAAGGACACTAAAATATAATGTTAAAAAATTAAGAGTGGATATGGTTTGGTTTAGGTTGGTTTTTACTATTGGGATAGAACTCTTCAAAGCAAGACATGGTGTAACAAAGTTAAATTTGAGTTTCCACTATTCTATACATTTTTTTGCATTAATATTTGTTTAAGCATTCAAGTTTGCATCGCTTACATTGTGTATGACTTAAATGCATTAACATTCGCATGGAAGATCCAAATCATGAGTTTCTTATAAGTTAATGAGTTTTTTACAGTTGGTTCATGGACTTAGATAATCCATCTGAGGCTGTAGTGCATTATTTCCTAATTGGAGGGATGACATGTCTTGGTCATTGGGACAAGTTTTCCATAATGAGTGCATTAATGTGTATGGTTATACATTGAACATGACTTACAGTGAATTATAATATTGACAATCAAGTAATCATAATTTCACCAAGCTATTATATTGTATGAACTTTTTTTTTTTATTATTTTAAAAATATTAAAATAGTGTTACAGTTTTTGTGACTTTGATTTACATGTGAAACCTTAAAATGATCGTATATTTCCTATAGATTGTGTTACTATTAGTTAAAGCATGTGAGAAAATGTATTCTCAAGGTAGGTATCATGATATTTTATAGGTTTGAGATAATATGTTCCTTTCGATGATCCCAAGGACTTGTGATCATAAAATATGTGGTATTGTAATGATTCCTTTAATAGGATTTGACATATGCTCCTTAGTAAGTTAGTGCATGTCAATTAATTATATATGAGAATTTAAGGCTCAAGTATAGAGATAATTTTGTGAGGTTGATAGCATCTATCTCGTTAAATTATGGATATCAATTCATGAGGACTTTGCATGCAATGGATAATAGGTCCAAGATCAGTGAAATTGATTAAATTAGATTTGAATAATTCTTATCTCAATGTAATGACATAGGATATTGAAGTGTACTTAACTCTTTTTAGTAGAATATTGAGTCAACTTCAAAATTGAATTATGAGAGAGCCAATATTTTTTTATGGGTCCTAGTAGTATGTGTTTAAGCTCACAATCTTTGTTAATATAAAGATTTGAGGAAAATTAGAGATTTAATCATATGTGTGTATAGGAGTGGTTTGATAAAAGTGCAAGGTTGCATAATAATTTATGATTGGTTATTTTGAGGCTCTATGGAAAATTAATCATTTATGTGCATTAAAGTGTTTTGGTAAAAAACACAACGTTGCATACAATTTAATGATTAATTGTTATGGATTTTTTTTTTCTGAATCGGGTTAATTAATTAATTAAAATTCAAGAAGGTTAATTAATTAATTATGACCTAGTTGGCTAGATTAGGTGACCCAATCTTAAGTTAAGCTATAATCACTTAATCCCATAGAAAAGTCTGCATGAACCCCATGAGTTTTAGGGTAAGATTATAATCTTTAAGATAGTTTTTCAAAGACCTAGCTTGTATCTCTCTCCCTCAAGAAGTGTGTAGCCACTCCACACAAGTGTCATGGATCAAAAAAGGAGCGGTCATGTGGAAGATCACCAGGTTTTGAGATATCTTGTGTGAAATGATTTGGGTTTGAGAATATTCAAACCCTGGGTATAACTTCTAACATATTCTATAAGGCTAAAGTTTTTATTTTTATCGCTTTCGTTGTACTTATCTAAGATCTTAGATGCATATATTAGCCCAAACAGATATAGGCGATTTTAATTAAATTGGAATGGATCAACATTGTCAACTTAACTTTGTTTGATGAAATTAACCTAATAAAATTTATTTATTTTTAAATATTAACTTCGTTTCATTTGGCTCAATTTTTTTTAGAGGTTAATTGGTTTGTTGATTTTTTCATTTATCCATAGGTTATCTTTTGTTAGCAAGATAGAATAGATTATGACATACACATCATAGGATGTTATTTTTAATTAAAATATGCATATTCTAGAATTTTATTGATAATGAGATATAATATCCTTAAATATTATATCCAATGGATATGTTACATATACCCATGTTTGTTTGTATTAGGGATAAAAAAAATGAAAAATATATTATGCTTTAATGTTCGATATATGTTTAAAACAAAAATTACATTGCATCCCAATAATTACTATTAAAATAAATATAAATTCTCTTTCAAATTTAAAATTATTTAAAAATAATTAATTCTATTATTCATCATTTAATTAGTACTTATTTATTTATTCATTAATAATAGTCATAGTTAAAAGATTTAAAAGTTATAAATAAAAATATTATATTTTGTTGTTAAATATGTATAAATATTTTTTTTTTACATATTAAACAATACATATATTAATAATATTTTACATGTATTTTATTCATTTTTTAATTCCTTTCATTTTCGAACTATAATTTAATTTTTTTTAATGATTTTTTCTTTTAATTTTGCAAAATGATTAACATAAGGAATTCAAAATATTGAAGGAAATGAATGAAAAGAATAATTTTATAAGTTATGGATATATATATATATCTCATATCTCGATTTATGATTATAATATATCATGTATAAAGATTATAAATACAATAGAATTTTGATAAATTAATACTCAACGTATTGATAACCTCAATTAAATAACATTTTTTTGTTAGTCCTTATTCGAGCACAATGTGCTAAATCAATAATTCCATAAATTTATAAAATAATAGATTAGATAAAACTCTAAGTAGTCCATTTACTACATAAATTAACAATTTCTTAATACATGTACAACTAATCCATATGATCCGTCTAGAAAATTTTTGTAAAATATGTCTAATGTTACTTATATTTTCTTGAAATTAATGTTGTTGTGGATCTCATTTTTAACCTTTTTTTTTTTAAATGTGGAAAGAAGTACTTGCGATGCAATTTTTCGTAAATTAGAATATTTAATTCATTTAATCACAATAAAACCATATTACCTATAATATTTTAGAAAGATAAGGAATAATTTGATAAATTAATAATTTATTAATTAATTAATACATTTTCATTTGCCACAATGCTATTACTTTATCCATGTTTAATTATAAGATGTTAGATAATATTTTTCATCATTTATCTTATCTATATTTAATTAAATATGAGATAAGATATCTTATTTCTTATCTAATTTCATATTATATCTACAAATTAAACAAGACATTCAAGAATAATAGTCTTTAAAAGGTAAAAGACCTATGAGCTAAATTTTTTTATGTTTAAGAAAATATTATAAAGAAAAAAAAATTAAAGAAAATTATTTTTTATGTTTAAGTTTATTATGAAAAATACAAAAGAAAATCAAATACAATTGAAATTAGTTAGAAAGTATTTTAAAATTATTTCATATTTATATAAAAGAGTGAAAATAAGTAAATGTGTTTAAAATCATGTATAAAAATAATTATTAATTTTAAATTTATCTTTTATTTTTATTATTTTTTTTTTCTACTTGTTTTTTTTTTTTTTTTTCAAAGTTTTCCCTTAATCAAACATAGCCTAAAACAATCCGAGTAGAACGTTGAAAATTGAAGAACCTATTTGATTGTGTGATTTAAAAATAGTTTTCTGTTCTTAAAAATTTCTAACACGATTTGATCGTTGTTATTTGGAAATAATTTTTAAAAATAAAGTGAAATAAATAATAATTTTTAGAGAACAAGTAAAAATTATTTTTACTAATTTTAAAAAACAAAAGGAAAATATGGACCGGTTTGGACATGTTTTTTGAAACTTATTTTTAAGTTAAAGAATAAAAACTTTTAAAAATTGTTTTTAAGTTAAAAAATAAAAAACAGTTTTTAAAAACAAGTTTCATGGCCAAATAGCCTGAAATCGCCCCAAATAAGTCTCGCACACACACGATGAAGAGCACCTTCATATGGGTCTCCCAGTAGAGCCCATCACAGTTGCCCATATGGACATGATGAACTGCTGCTGGAAAACAGCCCACCCAAAGAGCACAAAGCACTTTCATGCTTCATGGGCTCAATCTATAGGCCTAGCCCAACAATTGAAGGAGAATTCTAATAACCCCAGTTTTGATGCATATACCTTAAAAAGACAAGCAGCGTTGTGTTGTGATAAAAGGCTTGGTTTTATGGATTATGGTTGGAGAAAAAGGACCAAAACTAGTGGTTTTCACATTTTTTTTTATTTACAGAAAATATATTTATGGAAATTTGTTTTGAGAGCATATTTGAGTTGTGGATGATCCATGGTCGATTCCAATGAGCAATCTATACACATCATGAGTATTTAAAATCATTTTGCAGTGTCGTGAGACTATTAACATGTAGATTCTCTTTAGCTATGTGCCAAAAAACTTTCTATAAAAAAGTGAATTCCTACCAAATCAATTTTCTACAAACTTTTATTTTTCCAACATGGAGCTAAACATTGATATTTTAGTTGACTTAAGTTTGAAAGAGCAATGTTATCCCAAGTTATGTGGAACTTTTTGGACTTGTAATTGTAACAGTGAATTCTTTTGCTACTACTACTCCTATTTGGGTATTTCATTAATTGTAAAAATTTTACAATATCGATAAGTTGATGAAGGTCATGGAAATGCTAGGGATGAAACAATGGAAAATTATGTGGTACTATCATTTGAATATTCATTAATTATCATATGATAGATATGAGGGAGAAGAAACAATATAAAAGAGAGTTAAACATTCTTAAGAAGAAATTATTGTTGAAATGAAAACATGATGGCTAGTTTCCGGAGAGTAATTAGTACAAGTCGTTCATTTGTTTTTCAAAACAAAAAGAAAACAATTTTTTAAAAAATAAAAACCATGAAAAAAAAAAACAAAGAATTATATGATTTGTTTTTATATTTCATTACCCATCCACCATCTAACACAAAAAAACTTCAAATTTTTTATTTTTTAATTATACATGTTTTTAATTTTTTGAAGTTCTCTAAATGTTTTTATTAAGCAAATATATTCTAAATTAAGATACAGTTAAGAATTATAATTTATTAATTTTTAAAAATAATTCAAGACTTAAAAAGTAATTCAATTAATATTAGAGAATCATGAAAATCAAAATTGATCCAATTAACATTAGAAGTCACTAGTAGAACTCATTTTAAATGATTTCACTAGTATCTTGTTGACATAAAACTATGTATTTATGAATTTTTTTCCTTGGCAAATTAAGTTCCAAATCAACTAAGCTTTAATATATTAGATTCATTTACAAGTCTAATAATTTTTAAAAATAATTTGAAAATTAAATAATGAATTAGTTAACTTTAAAACTTATGGACAAAAATTGGTCTAAAATAATTTTGTTGTTTCTTTTTTGTATAGAACTATAAATTTTTGAATTTTATCACTAGATAGAAGGACTCAAAATATATAAAAAATTAATATGTTGAATTCATAAATAAATCTTTTAATTTTAAAAATTAATTTTTCTTGTTTTAAAGAAATGACTTGTTTTTATGATTTAGAGATCATTTTATTCTTTTTAATCAAATCTCTTTTTTATTTTCAAACATTTGCCAAAGCTTATCCAAAGCTAGACACTCATAATGTGTTCAAATACATGGAGGATACAACTAAGCTTTTTTGAATGCTACTTCCATTTGTTGTAAGTCAACAAAAATAAAAACAACCTATTCATTTTTCTCAACATGATTATAATGAAACCCAATTTCATTTCTATGAAAGGATGCTCAAATTATTATTATTAGTATTTTTCATCATTTTCCTTTTAGCTTTCAAAATTTTGAAGTGTGGTAGGTAATTTTTTTTTTCATTAAAATAAGAGAAGTGGATAAAAGATGTCTCAAATATTTTTAGTCTACAATAAAAGAAACATATTACATGTAGCTTCTTCATGTGAAAATAATATGGAAGTTAATACTAACAAATATTTTAAGATCTAAGCATCAATGTATGGTTAAAAATGGAAAAAGAATGTATGAAGTACTAAAACATATTATATGAAATTTGCTTAGGTGTATAATTCAACAAAGACTCATCAAATGCATAAATAAAAATATAACCCAAACAAAGCAACTACTGTCTCCCATGTATGATGCTATATTAGGAGACCACGACGACATTCAAGTTGAGTTGAAAGCTTGATCATTCTAACCGTTGACTTTCTCTTCTTCAATCTTCTGCATTTCCCTGTATCATCATATATGTTAAGCATTATTCATAACACGTCATATGTATCATGTAATACGGTGTATATTTTTTTTTATATTACCTCCTTTGGCTATGTTATGCTAAAATAGTATATCCCTAACCATACATAAAACCATGTTTTCTTATATGCTAATGTAGTTAGATGGAGTACATATATTATCTTATGATATGCATTTTAAAATAAATTTAATAATCCTTTTTTTTTTTTTTTACTTGTTTTCAAAGAGAACAAAAAAAAAAAAAAAGGAATAAAAATTTGAATAAGTTATTATGCCAAGAGGTTAGAAAGGAATCCACCTTATATTAATTTTGAATGGTGTGAGAAGATTCACCATCAATTTTTGTCTCTACTCTAATGTCTGTGATTGCTTAATCATGTGAAATTGTCAATCAAATTCCATGTCAATAGAGTTTAAAACATTTTCCAACAAATTAAGAACATATACTCTTGGATTACACTCAAGCAATCAAAAATACTTGTAAAAATTATTTGGTAAAACAAATTTTCTAATTTAGCTTTAGTTCTAAATAATTACCCAACATAAAAAGTAATATCTGCTGGTGTAAGTCTTGAAACAAAATATTATTCAAAATCAAATCCCATCTTCTAAGCAAACTTTGAAGCAAATATACTAAAATACATACATCTATCATATCTTAAAAAAAGTAGAGACTTTACTTCTTTTCCAAAAGTTAGAATCCAAAAATTGGTTT
The DNA here is from genome assembly GCA_030254885.1 of Vitis rotundifolia. Taxonomy (NCBI): domain Eukaryota; kingdom Viridiplantae; phylum Streptophyta; class Magnoliopsida; order Vitales; family Vitaceae; genus Vitis; species Vitis rotundifolia. The sequence continues at coordinate 16,739,618 of CM058166.1, forward strand.
ACGAAAACTGGTGTCACCATGGTTGGTTAATATTTGTAGCAGTAAGACTTTGCCCATAAATTCAGATTCCTATCACAAATCTTTTTTATCATATTGTATTAATATTCAATTAACAACATATGATATATCATGAATAACAAAAGTAGAAACTGCAATATTGAAAAGAACCCATCAAACTTAAAAAGTAAATATTAATTGAAACAAAAAATTGATAGAAGATGATGATGTGTTTTCACTTACTCTCAAATTGTTACGGAGCCGGTTCCACCTTATCGCTATGGCCACATGCACCCAGTCTTTAACATCATAAAGAAACTGGAAATAAGCATACCTGCATGCTTTCTTGAAGAAAAGAGCACCACAGACTCCCCAAAAGCCCACAATGAATCCAAGTCCCATGCTAATGTAAAACCATGGCATTTCATGACCTTCTTCATCTTCATCAATGGCATCCATACCTTGAGATTCTTCATCTTTTGTGCAGTTTTTCGTAAGAGGGGGCCCACAAAGCTCGGGATTGCCAATGTAGCTAAGTGCATCAAAGCTCTGAAGTTGTGTGCTTGACGGAATTCTTCCCGAAAAATTATTGTATGATAGACCCAAGTGATTAAGAAATGTTAAATTCTTCATGCTTTGAGGAATTTCACCTGAGAGATGGTTTCTCGAGAGATCCAGAGATTCTAAGGCTTCCAGGCTTCCCATTTTGTCTGGTATGCTTCCCACCAAATGATTAAAAGATAAGTTCAAGGATTGCAATCTGGAAAGATTTGAGATTTCGGGGGGGATTGATCCCCACAAACCATTACTTGAGAGATCTATCGTTCTAACAAGTTTCAGAATACTCTTGTACTCTGATGCCTTCCCTTTCATGACCAACATAAGATTCTCATAGTTTTCTGCTCCTGAGTAATATTCGAAAAAAGAAAAAGCATCATCTTCAGTGCCTATTGTTGTCATTAAACTGAAATTATTGAAACACTTGGGTATGGTTCCTGATAGGCTATTATCGGCAAAATCCAATATTATAAGAGAAGAAAGCTGGCATATTTGTGGAGGAATAGTGCCGATTAATCTGTTTGATCTTAAACTGAGAACCATTAGAGTCGTCCACTCTCCCATCCAGCTTGGTATATTTCCAGAAAATTTGTTATCGCCTAAATCCAAGAGCCCCAAAAATATGCAGTTTCTCAGTGAAGGTGGTATGTCTCCAGATAAGCTGTTATTGTTCAAATGCAATGCGGTGAGTCGAAATAAAGAGGCCATGGAGTCAGGAATTTCACCTGAAAGATTATTGTTTCCTAAGTTTAAACGAGACAGAGATTGCCAATACGTCCAACAATGAGGAAGCTCCCCTGATAAACTATTTGTTGACATGTCCAATATCCGGAGAAAACTTTTTCCATTCAACTTTTGGCACAAGAAAGGGGAAATTGATCCCGAAAATGAGTTGTTAGCCATCTTCAATGCAAAAACTTGTGGAGACAATCGTGGTAACTCACCCGTGAAGCAGTTAGAACTTAAATCAATGTAGGTATTATTTAGCAGAACTCCAGATAAATTCCCAGATATCTGGTTATCAGAGAGGTCAATCAGTCGATCAATATGTGAAGCCCACTTCCAGAACCATGTGGGAGCTATGTCCTTAATTCCAGACTTGGAAATGTCTAGAGACCCAAGAGATGTTTGAGTTTGTAGCCATGTAGGAAACTTGGGGCCCATCTTGCAGGAACTCATTTGCAAGTATTCAAGTTGAAAAGGAGGAACCCAATTGGACTTGACTTTGAAAATAAGAGATGGTGAGGACATGTGTAATTTCTTCAATTTGGGGAGTTTGTTAAAATGAACTTCTGTTATTTTGTCTGCTAAGGAGTTATTTCCAATCATCAAAGTCTGCAAATTTGAAAGAAGCCACAAACTGCTTGGAAGAGTTCCATTTAACCTATTTCCATGCAGACATAAGGAGATCAAGGATGATAAGTTTCCTAGAGATGAAGGAATTGGACCATCAAATGAATTATATCCAAGTGAAAGATATTCTAGATGTTTGAGTTGCCCTAAATGCTCTGGTATTTGCCCTATCAGCTGATTTTGTGACAAATCTAAAGAATTTAAGTAACGTAACTCGAGAATGGTGCTGGGTATATGACCCTTTAGAGAATTGTAACGTAGATCCAGTTGCAAAAGACTAGTGGTGAGATTAAATAGCCAATTGGGTATCTCATGATTGAAATGATTGAAAGAAAGATGAAGGACTGTAAGAGATGTAAAATTGACATACCCAAGAGATGGACTCATGTTATCAAGGTTACAATCGTCCAAGTACAACTTGGAAAGGGAAGGTAGCATAGATGTAAATTCAAGCCAATGAACTTCCTTATGAAGGTCAACCTCAGGCATGTGTAGGTATTTCAAAGAAGAAAGATGAGAAATCCAACCAAGGTTCTCAACATAAAGTTGGGGTTGGTGGGAGGAATAACCACCTAGATAGAGGGAATGAAGGTTGGAAAGATTTCCAAGCTGAGGAGGGATTAGTCCACCAAATGAAGCATGGTAGAGGTTAAGGTATCTTAAACTTTGCATGGAACCTAGGAAACTTGGAATAGGAGCACCTCCAAAATCATTCCAACTCAAATCCAAGTAATTCAAAAATTCCAATTGGAGTAAAGCAGGACTAACCTTGCCACCCAGTGAAAAGTTCAACAAGTTACACGATATTTCCAAAAAGCCTGAGCTGCATGGATTATGGAGGTGGAGCTCGATAACTTTACCAGTTATGTTGTGGCAACGAACTCCATTCCATCCACAACAATCTTCCTTAGCAGACCAAGATGAGAGTCGATTGCCAAGATCAGTGAGGGCATGTTTGAAGCTGAGAAGGGCATGTTTCTCAATTTGATTACAAAGCAAGGTGTTTGGATGAGATGAAGTGTAGATGGTTGAGAAGAGAAAGCAAAGCAAGAGAAACAAAATGATTCCTTTGAAGATTGTCATGAAGGGTGGATGAGTTATAAACTGGAAACTGGAAAGAGAGAGCTGAAATTAAAGAAGTAGATATTAACAATTTATAACACCCACATGACTTGTCATCTCTCCTCCCACGTCTCTTCAACAGTCAACAAAATATCAATTATTCAACATGCGCTAATTTTATCACATATTATTTTCATGTTGTATTCCCATGTTTATTTATATTTAAATCCTCCTTTGCATTCCCTCGAATTTTGGGAAAAAAAATAAGTCTCCTCAAATAATTAATAACTTTTACAAAAAAAAAAAAAAAAAAGCCAAATGAAAATTTTACACCCCTAAAATGTATATAATTTAATTTCAAAATTTTAAAGATAAAAAAATAATAGTAACTAAATTTTAAAAGCCAAATTAGATTTTTTTTCTTTTTTAAAAATGAAATACTTTACTTTGAACTATCTAATATTAATCTAAATCTTAAAATTTATTAGAAAGTTATTGATATATTTGTTGCTACAAAATTACTAAAATTATTGAAAAAGTTGAAATTATTCCTAAGGCACAAATTAATATTAACAATTTATGACACCCACGTGTCTCCCGCATGATGATTTTACTTTTTTTTTTTTTTTAATTTGCTTATAAAGTTCAATCTTCTTATATTTAAATCCTCCCTTGTGTCTGAGATATATATCATTTGTGAGTCACTTGTCATTATCTACTGTTTTTGCAAATTTTGAAAAAAAAAAATGAAAGGACAAAAAATAGAAGGGAAGGAAATAAAAAAACAAATCTAAAGTTAATAAATTATTTTTTATTTTTTTTAAAAAAAAAATTGATTTCACTTATTTTAATTACTTTTTTCATATAAAAAAATTTGAAATGGTATAGTAACTAATTTTTAATTATATTTTATTTACTTTGCATTTTTCATGGTAAATCAAATATTAGAAAAATCTATTTTTTTTTTCTTAATACCTTAGGCCATGCTTGGTTCACGAAAACTCGAGAGAAAATTCAAGAAAAAGAAAATAAAGAGAAAATTTTAAAAAATAAAAAATAAAAAATTTAAAATTAATAAATTATTTTTATTTATTTATTCAAACTCATTTAACTTATTTTAGATCTTTTCTATAAAACTTAAATAATTTTAAAATACATAAATTTATAATTAGTTTTAAATTATATTTAATTTATATATATAAAACAATTTAAGATTTTAATTTAAATTTTCTTCTATTGATAAATATTGGAATAATCAAAATTTTATGAATAAATATTTTAATAATCAAAACAGTTTTGAGTAAAACAACTTTTAGGAGAAAATTGGTTAAAATAATTTGCTTATATTCAACTTGGAATCTGAAAAATACTTAACATTTTTTTGCTTTTTTTCTTAATATCATTTTGGGTATCAAGCATTTTTTTTTTTTAATTTCTCTTTCACTCTGTTTTTCTTATCATTTTTTATTCTGTTAAACTTTTTAAAAATATATTATAGGCCCAAAATTTGTTCCAATTTTATTTTTACATCAATTTTAAACTCAAAATTTGTCTTTAGATTTTAAATCCTATTTATATGTGATATTTTTAATCAACTCACCATTTAATTCTTAATTTTTTATTTTTATTTTATATATTATTTTATTATTATTATTATTATTTTATCTTCTTTTCTTTATTTTCTTTCTTTCCTCTCCCATTCCTCATCCTACCTCCCCTAACAACCCCACCCAGTCTCTCTCTCTCCTCCCATACCCCACGTCACCCCCCCTCTCTCCTCTCTTTCCTCTTCTTTCTCTTCTCATTTTTCTCTTTTTTTTGGGTTTTTTTGCTTCCCATTGCCAAGGTTGGCCGGCCCCTCTTTTTTTTTTTTATGTTCCCCCTTTTTTTTTTTTTTTTTTTTTTCCATTTCTCTTCTCCTCCCCCAACTCCCACACTGCCGGCCGGAGCCCCCCATTTCTTCTTCCCCATTTTTTTTTTCTCTCCCCCAACAGCACACCCGACCGGCCACACGCCCACTCTCTCTTCCCTCTTCTTTCTCTTCTCATTTTTTTTCTTTTTTTGAGTTTTTCTTCCCATTTTTTTTGGTGGCCGGCCCTCCATTTTTTTCCTTCCCCATCTTTTCTCCATTTCTCTTCTCCTCCCCCCAACTCCCACACTGTCGACCGGCCCCCCATTTTTTTTTTCTTTTTTTTTTCCTCTAGCCCCCCTCTGGAATGACCCACACACGGTTGGCCGGCTGCCCATCTCCCCATCCCCTCTCTTCCTTTTTTCTTTTTTTTTTTTCCTCCCCCCAACACAACACACAGAGCCGGCCCCCATTTGATTTTTTTTTTTTCCATTTTTTTCTTTCCCCATTTTTTTTTTCTTTTTTTCCTCTGGCCTCCCTCTAGAACGACCCACACACGTTTGGCCAGCTGCCCATCTCCCCATCCCCTCTCTTCCTTTTTTCTCTTTTTTTTCCTCCCCCAACACACACACACACACACAGCCTGCCCCCATTTGATTTTTTTTCCATTTTTTTCTTTCCCCATTTTTTTTTTCTTTTTTTCCTCTGGCCTCCCTCTAGAACGACCCACACACGGTTGGCCGGCTGCCCATCTCCCCATCCCCTCTCTTCCTTTTTTTCTTTTTTTTCCTCCCCCAACACACACACACACACACACACACAGCCGGCCCCCATTTGATTTTTTTTCCATTTTTTTCTTTCCCCATTTTTTTTTCTTTTTTTCCTCTGGCCTCCCTCTAGAACGACCCACACACGGTTGGCCGGCTGCCCATCTCCCCATCCCCTCTCTTCCTTTTTTTCTTTTTTTTCCTCCTCCAACACACACACAGAGCCGGCCCCCATTTGATTTTTTTTTTCTCCTCCCCACAGCCCTTCTCAGAGAACACACAATGCCACTCACGAGACCCCTCACTGCCCCCATTTTTTTATTTTTTATTGTCTTCCTACCCATTTTCTATTATTATTATTATTATTATTCATTTTTCTTCATTTGATTTTAAATAATTGTTATGGGTGAGGTTTGAATTATTGAATTAATATCAAATTTGAGCTTTGTTAATTAGTATAAAATTTAGGTTAATTTGTTGTTAGTAAATTAATATGAAATTTGAGTTAATTTATTATTGGTGAATTAATTTAAAATTTGTTAATTTAGGTTAAATTAGGTGATAATTTATATGGTTGTACTTATTTGAATTATTTAATTTGAATATGATATAATATTGCGGTATATTTTGGATGTGAGTTTACATATTAAATTGAGTTAATTTTAGTTGTGAATTTAAGTTTGTATATTAAATTGGACTTGAATTATGAAATATTAAATTTAGACATAATGAGATTTATTTTAATTTATCATGTTTTGAGTTTGATTAATTAAGTTTATATTTTGGCTATTAATTTAAAAATTTTAGATTAGGATATATGACATGTAAAATATTTTTGTTGAACTAGTTTTGTTTTTGCATGAGCTCATTTTACAATTCTATTGGCTAAGTACAGATTTATGATACGTGGAATGTTTTAAAAATTACCTTCAATTATTTTCACATCTAAAACATTTTGAAAATTACCTTTAATCATTTTCACATCTAAAAATGACTTCTTTCACTTTTTAAAATTTGTATTATGCATAATACATTTTTTTTTTTTTTTTTTTGGTAATACAATACCAATTCATGTGAAGCCAACACCTTAAAATGAAAATCATCATTCAACGTAACTTCTTTTGTGTTTCACGTTCTCCACCCATTATAACTCAATTTGATAGGACAAGTGTGAAAAATGTAACCACATGATCCTTCTAAGTAAGGACTTGTCAAGGGTCCATGGCTCTTTTCCTCTGTGAAATCAAAGACTTAAAAATGCTTTTTAATCATTTGTGTGAAAGCAACAATTATTCAAAGTCTAAAAGCATTTTTGGAAGACTTCATATGAAAGCATTATTTGAAGCATCAATTCTTCAAAACCAATTTCTTGACTACAGAAAGATAAGTAAAACCAAATTTCATATGACCTAAAATTGATTTACTTTTTCATTATACACACTTTCTTAGACCAATATTATTTATTCTAAGTCATAAAAACAAAAAGTATTACATGCAAAACTTTTATGAAAACTTTATGTAAGATATAACTCAAGATATAGAATTAGATGTTAGAAACTTTCATTATTTAATATTTTTAAGAACTTTCCTATATTTTTCTCCTTTCATTAATAATTTTCCTTGACGAACACATCTTATATAAAACATATATAAGTTTTCTAGAAATTAATGATAACATATACCGTTTGAGAACTTGATGATATTAATTATAAGATGTAAGTGTCAAATAAATGTCTTGTATAATTGATAAATCTTTGAGTTGAATACACAAATTCTTGAGTTAATAAAATGATAAATTCTCTTTGCATACTTTTTTTTATTCTATTGAAAAAAGTACTATTGTGGAATTTTATTATCTCAATTTAAGGCCTTGTATCTTTCTTTTTCTTTTATCATTGTTGATAAGTATTTGATAATAGCATTGAAAATAAGTAAGGGAATTCATGTTCTAAGGCCAAAACAAATGAATAATTTACTCCAAATAACTTGCTAACACAAAACTTTCTTATGGGAAGATTGAATACCAAGTGTATTCATCAAGATGCTTTACAGCCTCACCTATTGCTTCCTGAAGCTTGTCATCCCACTTTTTCCTTCTTTCTGTCACAAGAAAATTAAGGGGAAGAGGTGAGGGGTTAGAACCATTAATTAACTGGTCAAATTTTCCAAGGCCTTTTCCCCATGAAAGAGTGAAAGATTGGAACACGTTAGTGGCCCTTGAGACTCTGCGTCAATGTCATAAAATCGAGGACCGAGGGTGCTGGTTAGCTGGGCTGGTTAAAAACTCTTGGCATTTTTTGGATTGGCATTTATCATGCCAACACGGAACCAACTTTCGGTATGTCGACATTTTACCCTATGGTCAACGGTCCAACCCTATTTTCATTACATTAAAAAGTTTTAATATGATACAACATTAGCATTTAAAGCCAATTTATGAGTGGTAAGTGGTAAGTGGTAACACCTCACCCAATATGTACTTTTTAAAGTGTTTTGCCTCCAAGTTGCAAGACATTGGGTCAATGGCTGGGTTTTCTTATCAATTACTTGGATGCATTTTTTGCATTCTCTGTGATATAAATGTTAAAAAATATTATATATATATATATATACATATATCATTCTCTATCAAATTTTGCAAAAACCAAACTTGGCATAAAGTTGATCAACTGACTCCAAAATTTTCACTAATATCTAAATACAAAGACTTATAGTCCAAGTAAACGCATGGGGACAAATTTTCCACGACGTCCATAAAATTGACTTATGCTAAGGGAGAAAAACTAGGATCCAAAATTCAAGAATATAATATCATACAATCAATGTTTAAAACAAGTAGGTAGCCTTTTGAGTTCATAAAATTGAGCACTTGAAAGCTATGGTTTCCTAACATAGAATGACAATTTTTCCTTACTATTTTCTTTCCCTCCCATTTTCCTTCAAATTTTCCAAAATCCAAACTTAGTCTAAAGTTAATAAATTGAATCCAAAGTCTTCACTTTTATTAAATGCAAGGACTTATAGTCCATGGTGAAGGCATGGAAACAAACTTCCCAAGGATAAAGATGACTTATGTCAAGGAAGAAATTGAGATCCAAAATACAAGAATTTAATGCCATATAATCAACGTTTGCCAATATATGCAATTTCATGGAAAATGATTTTTCTCCAATATTTTGTTCATCTATTCTATCATATAGGAGTCATAGATAGACACCAGAAATGACTCTTCAAATGTTTTCCTCTAAGTTGCATGAGGCTAGGTCAATGGTTGGGTCTTCATATCAATGACATTGATGCATTTTTGCATTCTCAATGATGTAAATGTGAAAGAAAAAAAAAAAAAAAAAAAAAAAAGCTAAGAGTCCTTTCCATATGTCCAAATTCGGACAGCCACTCCAAGAGATTAATAAAGTTAATCAATTAATCCAAAAGTCTTGACTAGCATTCAAATATGTGGACTTAGACCATGGGGCAAACACATGGAAACAAACTTTCAAGACTTGTGAAGACCTTTCTTTAGTAATTCAATAGTTTAATGTTTGAAAGAGATTTCCTTTGCCTTGAAAAGCTTGTGATCTTTCAAAGTCCCAATTATATAAACATTTCAATGGTGATGGGGCTAAAACGCCACCATCTTAGTTTCCCCATTTTGCTTTCATTGATTTATTTCCAGCAAATCTAAGTGATTATTATGGTTTGGAAACTTCTAAGTGGTTGTTTTATAAGTTAAAATAACTGCAAATGATATCTATGAAAAGCTTTGAAAGCTCATTTTATTTTATTTTTGTATGGTTAAATCAAGAGAATATTATAAAAAATAAATAATAAAAAATTGTCAATGGAGTGCCTGAAATTATATAGGAAGTATATCGTAGGTGCTTAAAAACTTAGCCTAAAGTTGATCAATTGACTCCAAAATCTTCACTAATATCCAAATACAAAGACTTATAGTCCAATTAAACAAAGACTTATAGTCTAAGTAAACGCATGGGGACAAATTTTCCATGACCTCCATAAAAATGACTTATGCTAAGGGAGAAACTTGGATCCAAAATTCAAGAATTTAATGTCATACAATCAATGTTTAAAACAAGTAGGCAGTCTTTTGAGTTCATATAATTGATTACTTGAAAGTTATGGTTTCCTAACATAGAATGACAAATTTTTCTTACTATTTTCTTTCCCTCACATTCTCCTTCAAATTTTCCAAAATCCAAACTTAGTCTAAAGTTAATAAATTGAACCCAAAGTCTTCACTTTCATTAATTACAAGGATTTATAGTCCATGGTGAAGGCATGGAAACAAACTTCCCAAGGCCTTGATAAAGATGATTTATGTCAAGAAAGAAATTAGGATCCAAAATACAAGAATTTAATGCCATATAATCGACGTTTGCCAATATGTGCAATTTCATGGAAAATTATTTTTCTCCAATATTTTGTTCATCCATTCCATCATATAGGAGTCATAGATAGATACCAGAAATGACTTTTCAAGTGTTTTCCTCCAAGTTGCATGAGGCGAGGTCAATGGTTGGGTCTTCATATCAATGACATTGATGCATTTTTGCATTCTCCATGACGTAAATGTGAGGAAAAAAAGAAGAAGCAAAGAGTCCTTTCCATTTGTCCAAATTCGGACAGCCACTCCAAGAGATTAATAAAGTTAATCAATTAATCTGAAAGTCTTGACTAACATTCAAATATGCGAACTTACACCACAGGGCAAACGCATGGAAACAAACTCTGAAGACTTGTGAAGACCTTTCTTTAGTAATTCAATAGTTTGATGTTTGAAAGAGATTTCCTTTGCCTTGAAAAACTTGTGATCTTCCAAAGTCCCAATTATATAAACATTTCAATGGCGATGGGGCTAAAGCACCACCATCTTAGTTTCCCCCTTTTGCTTTCATTGCTCTATTTCTAGCAAATCTAAGTGATCAATATGGTTTGGAAACTTCTACGTGGTTGTTTTATAAGTTAAAATAACTGCAAAATGATATCTATGAAAAGCTCCGAAAGCTCATTTTATTTTATTTTTGTATGGTTAAATCAAGAGAATATTATAAAAAAAGAAACGTCAATAGAGTGCCTGAAATTATATAGGAAGTATATCATAGATGCTTAAAAACACCACTAAAAAGAAAGAGAGGTAACAAAAAACAAGACCCCCCACTAAGAGTTCAATCAATCAAAAAGATCTAATATACAAAGAGTACAAAAAACTATAAACAACTTAGGCCAATCCCATATATTACAAAGAAAATAGTGTTTCAACCCTTAAACAAAATGCTCTTGATTTTCTAATGATCTACCGTTTCTTTCCTTCCAAATTGTCCAAAATAAACATAAAGAAGTATTTCACCACTCTTTTTTTTCCATTTTTTTTTTTACCCATGAAAGAATCATGTCATCCCAATAGTGTTTCTTTGGCCAAAGAGGGAAGCACCCAATATGCTAAATAAGGAAAACAATAAAAGCCATAAAGCCTTTGTGTTAACATAATGAATATTGATGTAACTAATGGATTCTTCCTTTAAATGATAAAGGAAACATCTTTGCCAAAAATCACTCTCTCCTTTATAAATGATCCAAGGTTAAAATCTTTTCCCAAATAGTTGTCTTTAAATAAAAAAAAAAACTATTTATTAAATTGAAGAAATCACCCAAAAGGGGATTTGAATTGGGTGTTATAAGTTTTTTCAAAACAATCAACCAAGAGCTAAAAGGATGAGAAATGAAGAGCAAAGCAAGAATAATAAAAAGAGTAATGCAAACTTTTTTATAGTGACTCAATAAGCCGCCTACATCCACTCTCGTCAAACTTCTAATCGAGTGAGGGTATCTTCAAGATTTTTATAGCCAAAGTCTCCATACTTCTAACATTTGGATTTTAAGGTTCCAATTGACCTTCACAAACTCTTCAAGTACTCAACCTATTTGAAAACTTTTCTCTCACAAGGAGAAGGTAAGAAAATATTAACAAACTCCAAACCTAGTAGCAAGTTAAGCTCAAAATACAAGTAGAAGTTAAGATGGATTTGAAGGTAGACAAAAAGAATTACAAGTGAGAAATCAATGCACCTTGAAGAAGAGCTTTTAATGAGAGAAAGAATGTTTTTTCAATTGAATGTGGATGTTCTCTTATCAATAAATACTTTAAAACTCTCTAATTTGTAGCTTTCTAGCTTGAGGACCCCAAAATCCATAGAAAGGCCTTAACCAATTAAGCAACTTAATCGAATGGTTAATCAAAAACAAGGATTCATCTATTTCTTTTATTAAAAAAATATTGTTTTAAGCTAAAGGATGAAAATAAACTTTTAAGTGTATGAAAAATAACTTAAACTTAAGTGCATCAACAAATACCATCTTACAATATATCATTGGTTACTTCAAGTCTTCAAAAGTCTCAAGTTTTCACAATATTGATCTTTTTCCATATTTGTTTGAGCTTTTTTTTTTTTTTTTTTTCACAAATAAACCTGAAAACACTTAACTTGATTTGAATCATTAATGCCCTTAACCTTATTTTGTAATCATTAAAACCCAATTAAGAGAACCCTTAGGATAACAATTGTCCACATAGATCTCTATTAGTTCATTTTGTGGCAAATTAAACTCATTCAACAAGTTTTTTTAGCTAAATTGCATTACATACACATGATGTTATTGAAACAAATTCTACTTCACAAGTTGAAAGTGTCACAATAGATTGTTTCTTTAAAGTCCAAGTGAATATGGTATCTCTTATAAAATAAAAACACAAAGCTAATACTTAATAGTACTTTTTTGATCATCCAAGTCGTCGCCTCAATCATTATCATTATATACAATAAGTTTAAAATTGTTAGAAGATGAATAATATAAACCATAATCAAGTGTACATTTGATGTAATGAAGAATTCATTTAGCAGTCTTCATGCGAGTCACTATTAGTGATTTTATATAAAAAAAAAAAAAAAAACTAATAAGTTCAATTCCAAAAAAAATGTCTAACCTTATACAAGTCAAGTAACGTGCGCTTCCAAATAAACTTTTGTATTATATTGGATCCACCATGTCTTCTTCTTCATATCATGACAATTTAACTTGACATTTTATTGGTTTGTTTCACTATATTACATATATTCATGTAAACTTCTTCATAATTTCTTTTGCATATCCTTCTTGAGAAATAAAAATACCATTTTTTGTTTGATTCACTTCTATGCCAAGATAGTATGACATGAGACCAAGGTCAATCATCTCAAACTATCGAGCCATTATTTCTTTGAACTCATAAAACATGGTTGGCCTGAAAGTCTAGACTGCCATCTGAATACATGGACTTAGTGCATTGATGATGAACACATCCAGAAACTTTCAAGACTTGTGACATCTCACTTGACTTCAGTAATTTGATATTTGAAAGAGATTTTTCTTAGACTTGCAAAGCTTCCGGTACTCCCAAGTTCCAATTGTATGAACAGTTCAATGGTGGCGCGCCTGTGGCATCAGGCACCTCAAACCTCAATAATTCTATAACTCACTGTGAGACACCACAGTAGACTAACATGGTTTCATGATCAGCAGTCAGACATTCTTCCAGTTACTGGCTCTTTTATTAATTGAAAATTGATGTCAAATAAAATAGTTGAAATGACTGAAAATTACATCCACAAAAACATATGAATCTTCCATTCATTATGATATAACAACAATCAGCAACATCTATTTTTATGACATAACAGCAAATGACATAGTAGAAAGCATACTATAAAGAACAGCATTAACGAGTTGATAATTACTACAATTCCAAATACTACACACTTGAGAACTGATCTTTGGCTATGCCACAGAAGTTGGAGACATGTTGCCATTATGAGGTCATTTGTGCCCTGAAACATATTCAAAACAAGGGTATGAACTAATCGATCTGTTAACCAGGAATTTAAACCATATGGTAATAGCAGTGTTCAAGGTTTGGAATGGGAAGTTCTTTTCTTCAACCTTCTCCTCGTTTTCTTTTTCCAAATTTCATAGATGTTGATGTACCAACATATAACCAAGGAGGAAAATATCGCAATATCGCAGATATATCGTGTATCGGAGGGTTTCGATACGATATTTCATGGAGAAATATTGGTCCGATGAAATTTCGGGAGAAATTCCCAAAAATCGGCGATATCTCGCCGATTTTTCCCTATATATCATATGGTCAACGCGGGTCAATGGTGGTCAAATGCGCTACAGTGAAGTCGATGTGCTACAGTGCCTGAAAAAAGGCCCTTATTTGAACCCCAAACCAAAAGGCTTGAAGTTCACCCCACTTACCATCCAGGCAAACTTGCTCTTAATATATAGTATGCACTAAACATATATATAGTTAAACTCATTATATAAAGAAAATATTAAAAGAATATTTTAAAGAGCAAATTAATTATAATCATTTTATAATTAAATGTAAAATTTTCTTTTAATTGATTACGAAAAGTATAAAAATTATATAATTTTCTTCATAATGTTTTTAATATCATTAATAATTAATTAAATATTAAAAAATTATACATATATCATAATTTATTTTATATTGTTTAATACAATTGAATTAAATGAATCATAATTTTAATATTAACATATATTTTAAAATTAGACATATTATAATCAAATATCATAATATTAGATGTAATTTAATAATAAATGTACATTTATAAAATTCATATTTTTATCGATGCATACGATATTATTATCAAATATGATAAATCATATTATACATATATCAAATTATTTAATAAAACAACTTTAAAATATCATTATACTTTTAATTACATTTTTATGAAAATTTTCTTATATTTTTATAAATTTTAGGCTTATCGATATTTTTTTTTTAAACATCCGTCGATATATCTCCGATATATCCTATATATCTGTAAAATCAAAATACCGATATATTCGTGATTACCGATACTTTCATCCTTACATATAACTGATAAACTATTTAATAAGATGTATTTTAGAAGTATTTGGAACACTTTATTATGATAAGAAATAACCAACTTGAAAAGTGCTAAGAAGGCAATCCACCTGGAATGTTTTCCTCAAGTCTCTTTATTACGATCCACCACCTTCCTTTCCTGCCTTCTCTCTTGGCTGCAACCCCTTAAACATCTCGAACCTATCAAAACCAAATCCCATGTCATTTGAGACAAATAAGAAGAGAGAAATCTGAGTCTATGATTTAAGAAGATTAGGCATTTCACTTACCAAAATGGTGTCTTCTCAAATGATTGCGCAACCAGTTCATCTTCAGCACGGTAGCCACATAGAGCTTGTCTCTCGTGTCATCAAGAAACCTGAAATAAGCATGCCTCCATGTCCTTTTGAATAAAAGAGCACCACAGACTCCCCAAAAGCTCAGGATGAATCCAGTAGCCATACCAATATAAAACCATGGCAGTTCAAAGTCTTCTCTGCTTTCTTCAATGTGGTTCACACCTTGAAAATCTTCCTTCTTTGTGCAGTTTTTTGTAAGAGGAGCTCCAGAAAGTTCATCATTGCCAATGAAGCTAAGTGCATCAAAGCTTTGAAGCTGAGTGCTTGAAGGTATTGTTCCTGATAAATTGTTGTAAGACAGGTCCAAATGATCAAGGAATGATAAATTTGTCATGCTTTCAGGAATTGCACCTGAAAGATGGTTTCTTGACAAATCCAAGGATTCGAAGGTTTCCATGCTTCCAACTTTCTCTGGTATCCTTCCAATTAAATGATTTCGAGACAAGTTCAAAAACCGCAATCCTGAGAGACTCGAGATTTCAGCAGGGATTGATCCTGACAAATTGTTACTCGAAAAGTCTATTGTCCTCACCAGTGCAAGAATACTGTCATACTCTGATTTCCTCCCTTTAACCACTAGGGAAAGATCCTCGTACTTCAAGTAATTGTAATCAAACAAAACTTTGAAGTTATCATCAACTGCAGTGTCCATTCTTGCCATTGTACTAAAATTGTTTATGCACTTTGGTATGGCTCCTGATAATGTATTATCAGCAAGATCCAACACTATAAGAGAAGAAAGTTGGCATATTTGTGGAGGAATATTGCCAATGAATTTATTGGATCTTAAAGAGAAAGCCATTAGAGTGGACATTTCCCCTATCCAATTTGGTATATTCCCTGAGAATTTATTTTCAGCTAAATCCACAAGGCCCAAAAATGCACAGTTTTGCAGTGATACTGTTATATCTCTAAAGAAGCTATTATTGTACAAATGCAATGCTTTGAGAGCAAATAAAGAGCCTACGGAGTTGGGAATTTTACCGGATAGATTTTGTCTCCAAGGTTCAAATGCTCTCACGCCAGTTTCAGTAGTCCCCCTCGTCAATTCTTGGAAGCCTCAACTGCTTTGGGCATGATTCACGTCAGTCAGAATGCTTGGAGGTGCGCGTAACACCTCACCCACCCACCCACCGTAGCTCCATGAAACTACAGTTGTCACCACCATTTGGACCCCTCCGAGGTACTGTGTACTGTGTCAAGGGATCCCAGTCCTGATTAAGTGTCAAAGCAATCAGTCATAAGTTCATGATTCTTATCAAACCTTCAAACCGGAAGTCAATGCGTCTGCAAAAAGGTCGTATTCGAATTTATAACCCACACCAGAGATGGCCCTATCACAAATTTTATGATAAAAGCAGAGAATGTGGGTGTGAGGAACATACAATAATAATAATATTTTTAATCAATAATAACCCCCAATAATATTAATTTTCATTGGAATCAACACTTCTATTAATGTGTACATTTGAAAATATAATTCTCAGGTTTATTTTCATGCTCAAAAGTATGATACAGGTCAATGCTTTAAGTCACAAACCTTATGTTCCACGGAGACAATAGTCTGAATTAGCCTTCACCACATGTGAGGTATCAATATCTCTACCACCAGTTGTAAAAAAAGAAAAATTATGAATATATTTGGCAATTATTTTTGAGAAAAAAAATCAGAAAATATGATTGATAACTAAAAAATGTCTTTTTTTTTTTTTTTTTTAAAACAAAAAATAAGGTGTTGAGGAAACTTATTTTAGTTGTTTTTTTATAGTGATTTTTACTTGTTTTTTAAGGTTATTTTAAAAAAATAATTATATAAATACATAAAATTATTAAAAATAAAATATTAAATATGAAAATTATTTTTAAAATATATTTAAAAATATTATAAATAAATGAAAAATATTTTAAATTTCTAAAACATCAAACAATAATTTTTTAAAAATGTTCATAAAAACTGATTTTCAGGACTGTGTTCGACAACGGTTACTAATAGGGCGTGGATAATCTTGGCATTGGTGGGTTTTGCATTTGTTGCTTTCTGAAGGGTGTTTCGGTAATTTGAGTGCTGCTCGGTGGTGGTGAAGGGGTGGCCCCGCCACCTCCCGTAATCTTAATGGCTGTTTGCAGTTGGTTTTTGGGTGGATGGGTTTGGATTGGGGTACTCTCGTATGTGTGAAATTATTGAATTTGTGCTTTTTGTGAGATTTATTAGCAACCACAGCCTTGGATTGTATGCTTGTAATTATTACTATATCTTTTGTTTTTATTTTTATTTTAAAGTAATATTAGATTTTAGTTACGTGGACTTTTTATCCCATCAAAAGAATATACAAATGTTTTTAATGTTTTCCAAATAATTATTTCTCACCTTTTCAAAGTAATTATTGTAAAAATATTTATAATTTTAATTATAATACTTTTTTGAAAAATAGAGAACGTTTGGATATAAACAACAAATATATATATATATATATATATATATATATATATATATATATATATATATATATATATATATATATATATATATATATATATACTTGACATGTATCCTTGTAAAATCATTCACCAATTTGCATTGGTCTAATATTAGAAACAAAAATAATTTTAAAAAATATTTACATTTTTAGGACAATAAAAATACTAAATGATTTTTTTTTTTTAAATTTTAGTTGCAAGTTTTCAATAACAAATTGATTCCTAATATGATTAATAATTTATTAGTTTATCAATTAAATAATAAATTATTAATTTTTTTATTAATTAATATATTTTTCTTGATACTAAGACTATTAATTTATTAATATGGTTTTTTTTTTCATGACATAAAAATGAGAGACATTGAGGAATTCCAAAAGAAGTAATTAATGGGCAAAAAAATTTGTGAAAAGTTGTTAAGATCGTGAATGATTAAGTTGTAATTGGGACTTCTGCACTTCTAGGAATATCACTATTTGGATTTTTAATGTTTTATTCTCTTCACATCTTTAAGGAGGAAAATGGGATATTAATATTTTATTCCACTTTTTTCTTTTGACCACGATGAAATTAAGTTTAAATTTTTTCTCAATGGACTTCTATAAACAAAAAACATGAAAAAAAATTAATATCAACAAATATTTTTTGAGACTTTTAATGTCATTCTATGATAAAATTAAAATTCCCTCTATTTATAAAATTTGTGCCATATTATGCAAATATCAATAACATGAAAGTATACTTTATACATAGAATAAATAAATTAAAATTTTTGTGGTATTTTACGTTTGTATTATTTTATTTGAAGTTATGAATACATCTTGTGATGGAAACCATTAATCAAATTAACTTATTTTGTACCGTTCAAATTCCACTCAACATTACTTATTTTTATTGGACAAATTGATTTGATAGATTAATCACTTGACCATTAACTTTGAAGACTTCTTAAACTTTAATTGTTCTTCCATTGAAGTACAAATGAAGACTTAAAAGTCTCCTTGAGTGTGAAATGGAAGACTTAAAAGTATTTTTGAAAGACTTCATGTGAAATTACTATTTATATTCCACAATGCCCAACAACAATTCTTAAAAGTCTTAAAAAGAAACAAATTTCTTGATTACAAAAGTAACCAAAACTTACTTTTAGATGACCTAAAATTAATTTCCTTTTTCACAAGACATAGGTATTATTGGACAAATATTATTCATTCTATGTCACAATAACAAAAATTCTAATGGGAACAATTGAGAATACCATATTGAGAATTTTGGACTACCATAATTCATGGGATGGAGCTCGATAACTTTAATAGTAATGTTGTGGCAATGGGACTCTTGTCCATCCACATCGATCTTCTCCTCCTAACCAAGATAAGAGATGATGTGCAAGATCAATGAGTGTCTGGCTTAAGTCCATAAGAGATCGTTGTATTGCAAGGATGACAATAGAGCGAGTTTTTTCGAGTATACATCACATCCCATCCCTAATGGGACAAATTTGGGATAATAATAAACAAGTTCATGATGAGTTTGAGAGATTTTTAGAAACCTAAGATGGGTTCAAGGCAAGTTCAAATATGACTTTGTTCTACCTTGCTCGGCCCCATCCCAATTATATATAAAGTTAAACAAAAAATTATTTTAATTGATTTTCTTTTAAATTTTTCAACATTTTTAACATATATGTAAAATAGTACTTTTTATAAAAATAAACTACAAACACTTATAATTTTTATTTATTTATAAATTATATTTATTTTTTAAAAAAATTTAAAAAATAATAAATAGGGTGGGGGTGAGTATGGGAATTTCCTTCTTGTCCCGCCCGATTTAATTTTGTTTTTAGACAGGAATAAGAATAAATAAAAATAAACGGGACGAGGTTGGAATGGAGGTAACCCGTCCTAAACCCACCTCACTGTCATCCTTAATTACAAACAAAGGTGTTTGCTTTGCATAAGGTTGAAATGATCAAGGAGATAAAGAGCAGAAGTAACACAATGATCGCTAATTTGGAGTTTATCATGATTGCTCGGTTACTGACAGGAAGGAGGATTTAAATATAATAAGTTATAGCTCCTTCTAGGCACCCAACACTATTTAAAGACATTTTAAATATGTTAGGTAACTTATGCCACATTAATACATTGTAAACATTAAAACAATTTGAGTAATAAAAAATTATTAACATTTTTTGGGAGAAAATTGATTAATATAATTTGCTTATGTTTATTTTTTCTTATATATTTAATTTTTTGGTATTAAATTTATATTATAACTTGAATATAATACATGTAATGTTTTTGCTTATTTAGTATTGCTTATTAATATATAGTTCAGTTTGTAATTTCTTTTTGAGGCATTTTAATTATAAAAGTCATCATTTCTGTATTGAAAATACAAGGAATAACTTTAATTTCAATGCATGTAAGGGTAATACTTGAGGTGACAGTATAAGATTATGGCAAGTAGTGTCACAAGGATATGCACAGTCTTATGCTTCTGCTAAAATACCAATCACCAATTGCTTTTGCAATAGTCTAAATAAGATAATTTGGTTTTCAATAAGGTTTCTTGATTTATAAGGGGAAAAAAAAAAGAAAAAAAAAACCAAAGAGAAAACAATATTTACAAATTATAAGGCATATGGTCAAAATATATAAAAGACATCAATCAAAGAGCTGGGAGCAAACCCCAAGTAACAAGAGGTATAGAAAGGACGATAAAACAACAAGCAAAACCTACCTCAAACATGCGCGCAAAACACCCTCATACTTTACTAATGCTTAACTAATCAATAAAATCTAACATGGATAGAAGACCATCTAAAATATGTTGGTGAATCCATTAGAATATGATACAAATAAGAAAGTTCTTTATCGTAAAACAAAGAGCTAAGCCACGAATTTCATCAAAATGTCTTTGATTCCCCTATTTTCAAAGTATTCAAAAGAAGCAAAGAGGGATTATCCTCCAAATTTTTCTTCCATATTTGCTCACATAACTCATGTTCCTATCTGGTAGCAAATATGTCAAAGGACAAACCCAAGACAAGCTAAAGAGAAAAAACAAACCAAAAACACATTCCATTATTACAACATACATCAATCACTTAAGGACATGTCAACAGAACAACTATTAGAAGTTACATATGAATAGTGAAGTGGTTTATCTATGAGAACCATGACACAAAAGTCACACAAAGCATTTGCATCATCAACTAATAGGATCTAAATTGAATTTAGGTACACTGGTTTGAATTATTGAGAGGTCAACTCTAGAAAAAGAAAATGCTAAGTATCATAACTAGGCTCAAAAAACAAATATAAATGGACATATCTCGCATAATAGGATTGTGTTCCAATACATCAAATATATAACAACATTTGGTTGTATTTAAGTTTGAATTGGTCATTTCCTAACTCAAATATTGGTTGGAAATTGGAAAGGCAAACTAACCTTATTTGCCACTTTTAAATCAGATTTCAATAGAATTTCAAAATTCAACTCTCATCCATTAACTATCTTAGTTACATATTTTTTAAACTTAATCTAGTGATAGATAATGGAAGCCAACAATGATACAAATGAAAGCAATCATTTAAATTTAAATACCTTGTTGTTCACTCTTGGGGAGTCAATTGCAGGCCATGCGTCTTCTGACTCACTTTGGCAATGAGCAAAGCATGAATTTATAAACATCCCTCCTCTTCTTCAATACCTATGGAATTGTTTCAAAGCTGTAAGCATATCTTTCCTAAAACCTGAATAACCACAATTGAAAGTAACATATGAGCCAGAATGGATACTTTAAAAAAAATTTAATTTATAAATTTTACTTAATGGTTTCTTTCTACTTAATTGAATACAACTTTAGATTTTGATGGGATAGTAATGCGCGCATTCTCAGAAGTAACTTGCATGGTATGATTTGTTTCAAAAGAAGAAAGCATTAAAATCAGGAGCTCCTGAAGTATGATAAAAACTAAGAATGTTAACAAAAATCTTAAAAATTGTGAAAGAACATTAGAAGGAACAGAAGAACAAACTTGCAAAATACTTGGCTGGTTTGGATTGCATGCCGCAGGATCTGGCTTGCAATGATTCCAATGTCCGTGCAATCAGCAGTGGGTGGCACCAATATATGATGAAACTGTTAACATAAAAAACTTTTCATGGTCTAACTACAGAATCGTATTGCAACACTAAGTACATGCT
The DNA here is from genome assembly GCA_030254885.1 of Vitis rotundifolia. Classification (NCBI taxonomy): domain Eukaryota; kingdom Viridiplantae; phylum Streptophyta; class Magnoliopsida; order Vitales; family Vitaceae; genus Vitis; species Vitis rotundifolia. Next base: position 16,761,221 of record CM058166.1, read on the forward strand.
AAGAAATTCAAAGCAACGAACATAGAGAAAATTTTACTTGGTACACATCATATGCTGGGTTTAAGATAAAAAAAAGTGTCTTACTGAATTCCAAAGCATACTGTGGGAAGAAGCACTGTGCAAAAGAAGAAAAGAAAAATGTTAAAGAGTGTAAACAGAAAGCATTGAAGAACCTATAGTATTTCAGTAGGGTTGTCAGAAAATCCTACAATAATGGAGAAATTACCTAAATTATGTTTTTCTTTTAAAAAAAAAAAAATCATTGACAAAGAACATATTATTTTTTAAATTATTTTAAACAATTCTTATTAAAAAAATATTTTATTCCTAAGAATCCTAATTAAATCCTAATAAAAATTACCATTTATTGCAATTAATGTTATTCTCAATATTGGTTTTACCTCTATTTTAAAAAAAAAAATCAATTATTGATTTATTGATTCAATAAATTCATAAAAGTATATTCTTAACCATGGATTATTTCAATTTATTAAAATAAATCAGAAAAAGAACTCCATTATTACCATTTTATTACTATCAAAATAATTTTAAGAAAAATTCTTGATTATTTTATTAACAAAATACTTTCACAAAAATTCTTTGCCATTTATCAATTCATTTTATTATCAACATATTTATAGAAAATATCATTAACCAATGATCACTAATCAAAAGCCACACCCATAATAATATTTAAATAAAAATGGAAAGAAAAGGGGAAAAGTCTCCATGCATTTTTCTTCCATTTTAAGTTTATCTTTAAAATTTTAAGAAACCCTTTTTATATTTATTGGATTTTTTAGAATTTGAAATATAAAAAATCTAACGCTTGCTTTTTTTTTCTATGTATTAAAAATAAAAATATAAATTAAAACAATATGTCCCAAACAATCTCCTTGATTCAATGTTAGATCATTTAGTCCCCATTTCAGACTGTATCCGGTTCAGTGCCGTCTGCACCCACTGGCGATCTGTAGCTTTGGAGAATTTCCGGCAACCTAATCATCTTCACCACCAACAATTGCCGTTTCTCATGGTTCCCAAGGATAACTCCATAAAAAGGCGGTTTTTGTACAGCGTGATCACCCGGAAAAGACTCGGTGAATTCGAGTTAAGGTTGCCTCGTAACGTAACATAATGTGGATCTTCTCGTGGATGGTTGATCACTATTGATGATGCTTTTGAGGTAAGCCTATTTAACCCTCTTTCTCGTAAAATCATTCCGCTTTCTCCCCTCAAAAGATTAGCATTTGAAAAACGACTGCTGAAGGAATTGTGAGTGGATTGAAGTAGAGAGCTTGGGAGATGTCACCTTGTTCTTGGGAGACAATCATTCCATCTCCGTCTTGGCTTCAACGTCTGTAGGATGTAAGCCAAATTCTATATACTTTTATGACGATTTTTTCAATTACTACAATTACTTTGGGGGCCCTTTTCATTTTAGTATATTCAACGAAGAATTGCAAAATATCCCATACTGGATAATACGTAGAGCTGGTTGATGCCACTTCCGATTTGGATTGTACCAACATTCATATGAAGCCATTCAACTATTTTTCAGTTAGGAAATTTCTGAATTCATATCCAATTTTCCCTTGTTGGGAGTTTTCTCATGCATTTTGTTTATAATGATACAATCCAAAGCTGACTAATGCTAAATTTTCTTTCTTTGTATGAACTTTTATCGGGTGGAATTTACATTTGAAGTATACAAAGATTAAATAATTTAAAAATCCATAAGTTTTTAACTAATTTTGATTATTTTTAATTTTTTTTCTACTTTTCATAGTAAATATAAATATAAAAAAATTATTTTCTTTAATAAAAAAAAAAGTACACAATTTTCTCTTTCATGTTGAATAATAATAATAAAAAAAGTAAAATGAGTTTCATTACATTTCATTTCTATTTTGACTTTTTTAACAAATCAAATAAGAGAATTTTGGTTTTTTATCTCCACATGTTTTTCGTTTTTCTTTTCAATACCTTTGATCATATTAGCAAAGCTGATATTCTTCTTATAAGAAGCAGGGGTTGCCTCTTCTATATATTGAATAGAACTTGACTTAGGAAATCCTAATAATATTAGAATATTCAAAAGTCTGTTTGACTTCTTGATTGAAAAATAATTTTCGATTTTTTAAAAACGTTCATAATGCTACTTGGGTATTGATTTTTTTTTTTTTTTTTTAAAAAAAACAAAGTAAAATATAGAACTATTTTTAGAAAATAAGTAGAAGGTTTTTTTTATTTATCTTTTAAAAAAAAAAAAAAGAAATTTTGAAAAAAAAGATCATTAAAAGAAATTAAAATTAAACATGATCTTATTCTTTTTCTTTCTCCATGATTTAATACCAATAATCTTCAAATATGATTTTCCTCCAAATTACTATTTCTTTCAATTTCTCTAAAATTTTTCATTAAGCAATTAAATTTCAAATCAAACTATATTTGATATATAAAATTTATTAATTTTAAAAAATAAATTGAAATTTATAACCAATTTAATTAGTACTAAAAAGTCGTGGAACTCAATAATATTATAAAGTCATAGATCAAAAATGATTTTAAATGGCTTGTTTAGTTTCTTCTTTACATATATCATTTTTTTACAAACTTTTTCACTAGACAAATAAATTCTAAATTAACATTAATGTGTTGGATTTATTTACAAGTTTAGTAATTTTTAAAAATAACTTAAAATTTAAATAATAATACAATTAATACTATAAATTTATAGATAAAATTTAGTTTACAACTATTCTATTAGTTTCCTTCTACATAAAATTATTACTTTCTAACGTAAAAAGTGAGTTTTCATATACTTATATAAAAATAATCATAAAATAGGAACCCTCTAAAAAATAATTCAAATTTCATGCGCTTAGTGCTAATAGGTAATACCTAGGATGATTAAAGGTAGTACCTGAATGGTCAAAAGTAGTTCATTTGATAAAAAAAATACATGAAATGCTAATCATATTTAGATAACTACTTAAAATTTGTATTTTATAAATTTAGGTTCCTATTTTGTGGTTTTTTTTTTCTTTTCATATAAGTATATGGAAATATACTTTTCCAAATTCAATATACAAACCTTAACAAATTGAAATCATTAGCAAGTCTAGTAATTTATAAAAATAATTTAAAACTTAAATAATAAATTGATTAATACGATAAATTTATAGATACAAATTGATTCACAATAACTTTATTATTATTTTTTTGCACATGATTATATTTTTATAAATTATAAAATTAAGCTATACTTTGTATTGAATTCATTAGTGGGTTTAACAATTTTAAAAAATAATTTGAAGCTAAAAAATAGATCTCATTGCTAAAAAAAAAAAAAAATCAAAATTGATATATTATAAATTAAGATATAGTTAATAATTTAAATTCTTTAATGAATCTTTTAATTTTTAAGAATTAAGAATAATTTGCAAAACATTCTAATATATTATATTTGTAATTAAATATTAAATGTGTGCTAGTAAAAAAACACTTGGCTCATTTGTATGTTTAAAAAGTTATACTTTATTTATTATTCATTTTAAATAAAATATTATTAATAATTAGTATTGTTAAATTATTATTATTTATTTTTAACAAAAAAATTACAAAGATGTTAATATCCTTGTGTTTCTAAAATATAATAAAATAGCATTTTTTCATAAAAAATATAATTTATGATTTTATTATACTACTACTATTCATGTTTTATTAAAAATATTTATTTTTTATTTGTGTGTAATTACAAAACTATTTTTATTTGTAATAAGTTTTGAACTAAATTTAATTAATATTATAGAAATTGTAATATTATAGAAATTGGATTTACAATATTTTTACAAAATCAAAACAGGAAAATTATTCTTAAAAATAACTTATCTATAAAAGTTTTTTGTTTTTATTTTAAAAACAATTTGTCAAACAATCTTACTTTTATAAAATGCTAAAAAAACTATTTTTTGTTCTTTAACTTAAAAAAAACTTTTAAAAACAAGCATCCAAAAATATAGTCAAAGGATTTAAAATGTTTTTAACCTATTTTTTATATTTTAAAAAATAACTTTGTTGGTAATACTTTATTTTTAATTATTCTTCGTATTTATATAACTATTTTTTAAAACAAGCCTAAAAGTTTGAGGGGTAAGCGAATCACTAGTGCTTTAATTCTCGAACCCCACAAGTGCTATAAGAAAGCCCAAAAAATTTCTTGAGTTTTTCTTTCGGCTTCTGTCGTCTAAAATGATTTTTCTAATTTTATTTGAAAATGAGTGCAAAGGAACCAAATGAAGACTTGCTTCCTGAAAACATTGATCTTAACCTGGGAGACTTGGTAGGAGAAAGCGTGGATCTTAATTTGACAAAGTTGATAGGGGAAGAATGGGCCAACAACTCAAGCCGTCTTGCGGTAATATTAAAATTTGTACACTTTTTCTTTCCAAATGATTTCTTGTACTTCATGTACGTATGGGAAGATGGAATGTGGTTCTTGTGGACATTAAAAAAATGATCCAAAATGATCCAAGTAGTTCATTGAACATTCGTTTTCATTCTTTTTTCTTCATTTCTTTTTTCGTTTTTTTTTTTTCTTCTTTTGGCTCTGAAACACTTTTTTTTTTCTTCATTTCTTGTACTTCATGTGCGTGTGGGAAGATGGAATGTGGTTCTTGTGGACATTGAAAAATGATCCAAGCAGTTCAATGAACATTCGTTTTCCTTCTCCTTTCTTGATTTCTTTCTTCGTTTTTTTTTTTTTTTTCTTGATTTCTTATGCTTCATGTGTATGTGAGAAGATGAAATGTGGTTCTTGTAAACATTAAAAAATGATCCAAGTAGTTCATTGAACATTCATTTTCATTCTCATTTTTTTATTTCTTTATTCGTTTTTTTTTTTTCTTCTTCTTCTTTTAGCTCTGAAGTACTATTTTTATTTCTTGATTTCTTTAAAAAAATGGATTTACAATATTTTTACAAAATCAAAACAGGAAAATTATTCTTAAAAATGACTTATCTAAACAAGTTTTTTGTTTTTATTTTAAAAACAAATTGTCAAACAATCTTACTTTTATAAAACGTTAAAAAAACTATTTTTTTGTTCTTTAACTAAAAAAAAACTTTTAAAAACAAGCATACAAAAATATAGTCAAAGGATTTAAAATGTTTTTAACCTATTTTTTATATTTTAAAAAATAACTTTGTGGGTAATACTTTATTTTTAATTATTCTTCGTATTTATATAATTATTTTTTAAAACAAGCCTAAAAGTTTGAGGGGTAACCAAATCACTAGTGCTTTCTGTAAAACACAAATTCTCGAACCCACAAGTGCTATAAGAAAGCCCAAAAAGTTTCTTGAGTTTCTTTCTCGACTTCTCTCGTCTAAAAGAATTTTTCTAATTTTCTCTTAAAATGAGTACAAAGGAATCAAAGGAAGACTTGCTTCCTGAAAACATTGATCTTAACTTGGGAGACTTGGTAGGAGAAAGCGTGGATCTTAATCTGACAGAGCTGATGGGGGGAAAGGGGCCAACAGCTCAAGCCGTCTTGCAGTAATATTAAAATTCGTACACTTTTTTCTTTCCAAATGATTTCTTGTACTTATGTGTATGTGGGAAGATGGAATGTGGTTCTTGTGGACATTAAAAAAATGATCAAAGTAGTTCCTTGAACATTTGTTTTCATTCTCCTTTCTTGATTTCTTTATTCGTTTATTTCTTTTTTTCTTCTTTAGGCTCTGAAACACTTTTTTTTTTTTTTTTTTTTTTTTTTCTTCTTTTGGCTTTGAAGCACCTTTTTTTTTTCTTGATTTCTTGTATTTCATGTGCGTGTGGGAAGATGGAATGTTTGAACATTCGTTTTCATTCTCCTTTCTTGATTTCTTTTTTCATTTTTTTTTCTTCTTTTACCTCTGAAGCATCTTTCTTTTTTCTCTTCGTTTTCATTCATTCACATTATGCTTCAAATGAGCCTTCCCAAGGGTTTATATAGAGCCCAGGAAGCTTATGGAGACTCCTATACTTAGCCATTGATGAGAAGAGTGTGGAAAGTTTTAGAGATGCCTAGAGATATTCACACATCTCTACACTATGGTGGAAAATATGAGAGGAGTCCAAGGCTTTCTTGAGAATTCTAGATCTCTTGTATATTCTTATATATAGGCTTGTACATAGAATTGTGTAGGAAGTTTTACATTATTCTTTAGTTGTAAGGAACCCTCCAAGGTTCTAGGGAGTTTCATTGGTGCCTATAAATAAGTGAGGGTCTCATTTGGTCAAAACACCAAGCAAGTGAGTTCCAAAGTACTTGTAAAAGCTTCACTTGAGCAATAAAGCTTCCATTATTCAAGTGTTGCCTATTACGCCCTCTAAAGTTCCTAAGTCGGGTGCATTTTAACCTAGCAAGCTAAGCATCGAGAGTAAGGCTGACTTAGACTTAGCAAGATCAAGTGCCTTTATCTAAGTGCCACATGAGTTTTAGGTAAATGCTAAGTCTGTGACATTATGCTCTCTTTTGAGATATTTTCTTAAAGTAGATATTAAGAAAAATAAAACTACATCACTTTATTTTTATACTCAAAAGATTTTATTTCATTTCTGGGATCTCAACTCAAACAGAAAGTATTTCATTTCAGGGATCTCAACTCAAACAGAAAAGTGAGATTAGGAGATTGAATCCTTATCCTTATACCCTCTTTGTGAAACATGTTATATCAATTGTTTTATAAAAAAAGTTTTTTAAAAAGAAAAGTAAGATTAGGAGATTGAATCCTTATCCTTATACTCTCTCTTTGTGAAACATGTTATACCAATTGTTTTATAAAAAAAGTTTTTTTTTTCTTTTATTTAAAATGCAATTAAAATAATAATGTATAATTATCAGAATAATTTGAATAAGATTAAAAAAGATTGTGTTAAGATTAAAAAGACTTATGTTTCGCTAAGTTTTTCATATTTCATATATTTTAAATGAAATTATTTTTGAAATAAATTGATAACGTATTATGATCAAAATAATTTTTTTTCTTCCATTTTAAGTTTATCTTCAAAATTTTAAGAACCTTTTCTATATTTATTGGATTTTTTAAAATTTGAAAAAGAAATATCTAAGGCTTTTTTTTTTCTATGTATTAAAAATAAAAATAAAAATTAAAACAATTTTATTTTCTATTTATTCAAAAATATACTATTTATTAAATTTTTTATTTGATTATAATAAAAGATTGTGTATTAATAATAAAAGTTCGCATGAACTGGTATTACTGCTCGTGAACAGTAACAATATTTTTTTGTATACTTTCTCTATTTTTTATTTGTTTCTTTTACCAAGAGAGATTGTATAATCGAAGGCTATATGTGTTTTTGATGTATTTGACAGCCTCTAAAGATTATTCTAGAGAAGACATGTGTAACCTATTATTGTTGATAGTGGAAGTTTGAACTGGACTAGGTCCCATGGTTTTCCCTTCGCATTGGGGGACACGCCAATATATGATGAAATTGTAAACATAAACAAACTTCTCATTATCTAACTAATGTTTGAAATATCGGTAAATACAGATATATTGATTATGGATATATCAGAAATACCGAAGAAATATGGGTGGATATTTTGACAAAAATATCGATCAAACAAAAATGGTTTAAAATTCATGAAAATGCTTAGAAAACATTCCAAAAAAAAATGTTAAAATAAGAAAGAATATACAAATTAAATTTATTTTATAAATGTAATTGATATAAATATGATTAAAGATAATATTTATAAATTTTTTTTTAGAAAAATAGTTTAAATTCCTTTAATATATTTATATTTATTTATTTTAAAAATTAAAAACAACTTTTATTAAAACATATTTTATTACATTTTAAATAAAAAATTAAATCGATTTACATAAAATAATTTATTTGAGATTTAGTTTGTAAAATTTTATTACAAATTTGTAGTTACAATTTTTTCAATTAACATTAATTTATTTAAATAATTAAAATTATTAAAAATTATATTAATAAGTTATCTGATCAAATTAATTTTAATTTATAAAATATTAGAACTTCATTAATTGCTTTTATATTTCAACAATTTTTGAATAAAATTATATTTTTAATATTTTAAAATAAAAATATTTAAAATTAAAAAAAATTAAAATGATAAATATAAAAAAATATTTAAAATTGAAGTGATAGTGATTTTTTTAAATAGGATTAATGAGATATATAAAAGTAGTAAAAAATAAAATATAATATAAAATAAAATGATAATATAAATTTAAAAATACAAAAAGGATAAATATTTATAAAAAAAATTGGCGTTTTTTCGAAATAGTCCCTAAAAATTAACGATTTTTTGAAAACAAAAAAAGATAAATATTTAATTAGAAATGAATAATTTAAAATTTTAAAAAAATAAATATATTTTTTTTTTGCAAAAAATCTGCGATTTATCGGAGATTTTTTGAAAAATCGGTGATAAAAAAATCGCCCATTTTTTCGCGATTTATTTTGCACGCTATCCTCCCACGCGCAACTTCCGATTTTTTCACCAAAATATCGTCGATATTTGGCCGATTTTACAGATTTTTTCTGTCTAACTATAACATCATATCGCAACACAAAGTACAGGCTAAGAGATTCAAAGCAATAAACATAGGGAAAATTTTACTTGGTGCACATCATATGCTGAGTTTAAGATAAAAAGGGTGTCCCAATGAATTCCAAAGCATACTGTGGGAAGAATGCAGTGAAGAACCTATACTATTTCAGCAGGGTTGTCGAAAATCCTACTAGATGTGGATAATGGAGAAATTACCTAAATTATGTTTTGAAAAAAAGAAAAATCATTGACAAAGAATATATTATTTTTTAAATTATTTAAACAATTCTTATTAAAGAAGCATTTTATCGCTAAGAATCCTAATAAAATCCTAATAAAAATTACCATTTATTGCAATTAATGTTATTCTCAATATTGGTTTTACCTCTTTTTTTTTTTTTTTTGAAAAAATCTATTGTTGATTTATTGAGTCAATAAATTCATAAAAGTTCATTTTAAACCATGGATTATTTAAATTTATTAAAAAAAAATCAGAAAAAGAACTCCATTATTACCATTTTATTACTATCAAAATAATTTTAAGAAAAATTCTTGATTACTTTATTAACAAAATACTTTCACAAAAATTCTTTGCCATTTATCATTTCATTTTATTATCAACATATTTCTAGAAAATATCATTAACCAATGATCACTAATCAAAAGCCACACCCATAATAATATTTAAATAAAAAAAGGAAAGAAAAGGGGAAAAGTCTCCATGCATTTTTCTTCCATTTTAAGTTTATCTTTAAAATTTTAAGAAACCCTTTTTATATTTATTGGATTTTTTAGAATTTGAAATAAAAAAAATCTAACTCTTGCTTTATTTATTTATTTATTTTTATTTATATGTATTAAAAATAGAAATATAAATTAAAATAATATGTTTTATTTTCTATTTATTCAAAAAGATACTATTTATTAAAATTTTCATTTAATTATAATAAAAGATTGCATATTATTAGAAGTCCTAATTTTAGTTGGATTAGAACTAGGGTTTCATCGTTTGGGTAGTTATACATTATTTTAGTTGGATTAGAAGTTAGAACTTAAGAACTCAATAATTAGGGTTTTGTCGTTTCGGTATAGTATCATCTTCATCATGTTGATGGTTGAGAAGGAAGCTATGACGTTAAATTAGGTCTCAGATTGGGCATCACTCCCAAACGATCTCCTTGATTCAATTTTAGATCATTTAGTCCCCATTTCAGACTGTATCCGGCTCAGTGCCGTCTGCACCCACTGGCGATCTGTAGCTTTGGAGAATTTCCACCAACCTAATCATCTTCACCACCAACAATTGCCGTTTCTCATGGTTCCCAAGGATAACGCCAAAGAAAGGCTGTTTTTGTACAGCGTGATCACCCGGAAAAGACTCGGTGAATTCCAGTTAAGGCTGCTTCGTAACGTAACATATTGTGGATCTTCTCGTGGATGGTTGATCATTATTGATTATGCTTTTGAGATAAGCCTATTCAACCCTTTCTCTCGTAAGATCATTCCGCTTCCTCCCCTGAAAAGATTAGCATTTGAAAAACGACTGCTGAAGGAATTGTGAGTGGAATGAAGTAGAGAGCTTGGGAGATGTCACCTTGTTCTTGGGAGACAATCATTCCATCTCCGTCTTGGCTTCAACGTCTGTAGGATGTAAGCCAAATTCTATGTACTTTTATGACGATTTTTTCAATTACTACAATTACTTTGGGGGCCCTTTTCCTTTTAGTATATTCAACTTGGAAGATAGAAGAATTGCAAAATATCCCATACTGGATAATATGCAGAGCTGGTTGATGCCACTTCATTGTACCAACATTCATATGAAGCCATTCAATTATTTTTCAGTTGGGAGTTTTCTTATGCTTTATGTTTATAATGATACAATCCAAAGCTGATTAATGCTAAATTTTCTTTCTTTGTATGAACTTTTTAAGAGAATAGGACATTTGGACATTTATCGGGTGGAATTTAACCTTTGAAGTATACAAAGATTAAATAATTTGAAAATTCATAAGTTTTTAACTAATTTTAATTATATCTATTTTTTTTTTTTTTTACTTTTCATAATAAATACAAATGTAAGAAAATTATTTTCTCTAATAGAAAAAAGTTTACACAGTAATTTTCTCTTTTATATTGAATAATAATAATAATAATAATAATAATAATAAAGTAAACTGAGTTTCGATACATTTCATTTCCATTTTGACTTTTTTAACAAATCAAATAAGAGAATTTTGTTCTTTAATCTCCACATTTTTTTCCTTTTTCTTTTCAATACATTTGATTATATCAGCAGAGGGGGCCTGCCTCTTCTATATATTGAATGGAACTTGAAGTTGGAAATCCTAATAATATTAGAATATTCAAAATCTGTTTGACTTCTTGATTGAAAAATAATTTTCGTTTTATTAAAAACGTTCATAATGCTATTTGGGTATTGATCTTTGTTTTTATTTTTTAAAAATAAAGTAAAATAGAGAACAACTTTTAAAAAATAAGTAGAAGGCTTTATATATATATATATATTAGAAAAAAAAGGAAAAAAAAAAAGAAATTTTGAAAAAAATTATTAAAAAATTTAAAATTAAACATGATATTTTTCTTTTTCTCTCTCCATGATTTAATATCAATAATCTTCAAATATGATTTTCCTCTAAATTACAATTTTAAAAAATAATTTAAAATTTATAACCAATTTAATTAGTACTAAAAAGTTTAGGAACTCAATAATATTAGAAAGTCATAGATCAAAAATGATTTTAAATGGTTTGGTTAGTTTCTTCTTTACATATATCATATTTTTACAAACTTTTTTACTAGACAAATAAACTCTAAATTAAGCAACATTAATGTGTTGGATTTATTTACGTGTTTAGTAATTTTTAAAAACAACTTAAAATTTAAATAATAATACAATTAATACTATAAATTTATAGATAAAAGTTAGTTTACAACAATTCTATTAGTTTCTTTCTACATAGAATTATTATTTTATGATGTAAAAAGTGAGTTTTCGTCAATGTTTTTAAAATTGGGTTGATCATTGAACCGAAAAAGTTACCGGTTCACGGTTCACTGGTCGAATTGGTGACGTTATAAATATATAATTTATAAATTATTAAAATTTAAAATAATTATAACATAAAAATAATAATTTATATATTATTTAAAAATTAAAATTTTATTTGAAAATCAGAAAATTAGTTTCAAATTTAAAATTTAAATTAAAAACATAATTTAATTTAAAATTTAAAATTTTCAAATTAATTTTTAAATAAAAAACTTATTTTAAAATAAGAAATTTATTTAAAATTGTAATGTTTTCATTAATTTAAATTAAAATCATAAGTTTTAAACATTATGAAGTAAAAAAATAATAAGTATAAAAGAAAATAAATAATAGTGAGATGAGGTAAAAATAAATAAACAAAAAAATTGGTAGAAGGAAGGAGAGCGACAGGCAAAAAGGGGAGCAACTTTGCCGTGGGGGTTCCAAAGGGGCCGTTGGGGGGAGGGGGGTTTTCTAGCACGGGGTGGGAGTGGGGGTGCGGGGCGGGGGGATTTCGACAAGCAAAAATGGGAAGCTTTTTCAATGCGGGAGGTTCCAGCGGGAGAACGGGGGTTGTGTTTTTTCTAGCGTGGGGTGTGGGGGGGTTCCAACAAGGTCACGAGGGATGGCGACAGTGGAAAAAAAGAAAAAAAGTTGAACCGGACAGTTCAAAGAGAACCGTTCAGTTCATCTGGTTCGTCAGTCAAACTGCCAATTTAACCGGTCCAATTTCGATCCGACCATTTTCCGGTCCAATTAACTGATACCGTGACTGACTGGACCTGGTCCGATTTTTAAAACCATGGTTTTCATATACTTATATAAAAATAATCATAAAATAGGAACCCTCTAAAAATAATTCAAATTTCATGCACTCAGTGCTCATAGGTAACATAGGATGGTTAAAGGTAATACTTGAATGATCAAAAGTAGTTCATTTGATAAACAAGTACATGAAATGCTAATTATTTTTAGATAACTGCTTGAAATTTGTATTTTATAAATTTAGGTTCCTATTTTGTGATTTTTTTTCTTCATATAAGTGTATGGAAATACACTTTTCCAAATTCAATATACAAACCTTAACACATAGAAATCATCAACAAGTCTAGTAATTTTTAAAAATAATTTAAAACTCAAATAATAAATCAATTAATACAATAAATTTATAGATAAGAATTGATTCACAATAACTTTATTATTATTTTTTTGCACATGATTGTATTTTTATAAATTATAAAATTAAGCTATACTTTGTATTGCTATACTTGTATTGAATTTATTGGTGGGTTTAATACTTTTAAAAAATAATTTGAAGATAAAAAATAGATCTCATCGCTAAAAAAAATATCAAAATTGATATATTATAAATTAAGATATAGTTAATAATTTAAATTCTTTAATGAATCTTTTAATTTTTAAGAATTAAGAATAATTTGCAAAACATTCTAAAATATTATATTTGTAATTAAATACTAAATGTGTGCATGTAATAAAACACTTGGCTCATTTGTATGTTTAAAAAGTTATACTTTATTTATTATTCATTTTAAATAAAATATTATTAATAATTAGTATTGTTAAATTATTATTATTTATTTTTAACAAAAAAGTTACAAAGATGTTAATATCCTTGTGTTTCTAAAATATAATAAAATAACTTTTTTTTTTTCATAAAAAATATAATTTATGATTTTATTATACTATTACTATTCATGTTTTATTAAAAATATTTATTTTTTCTTTGTAAGTAATTACAAAACTATTTTTATTTGTAATAAGACTTGAACTAAATTTAATTAATATTATATAAATTGGATTTACAATATTTTTACAAAATCAAAATAGGAAAATTATTATTAAAAATAACTTATCTAAAAAAGTTTTTATTTTTATTTTAAAAATTATTTTTAAAAACAACTTGTCAAACAATCTTACTTTTATAAAACCATAAAAAAAAAAACTATTTTTTGTTCTTTAATGTAAAAACAACTTTTAAAAGCAAGCATAAAAAATATAGTCAAACGATTTAAAATGCTTTTAACCTACTTTTTTATATTTTTAAAAATAAATTTGTTGGTAATACTTTATTTTTAATTATTCTTCGTATTTATATTATTATTTTTTAAAACAAGCCTAAAAGTTTGAAAGGTAACCAAATCACTAGTGCTTTTTGTAAAACACAAATTCTCGAACCCCATAAGTGTTACAAGAAATCCCATAAAGTTTCTTGAGTTTCTCTCTCAGCTTCTCTCATCTAAAAGAATTTTTTTAATTTTCGATGGAAATGAGTGTAAAGGAATCAACAGAAGACTTGTTTCCTGAAAACATTGATCATAACTTGGGAGACCTGGTAGGAGAAAGCGTGGATCTTAATCTGACAAAGTTGGTGAGGGAAGAAAGGGCTAACAACTCAAACTGTCTTGAGGTAATATTAAAATTTGTACACGATTTTTATTTTTTTTTTCCAAATTGTTTCTTGCACTTCATGCGCACGTGGGAAGATGAAATGTGGTTCTTGTGGACATTAAAAAATGATCAAAGTGGTTCATTGAACATTCGTTTTCATTCTCTTTGCTTGATTTCTTTCTTCGTTTTTTTTTCTTGATTTCTTGTACTTTATGTGCCTGTGGGAAGATGGAATGTGGTTCTTGTCAATATTAAAAAATGATCCAAGAAGTTCATTGAACATTTGTTTTCACTTTTTTTTTTTTTTTTGGAAGCACCAAATCACTAGTGCTCTCTATAAAACACAAATTCTCGAACCCTACAAATGCCACAAGAAAGCCCATAAAGTTTATTGAGTTTCTCTCTCAACTTTTCTCATCTAAAAGAATTTTTCTAATTTTCTTTGAAAATGAGTGCAAAGGAATCAAAGGAAGACTTGCTTCTTGAAAAACATTGATCATAACCTAGGAGACCTGATAGGAGAAAACGTGGATCTTAATCTGACAAAGCTGGTGGGAAAAGAAGGGACCAACAACTCAAGTCATCTTGCGGGTAATATTAAAATATGTACATAACATCTTTTATTCCAAATGATTTCTTGCACTTCATGCGCACGTGGGAAGATGAAATGTGGTTCTTCTGGACATTAAAAAATGATCAAAGTAGTTCATTGAACATTCATTTTCATTATCCCTTCTTGATTTCTTTCTTCATTTTTTTTTTCTTTTCTTGGCTTTATAGCACTTTTTTTTTCTTGATTTCTTGTGCTTCATGTGCCTGTAGGAAGACGAAATGTGGTTTTTTTTAATATTAAAATATGATTCAAGTAGTTCATTGAACATTCGTTTTAATTCTTTTTTTTTTTTTTTTGAAGCACCAAATCACTAGTGCTCTGTATAAAACTCAAATTCTCGAACCCCACAAATGCTACAAGAAAGCCCATAAAGTTTATTGAGTTTCTCTCTCAACTTCTCTCATCTAAAAGAATTTTTCTAATTTTCTTTGAAAATGAGTGCAAAGGAATCAAAGGAATACTTGCTTCCTGAAAACATTGATCATAACCTAGGAGACCTGATAGGAGAAAGCGTGGATCTTAATCTGACAAAACTGGTGGGAGAAGAAGGGACCAACAACTCAAGCCGTCTTGCGGTAATATTAAAATCTTTACACAATATTTTTTTTCCAAATGATTTCTTGCACTTCATGCGCACGTGGGAAGATGGAATCTGGTTCTTCTGGACATTAAAAAATGATCAAAGTAGTTCATTGAACATTCATTTTCATTCTCCTTTCTTGATTTCTTTCTTCATTTTTTTTTCTTTTTTTGGCTCTATAGCACTTTTTTTTTCTTGATTTCTTGTGCTTCATGTGCCTGTGGGAAGATGGAATGTGGTTTTTTTGAATATTAAAATATGATCCAAGTAATTCATTGAACATTCGTTTTCATTCCTTTTTTTTTAAGCACCAAATCACTAGTGCTCTCTATAAAACACAAATTCTCGAACCCCACAAATGCTACAAGAAAGCCCATAAAGTTTCTTGAGTTTCTCTCTCAACTTCTCTCATCCAAAAGAATTTTTCTAATTTTCTTTGAAAATGAGTGCAAAGGAAGACTTGCTTCCTGAAAACATTGATCATAACCTAGGAGACCTGATAGGAGAAAGCATGGATCTTAATCTGACAAAGCTGGTGGGAGAAGAAGGGACCAACAACTCAAGCCGTCTTGCGGTAATATTAAAATATGTACACAATAACTTTTTTTCCAAATGATTTCTTGCACTTCATGCGCATATGGGAAGATGGAATATGGTTCTTGTGGACATTAAAAAATGATCAAAGTAGTTCATTGAACATTCATTTTCATTCTCCTTTCTTGATTTCTTTCTTCATTTTTTTTTTCTTTTTTTGGCTCTATAGCACCTTTTTTGTTTTCATTTCTTGTGCTTCATGTGCCTGTAGGAAGATGGAATATGGTTTTTTTTAATATTAAAATATGATCCAAGTTGTTCATTGAACATACGTTTTCATTCCCTTTTTTTTTTTTCTTTTTTGAATTTGAAGCACCAAATCACTAGTGCTCTCTATAAAACACAAATTCTCGAACCCCACAAATGCTACAAGAAAGCCCATAAAGTTTCTTGAATTTCTCTCTCAACTTTTCTCATCTAAAAGAATTTTTCTAATTTTCTTTGAAAATGAGTGCAAAGGAAGACTTGCTTCCTGAAAACATTGATCATAACCTAGGAGACCTGATAGGAGAAAGCGTGGATCTTCATCTGACAAAGCTGGTGGGAGAAGAAGGGACCAACAACTCAAGCCGTCTTGCGGTAATATTAAAATCTGTACACAATATTTTTTTTTCCAAATGATATCTTGCACTTCATGCGCACGTGGGAAGATGGAATCTGGTTCTTCTGGACATTAAAAAAATGATCAAAGTAGTTCATTGAACATTCATTTTCATTCTCTTTTCTTGATTTCTTTCTTCATTTTTTTTTCTTTTTATTGGCTCTATAGCACTTTTTTTTTCTTCATTTCTTGTGCTTCATGTGCCTGTGGGAAGATGGAATGTGGTTTTTTTGAATATTAAAATATGATCCAAGTAGTTCATTGAACATTCGTTTTCATTCCTTTTTTTTTTTTTTTTTTTTTTTTGAAGCACCAAATCACTAGTGCTCTCTATAAAACACAAATTTTCGAACCCCACAAATGCTACAAGAAAGCCCATAAAGTTTACTGAGTTTCTCTCTCAACTTCTCTCATCTAAAAGAATTTTTCTAATTTTCTTTGAAAATGAGTGCAAAGGAATCAAAGGAAGACTTGCTTCCTGAAAACATTGATCATAACCTAGGAGACCTGATAGGAGAAAGCGTGGATCTTAATCTGACAAAGCTGGTGGGAGAAGAAGGGACCAACAACTCAAGTCGTCTTGCGGTAATATTAAAATCTGTACACAACTTTTTTTTTTCCAAATGATTTCTTGCACTTCATGCGCACGTGGGAAGATGGAATGTGGTTCTTCTGGACATTAAAAAATGATCAAAGTAGTTCATTGAACATTCATTTTCATTCTCCTTTCTTGATTTCTTTTTTTTTTTTTTTTTTTTTCTTTTTTTGGCTCTATAGCACTTTTTTTTTCTTCATTTCTTGTGCTTCATGTGCTTGTAGGAAGATGGACTGTGGTTTTTTTGAATATTAAAATATGATCCAAGTAGTTCATTGAACATTCGTTTTCATTCCTTTTTTTTTTTTTTTTTATTTGTTTGAAACACCAAATCACTAGTGTTCTCTATAAAACACAAATTCTCGAACCCCACAAATGCTACAAGAAAGCCCATAAAGCTTCTTGAGTTTCTCTCTCAACTTCTCTCATCTAAAAGAATTTTTCTAATTTTCTTTGAAAATGAGTGCAAAGGAAGACTTGCTTCCTGAAAACATTGATCATAACCTAGGAGACCTGATAGGAGAAAGCGTGGATCTTAATCTGACAAAGCTGGTGGGAGAAGAAGGGACCAACAACTCAAGCTGTCTTGCGGTAATATTAAAATATGTACACAATAACTTTTTTTCCAAATGATTTCTTGCACTTCATGCGCATATGGGAAGATGGAATATGGTTCTTCTGGACATTAAAAAATGATCAAAGTAGTTCATTGAACATTCATTTTCATTCTCCTTTCTTGATTTCTTTCTTCATTTTTTTTTTTCTTTTTTTGGCTCTATAGCACTTTTTTTTTCTTCATTTCTTGTGCTTCAAGTGCCTGTGGGAAGATGGAATGTGGTTTTTTTGAATATTAAAATATGATCCAAGTAGTTCATTGAACATTCGTTTTCATTCCTTTTTTTTTTTTTTGTTTGAAGCACCAAATCACTAGTGCTCTCTATAAAACACATCTCGAACCCCACAAATGCTACAAGAAAGCCCATAAAGTTTATTGAGTTTCTCTCTCAACTTCTCTCATCTAAAAGAATTTTTCTAATTTTCTTTGAAAATGAGTGCAAAGGAATCAAAGGAAGACTTGCTTCCTAAAAACATTGATCATAACCTAGGAGACCTGATAGGAGAAAGCGTGGATCTTAATCTGACAGAGCTGGTGGGAAAAGAAGGGACCAACAACTCAAGCCGTCTTGCGGTAATATTAAAATCTGTACACAATATTTTTTTTTTCCAAATGATTTCTTGCACTTCATGCGCACGTGGGAAGATGGAATGTGGTTCTTCTGGACATTAAAAAATGATCAAAGTAGTTCATTGAACATTCATCTTCATTTTCCTTTCTTGATTTCTTTCTTCATTTTTTTTTTCTTTTTTTGGCACTTTTTTTTTCTTGATTTCTTGTGCTTCATATGCCTGTGGGAAGATGGAATGTGGTTTTTTTTAATATTAAAATATGATCCAAGTAGTTCATTGAACATTCGTTTTCATTCCCTTTTTTTTTTTTTTTTTGGAAGCACCAAATCACTAGTGTTCTCTATAAAACACAAATTCTCGAACCCCACAAATGCTACAAGAAAGCCCATAAAGTTTATTGAGTTTCTCTCTCAACTTCTCTCATCTAAAAGAATTTTTCTAATTTTCTTTGAAAATGAGTGCAAAGGAAGACTTGCTTCCTGAAAACATTGATCATAACCTAGGAGACCTGATAGGAGAAAGCGTGGATCTTAATCTGACAAAGCTGGTGGGAGAAGAAGGGACCAACAACTCAAGCCGTCTTGCGATAATATTAAAATCTGTCCACAATATTTTTTTTTTCCAAATGATATCTTGCACTTCATGCGCACGTGGGAAGATGGAATGTGGTTCTTCTAGACATTAAAAAATAATCAAAGTAGTTCATTGAACATTCATTTTCATTCTCCTTTCTTGATTTTTTTCTTCAGTTTTTTTTCTTTTTTTTGGCTCTATAGCACTTTTTTTTTCTTCATTTCTTGTGCTTCATGTGCCTGTAGGAAGATGGAATGTGGTTTTTTTGAATATTAAAATATAGTACAAGTAGTTCATTGAACATTCGTTTTCATTCCACTTTTTTTTTTTTTTGAAGCATTAAATCACTAGTGCTCTCTATAAAACACAAATTCTCAAACCCTACAAATGCTACAAGAAAGCCCATAAAGTTTCTTGAGTTTCTCTCTCAACTTTTCTCATCTAAAAGAATTTTTCTAATTTTCTTTGAAAATGAGTGCAAAGGAATCAAAGGAATACTTGCTTTCTGAAAACATTGATCATAACCTAGGAGACCTGATAGGAGAAAGCCTGGATCTTAATCTGACAGAGCTGGTGGGAAAAGAAGGGACCAACAACTCAAGCCGTCTTGCGGTAATGTTAAAATCTTTACACACTATTTTTTTTTCCAAATGATTTCTTGCACTTCATGCGCACGTGGGAAGATGGAATGTGGTTCTTCTGGACATTAAAAAATGATCAAAGTAGTTCATTGAACATTCATCTTCATTTTCCTTTCTTGATTTCTTTCTTCATTTTTTTTTTCTTTTTTTGGCACTTTTTTTTTCTTGATTTCTTGTGCTTCATATGCCTATGGGAAGATGGAATGTGGTTTTTTTGAATATTAAAATATGATCCAAGTAGTTCATTGAACATTCGTTTTCATTCCTTTTTTTTTTTTTTTTTTTTTTTTTGTTTGAAGCACCAAATCACTAGTGTTCTCTATAAAACACAAATTCTCGAACCCCACAAATGCTACAAGAAAGCCCATAAAGCTTCTTGAGTTTCTCTCTCAACTTCTCTCATCTAAAAGAATTTTTCTAATTTTCTTTGAAAATGAGTGCAAAGGAAGACTTGCTTCCTGAAAACATTGATCATAACCTAGGAGACCTGATAGGAGAAAGCGTGGATCTTAATCTGACAAAGCTGGTGGGAGAAGAAGGGACCAACAACTCAAGCTGTCTTGCGGTAATATTAAAATATGTACACAATAACTTTTTTTCCAAATGATTTCTTGCACTTCATGCGCATATGGGAAGATGGAATATGGTTCTTCTGGACATTAAAAAATGATCAAAGTAGTTCATTGAACATTCATTTTCATTCTCTTTTCTTGATTTCTTTCTTCATTTTTTTTTTCTTTTTTTGGCTCTATAGCACTTTTTTTTTCTTCATTTATTGTGCTTCAAGTGCCTGTGGGAAGATGGAATGTGGTTTTTTTGAATATTAAAATATGATCCAAGTAGGTCATTGAACATTCGTTTTCATTCCTTTTTTTTTTTTTTTTTTGTTTGAAGCACCAAATCACTAGTGCTCTCTATAAAACACATCTCGAACCCCACAAATGCTACAAGAAAGCCCATAAAGTTTATTGAGTTTCTCTCTCAACTTCTCTCATCTAAAAGAATTTTTCTAATTTTCTTTGAAAATGAGTGCAAAGGAATCAAAGGAAGACTTGCTTCCTAAAAACATTGATCATAACCTAGGAGACCTAATAGGAGAAAGCGTGGATCTTAATCTGACAGAGCTGGTGGGAAAAGAAGGGACCAACAACTCAAGCCGTCTTGCGGTAATATTAAAATCTGTACACAATATTTTTTTTTTCCAAATGATTTCTTGCACTTCATGCGCACGTGGGAAGATGGAATGTGGTTCTTCTGG
Source organism: Vitis rotundifolia (assembly GCA_030254885.1). NCBI lineage: Eukaryota > Viridiplantae > Streptophyta > Magnoliopsida > Vitales > Vitaceae > Vitis > Vitis rotundifolia. The sequence continues at coordinate 16,781,925 of CM058166.1, forward strand.
ACATTAAAAAATGATCAAAGTAGTTCATTGAACATTCATCTTCATTTTCCTTTCTTGATTTCTTTCTTCATTTTTTTTTTCTTTTTTTGGCACTTTTTTTTTCTTGATTTCTTGTGCTTCATATGCCTATGGGAAGATGGAATGTGGTTTTTTTGAATATTAAAATATGATCCAAGTAGTTCATTGAACATTCGTTTTCATTCCCTTTTTTTTTTTTTTTTTTGGAAGCACCAAATCACTAGTGTTCTCTATAAAACACAAATTCTCGAACCCCACAAATGCTACAAGAAAGCCCATAAAGTTTATTGAGTTTCTCTCTCAACTTCTCTCATCTAAAAGAGTTTTTATAATTTTCTTTGAAAATGAGTGCAAAGGAAGACTTGCTTCCTGAAAACATTGATCATAACTTAGGAGACCTGATAGGAGAAAGCGTGGATCTTAATCTGACAAAGCTGGTGGGAGAAGAAGGGACCAACAACTCAAGCCGTCTTGCGGTAATATTAAAATCTGTCCACAATATTTTTTTTTTCCAAATGATATCTTGCACTTCATGCGCACGTGGGAAGATGGAATGTGGTTCTTCTAGACATTAAAAAATAATCAAAGTAGTTCATTGAACATTCATTTTCATTCTCCTTTCTTGATTTTTTTCTTCAGTTTTTTTTTCTTTTTTTTTGGCTCTATAGCACGTTTTTTTTTCTTCATTTCTTGTGCTTCATGTGCCTGTAGGAAGATGGAATGTGGTTTTTTTGAATATTAAAATATAATCCAAGTAGTTCATTGAACATTCGTTTTCATTCCCTTTTTTTTTTTTTTTTTTGGAAGCACCAAATCACTAGTGTTCTCTATAAAACACAAATTCTCGAACCCCACAAATGCTACAAGAAAGCCCATAAAGTTTATTGAGTTTCTCTCTCAACTTCTCTCATCTAAAAGAGTTTTTATAATTTTCTTTGAAAATGAGTGCAAAGGAAGACTTGCTTCCTGAAAACATTGATCATAACCTAGGAGACCTGATAGGAGAAAGCCTGGATCTTAATCTGACAGAGCTGGTGGGAAAAGAAGGGACCAACAACTCAAGCCGTCTTGCGGTAATATTAAAATTTGTACACAATATTTTTTTTTCCAAATGATTTCTTGCACTTCATGCGCACGTGGGAAGATGGAATGTGGTTCTTCTGGACATTAAAAAATGATCAAAGTAGTTCATTGAACATTCATTTTCATTCTCCTTTCTTGATTTCTTTTTTCTTTTTTTTTTTTTCTTTTTTTGGCTCTATAGCACTTTTTTTTTCTTCATTTCTTGTGCTTCATGTGCTTGTGGGAAGATGGAATGTGGTTTTTTTGAATATTAAAATATGATCCAAGTAGTTCATTGAACATTCGTTTTCATTCTTTTTTTTTTTTTTTTTTTTTTTAAGCACCAAATCACTAGTTCTCTCTATAAAACACAAATTCTCGAACCCCACAAATGCTACAAGAAAGCCCATAAAGCTTCTTGAGTTTCTCTCTCAACTTCTCTCATCTAAAAGAATTTTTCTAATTTTCTTTGAAAATGAGTGCAAAGGAATCAAAGGAAGACTTGCTTCCTGAAAACATTGATCATAACCTAGGAGACCTGATAGGAGAAAGCGTGGATCTTAATCTGACAAAGCTGGTGGGAGAAGAAGAGACCAACAACTCAAGCCGTCTTGCGGTAATATTAAAATCTGTACACAATATTTTTTTTTCCAAATGATTTCTTGCACTTCATGCGCACGTTGAAAGATGGAATGTGGTTCTTCTAGATATTAAAAAATGATCAAAGTCGTTCATTGAACATTCATTTTCATTTTCCTTTCTTGATTTTTTTGTTCGTTTTTTTTTTTCTTTTTTTAGCTCTAAAGTACTTTTTTTTTCTTGATTTCTTGTACTTCATGTGCCTGTGGGAAGATGAAATATGGTTCTTGTGAATATTAAAATATGATCCAAGTAGTTCATTGAACATTCGTTTTCCTTTTTTTTTAAGCACCAAATCACTTGTGCTCTCTATAAAACACAAATTCTCGAATCCCACAAATGCTACAAGAAAGCCCATAAAGTTTCTTGAGTTTCTCTCTCAACTTCTCTCGTCTAAAAGAATTTTTCTAATTTTCTTTGAAAATGAGTGCAAATGAGTCAAAGGAAGACTTGCTTCTTGAAAACATTGATCATAACCTGGGAGACCTGATAGGAGAAAGCGTGAATCTTAATCTGACAAAGCTGGTGGGGAAGAAGGGGCCAACAACTCAAGCCGTCTTGCAGTAATATTAAAATCTGTACGCAATTTTTTTTTTCCAAATGATTTCTTGTACTTCATGCGCGTGTGGGAAGATGGAATGTGATTCTTGTGGACATTAAAAAATGATCAAAGTGGTTCAACATTCGTTTTCATTCTCTTTTTTTAATTTCTTTCTTCCTTTTTTTTTTTTTTTTTTTGGGCTCTAAAGCACTTTTTTTTTCTTGATTTCTTGTACTTCATGTGCCTGTGGGGAGATGGAATGTGGTTCTTGTGGATATTAAAAAATGATTGAAGTAGTTCATTGAACATTAGTTTTCATTCTCTTTTCTTGATTTATTTCTTCGTTTTTTTTTTCTTTTTTTGGCTCTGAAGCACTTTTTTTTATTATTATTATTATTTTATTTCTTGTACTTCATGTGTGTGTGGGAAGATGGAATGTGGTTCTTATAAACATTAAAAAAATGATCCAAGTAGTTCATTGAACATTCGTTTTCATTCTCCTTTTTTGATTTCTTTTTTCGTTTTTTTTCTTCTTTTAGCTCTGAAACACACTTTTTTTCTTGATCTCTTATACTTCATGTGCGTGTGGGAAGATAGAATGTGGTTCTTATGGACATTAAAAAAATGACCCAAGTAGTTCATTGAACATTCATTTTCATTCTCTTCTCTTGATTTCTTTCTTCGTTTCTTTCTTTTTTTTCTTCTTTTGGCTTTAAAACACTTTTTTTTTTTCTTGATTTCTTGTACTTCATGTGCATGTGAGAAGATGGAATGTTGTTCTTGTGGACATTAGAAAATGATCCAAGTAGTTCATTGAACATTGGTTTTCATTCTCCTTTATTGATTTCTTTCTTTGTTTCTTTCTTTGGCTCTGAAGCACTTTTTTTTTTCTTTTTTTCTTGTACTTTATGTAAATGTGGGAAGATGGAATGAGATTCTTGTGAACATTAGAAAATGATCCAAGTAGTTCATTGAAAATTCGTTTTCATTTTCGTTTCTTTTCTTTTCTTTTTCCTTCTTTTGGCTATGAAACACTTTTTTTTTTGCTTGATTTCTTGTACTTCATGTGTTTGTGGGAAGATGGAATGTGGTTCTTGTGGACATTAAAAAATGATCCAAGTAGTTCATTGAACATTCATTTTCATTCTCTTTTCTTGATTTCTTTCTTAGTTTCTTCTTTTGGGCTCTAAAGCACCTTTTTGTTTTTTTCTTGATTTCTTGTACTTCATGTGCGTGTGGGAAGATGAAATGTGGTTCTTATGGACATTAAAAAATAATCCAAGTAGTTCATTGAACATTCATTTTCATTGTCCTTTCTTGATTTCTTTCTTTGTTTTTTTTTCCCCTTTTTTTGGCTTTGAAACACTTTTTTTTCTTCTTGATTTCTTGTACTTCATGTGCGTGTGGGAAGATGGAATGTGGTTCTTGAGAACATTAAAAAATGATCCAATTAGTTTATTCAACATTCGTTTTCATTATCCTTTCTTCATTTTTTCTTTTTTTATTTCTTTATTTCTTCTTTTGGTTTTGAAGCATTTTTTTTTTTTTCGTTTTTCTTTTTCTTGATTTCTTGTACTTCATGTCCATATGGGAAGATGGAATGTGGTTCTTGTGGACATTAAAAATGTTGAGTTTTTCCTCATGTGGAAGGCCCAAATTAAGAGCCCAAAATTTAAGGCCTCTTAGGCCTTTATATAAAAGAGTTAGAAGAAGAATCCCTCTTCTTCGTCTTCTAATTTTTTTGTAGCCACCGGAGGTAGAAGAAAAAGTGAGTAGAAGGAGAAAAGAGAGAGAATGGAAGAACCACCTTTTTTTTTTTGAAGTTAGAGAGAAAAACTCAGTTTTTCTTCACTGTTCAGATTTCATCAAAGGTCTGATCTCATTTCTTCTATGGGCTGATCGACCTAAAATTTGGAGGAGAGGTTTGTGACTCATTGATCTTCAATCTGAACGGTGGAGATCGGATTTGGAGTTCCAAACGGTCGTCTTTCAGTTTAAGAACAGAGCCTCTGTTTTGGTGAGTTTTCTATTTGAACAATTTGATCATGAGCTCCGATCAAGGTTAATCTGTGGTTCGACTGAGCTGATTTTTGGTGATCAGGTTCATAACTCATTGATCTTCATTCTGAACAGTGGAGATTGGATTTGGAGTTCGGAACAGTTATATTTCAGTCCGAGAATAGTGGTTGTGTTTGGTGAGATTTCTCCATTATCTTTATGCAAAGTTGTTGAAATTGCCAAAATTAATTTGTCTTAAGATATGGTTGATGTATGCCTCTAGTTTTATCTTAGAGAGAATTGTGTAACCCATTGATTATATTAGTGGAGTTTTAAGTGGCCTAAGGGTCCTGTGGTTTTTACTTCTCACATTGGAGAAGGTTTTCCATGCTAAAAATTGTTGGTGTTTATATACTTGTTGATTGGGAGAATTCTTGTTGCTCTATTTGATTGATTCCTATTAGATTCTTGCAAAAGGGGATAAAACCTGGTTGTGCATTGTTTGTGTTTATCCCATCAAAAAAATGATCAAAGTAGTTCATTGAATATTCGTTTTCATTTTTTTATTTTTTTTTTAAGCATCAAATCACTAGTGCTCTCTGTAATACACAAATTCTCGAACCCCACAAGTACTACAAGAAAGCCCATGAAGTTCTTGAGTTTCTCTCTCAGCTTCTCTCATCTAAAAGAATTTTTCTAATTTTCTCTGAAAATGAGTGCAAAGGAATCAAATGAAGACTTGCTTCCTGAAAACATTGATCATAACCTGGGAAACCTGGTATGAGAAAGCGTGGATCTTAATTTGACAAAGTTGGTAGGGGAAGAAGGGGCCAACAACTAAAGCCGTTTGGTGGTGATATTAAAATCTATACACAATTTTATTTTTCCAAATGATTTCTTGTACTTCATATGCGTGTGGGAAGATGGAATGTGGTTAACGATCCAAGTAGTTCATTGAACATTCATTTTGATTCTCCTTTCTTGATTTCTTTCTTCGTTTTTTCTTTTTTTTTTTTTGCTCTAAAGTACCTTTTTTTTTTCTTGATTTCTTATACTTCATGTGTGTGTGGGAAGATGGAATGTGGTTCTTGTGGACATTAAAAAATGATCCAAGTTGTTCATTGAACATTGTTTTGATTCTCCTTTCTTGATTTCTTTCTTCATTTTTTTTTTCTTTCTTTTGGCTCTAAAGCACCATTTTTTTTCTTGATTTCTTGTACGTCATGTGCGTGTGGGCAGATGGAATGTGATTCTTGTGGACATTAAAAAATGATTGAAGTAGTTCATTGAACATTCATTTTCATTCTCCTTTTTTTATTTCTTTCTTTTTTTCTTCTTTTGGCTCTGAAACACTTTTTGTTTTTTTTTTTTTTTTTTATTTCTTGTACTTCATATGCATGTGGGAAGACGGAATGTGGTTCTTGTAGACATTAAAAAATGATCCAAGTAGTTCATTGAATATTCGTTTTCATTCTCTTTTCTTGATTTTTTTTTTTTTTCTTCTTCTTTTGTCTCTTAAGCACCTTTATTTTTTTTCTTCATTTTGATTTGTTCATAGGATGCTTCAAATGAGCCTCCCCAAGGGTTTATATAGATCCTGGGAAGCTTATAGAGACTCCTACACTTAGCCATTGAAGGGAAGAGTGTTAACTGTTCTAGAATTGCCTAGAGATGTCGACGCATCTCTACACTATGGTAGAAGGCATGAGAGGAGTCCAAGACTTTTTAGAAAATTTTAGAGATCTCTTATATATTCTTATATATAGGTTTGTACATAGAATTGTGTAGGAAGTTCTAGATTATTCTTGAGTTGTAAGGAACCCTTCAAGGTTCTAGAGAGTTCCATTGGTGCCTATAAATAGGTGAGGGCCTCTTTTGGCCAAGGCACCAAGCAAGTGAGTTCCAAAGCACTTGTAAAAGCTTTCTTTGAGTAATAAAGCTTCCATTCTTTAAGTGTTGCCTATTACGCCCTCTAAAGCTCTTAGGTCGGGTGCAAAGTGTTGCCTATTACGCCCTCTAAAGCTCTTAGGTCGGGTGCATCTTAGCCTAGTAAGCTAGGCATCGGGAGTAAGGCTAACTGAGCAAGATTAAGTGTCTTGATTTATCTAAGTGTTGCACGAACTTAGGAAAAGACTAAGTCCGTGACATTCTGCTCTCTTTTGAGATATTTTCTTAAAATAGATTTTAAGAAAAATAAAACTACATCACCTTATTTTTATACTCAAAAGATTTTATTTCATTGCAGAGATCTTAGCTCAAACAGAAAAATAAGATTAGGAGATTGAAAAAAGTTTTAAAAGAATTGCAATTAAAATAATAACGTATAATTATCATAATAATTTGAATGAGATAAAAAAAATATTGTGTTAAGATTAAAAAGATCTATGTTTCGCTAAGTTTTTTATATTTCATATATTTTAAATGAAATTATTTTTGAAATAAATTGATAACGTATTATGATCAAAATAATTTTTTTCTTCCATTTTAAGTTTATCTTCAAAATTTTAAGAACCCTTTTTATATTTATTGGATTTTTTAAAATTTGAAAAAAAAAAAATCTAAGGCTTTTTTTTTTCTATGTATTAAAAATATAAATATAAATTAAAACAATTTTATTTTCTATTTATTTAAAAATATACTATTTATTAAATTTTTTATTTAATTATAATAAAAGATTGTGTATTAATAAACGTCCTAATTTTAGTTGGATTAGAACTAGGGGTTGATTGTTTGGGTATTTATACATTATTTTAGTTGGATTAGAAGTAACTTAAGAACTCAATAATTAACTAGGGTTTTGTCGTTTCGTTATAGTATCATCTTCATCATGTTGATGGTTGAGAAGGAAGCTATGACGTTAAATTATGTCTCAGATTGGGGATCACTCCCAAACGATCTCCTTGATTCAATTTTAGATCATTTAGTCCCCATTTCAGACTGTATCCGGTTCAGTGCCGTCTGCACCCACTGGCGATCTGTAGCTTCGGCGAATTTCCGCCGACCTAATCATCTTCACCACCAACAATTGCCGTTTCTCATGGTTCCCAAGGATGACTCCAAAGAAAGGCGGTTTTTGTACAGAGTGATCAACAGGAAAAGGCTCGGTGAATTCGAGTTAAGGCTGCCTCGTAACGTAACATATTGTGGATCTTCTCGTGGATGGTTGATCATTATTGATGATGCTTTTGAGGTAAGCCTATTTAACCCTTTCTCTCGTAAAATCATTCCGCTTCCTCCCCTCAAAAGATTAGCATTTGAAAAACGACTGCTGAAGGAATATAAACGTAGAGAAATTACACATGTACATCTTCAAGAGGAGGATGAAATGGAAGGAGAAGCTGTTGAAGAACAAGGGGAGGAGAGAGAGTGAAAACGAAAGGTCGAAGAGACCTTCCAAAAGCTACTACTCTATGCTGAAGGTTGAAGATATGGAAGGACAAGAAAAGGAAAGTGAAAGTGAAAATAAAAATCCATATTATCCTATATCATACGGTGAACTATCTCGGTCTCCAGATACTAATCCGGATGAATATGTATTGATGGTCTTGTATGGTATGATAGGAAGGTTAGCATTCATTAAATCAGGTGACAAAAAGTGGACTTACATTGACAAAAAGAACTGTGATTTTGAGTATGATGATAACGAAGGACTTCATTATTTCAGCGATATTGTTTACAGCAAAGGACTATTCTTTGCTATCAATCCTGAAGGTGAAACTTTATCTATTGATGTCAGGAGTGGTTTGATAGTGAAGAAGCTTACTCCGAGGGATACAAGGCAACCCCTTAACTGCCGTAGAAGGACATATTTAATGGAATCCCCTGGAGAAGGAAAAGAACATTTATTGCGGGTTATAAGGAGATTAGATAAGGATGATATCACCAAGGAATTTAAGATTTACAAGCTGGTGGATTGCGGGGGGAATTGTGAGTGGACTGAAGTAGAGAGCTTGGGAGATGTCACCTTGTTCTTGGGAGACAATCATTCCATCTCCGTCTTGGCTTCAACTTCTGTAGGATGTAAGCCAAATTCTATATACTTTTATGACGATTTTTTTAATTACTACAATTTCTATGGGGGCCCTTTTCATTTTTTTGTATTCAACTTGGAGAATAGAAGAATTGCAAAATATCCCATATTGGATAACATGCAGAGCTGGTTGATGCCACTTCCGATTTGGATTGTACCAACATTCATATGAAGCCATTCAATTATTTTTCAGTCAGTGAATTTTTGAATTCATATCCAATTTTCCCTAGCTAGTTGGGAGTTTTCTTATGCATTATGTTTATAATGATACAATCCAAAGCTCATTAATTGTAAATGTTCTTAACCTTTTAATTATATAGAAATTAAATAATTTGAAAATATATAAATTTTTAATTAATTTTAGTTATATCTAATTTTTTTTATTTTTTTTAATATCGAATAATAAAAAAATTAAACTAAGTTTCATTATATTTCATTTCCAATTTTGAATTTTTTAACAATCAAATAAGATAATTTTGGTTTTTTAATATCGAGTAATAAAAAAATTAACCTTGACTGTTGGCTTCGTTCTCAGCCAGCCACAGCTAGCCCTCCACGTGGTCCGTGGTCCTCATCCCCCCATGCACAATTATCTAAAACAGGCCCAAACCAATACAAACAACAAGTGAAACCCAAAAGTTAAAATAAGGCTAAAACAAATATCCAAGTTCATGGCTCAAATTCAACTTTAAAAAATCAATGAAGCCCAAGCCCACGTCACAAATATAAAGCCCAAAATCTAAGCAAGCCTAAATCAATTGAATAACTGAAGCCCGATTCATCAAATCACTGAAGCCCAAATATCCCAAATAAAATAATCTTAACCTAAGTAAAGCAAAGGATCCATATCAAAGAATCTGAAGTTGTCAACTTGGGTAAGCCCATGCCCAGTGGCAAACAATTTATCCTCTGGGAAAACAACCCACGGTGCACCACAGTGCTCATCACTGCTTAATAGAGAGAGCATGCATTTGTAATCATGTCATCATGACTTAATAGAGAGAGCATGAAATTTTATATCTCACTCTTTCAAAGTATTTATGGAATAAATATTTATAATTTTAAATTATAATACTTTTCTCATAAAAGTTTAGAAAAAAAATGGTGAATGTTTTGATATAAACAAAAACTTTAGATTTTATATATTATTTTTATAATGTATTGCATAAGAAAAAAATATTGTTTAATAAAAAAAACATTCAAATAAGTAATTATTTTAATTTTAAATAATAATTCTTAAAAATGATCAAATAATTTAATTTTATAAGAAAATATTTCTAGACATTAAAAAAAATACTTATATCCCTCGTAAAACCATTTTCAGACATATTTTAATGTTTTGTTCAACATTTTTAATAATATGTTTATTTTTAAGAGAATACAAATAATAAACATTTTTTTCTTTAAATTTTAGTTTCAAGTTTTCTACAACAAATTGGTTTATGATATGATTAGATTTCAATGACAAATTGGTTCAGCTAACTAAAGATTATGATATGATTGGTATGTTTCTTATAAATTTTAGAATATTTATATGTGACATTTTTTTTAAAATGATTTCATTAAAAATATGATAATATCTTGTAATAGCATTATATAATTAATATTACAAGCAAAATTTGTATAATTAATATAAATTATGTTTCGACAGTGGTACTTATTTTTATGTACATATCCACCTGAAAACATCAATCTTATTAACGCACTCATCTAAAAATTTTCAATGTATTTAAAATACTTTCCTTATTATTCTTTTCTATACCTACCTTCTTTTTCCTTCTTTCAATTTTTTTTCTTAACAACAAACCTTAAGGCAGAGTTTTTTCTTTTTTTCTTTTTTTCAAATCTTATTTGCTAAGCAAAAAAGTATTTGAGATAAGTCCAAGTTAATTCCAACCTTATTTATATATTTTTTTAATCCACACACTAATATTATATTTGTACTATACTATATTTTTAAGATTTTATGATTTATGTAAAATTTGACAAAAATTTGTTGTTAAAGCAATTAAAAAAGTACTTATCAATAATTTAGAAGAAATAGATAAATACTAATAGTTAAATTAAGGCACCAAAGCTCTTTATTAATCAATTTTTCATGAAGTTCATGAAAGGAAATTAGAATCTCACGTCCTTCAATAGCATCAACAATAGATTTGTATTTGTAGTCAAGTTCATCGAGAATCTTTTCAATAAGGTCTTTGTCATTCATGGGTTTGCCTAGAAGAGCAAGTTTGTTGGCACATGTCTTTATAAATTACATGTATTCGGTGATCGTTTGAGAACTTTTGGTAACATGCTTGAGTTGTTCCTTAATTTGCTTAATGTGGCCTCGAGAAGGATGTGTATAAGTATAGGCAAGAATGGTCCAAGCTTCACGAGATGTTTTGACCCGTTGAATGAGAAGAATAATAGATGGAGTGAGAGGGCCAATTAAGGCATCAAAAATTAATTTATTAAAATCAATTTAGTTGTAATTAAGAGAATTGGTATCTATTAAAATTATTGTAATGTGTGGTATGTTAAGCATGAATGGAGTTTCTCTCTTTTTTTTATTTTAATTGAAAACCCCAAGATAAGCTAATTTTATAATTTTTAAAGAATAATATTAATATAAATAACTTTTTACATAAGTTAAAATAAAATTTATATAAGAAATAATATTTTCTTATTTCTACATTAAATTCATTTCTGAATCATAAGTTTTTTTAATAAAATTTCATAAATAAAATATAAAAACTCTCATAAAACATAATTTAAAAGACAAAAAAATAAAAGACTTATAGCTTGGCTAATCTAAATGGGCCTCAGAGTCAATTAAAAGGTCACCCATCGTAATTTGCCCACTTCCTTTTGCAGTCTGGTCAATTCGTTGAACTTCTGGACCGCAAATGGGCCCAGCCACTTGCCCATTTTCATTTTCCAATTTCCAATGGGCCAATTCATCTTTCTATCTGTTAGGCCCACTAAACCAAGTCTTGCTAGGAACATAGGTTTTAAAATAATAAGTTTAGTAATTTCTGAAAATAAATTGGATTAAAAAATAGATCCAATTAGTACCACAAAATAGTAGGTTTAGAGTGAGTCATGATTGAACTATTCCTCCTCTGTAAAAAAACTATAATTTTTTGTATCTTACTAGATAAATAAATTCAAAATTAAGTGAGACTAAATTAAATTCTTTAATGAATTTATTATTTTTTAAAAATAATTTAGAATTAAAAAATTGATCCAATTAATTAAACATCTAATAAAAATTAATTTAGAATATTGTAATTGAGTATTAAAAATTATATAATGAAAAACTTCATATATTAAAAATTAAAATTAATCATTTTTTTTGTTTTAAATTATTATAATTTATTTTTAAAAAAATCAATTATATTTTTATAAAGATGTTGATATGCACATGTTATAATATACGCTAAAATAGTATCATTTTTAATTAAAATATAATTTATTATTTTAATATATTATGATTATTCATATTTTACTAAAAACTATTTATTATTCATATTTTAGCATCATTACTCATCTACTTGGGATTTTTTTTTTTTTTTTTCATTTCCAAGTATAAAGGAATTTGCTTGTGAGTTGATTTTAAATGAGGTAATGATATATTTAGTTAGGATCCCTAACAATGTATTTGATTTCTTATTGTGTTATATTATATTCTTTTTTTCACTATTTTTTTTTAGTAAAGGATGAGAGAATACAAATATTTTTAGTCTACAATAAGAGACACACATTACCTAAAAGTCTCTCCATGCAAAAATAACATAAGAGTTAACACTAACAAGTATTTTTTATTTTTTTTTAATAAAAAAAGCATTTAAATATGCAAAAAAAAAAAAGAAAAAAGAGTTAATGAAGTATTAAATCATAATATATGAAATTTGTCCATGAGTATGATTCAATAAAGACTCATCCAATTGCATAAATATAAAAATATAATTCAAACAAAGTAAAACAAAGTATTATGAAAACTATATTAAGATAGACCTTCATGAGCTTCAAGTTGAGCTGAAAGCGAGATCATCCGAACGGTTGATGTTTCCCTTCTTTAATCTTCTTGTTTTCCCTGTGTCATTACATATCTTGAGCATCATTTATACTAAACCATATAACATCATGTATATATATATATTCCCCACATTACTATTTTTTGCTACTTTATTTTAAAATATCTTATCCTTAACCATATGCAAAATCATGCTTTCTTATATGTTATGGAAACTAGATTGAGAACGTCTAGTTTATCATTCATTTATTTTTTGGGTCTAAGAAAAGAAGAATAATAATCATTTCAATAAATTATTATGCTAATCAAATGACAAATCAAAAGCCTAGAAAGGTCTCCATTTGAAATTGTTTTTGATATCGTTAAAATTCACCATCAATTCTCTTTTCTTCTCTAATGTCTATGATAGCTTAATCATGATAAACTTGTCAATCAAATTCCATGTCAATTGAGATAAATAAAATAAAATAAACCTAAAAACTTTTTTCGGCAAATTAAAAACAAGTATTCTCAAATCATTTTTAGGCAATTAAGTAGACTTGTAAAAATTATTTTGTTGAGGACATTCAATAATCAAGCTTTGGTTCTAAATCTTGAAACAATTATTCAAATTCTCAATAAAAGCTGAAACAAATACATTAAATTGTGGCTCTCATATCCTAAAAGAAAATCACATCAAACTAAAATATATAAGATAAAATGAATAAGAAAGTATAAACTGAAATATTAAAAATAAACGATCAAACTTAAAAATATTAATTGGAGCAAAAATTGATGGAAGATGATCAATGATGTGTTTCACTTACCAACAGCCTCCTCAAATTGTCGTGGAACCGATTCAACCTTATCGCTACCGCCACGTACATCCAGTCTCTAATGTCATAAAGAAACTGGAAATAAGCATTCCTCCAATTTTCCTTGAATAAAAGAGCACCACAGACTCCCCAAAAGCCTACAATGAACCCAAGTCCCATGCTAATGTAGAACCATCGCATTTCAGAACCTTCTTCATTTTCATCAGTGGTGTGACTGGTGTCCATACCTTGAGATTCATCATCTTCTGTGCAGTTTTTTGTAAGAGGGGCTCCGCAAAGTTGGGCATTGCCAATGTAGCTGAATGCATCAAAGCTCTGAAGCTGTGTGCTTAAAGGAATTCTTCCCCGAAATTGATTGTATGATAGGTTCAAGCGATTAAGAAATGTTAAATCGGCCAAGCTTTGAGGAATTTCACCTGAAAGATGGTTTGTGGAGAGATCAAGAGATAGTAAAGATGTCATTCTTCCAATTTTCTCCGGTATCCTTCCCATCAAATGATTTTTAGACACATTTAAGAACCGTAGTCCAAAAAGTTGTGATAATTCAATAGGGATTGATCCAGACAAATTATTACTTGACAGGTCTACCATTCTAACATATTTAAGAATCCCTTTGTACTCAAGTTCTCTTCCAACCGTCACCAATACAAGACCCTCCAATTCAAAAGTGGAATATTCTAAATCAGTAAACAGGTAATCTGGAGTGTCTATTGTGGCCATTAAACTGAAATTATTCAAACACCTGGGTATAATTCCGGACAACTCATTATCTGAAACATCCAATACTATAAGAGAAGAAAGTTGGCAGATCTGTGAAGGAATTTCGCCAATGAATTTGTTGGATCTTAAACAGAGAGCTTTTAAAGCTGTCAATTCTCCTATCCAATTTGGTATATTTCCCAAAAGTTTATTACCACTTAAATCCAGGAGCCCCAAAGATGTGCAGTCTCGCAAGGACGAGGGTATACTTCCAGATAAGCCATTATTCTGCAGGTGCAATGCTTTGAGTGAAAATAAAGAGCCTATGGAGTCAGGAATTTTACCCGAAAAGTTGTTGTTTCCCAAGTTTACATGAGTCAGAGACTGCCAAGACTTCCAACACAGAGGAAGCTCTCCAGATAAATCATTATTTGACAAGTCCAGCGCCTCCAATTTACTTCTTCCGTTCAACTTTTGGCACAAGAAATGGGAAGTTGGTCCCGAAAACGAATTGTTGGCCATGTTCAATACAATGGCATTTGGAGACAATGCAGGAAACAGACTGCTTGGAAGAGTTCCATTTAACCTATTTCCATCCAGAGATAAGTACTTCAAGGATGATAAGTTTCCTAGAGATGAAGGAATTGGACCATCAAAGGAATTATATCCAAGTGAAAGAGCTTCTAGATGTTTGAGTTGCCCTAAATACTCTGGTATATGACCCTTTAGAGAATTGCCATTTAGATTGAGTTCTAAAAGACTAGCGGTGAGATTAGATAGCCAATAGGGTATCTCATGATTGAAATGATTCCCAAGGAGAGAAAGGGCTGCAAGAGATGTAAAATTAACATACTCAAGAGATGGACTCATGTTATCAAGTTCACAATCCGCCAAGAGCAACGTGGAAAGGGAAGATAGCATAGATGTAGATTCAACCCATTGACCTTCCTGGTGAAGGTCAACCTTAAACATAAACAGGAGTTTCAAAGAAGAAAGATAAGAAATCCAACGAAGGTTCTCAGCATAAAGTTGTGGCTCGTAGGGGGAATGACCACCTCCTAGACGAAGGTGAAAAAGGTTGGAAAGATTTCCAAGCTGATGAGGGATTAGTCCACCAAATGAAGCAAAGGAAAGGTCGAGGTATGTTAAACTCCACATGAAACCTAGGAAACTTGGAATAGGAGTACCTCCAAAATCATTCCAGCTCAAGTCCAAGTAATTCAAAAATTCTAATTGGAGCAAAGCAAGACTAATCTTGCCAACCAATCCAAAATTAAAGAGGTCAAGGTCGACAACTCTACCAGTGATGTTATGGCAACGGACTCCATTCCATCCACAGCAGTCTTCTTGAGCAGACCAAGATGAGAGGCTGTGTGTAGGATCAAAGAGAGCATGTTTGAAGCTTAGAAGGGCATGTTTCTCAGTTTCATTGCAAACCAAGGGGTTTGGGTCACATAGAATTGTGATGGTTGAAGAGAGAAAGCAAAGTAAGAGAAACACAATGATTGCTTTAGAGATTGTCATCAATGGAGGATGAGTTGAAATCATTTCAAGGCGTAAATTAATATTAACAATTTATCAACCCGCTTATCTCCCAGAGTCAACAAAATATCAATTATTTAGACAATTACATCATCCCCATGCACGTTACTATTTATTTACCCTTAAAAATATATAGATTTCTAAAAATTTTCAAAGATAAAAAGTAATCATAATTAAATATTATTGGCAAAACAAATAAGACTAACTGCTAAATATTAATAATATATTATGATTTAATTAAAATTTTAAAACAAATAAAATATTTTTTAGTATTCAAAATTATTTTTTTTCCTATTTTTTTATGAATGAAATGAATGGTGGTCGGCCATAGAATTACATTGTTTAATTTAGAAAAACAAAAAGACATGATGATGCAGAGATAGCCGACCATAGAGAGATGTTTGTGGCTGAAATTTAATTAATTTTTGTTCTCCATGATGTCTAATGTTTAGTGGATTCGGATAATTATTGAATTTAAAAACAAAAATTGAGATCTAAAGATGCAAGGATAGCCGGCCATCTGGAGATATGTTCGTAGCTGCATATGTATGTGTTGATGGCTGAAATATTGGTGGAAATGTGGCTGAATTGTGGCTACATGAATGGAGGTTGGCTTGGTTAAAATTTAATGGATCATGAATGAGTTAAATTGTGGATGTATACATGTGAGTAATGAGGCTGAATTTGATATTGCTAATGGAGATTTGTGGATGAAAGTTAATGCAAATAAGTGGCCATGTAATAAAATAAAATAATGGTGTAGTTTTTATATGGCATTCATAGTTATTTAAACATGCTTGGTTCTTGAATTCTTAATTATGGAAAGTGGATGTGTATGGTGCTTACATGAATTGATTATTTTTCAATGAGAATTCATGGTCTTAAGAAGCCTTAGTGCTTGAACTTAATAATAAGAATATGGGAATAGTGGTAGACGGCTATGAGAATTTAAGAATGGTGATGCGTTATATTATTAAAAACATTTTTTTTAAAATGGGAGAACATGGGGATGGTGGCAACCGGCTATGGAGACTCATTGAGGGTAGGCATTATGTCGTTGAATGCATTAAAAAATGAGAGAACTTGTAAATTAGAATCCAATCACTTAGAGATTCAATGCTTGGATACTGTTATTGACTTCTTAAATGTGTGAAATAAATTTTGTTTGAACCTAAAACACTTCTCCAAATTATATATTCAATTTAGTCTTCTACCATGTACAATTTAAGCACTATTCTAAACAACCAAAATGTTTTTATAAAAACAAATTATTCATGTGCCCATATGTTTATTTTATATTTAAATCCTCTTTTGAATTCCCTCAAATTTTGGGGAAAAAAAATCTCCTTAAATAATTAACAAAGTTTAGAAAAATGAAAATACAAATATAATTTTTTTTTTGAATAATAATAAATATCATTAACAACTTTGCAATTTGTAAATGATGAATATAATATATTATTTTTGTCATTGCCCACCCCCACCAAAAAGAAAATTTGTTGCCTCCATGGCTCTTTGAAATATAACTCGCATATAAGTTGTTGGTTTATTATTTAAAGTTATTCATTCTGATAATTACTGAGTTATAAACTATAATTCAAAAGAATAAAAAGAAACAACTTCTAACTCAAATACTTAGAAATAGTTCTATCACATCCCACACCAAAATTTATAATTCCATTATTAAAATTGGGGCATAAAAATAATAAAAGCATTTTATGTACTAAAATAATTTGAAACTTTTGATATAAATCTTCTTATATTAATAAATATTTTGATAATCAAAAGAGTTTTGAATGAAATACCTTCTAAGAAAAAATTGGTTAATGTAAATCTTTCTTATTTATTCAACCCATTTATATTTAAATCAAAGCATTGTGATCATGATACATAGTTTGTAATGGTATTAGCTATTATTAAAAATGTTGAATTAAACTTGTGACTTTCTTTTTCTCTTTTTATTTTTTTTCTTTTTCTATTAGAAAAGCTGACAAGCATGAAATCTAATTGCCCAAATTTAAGGATAATATTTTTCTTTACCATATTTAATAAGTTTATGTGAGAGTATAATACACATGTATAGTGAATTTAATATTAATTAAAAATGAGCAAAAACAATCCATATATTTGCAAATTGATTTTATTACTATGGAATTTTATTGGAAAAGCTACTACTTTGGAAAAAAAATCCATATATTCTATTGGAAAAGATACTACCATGGAATTTTATCATCTCGATTGAGGATTGGCCTCATATCTTTCTTTTTCTTTTATTAGTGTTTATAAGGTTTTGATGGATGCATGTTAAAAATGAGTAAAAAAATTTATATTATATTCTTGGCTTGATTAAGATGGGATGGATAAGGTTTTGATTAAGATTAATTCTTTTTACATACTTTTTCTTATTATGTTGGAAAAGCCACTACCATGAAATTTCATTACCTCAATTGAGGGCCGGTCTCATATCTTTCTTTTTCTTTCATCATTGTTTATAAGGATTTGATGATACATATTAAAAATGAGTAAAAAAATATCTATATTATATTATTGGCTTGATTTGGATGTATAAGGTTTTGATTAAGATTAATTCTCTTTAAATACTTTTCCTTGTTCTATTGGAAAAACCACTACTATGAAATTTTATTATCTCAATTGAGGGCCGGTCTCATATCTTGCTTTTTCGCTTATCATTATTTATAAAGTTTTGATGGTACATATTAAAAATGAGTAAAATATATTATATTCTTTTATCATCAAGTTTCTTTTTTTTTTTTTTTTCAATACTTATTGAATTTAATCATTTTTTTGTTCTCTAAATTAATAATTCAATAACTTTAGAAGAGAATACATTATAAAAAAACCTATATATATAGGACTAATTTAGTACATAAATTAATGATTTTCTAATATGCAATTAATTCAAATGATTTATCTAGAAGAACTCTGTAAAATATATGTTAAAGTGTTGCTTTTTTCTTCTTCAAATTGATGTCAACTTGGATTTCATCTTTAACTTTTCATAACGTAGAAAGAAATACTTTTGGTGCGGCATTTTCATAAATTAGAATAGATATAATAGTTTGGAAAAGTAAGAAATCTCTTGATAAATTAATAATTTATTATTCAATTGATAAGTTAATAAATTGTTAATTTATTAATTAATATTTAGTGTTCACTTAATTAATATATTTTTCTTGGTCCCGGGCTATTAATTTATTAAGGTTTAATGATAAGAGGTTCAATTTATGCTTTCATTCATCCTATTTCATGTCTAATTTAATATAAGATTTCATTTATTATCCTATCTTGTATTAACCAAATATATCTTAAAGTAAAACATTCTTTACAAATTAAAAAAACAATCTTGTATTATTATTATTATTATTTTATCAAATTGCATCCCATAAGTCCTATGGCCAAAAAGTGTGACACTACAAGAGGAGAAAGATAACGACCGCAATAGCAACCCACTTGTCTCTCACACTCAACAAAATATCAATTATTTAGACAATTTCATCATCCCCATGCACATTACAATTTATTTACCCTTAAAATATATATATTTTATTTTAAAATTTTCAAAGATAAAAAGTAATCATAATTAAATATTATTGACAAAATAAATTAAATATTAATAATATATTAAATAATAAATTAAAATTTTAAAATAATAAAATATTTTTTTTATTCAAAATTATTTTTTTTCTTATTTTTTATGAATGAAATAGATGGTGGTGGGCCATAGAATTACATTATTTAATTTAAAAAAACAAAAAGACATGATGATGCAGAGATAGCCGACCATAGAGAGATATGTTTGTGGCTAAAATTTAATTTAATTTTTGTTCTCCATGATGTCTAATGTTTAGTCAATTCAGATTATTATTGAAATTAAAAACAAAAATTGAGATGTATAGACGCAAGGATGGACGGCCATACGGAGATATGTTCCTGCCTGCATATGTATGTGTTGATGGCTGAAATATTGGTGGAAATGTGGCTGAATTGTGGCTGCATATGGAGGTTGGCATGGTTAAAATTTAATGGATCATGAATGAGTTAAATTGTGGATGTACACATGTGAGTAACAAGGCTGAAATTCAAGGCTGAATTTGATATTGTTAATGGAGATTTGTGGACGAAAGTTAATGCAAATAAGTGGCCATGTAATAAGAAAAAAAATGATGGTGTAGTCTTTTTTTATGGCATTCATGGTTATTTAAACATGCTTGGTTTTTGAATTTTTAATGATGGAAAGTGGCTATGTATGGAGCTTGCATGAATGATTATTTTTCAATAAGAATTCATGGTCTTAAGTAGCCTTAGTGCTTGAATTTAATAATGAGAACATGAATTTTTAATGATGGAAAGTGGCTATGTATGGAGCTTGCATAAATGATTATTTTTCAATGAGAATTCATAGTCTTAAGTAGCCTTAGTGCTTGAATTTAATAATGAGAATATGAGAACAGTGGTAGCCGCCTATGGGAATTTAAGAATGGTGATGTTGTATTATCAAAAACAATTTTAAAAAAATGAGAAAACATGGGGATGTTGGCAGCCAGCTATGGAGACTCATTGAGGGGTGGTATTATGTCATTGAATGCATTAAAAAATGAGAAACTGTCAATTAGAATCCAATCACCTAGAGATCCCCTAAAAATATTTCAATGCTTAGATATTGTTATTGACTCCTTAAATATGTGAAATAAATTTTGTTTGAACCTAACACACTTCTCCAAATAATAGATTCAATTTAGTCTTTTAGTAGATACAATTTAAGCACTATTCTAGACACTCAAAGTGTTTTTATAAAAATAAATTATTAAATGACCTCTTTAATTTCTTTGAATATTTCCCTCTTAATTTAGACTTCTTAAATTTGATTTTAGACAGATAAAATATTAAGAAATTATTTAAAAAATGATAGATATGATTTTTCTTTTAAATACTTATTGCATAAGACCTTTTCTGGAGCTGATAAATGTTAATTCAATTGTAAATATGCTATTATGTGATTATCTCTTGGGTTTATTTTTCTTGAAATTTAGACATATTAAATAATGTGTAAATTTTTTTAGGATTTTAGGACATCTTTGAGTTATATAAATAAATTAAATCTTGTATGCCTTGGAAATCTACTCTATTCTAGACTAATTTGGTTGTGATTAAAACTGGTACTTAATGAGACATAATTAATTAATCTGGCTAATTGGATTGCCTTCTAGACTTGTTGAAGATGATGTGGAATTTTTTTATGATAAAATTTCATGATTAAATATTTGTTTTAGGATTTATTTTTCAAGTTCCTCTATTATGATCAATTGCCAAAAATTATGTGTAATAGCTTTATTGTGATTGAATCTAGTATTAATTGGTACATAATTAAATTCTTTGGACTTTTATATCATGATCTAGACTCTTTTATAATATTTCTCAATTTTTATTGCGATGTTTTAGCACTACTAGTTATTTATTTCAAAATTATCTTGTAAATGCCCCCGATTTGCGTAATTATTGAAATCTTGTTTGTTATTGATGATTTAGCTTCCTTAGGTATCTTTTAGGTTGCTTTGACTTTTACAATTTATTGTTGATATATTATGTATTTTGAGATGAGTTTTCTTTTATATATATTCTTCTCTTGACATGTTATTCCAAATCATTTTATTGCTTTAATTATTAAGCTAATTCTATGGTTTTATACTAGCACTTTATATGCTATCAAGGTACGCTTCCTTTTCCTCATTTACTTAGTTTCATAGACATGTATGTTTTGTTATGCTTTGATCACTTTCTTGATTCTTGATTTAAATGGAATGCATGTTGTGTGTATTGTGGATCTTTTGCTATGATTTATTTATTGAGCTAACTCTTATATTTTATGATAGTGTTCTATTTGCGATTAAGGCACATTTCTCCCATTTTTCATTTGTTTGATTTTATTTGATATGCATGACTTGTTTGATTGTCTTTTTTATATGTTTTGTATTCTTTATCACCTTTGCTACATGCTCTGTAATTTGGTATGCACTGGTTTACAAATCAATTGTCATACTTACCCCAATTTATTTAGTAAAGACTTGTTTTAGGGTTTTAAGGGGTTCTACCTTCTAGTGCCTTCACAAAGAATAACCTAACCCTCGAACTTTGACTCAATTTTCAAGAACATGTTTTTTCGAAATAAGGAATCATTTTTAGGGTTTTATTTCTTATAGTGCATTTCCTTTTTCCTCATGCTTGGTCTTAAAAGGTGAAGCTATGACAATGGTTCCATTAATGTCCTTTTCTATCTTAGCTTCAGGGGGATGGATTGACTCAATGACAGTGTCATCACTTGTTTTCCATATCTTAGTTTTGCTGGATATGACGTTAATACGCTTACAGGGATAATCTGGATGATCATCTTGTTTGAAGAGCTCAAACCAGATCCAATACTTAATGTTTTTCTTTTCTTGTCTTAAGTAGGAGTAAAATTCTTCCTGGTAAATGGTTCTAATGACCTTAGGGACTGATCTAAAGAACCAATCACGTTTTTCATTGTTGTCTTCAGAATAAAAGTCTTTTCTTAAGAGATCTTTGTTGATTTCAAAGTCCCCATCACTTGAGCTTACAGTGCTAATCATTTGGGAGTATGTAGGAGACACATCAGGAGACTCATCCTGATTATCACTTTGCTGAGAAGCTTGGGTGGATTCTCTATCAACTGTATAGTAGGGTCTGGCCAAATTGATAGGATAAGACCATTTTTAAAAATAAGTGACAACTCCAATTTTTTATAAATAAAAAAAAAAAGTTTTTCACTAAAAAAACAAGTCTCATCATCAAGTAGGAACATAAATGAAAAATGCATGTTCACAATATCAATATCTAATAAGTCTAATAACTATTATTTGAACTTAAACATAACTCACTTTAATTAGGCAAACTTGATTGATGTAATTACTTTACCCTTCAATTGAAGACTTGTCAAACTTTCTCATCTTTAGGGTTGGTTTTAACTTATTTCACACAACACATTGGTTTACTTATAATCTCACTACAAAAAGGCTCATAGAAACTTGAGAGAAAGTCATGACATTAAAGCAATCATATAAAGGAAAATAATATTTCAAATTGATTGAAGTAGTATATTTAGATTTTGCATGTGAGTAGCATTAGATTTTGTATATGAGTAGCATTTTTTTTTCTTGTTCAATTGAAATAGTCAATGTCATGGAAGTTTGTTAGCCTAATTTAGGGGTTGATACTTTACATATTAGAAAAATGAGTAAAAAAATCTAAAGTTAGTTGGTCAAGTTTAATATTTGATTTTATTTAATCATAGTTTTAGAAAAAAGAGTAAAACTATCATTAATATTTTTATGATAAAAATCCATGTGCATGCCTCATATCCTTGATATCACAAGTCTTTCACATAATTTCACATAAAAGTTGATATCTACCAACTTTATGTGAATTTCATAAAAGGAATAATAATATTTCAAATTGGTTAAAGAGGTATAATTAGTTTTTATATGATTGATATATTTTTTTTGTTCAATTGACATTATCGCTATCATAAAATTTTCTTTTCCTAATTTAGACACTAATACTTTATGGACTAAAATTGAGTACAAACGTTTTTGCGTCTCAATTGATTGGACTAGTGTGTAAGATTTACATATTAAAAACAAAAAATCGAAAGTGTGTCCAAACAAGACAATAAGTATTTTCTTTATTGTTTTTCATATTACTGTAACAAAGATATGAAGATTTTATAATTTATAAAATTTTCATTAATTTTTTATATTTTAATCTTCTTTTTTTTTTATTACTCTATGAAAAGATTCCATATTTATTTTATTTTTACTTTTGGTTTTATATGGTTATAAGATCAAAATTAAAATTAGAAATTCTCTAACAAACTCTTTTAAATGAAGTTATAATGAAAGATGTGAACATTTTCCTTCTCATCATTTATGATGGAAAAGTAGGAAGCAAACCTAAAAAATCTATTAAATTGATTATAAAATATTTGATTTTGTCATATATCAACTTCTTGAAAAGAAGTTTAAAAACTAAAAAAAAATCACTTAATTTCCCAAAAAGAGAGAGAGATTAATTATAGTATCATTAAATAAACCGCATATCTAGTGAAAGAAAAATTAGTTTAGTATCACAAAAGAAGTTAGTATATCTAGATAAATATTTTGAAAATTATCTTCAATTATTTTCATATCTAAAAACGACTTCTTTCACTTTTTAAAATTTTTATTATGAATAATACAATTTTTTTTTTTTTCTTTGATAATTTATACAATACCAATTCATGTGAAGCCAACACCTTAAAATGGGAATCATCATTCAAAATAACTTATTTTGTGATTTCATATGACCTAAATTTGATTTATTTTTTCACAATACACACCTCATTAGACGAATATTACTTACTCTAAGTCATAATAACAAAAAGTGTCACATGCAAAACTTTTATGAAAACTTTATGTAAGATATAACTCGAGATAGAATTAGATGTTAGAAACTTTCATTATTTAATATTTTTAAAAACTTTCCTATATTTCCCTTTCCATAATAATTTTCCTTGATGAACATATCTTATATAAAACATATATAAGTTTTCTAGCAATTAATGATAACATACATCATTTGAGAACTTGAAGATATTAATTATAAGGTGTAAGTATAAAATAAATGTCCATCAACTTAATTGAAAATCAAAGTGATTTTCTTAAGCAAAAGTCAAGGAATCATAACTTTCCACCAAAATAACTAAAGAAAGCTTTGTAGTTCTGTTAATTTTGCAAAAGGGAAAAAATAGGAAAAAAACAAAAAAAAAGATAAAAGAAACAAATCTTTATTGATTGATAGAATTGCAAGAATGTTGATTTCATCAAATTATTTGAATAATTGAACTACCTATTTGAAAATGTACACTTCTTGTAATTGTTGATGTCGTTCTTATAAAACTATCAAATTATTTCATTTCTTTAAGTATGAAAAGAAGCCTTTGGCAGTTACCACCCTACAAATATTGGATCCGAGACCTGCAATTCAGCTTGTGGATGAGAATAATGAAACCTTGTAAAAACCTCCATTCTTATATTGAAAATATAAGGAACAAATTTAATTTCAAAGCATTTAATCAAGGGCAATACCTAAGCCAATGGTATAAGATTATGACAAGTGGTGTCACAAGGATATGCACAATCAATCTCTTTAGTTATCCTTCTGCTAAAATACCAGTCACCAATTGCTTCTGCAATAGTCTAAATAAGATAATCAGGTTTTTAGTAAGGTTTCTTGATTTAGAAAAAAAAAAAAACACCAAACAAACAACAAAATTTGAAAATGATAGGATATGTGATTGGAATATATAAAAGACATCCATCAAAGAGTTAGGGTTGAACCCTAAGTAATAGGAGGTATACAAAGAATGCCAAAACAACAAACAAAATCCACCTCAAATATGCACACAAAACACTTTCCCACTAACTAATACTCAACTAATCAATAAAATCTAATAAGGATACAAAACCATCTTAAATATTGTTGGTGAATCCATTATAGTATGGTACAAATAAGAGAGTCCATTATTGTAATACAAAGAACCAAGCATTGGATTTCTTGACTATAGAAAGATAACTAAAATTAAGTTTTATATGGCCTAAAATTGATTTCTTTTTTCATAATACACACCTAATTTTTGGACCAATATTTCTTATTCTAAGTCACAATAACAAAAAGCACTACATAGAAACTTTCATGAAAACTTTATGTGAGATATGACTCAAGAGATATAATTAGATGTTAGAAACTTTCATTATTTGATATCCTTTAGAACTTTTCTATATTTTCCCTTCTATTAATAATTTTCTTTGATGAACACGTCTCACATACTATGTAAGTTTCCTAGCAATTAATGATAACAACCACCATTTGAGAACTTAAGGATACTAATTGTAAGGTGTAAGCATAAAATAAATGTCTATCAACTTAACTGAAAATCAAAGTGATCTGCTTAAGCAAAAGTCAAGGAAGACTTTCTAGAGAAATAACTAATGAAAGCTTTGTAGTTACTCTAATTTTGCAAAAAAGAAAAAAAAATAGAAAAAGAAATAAAAGAAATGGATCTTTATTGATTGATAGAATTGCAAGAATAATGCTAATTTCGCCGAATTATTTGAATTGTTGAACTATCTATGTGAAACTATACACTTCCTTCAAGTGTTGATGTGGTTTTTATAAAACTATCAAATTACTTCATTTCCTTGAGTAAGAAAAAGAAGCATGTGACAGTTACCACCCTACAAATATTTGATTTGAGACCTGCAATTCAACTTGTGTGTGAGAATAATGAAACCTTATAAAAGCCTTCATTCCTATATTGAAAATATAAGGAATACCTTTAATTTCAATGTATGTAAGCAAGGGCAATACCTAAGGCGATGATATAAGACTATGGCAAGTGGTGTCACAAGGATATGCACACTCAAATCTCTTTAGTTATCCTTCTTCTAAAATACTAGTTGCCAATTGCTTATGTGATGACCTAAATAAGATAATTTGGTTTTCGGTAAGGTTTCTAATTCTTGAAAAAGATGGAAAAAAAAAAAAAAAACAAAACAAAACAAAACAAAATTTACAAATGATAGTACATGTGGTCATTATTTTTTTGAAAGGAAAAAATATATTAAAAACACCAATCAAAGAGTCAAGGATAGACCCCAAGTAACAGGAGATATACAAAGGATGCCAAAACAACAAACAAAAACCACCTTAATATGCACACAAAACACTCTCCCACTAACACATACTCAACTAATCAATAAAATCTAACAAGGATACAAGACCATCTTGAATATGTTGGTGAAGCTATTAGAATATGGTACAAATAAGAGAGTCTTTTGTCGTAAATAAAGAACCAAGTGTTGAATTTCATTAAAATATCTTTGATTCCTTTCTTTTCAAAGTATCCAAGAGGGTTGTCCTCCAAATTTTCCTTCTATTTTTACTCACATGACTCCTGTTCCATCCCTTTAGCAAATATTTCTCAAAAAAAAAAAAAAAAAAAAAAGCAAACCCAAGACAAGCTAAAGAGAAAAGAAATGCCAAAAATGCCTTGCATTATTATGACAAATATCAATCACTTCATGATATGTCAACATAAGGTCTATTAGAAGTTACATATAAATAGTGGGATAGTTTATCTATGAGAACCATGGCACAAAAGTCACATAAAGCATACATCAACTAATAGGATCTAAATTGAACTCAGGTACACTGGTGTTCAAACAATAATAACTAGACATTTGATAACACATACATGCTAAAATGTGTTTAGTCAATGGGATTGAGAGGTCAGATACTAAAATGGATTTCAATCAATAGGATTGAGAGGTCAGCTCCAGAAACAAAAAAAAAAAACAAATACACTCGGCATATCTCGCATAATAGGATTGTGTTCCAATATATTAGATATATAACATTTGGTTGTATCTAAATTTAAATTGGTCATTTCCTAACTCAAATATTTGTTGGAAATTGGAAAGGCAAACTAACCTTATCTGCCACTTTTAAATCAGATTTCAATAGAATTTCAAAATTCAACTCTCATCCATTAACTATCTTAGTTGCATACTTTTTAAACTTAATCTAGTGGTAGATAATGGAAGCCAACAACAATACAAATGAAGGCAATGACTTAAATTTAAATACCTTATTGTTCACCCTTGGGGAGTCAATTGCCAGCCATGTGTCTTGTGACTCACTTTGGCAATGAGCAAAGCATGAATTTATAAACATCCCTCCTCTTCTTGAATAAGTATAGAATTGTTTCAAAGCTGTAAGCATATCTTTCCTAAAACCTGAACAACGAAAATTGAAAGTAGTAAATGGGCCAGAATGAATACTTTAAAATTTTTAAAATTCATAAATATTACTTAATGGTTTCCTTCTACTTAATTGAATTCAACTTTAGATTTGGGATAGTCATGCATTCTCAGAAGTAACTTGCATAATATGATTTTTTTTTTTTTTCAAAAGAAGAAAGCACTAAAGCTGGTGCTCCTAAAGTATGATAAAAACTAAGAATACATATATAAAAAAAAAACTCTTAAAAATTGTGAAAGAATATTAAAAGGAGTAGAAGATCAACCTTGCAAAATACTTAGCTGGTTTGGATTGCATGCCACAGGATCTAGCTTGCAATGATTCCAACGTCCATGCAAATCAGCAGTAGGTGGCACCAACATGTGATGAAACTATTAACATAAAAAAACTTCTCATTGTCTAACTATAGCATCATATTGCAACGTAAAGTACATGATAAGAGATTCAAAGCAATAAACATAGAGAATTTTACTTGGTACACATCATATGCTGAGTTTAAGATAAAAAAGGGTGTCTTAATGAATTCCAAAGCATACTGTGGGAAGAAGCACTGTGCAAAAATAGAAAAGAAAAATGTTAAATAGTGTAAAAAGAATGCATTGAAGAACCTATAGTATTTCATCAGGGTTGTTGAAAATCCTACTAGATGTGGATAATGGAGAGAACTTGTGCAGTTTTCATGTAGATTCTTTTCAACCCCCTGTCATGTAAATACAAAATGAACAAAAAAAAAAATGCTCTTAGAATATTGTATATGCATGTCATTATAGTCAACAAGCAACGAGCAACTTTCGATAACTTATGTGCAAACTAGTAGGCTACTTTTAAAAGATTACAAAAGATGTACCTGCAGGGCAATGAGTTCTTCATAGAAGGCCCTCATAGAGTGGTTCAAGCTTATGTCTTTTCTGTAATGAAAAGCCAAAATCCAACATTAGAAAAAATATACAAGATTTGGTTCACCATAAATTAAGGAAGAGAGAACTTACTCATCAAGAAAAAATCCAGCATCACTCAAGCATTTTACACTGGCATTTTGTGGTAGAAAGCTGGTAAAGTTGTCACAATGCAAAAAAGATGCTAGACCTCCAGCAGAGCAACCTGAAAGTAAAGCCTAGAGAAGAGATTCAATTAATATTCCAACAATATAGTTAATGCCTTACTTCTAAAGTTAAGAAGCCTGCTAATGACAAAAATAAACAACATTCTCATAATGACTACTGTTCCCTGAGTAGCCCACTTGAAGAAAAATGATTTGTTTCAAATACTAATGATTGATATTAGTTGTCAAACTTGCAGCCATATTTTTTTCTTCAACTTTCAATTTCTCATAGGTAAAACTCAAAATCTTTCACCAGACAAGGATAATCACCCCGTTGGTAGGTTGTAGATGATCCCATAAGCATTTTGGTGTAGAAGTTCTTCTATTTATTTATATCTACTTGTAGCAGATTTTGCATTAATTTAATGGAATTGATAAAAATGCACCAAAACAGAATGAAAAAATTACTAGCATTTGAACTACTCCAAAAGAATAATGGAAGGCATGTGAACATCACAAAATTAAGGGCATTTCCATCCTATTTGTATTTGGTGAAGCATTTTGGTGATAGGTTTTAACATGTACAATATTAAAATCATAGACCATCAATGGCCAAAATTGAGTAAACGATTAACTACAAAAGGCAAATATATTCATTAGTACACATCATATAGAACACACATGTTTGAGAAATGCGTGTAGTGACATGAAATAAGAGTGCATACATAGATGTCTCTACTCTTGGCAAGTATTTATATGACTTATTCACTGAGCTAAAGAGGAGATGAGGAAAAGATGCTACACATATCATCATTTTATTGATATAGAACTGATGTTGCAGTGTCATATTAACACATAAAATCATATTAAATTAATATGATGCCATATTGTCACCTTGTAAAGCAAAAGTATAAAATAATAATAATAAAAAAAATAAAAGTTGAAAAGAAACAATGCAGAGAAGACGGTAGAACAAAGAAAGCAATTTGATCAATAAATCCATTCTAAATAATTGTTACCTTCTTTGCTTTGCTTAATCCTTTAGGGAGAAGATCATTAATTATTGCTTGCCAAATCTTCTGCCCTCTAAAGTAGAGTATTGAGGTCTGTTCATTTCCCAAACATAGAAAGACTTAGCTAAAACGTTGTTTAGAATAATTCCAATCATAACTATATATCCACATCCAACCTTCAACCATGGATTTTATATTCAATATAAAAACAATACTTATATCCAAATTTGAAGTACTTCAAGTAGCATTAATAATGAAATTCAATAAATTTGGATGGATAACTAGCTTGTTTTCTTCAAATTCATATGGAATGGAAAACAATGGCAAAAGAAGTGAATTGTAAGAAGAGCAAATTATATTCTAGTTAGGAAATAAAAGGAAAACCAAAAAGCTCCAATGAAATTAAGAGAAAAATGTTAGGTAATGTATGTTAAAAACTTGGCAAAAAAGGTGGAAGACAAAGACCAACATGCGACAAAAAAAGGTTGGGTGAGAGACTAACCCCATTGTCAAACTTAGCATCCCCAGCAAATGAGGCTCCATCACAATATCTTAGCTTCACCCGGTTCCAATTGTAAAAATCTAGTCAACATTCATATTCAGTGTTCAATGGCTATTTCTCTAGATAAGCAAAAAAACATGATAACTAGTCTTTATCAGATAGGAGAATATTAACAGATGAGTACTCAACAATTCATTGAGCATTTAATAACTAGGCATAATTAGCTAATAAATTCAATATCTAATGATACATCAACATACAAAAATAATGGCACCATTACATGCTATTTGTCATTGTATAATAAAAAAAAACTTCACCGACCCATTAATGCAAGCAATATGTTGGTTGGTATTCTTGTTACATTACATGTGGCCAATTGATTTTTTACTTTCTTATGGCATGTGTAACATTAAGAAAAAGCAGGACAAATTAACAAAGTGGGTATAAATCTATCACCTCATATTCAGATATTACCTAACCATTTTATATCCATCTATCTATCAAAATTAAGAAGAAATTCTTTTTATTTGTTGAGAAGAGCATTCATTCCACCAAAATGTAGGAGTTATTAGAAGTCTACAAGCTCTCTCTATCAATAAAATCTCTTCAACCTACCTCTTAAATGGGAAGAAAAGACTAGATATAAACTGCATATGAAGTTAATAAACCTCATATGGATATCAATTTTCAAATTTTTACATGCAAAAAATATTATATAAATTCATTGAAAAGTTTTTTCAATGAACATAATAAAATAATTTCAATGAACACAATAAAATATCATGTAAACTCTCTTTATGGAATCAATGACATTATATGCTTTGTCTAACTAAAAGGTTAGTACTCGGGGGTTTTCAAATAAATTTATATGTCATTTTAAATCCTTCCCACAATTTTCTACTTTGAGACAAAATATGTAAAAAAGAAACATGAGAAGATCATTGTCTTGACCAAACTCTTAATATAATTTCTTAGCACGTGACCATGCTTCTTGTAAAGATCTTCCTTAAGAAAATATGTGGAAAGCAGAGGTTTAAAATTAATATTTAAATATATTTTAGCCTCTAAAACCTTTTTCTTAAGGATTTGTGTATGATTATCTCTAATTGTACCAATAATCTCAATTTAGTTCATGACGAAAACAAAGAGCTTTCCTTATTGTCTTCTCATGGGGGTCTTACGACTTCAATCATTTTTCAAAGTGATTCTAAAGAATACACAACTAAAAAGTTACATTACAATGATCCTCTATTCTCTCTTAATCCATTTCATTCAATTTTCTTGCACCTTCCTAACTATTTACAATTTACAAATTTTATGGTAATGTTGATTTCCGTATCTTCCTACAACTTACTAAGCAATGATGGAAGCAATTTTACTAAATCAAAGTTTCATTATTATTATTATTATTATTATTTTCATGTGCAATATAAGACAAGTCTACAACTTGCTGCCAACTAGACTTTTCAAAATACAATTGTACCCCTTAAAAGCATAGAAACGGTTTGAGAGAAAAGGGGAACGACAAAAGGCAGTTTGGTCCTTTCATGTCCCACGGCCAACAATGGCTGACAAAAAGGAAAAGGCTTTAAGAAAAAAACAAAAAAAAACTGATGCATTGGGCCTTTCATTAAATAAATGATGCGAAAGGGACACTCCAGAATGAGGAAGATGGACATGTCTTCCCCTTCTTACCGAGATTTCCGGGACTACCCTTTTTCTGCAAAAGAAAAAGGTTCCTTTATCTTTCACTTTAAAAACAGTCAAAGGACATTAATGTCCAAAAGGAAGTTCTCAAATAATAACGTAAATAAATAAATATAATTTTTTAATTTTTAGTCATATTTTAGGGCGTTTTTTTATTTAACTTTTTATTAAAAATAAATTACCATGTAATTTTTTTTTATTTATAATTTATTATAAATTTTTAACTGAATTAAAAAAATTAAAATATTTAATTTTTTTAAAATAAAAAAATAGTATAATTATTTTTTTATTTTTTAATATTTAATAAAAATAAAATATTATAAAAATCATTGATCTAATATTTAATATTATTAAATACTATTTAATTTTAAGTTCTAACCTAAATAATTTAATAAAATAAAGAATAAAATTATAAATAAAATAATTTATAAAATAACAAATAATTTTTACGAATTAAATAATTATTTCTTTATAAACTTTTACGAAAAGCTCTTCGTACCTGGATTTAGAGAAGCATTATTGCTTAAAATTCCAGAAAAGACTTCAAACTTGGACATGTAACGAGTTGATCCACGACGAGTACCGGCTCTCTGGAAGCATGATTCTAAATCATTGCACCACCCACCTCCCTGTAATAATATCAGCCAAGAACATTGTGGGTTTATCAACTGATCAATTATTCATAAATATGATTTGTCCTATAAACTATCATTTTTATTTTCAAAATAATTTTCATAATTAAAAGAAAAAAAAAAAAAAAAAAAAGCTTTATTATCTCATACTTGGTTTCAGAGCTGGAGCACCACATCAGCAACTAGGCAACTCCTTCGGCCGCCGGTATACCGGAGACATGGCTGCCCTTGGCGGTGATGTGGTCCCACCAATAAGAGTTAAAACTTAAAACAATCCAAAAACTGCTGATGTGGCGCTCTTGGATTGGACGCATCGCCAACACTCACCTCAAACTGCAAAAGCCAGTTGCCAGCTCCAGCTCCGAATCCTCTATGCAGATGATATGCCGGCGAGCTCCCGTCTAAGCACACTACACACAAACATTCCCCGAAAAGAAAAAAGGCGAAAGGAAAATCAATCATTTATCAACAGAACAAAAGTAAAATAAACATAAATTAATCTCCACCCCGTGACTCACAGGCTTCCTGATGAGAAGCATTCCGAACCAGAGTCATCGGCACCTCCAGCCTCGGCTCCGACAATACGCACCACGCGCACGTTAGCATGACGGCGCTAACGTACGCCGCCACTCTCATCTTCACGGCAAAGGCAAGAAAACGGCACTCTGGCTCTGCTCTGTTATCGCTCTCGATGAAGATGACTGAGGGATGGGCAAAATGGCCTCGTATTTAAATCGGTTTCTGAAAAAGACATCAACCGAAGCGATATTTATGGAGATTGCCATCAACACATCCGCATTTATTTCCTGACGATATTTCAATACAATTTTCGGATATATGTCAGGGAAAAAAACCAATGCATTTTCTTTGAAGATGAGAAACCAAAGGCGTTTCAAGGTTTTGGAATCCTATTGAGCTTGCTTCGGAATTTATTTTCCGACAGAAAATTTAAGGAATGCTAATCTGGACAATGAGGCGCGGAAAAAGTAAAATGGAAATTGGAAAATGGAAAATCTGCTTTGATTTTGAAGGGAAATGAGGAAAAATGAGTTTGGATTTGGATAAAGTGAAAGCAAGTTAAAAATGGAAATTTTGATTTTGAAGAAAAGTAAGGAAATGAGATTGGATTTGTACAAATTGGGAGAAAGAAAATGGCTTCTGTTGCAAACAGCCGGTGTTTACACGTTACAACAATAGGTTAAAAGCGGGAGAGCAACACTTAAAACGGTGTCGTTTTAATGGTTAGATTTGGATTGGTTTTTAATATTAATATCTAATTTTAGAATTTATTTAAAAGTTTTGAGATTTGAGAAGTTTTTTTATTTTTATTATATTTTAAAAAATATAATTTAAAATTTTATGAAAATAAAAAGGAAGAAAAAAAAAATGCATTTCTTAATATTTTATTCCTTCCCACTACCTTTTATGAGACAAATATTGAAAGAAAATATCTTTTTTCTTTTTTTTTTTCCTCTCCTTTTATTTTTACAAAGTTTGGTAACAAAACATGCCCTAATAATGATGAATATGCTTTGTCAAGACCCCGGTCGGTCGAAAATTCTGGATGGGCCAACCATGGTTGGCGGTCATGGGGCCCACCGTCTGAACAAACAGATGATGAGGCTTCACCATCTGAGGCCTGGTCCATGAACCAACTCATGTGAGGTTTTTTTTCTTTGGTTAGGTTCCACTGGGGCCACTCTCTTCTAATTCAGTTAGGCCAACGAAGACTTGAGGAAAAAATAAGAATAAAAAGATAGAAAGTGCGTCCAAGATGACATAGCACTTTGTGATTGGAGGAAGAGGAGAGAATGGGAAGAAAAACCATAGTCAAATTGAGTTTGATTTGTTGGATCTGAATCGAACGCAGTGTATAAAGCCCACATATCACACCCAAACCCACGTGGGTCGCAGTTATCATCCCAAACACTTCTTCTCTATTTTAAATTTTAAATTGGGCAATGAGTCAAATATTATTTAATTTTTATTTAATATTTTAATATTTATTTATATAATTTTTATTAATATTTTAATATTTATTTGTATTAAGCCATGATTAGTTTGGGTAGCTTTAAATTGTGCCAATGCTACAACATTATCCATTCAATATCTTTAACATTGTCAATGTGTATGGCCAACTCCAATACTTGAATGGTAAAGTTACTTGAAAAAAAAAATACAATTTTTATTTTTTATTTTGTGATAAATAGCTTTGATTTTTATTATTATTTTTTTATTACATTAAATGTTTTGTCCATTCTAGAGACATGTTAATTATAAATATCATTGTAGCTCAGAAACATCCAATTGTGTAAATACATGTTACAATATTTATTTTGTGATAAATAACTTTGATTTTTATTATGTTTTTTTTATTATATCAAATATTTTATATTAATTATAAATTTCATTTTAACAACTTACACTTAATCGTATAGATAGATGTCACAAACGTTTTCGTAATTAAAAAAAGTTTATACTTATATGACATCAAATATTGTATTTCATTGACTTATGGGTCAAACAAATAAACATCTCTTACGAAACTAGACAAACCCCCACGTCAGGGTCAAGAATCAACTATAATACCATTCGTAATAATCTACACCTAATCGTGTAGATATTATCCATTCTAAATTTAAATGGCTCTCACTATTTTAAAACATATTTATAAAGTTAAACGAAGTCTATACTTATATAGTGTCAGAAACTTTCTCTTTTATATCCCTATCCGATGTGAGACATCACAATTATAATGATAAAAAGAATATGATCTCATTATACAAATAATAAATAAACAAAATATGATCATAATGTAAGCAACATAATAAAAAATAAATGATTCATAGAATATGACCATAAACAAGTAATATTATTACAAAAAATATAATCATATATTTTTTTTACTATTAAGATTTTGAAATTGAAATTGAAGAGTAGGTTAAGTTAAATGAAGCAACATATTTTCTTTTTTCTTTTTCTTTTTTCCTTTCTATTTCGTTTTGCTATTATTTATTTGATGAATTAATTATGGTGGGTCATAAGTTTATTTTGAAAATGGAGAAGAATCCAAATAAGGCAACAAGACAATGATGAAGGTATCATGGGCTACCACTATCTCTGGGAAAATTGATTGGTTTTCAAGGACTAATGGGACCACAAGCCAAACATGACAAACAACATTTATCAAACCCATGTGGCCACTAAAGGTGCCCAAATTTTGTTTGACTTAACACTACGTCAGAATTAAGAATTATATCCTTCCTATGTGCGGATCTCCAAAGGAAAAATAAATAAAGGAAAAAAGTGAAAGGAAATAAAAATAAATTTTAATTTAATAAATTTTTTTTTATATTTATATAATTTTTTTATTATTATTTAAAGATTAAATAATTTAAAAATATATAAATTTTTTATAATTTTAAATATATTTGATTTTTATTTATATTTTTTTATAATAAAATCAAATATAAAAAAAATTATATTTTTTAATACTTTTTTTTGTTCCTTAATAATTTTTTGTAACCAAACGTATTTAAATTATATTTTAAAAATATAAGAATTTGAATTCCAACTAAATTCCATTTAGCTTTTTTATAGATAGCATTCAACCTTTTTTTTTTTTTTTTCTCTTTTACATTTTAATATATATCACTTGCAATTGTTGTAAAAATTGTTAAATAGAAAAGTTTTTACCATGTAATGACTTAAGGTGGTAAAAATTACTTGAATTAAGATTTAATTTATAATTATAATTACTGAGTTATATGCATTGTCATTTTACCAAATTTTATTTTGTAAAATTTTGTTGAATATTTTAGAAACATCTAATTATATTTGACAAAAAAAATAAAAAAATGAAAGCCTCAATTTGCTTAATGTCCAAGGTCATTCCCTATTTATAGGCATCCAAAGAACTCTCAGTAACTCATAAAGGTTCCACTCTTTTTTACAATTCTCTAAAATAATTTATACAAAAGCCATATACAAAGTATGTACATGAGTACCCTACAACTCTCTCAAATGCTCCACACGCTTCCTTTGCCCTTCCCCTACATTTTTGTGTAGAGATATGTATAGGTCATTTTCATCTTTATAAGAAGACTTGGATTTTATAAGGATTTATAAAAATATTAATTTTAAAAACTTAGGAAATGTTTTGTACTTTTCATTTCCTTTTTTTTTTTCTTGAAAATGTATTTTATTAAGAAAAGTGAAAAATTCTATTTATAAAATTTTATTAGGTTTTGAGTTTTCACTACCAAAAAAATATTAAAATGAAATATAATATATTTTTAAAAAGATAATATTTTTATTTTATGTGTATATATATATATTATATTTTATACACATTATATTTGAATTTATTATTATATTACATTTATTCATTAATAATTATTTATTTTTTACTATATTTTTATTTTAAAATAATTTAATAAAATATTTTAATATGCTTATACTTAATCAAAGATAGTATCTAATATAAAATATATTCACTTATAACAATACATAGTTTAATAAATAAGCAAATAAACAAAAAAATTTATATATACCATATTTTAAGATAATATTTGATTTTACATATATATATATAAAATAAAGCATTGCTTATACAATACAAAGTTTCATTTGTTTTAAGTGTTGCCTTTGTTGCCCATCCTATCTATCAAAATGCATAGCATTGCTTAGCATAACTAGCTAATTATGAGGGGAAGGCTAACTTAGCAATGTCAAATGTCTTGAGTTGCCTAAATTTCATCCCTGAGCTTAGGAAATGCCTAAATCCGTGACACAATACTCTTAATTTATTAGAAATTCTGTTTTGGGTCTTTGAAGCATCTTATTTTTAATGCTCATTACATCTGGGTTTCTTAATTTTACTGCAGTGCCCCTGCACACGAGATCACGGTCAACATCCTTGGGATGGAAATGGTCATCACCCAGGCCAACATTCAGGTGTGCGTCCCCGCCAGCCATGCATCCACCACTTGGGCAAGCTGGATATTCAGGCTAGGAAAATAAATGAAGGAGATGAAGCAAACATAGACTTCCTTCCGGAAAACTAGCATGACAAAGCTAGTGGGGGACGAAGAGGCCAACCGCTCTTGCTATTTAGCAGTTATCCTCAATTCTCTGCATTATTCATTTTAAATGATTTCTTGTCTAGCCTTTACTTCTGATGTGTATGTTTGTTGTGATGGAAAATGGAACCGAGAAATAAAAAATGATGTAGTGTTTCCAGTTGTCAGGAATATCTTTCTTGTGGTGATTCTAGTGGATGATATCATCAGAAGATAGGTAGGTAGTCACTTCTCCCAATCTGTTTTTTTCCAAATGGTTAGTACATGTGATAGATCATGAGGATGGAATTTCCAAGTAGTTCATGAAGGTTGTTTGAACAATCTTTTTCTTTCTCCTTTATCTCTTTCTTCCTTTCTTTTCCTTTTCATTTTCTTTTTCTTCTTTTAGGTTTTGAAGCGCCCATAATCAACCTCACTTCCAAGCTTTCCTCTTTTAGCTATCTCAATTAAGAGACAAATAAGATTTTTCTCTTAACTGATTTCTTCTTAACTATATTATTTAACTGATTTCTTCTTATAGAACTATTCAAACTATCTTTCCCTTTCTTTTTGTCCTCATGATTCTCTTTCTTGAATTCTTTAAATTGGACTCCACTTGCCATGTTGTTGTCAGGTTTTTGTTCACTTTCGTCAGGTTTTATTTATGTTTCTTTGACTGCCTGAATGTGGACCCAATACTGACAAAGAATAAAGCAATGATGGTGTACTCGCTACCTGTTATCGATACATGTACACAGCACGCACGCATGCACCGCACACGACAAGAAGTGGCATGGGCTAAGTTAGCTAAAGTTTAAGGTTGCAATTTTGGCTTGTTGGCATTTTTCCTTTGATGGGGAACCTTGAAAAGAAGGTTTGGAAGTGGAAATGTTATTTTCCCTTTTTTTTTTTTAATTTTAATAAACCCATTATGTTTCCTTAAGCATAGCATATGTGATATCTCCTCAAAAAAATTTTAAAATAGCTCAAAATGCATTTTAGGGAGAGTAGGTGATTGAAAGTGGGCACTTAGGCAAGTCATGGGTTGCACCAAGGGAGCATTAAGGCACAACTTTGTGCATGGCTATGACACTTGGATGAGTAGTAAGCACACATACATGGGCTCCATAACATGTGGTGCGTAATGGCATAGGGAGTAGTGCAACTTCTCTCTCTCTCTCTTTGGCATTGACACGAAGGTACTCAACCTTGTGCATCAAGCATATCAAAGGGCCATGGGCACAATACCATGACATGTTCTTGCAACCAAGGAGAGCCTTGGACACTGCATGAGACCTCAAATGGGTGGCTAATGTGATTTTATATAGCATTTATAGGAAAGGAAAAAGTAAAAAATAATTCGTGAGGTTCTATAAATATATAGTTTTATATAAGATTTATAAAGAAAATGAAAAAGTAAGAAATAATCCATGAGTTCTATAAATATGTGGTTTCATATAGGATTTATAGAGAGAAGGAAAAAGTAAGAAAAGAGTGAAAAGAGATATACAAAGTGTGTATTGGGCTTTGAGTAATGAAAAGTTGAGAAAGTTTGAAGTGGGTATTCAAGTTTGTTAATAAATTTATTATATCTTTTTGTGAACATAGGTGATTATATTGAACTATATATAAATCTTTTTTTTTTTTTTTTTCTATTGAGTTTAGTTGTTGTGATTTTTCCTAACAAATGGTATCAAAGCTATGGTAAGAAAATCATGGGAAAATTTATTTTGAAGATGATATTAGGCCTTAACTATGATATGAGGCCCTTTGATGGAATAGTAATTTTAATATTTGACAAAGTACTATCAAAAGTATTAATATAACAAGAATTTCTCAAAAATTTTCACTGCAAGAAACTAAAGAATATAATGAATGAAAAATGAGAAGAATTAGAAGTAAGAACAGTAAGTGTTATCCGTTTAAGTTTTATTCTTGAAATGAAATACAATATTTTCATTTTTTTTATCTTTTTTATTTTCTTTAATTGGAGAGAAAACTAACGTAGAGATTATTGTATTTCAAACTTTTTTTTCTTTTTATTTTTTCCTTTTTAGTTTTGCCATTTCTCATCTTCTTTCTGAAGTTTGAAAGGACTCAAAATAAGCTTCTTATCATCCCCTTCTATTCAAAAACCACATTCAAAGTCTTTAACAGCTTTTTAGCATAATCATGAATTCACTGCAATTAACAATTGATAAGCAATGTTGAAAGTTCTTAATTTTGAGGTAATTATTTTTCAAATTTATCAAGTCATGCTTGAGCATATTTTTATTTTTGTTATTTTTAAAATAGAAAATATAAATGATTTTTTTTTTTAATTGCAGGAACATCAAATATGTTTGGCAATTCCAATTTCATTTTAAAAATATAAAAATATATTTGATGATTAAAGGTAGGTTTGAATACACTTTTTATTTTTGATTTTTAAAATTAGAAAATAATAGTAATTTGATATAACATATAAGAACTCTTAAAGATTCATATTCAAAAGGCAATGGTTTTAAAAATTATTATATAAAAAAAAAAAATCAAAGTATTATGATTAAAATTATTTAAAAAATTTATTACCTCTATATTTTGTATACAAGAGGTAAGGATTTATTAATTTCAAAAATAAAAAATAGAAAGTGTAACCAAATAAATATTAAAATAACAATAAGTTGAAAAACCATTTTTGATCATTTTCCATTCATTTTTTAAGATGTTTTTAAATTTGGCATTATTCATATATAAGCATGCAATTGTGGGATGTTATGTGCATTATTAATTTCATATGCAAAGGAGTTGGTTACTAGCAAATTGGGCCCAGGTGAAGTTGGGCCTTGATTTGGACAGCCTTGGGTCCAGTTTCATCTACAACTATACAAATTGCAGTCCTGTAATCCACAAATTAACCAAATTCTATGAAAAAACATTATTTTTAGATACAAAGAAAGAAAAAAGCAATTTGGACGGGAAGAGTCAGCCACTGTTTGGTAAAACAACTTAATAACTTAAATTAACTTGATAACTTGATTTAAGTTATTAAGTAAATTAAGTGTGTTTGGTAAAATAACTTAATAGTATGACTTAAAGTAAAAAACAATTTTAAGTAATAGGTAAAAATAATTAGTTTATTATTAAATTCACGTCTTCATTTCATCTTTTTTATCCTTATTTGTCTTAGTTACCTTATGAATCACTTTTGCTATTTCACGACCTCCATTATTATTTGACATTTTTATCTTAATTATAATTTATGATGATAAATATATCAATTTGATGGTTTATAATAAATTTTAAATTAATTTTATTAAATAATATTAATACTTAAAATAAGAATTAAGTGATAACTTTTAAATCAATAACTTAAATATAATTTAACTTAAAGTCAATTTAAGTTATTAAGTAATAAGTATTAAGTTTTGCAAAACACTCCTTACTTTTGAACTAATATGTAATATTGTTTTAAAAAAAAAAGTTCTCAATAGTTTTCAGGAACAAAATTATATTTAAGAAGTCAAATAAAAAAATTATATAGATTCATCTTTTTAATTATTGCTTAGAATATGGTAAAAAAAAAAGCTGAAAAATCATTCACCAGAGCTAAAAGTGTGGATTGTTTTCAACTCAAGCATATGCATAGTCCTTATGAACTTTGATTGTTTTTTTGGTCCATTAAATATGCTTTTTCATTGATCAAGTTTTCCTCAAAAAATTTCTCTTGATAAAAAAAATAAATAAATAAATCGTCTGCATTAAAACGATAAAATGATAAATCAAAGTATAATTTTAAAACATTTTCCCATCGAAAATAAATGTATAAATAAATTATATTTAAAATTAAAACATTTTAACTTTATAAAAGATACATACGTGTACCACTTTACCAATGTCAACAGTTGTTCCTTTTACGTAGTCTCTTATAGTAAATATATACTCTTTGTTTTTTAATGGATTCCTATAAAATAAATTAAGTAATTTTTTACACTTAACGCCTTTTTGAGTGAGTTAGTATTTCTTTCTTTAAAATCCAACTAGATTTGTAAACATATATAACGTAGGAGAATTGCTGTGTATGATAATAAATGAAAAAAAGGTAAGTGAAAGTACTAGAAAGAAAGGTAGATAAGTATAGAGAAGTGATATATTTTTTTATGTTAAGAGTAAAATTTTATATAATTTTATTTTCTAATTGTACATTTTAAATTTAATATTTAACGAAAATTGAAAGAATTGAAATATTTTGAGCCAGAGAGTATCAATCTTGAGTTATATTCAATTTCACATTTTCCTTAGAATTTTTTTAAAAAGGATATATATATATATATATATATATATTATTTTGACTTAAAACTTTTTATATTTTCCCATGACTTTACTCCATTTAGGGTTATAAATTACTAGGATTTTGTTCCTATATATATATATATATATATATATATATATATATATATATTATGCCTAAAAAATTAAGGATATGTGTAGACCCTTTTGCTGGTCACCTGGGAAAGTTGAAGATTTTCATTTGAAGTGGGGGATAGCTTCCATGAAGCTACATACTAAGATGTGTGGCAGAGGATGCCACCACCTTGCCATGGTGGTGGTTGGGATGGAGACTCATTGAGCGGTGAACAGGGGAACGGGTAGAAGCTTATGGCAAAAAGAAGAAACAGTGGAATGGGTATGAAATGGATAACAAGCAAAGGTTTTTGAAGGGGGACATCTAAAAACAGAGTAAGAAGAAGAGAGCTGGAAGAAAAAAAAAAAAAAAAACAGCTGAGAATAGAGTGAGAGGAACGAAATAAAAAAGGTTGAGAAACCATGCGAGAGCTGAGTTGAATCTAAAGGAGGCGAAAAGAGAGCTGCAATGGAGCTGGAGAAATGGTGCGCAAAAACAAGAAGAAGGAGTAGTGAGCTGAAGCCTAAAATTCCTTGTTAAAAGGGAGATCTTCAAGTATGGCCACTATGGGTTTCCCTTTTTATTTTTCATATTTCTCCTACTTCATTCTTTGTGATTTCCATATTGCTTGTTGGGTTCTTATGGTTTGGTTATTATTAGTTTAATATTTCATTTTTTTTATTATTCCAATCAAGAGATGCATGAATGTGCTTCAGTTTGTTGTTTCATTTTAAGGAGCTTGTTGTATTTTATGCTTTATTCTGAAAACCTTTTCCACAGTTTAATCCATTGATTGTTAAACTTATGGATAAAATAACGAAATGGGTTCAACATATTGGTTAAGTGTTTTATGCTCTATTCTCACTTCTATTCTCCTGCTTCTCCATTTTCCTATGAATGTACGCCCTAAACCCTAGAATCCATATATCCTCAAAGGTCTCCAGTAAATCAACGAAAAGCGAAAACACGAAAAAAAAATTGAATTTTCTGAAACGTTTATGTATTGCTTTTGGAATTTAATTTTTGGGGTGTCGAGTATGCATAGATCCAGAGTTGTGATGGCTTGGAACGTTTTCAAGTTCTGCACAGCCTTGAGGAGCCTTGGCTCGATCATGATCCTCTTAGTCCTTGGCATTGTGAGTGTAACCTATTACGCCGTTGTCTTGACTAGTTACGACCCGGCTTTGTATGACGAGGGTCTTACTTCTGTTGTAGTTGTTACGGTGTTGATCTTGTTTCATGGTTTGCTGGTCATGCTATTATCGAGTTACTTTTCTATTGTTTTGACAGATCTGGGTGGTGTGCTTC
Source organism: Vitis rotundifolia (assembly GCA_030254885.1). Lineage (NCBI taxonomy): Eukaryota > Viridiplantae > Streptophyta > Magnoliopsida > Vitales > Vitaceae > Vitis > Vitis rotundifolia. The sequence continues at coordinate 16,824,830 of CM058166.1, forward strand.
CAAATTGGAGGCCTATTATGGATAAGGGGAGAGGGGAGGATGATTCTTTGACTGGGTCAGATTTTGGTGTTTCGCTAGCTAATGCTTCAAAGTAGAGGGTTCGGTGTTGTCGAAAGTGCATCTAGATGAAATCGCCTCGCTGCTACCATTGTTTTGTTTGTGGGAGACGTATATTGAAGATAGACCATCATTGTGCTTGGGTTGTGAGTTGTGTTGAGGCTTTGAACTACAAATATTTCCTTTTTTTCTTGTTTTACACGTTTCTTGAAATAAGTCTTGTGACTTCATCATTACTACCACATTTTATAGCCATCATTACTACCACATTTTATAAACATCATTACTACCACATTTTATAGCATTAGTTACCAAGGGAGAAATACTTGGAACACCTTGCACCCTAGGCCCCACTTTTACATGGCCATGCATGGCCACCCCCGTGCACCACCAACAAAACCTACCCACTACCACATCTCATCATTTTTAATTCTTCATATTTTGATATCAAAGTTTAATTTTTAAAACTCCAATTTTCAATTAATTTTCAAAACTCCGATTTTTTTAAAAATTAATTTTCAAAACTCTAATTCTTAAAACTAATTTTCAAAACTCCAATTCTCAATTAATTTTCAAATTTCCAATTTCTTTCAAATTTAATTTCCAAAATTCCAATTCTTAAATTTAATTTTCAAAACTTCAATTTTCAAATAATTTTTTAGACTTCAATTTTCAAATAAATTTCAAAACTCTGGTTTTCTTTCAAATAGTTTTAATTCCACTCCAATTTTCAATTTTTTTTAATTCTATAACTTTTCATCCTTTATTAGGGTTTTAAATGCCAAAAATCCTGATTTTAATAAGTTTGCTGCCATTCTCATTTTGGTATGCACTTGTACAAATTTTCTTTGTTTTTCAAATAATTTTTTGTTTCTCATGATTTTAAATAAGTAAGAATGAATTTTTCATAATTCCAAAACAATGGAATTTGTGGGATTAATTCATGCAAAACCAATTGGGGTTTGGTGGGGGCCCTACATATGAGTTTTCTTTTTTGATTGTCAACTGCTATGCTTAATGAATATTGCTTGATTTTTTTCCTGATCTTTGATATTCATGTAATGATTTTGTACTCGAGTTAACCTTGTTTCCATGATAGCGCACTGTTATTTGCTACTAAGGTACGATCTCACTCCCGTTTTACTTATTCTTATGCATGATTCATTTTATTATTTGATCATTTCATTGGTATCCATTGATTTCCTAACTAATTGTCATGTTTGTTTCACCTTATTTAGTAGAAACCCATTTTTAGGAACTTAGAGGGGTGCTACGCTCCTTTTATCATACCTTCCCAATAAGTAACCTAACCTCCGAACCCAACTTAGTTTTCCATCGAGCGTCTTTTCCAAATAAGGAGTCACACTTAGGGTTTTTTCTTATTTTGTTTTCTCTTAAAAAATAAAATAAAACAAAAATAAGTGGCGACTCCAAGTCTTTTGACATACAGATCGTTGCTAGCCCATTAAGCCTCGCATGTGCATTAGAACTTTTCTTTCTTATTGCCTTGCTTACATTTTTACACCGGGATAGGGGCCCTTTGGTGTATGCATGCTTCATTTAGGAGTTTTATGAGCCTTGGGCCTACAGGTGCATCTTTCTCTCATTATTTTTCCTATCATCACACTACTGCATTCCATTATATCTCATGGGTTGTGTTCTTCATCTCTTCTTCTTTATTCTATCTATTACTTGTTTTGCTGCATATTCTCTCCACCCTAAGTGGTGATCTTCCTCAGTTCATTACATGTAGGATAGTCACATCATTCCACTATCTATCCTATAGACACTAATTCAAAGATCCTTAGTTTGAGATGATCATCTCATTAGAGAAAGTTTGTTACTTAGGCACTTGAGAGTGTGTCTATCCATTATTAACATCATCTTTGGGATTCATTTGTTTATGTTCAGGGTATGTGCATTTGTACATATATATATATATATGAATGAAAAAAATAAAAAAAAATAAACACATGTGTGTATATGCATAGTATTCTCCATCGTTGGGCGTGTATATTAATATCCGATGGTCACTTTATCGAGTATGATTGTTTATGAGACTTCGTATGTGAGCTTTCTGAGATTTTCTTTCTTTGTATTCACTTTGTCATATCTCTTTGAGAGTGAGATGAGTGACCTTCTCCTAGGAGCTCTAGGTCATTGTCCTTTCTATCATTACATTCATTGTTGATGTGACTTCACTCTATGTTTGATTTGAGTTGATCATCACTTTTCTTCGTATATTCATTATTTCACTATCATCCTTATCATTGCTTGTGATTCATCTTATTCGCTTCACTCCCTTGTTTTTTCTTACACTGACCTATTCCAGGTTTGATATTTCCCTTACATCATTTTTGCATATCTTATTATCAGTTTGATTTGCTTCATTGTCTCATTATTGATATTATATTCACATTAGGCACCCTCAAGTCCATGGCTTGCGAGCTTTTCTATACATGTTGCATTTTATACATGAGGGCATAGGTTTTTTATCATTGGGTATTTGGGCCTAGTTTCTCTTCATTTCTATTACCTTATCACCCTAGCCTATGTTATGTCCTGAGTCTTAAGACCACCCTGAGGCCATAGGATCAGATGTTGTATTAGAAAGCCCTTATTGGGATAGGTGTTTGAGATTTGATTGATATTTAGATATCATCATGCTTCTTCTTCTGGGAGATGCCTCTTTAATTTGTAGATCTAATTCAACTGTGGATTTGGATGACTGGGATCACATATTGATGATGGATGATTTGATATCATTTGATTTTTCGGCCTATCATACATTTGATGCCATATTGAGGCATATTTCCATTTTGATTGAGATTTACAAATCTTCATGGAGTTGCATGCTTATCTCCACTTACGAGATACACGCCGAGATGATGACCTGTTTGTTATCTTATCATGATCTCCCAATGGAGCCTTTCTTGAGTCATTCAGTCAGACCCACACTTTTTGACATTTGGATGTCATCATGCTTCTCTTTCTAGGATACACCTCCTTGATCTGTTGGGTCTGATTCAATTATGGACGTGAATGACTAGGATTACATATTTGATGATGGATGATTTGAGGTCATCCAATTTTTCGACCTATTCCACATCTGATTCCATACTGGGGCATATTTCCTCTTCGGTTGAGATTTGTAGATCTCTATTGATTTGCATGATTATCCCTAGTTACAAGATACACGTCGGGCTGATGATTTGCTTTCATTTTGTCCTGATTCTCCAGTGGAGCCTTTCTTGAGTCATTCAGTCAGGCTTAAACTTTCTGATATTTTTATGATTCTTGGATGGAGTCATCTCAGGTGCATAGACTCCTATATCATCATTTTAGTGGAGTACATGTCAGATCCCTTATACATCCCCATGGAGTTATTCTCGAGTTATTAGGACAAACTAGATGCACTAGTTGCTATACTGGGGCATATTTCCCTCTTTTAGTTGTGGAGATGATTATTTTCTCACAGACTTGTTAGAGTCTTCTTTACTCAGCCAAGGGATGTTTATTTGCATTACTGGTCACTGTTTCAATGATTTTTGTCGAGATGAGCCTTCAGAGGAGCACAACCTTCGAGTTTTGGTTGTCTCACTATGCATGACTCTTCTGTAGATTATTGTGTTGAGGTCGCAGTAGTTACCTTAGCGGACTATTCTCTTGAGACCCCCCAGTGGATCATTCATTTGAGATGACAATAGACTCCTCTAGTATAGCATTTTGAGTTAGAGGTGTCTAACTTATTGTGACATATCATCAGGCCTCGTGATTTAGTCGGATGGATTGTGAGGTCATACTTATAGTCAATTTGACCATTCCGACTCACTAGCGGAACATTTTTTGAGACTTATGGAGTCTCTTTCAGACTCTTTCAGTAGATTGAGAGTTATGGCAGCACGCTACATTGGAGCATATTTCCTCCCTCATCATTTCCTTGCAGCTCGACGTTCAAAGCCGCCATCTATTCTTAATTACAACGTTCAGAGTCATCTTTCTCAATTTGGCATTCAGAGCCACTATCTCTTCTCAGTTTCGGCATTTAGAGCCATCATTTTTTCTCAATTTGGGCGTTCAGAGCCACCATCTCTTTTCAGTTTGGCATTCAGAGCCACCATCCCTTCTTAATTATATCGTTCAGAACCACCATCTCTTCACAACTTGGCGTTCAGAGCCACCATATCTTCTCAATTATGACATTTAGAGTTGTCCTTCTCAGTTTGACATTTAGGGATGTCAGTTCTCAGTTTGGCATTCAGAGCCACCATCACTTTTTAGTTACAATGTTCAGAGTCGTCATTCTCAGTTTGACGTTCAGAGTCGTCCTTCTTCAGTTTGGCGTTCAGAGCCACTATTTCTTCTCAGTTTCGGCGTTCAGAGCCACCATCGCTTCTTAGTTTGGGCGTTTAGAGCCATCATCTCTTTTCAGTTTGGCGTTCAGAGCCACCATCTCTTCTTAGTTATGGCATTCAGAGTCGTCATCTCTTTACACATCGACGTTCAGAGCCGCCATATCTTCTCAGTTACAACATTCAGAGTCGTCCTTCTCAGTTTGACATTCGGGGATGTCAGTTCTCAGTTTGGCGTTCAGAACCACCATCTTTTCTTAGTTACGATGTTCAGAGTCATTCTTCTCAGTTCGACGTTGAGAGTCGTCCTTCTCAGTTTGACATTCAGAGCCACTATCTCTTCTCAATTTTAGTGTTCAGAGCCACCATCTCTTCTCAATTTGGGCGTTCAGAGCCACCATCTCTTTTCAGTTTGGCGTTTAAAGCCATCATCCCTTTTTAGTTATGGCATTCAGAGTCACCATCTCTTTACGGCTCGACATTCAAAGCCACCATATCTTCTCGATTACGAAATTCAAAGTTGTCCTTCTCAGTTTGGCATTCAGAGCCATGTTTTCAGTTTGGCATTCAAAACCGCATCTCCAATTTGGTGTTCAGAGTCACTATCCCTTCACAGTTTGGCGTTCAGAGCCATCATCCTATCACGATCGGGCATTCATCGCCACCTTTTCGACGTTCAGAGCTACATTCCTAACATTCAGAGCTGTCAATTCAGTTTGAGCATTCAAAGCCTCGTTTTTAGTATTCGGTGTTATCAGTTTTTTTAGTTTGCGTTCAGAGCCATTGTTTGTTTTTAGTTCGGCATTCAGAGCCATCATATTTTCCTTCAGTTTGGCATTTAGAGCTAGCATTCTATCATGATCGGGCATTCATTGCCACTTTTTTGGCATTCAGAGCTATACTCCTAGCGTTCAATGTTATCAGTTTTTTTAGTTCAGCGTTCAGAGTCATGTCTTCAGTTCAGCATTCAGAGTCATCATGTCTTTCTTCAGTTAAGCGTTCAGATCCACCATATCTCTTTCAGTTTGATGCTTAGAGCCGCATCTTCATTTTGGCGTTCAGAACCATTGTTTGTTTTAGTTTGACATTTAGAGCCTTATTTTTAGTTTGAAGTTCAAAGCCATTTTTCAATTTGGCATTCAGAGCCACATCTTTGGTTTGGTGTTTAGAGCCATTGTTTGCTTCCAATTTGGCATTCAAAGTCACCATCTTTCTTTAGTTTTGACGTTCAGAGCCATTGTGCATACTCATTTCGACATTTTGAGTCACCACATTTCCTACTTTTTGGCGTTCAAAGTCATTTTTCCTTTGCCTTATCATTCATAGTCATAGCTTCTGACATTCATATTCACTGGCATCGCACATCTTGCCTTCGTGATTTTACATTCGTCCTCATTTTCCTCACCTCGTTACCTTATGCTTATCGCTTGTTCATCATGCTCTTCTAGACTTCCCTTTCCACTGCATATGACATAGTCCTTTGAGTTCACGGCATATATTTCGGTCATGTTGTTAGGCACCCTACACTTAGCGTTCTCATGTAGTTCACATAGGGCAATCCCCACATTGATCTTCGAGTCACTTCTGGAGACATTTTAGAGGGATTCTAGATCTGTAGCGCAACTTTAGAGACTCTTTGAGAGCTACCCTTATCTTAGGATTTTAGAACCTCTTTTGTTCTTTTATTGGTTTGAGCAAGTTTGTGTTCTACTTATATACCTATAGGGGTCTTTCTTTTTCTTCAATAGAGTTCACTTCATTCCACTCTCCATTCACACTTTCTTTTCACTCTAGTGTTCATATTCCTTACACTCATGAACTCTACCAAAGAGGGGCATATTTGTAGCCCCTCTTGTTGATCACCCGGGGAAGTTGAAGATTTTCATTTGAAGTGTGGGACAGCTTCCATGAAGCTTCATGCTGAGAAGTGTGGTAGAGGACGCCGCCACCTTGCCATGGTGGTGGTTGGGACGGAGACTCGTTAAGCGGTGAATAGGAGAACAGGAGAACAGGTAGAATCTTATGGCAGAAGGAAGAAACAGTGGAACGAGTATGAAATGGATGGCAGGGAGAGGTTTTTGAAGAGGGACATCTGAAAACAGAGTAAAGAGAAGAGAGCTGGAAGAAAAAAAAACCAGCTAAGAATATAGTGAGAAGGAACGGGGTAAAAAAGGTTGAGAAACCATGAGAGAGCTGAGCTAAATCTAAATGAGGCGAAAAGAGAGCTGCAATGGAGCTGAAGAGATGGTGTGCAAAAATAAGAAGAATGAGCAGTAAGCTAAAGCCTAAAATTCCTTGTTAAAAGGGAGATCTTCAGGTATGGCCATTATGGGTTTCCCTTTTTATTTTTCATATTTCTCCTGCTTCATTATTTGTGATTTCCACATTGCTTGTTGGGTTCTTATGGTTTGGTTATTATTGGTTTAATATTTCATTTTCTTTTTTATTGCAATCAAGAGATACTTGAATGTGCTTCAGTTTGTTGTTTCATTTTTAAGGAGCTTGCTGTATTTTATGCTTTATTTTGAAAACCTTTTCCATAGTTCAATCCACTGATTGTTAAACCTATGGATAAAATAACGAAATGGGTTCAACATATTAGTTAAATGTTTTATGCTTTATTCTCCTGTTTCTCCATTTTCCTATGAATGTACGCCCCAAACCCTAGAATCCATATATCATCAAAGGTCTTCGGCAAATCAATGGAAAGCGAAAACAAATTTGAATTTTTCAAAACATTTATGTATTGTTTTTGGAATTTAATTTTTGGGGCATCAAGTATGCATAGATCCAAAGATGTGATGGCTTGGAATGTTTTCAAGTTCTGCACAGCCTTGAGAAGCCTTGGCTCGAACATGATCCTATTGGTTCTTGGCGTCGTGGGTGTAACCTATTACATTGTTGTTTTGACCAGCTACGGCCCGACTTTGTACAACGGGGGTCTTACTTCTATTGTAGCTATTGCGGTGTTGATCTTGTTTCATGGTTTGTTGGTCATGCTATTATGGAGTTACTTTTCTTTTGTTTTGGCAGATCCAGGTGGCATGCCTCCAAATTGGAGGCCTATTATGGATAAGGAGAGAAGGGAGGGTGATCCTTTGATTGGGTCAGATTTTGGTGTTTCGTCAGCTGATGCTTCAAAGCAGAGGGTTCGGTGTTGTCAAAAGTGCAGCCAGATGAAACCGCCTCGCTGTCACCATTGTTCTGTTTGTAGGAGACGTAAATTGAAGATGGACCATCATTGTGTTTGGGTTGTGAATTGTGCTGGGGCTTTGAACTACAAATATTTCCTTATTTTCTTGTTTTACACGTTTCTTGAAACAAGTCTTGTGACTTCATCATTACTACCACATTTTATAGCCATCATTACTACCACATTCTATAGCATTCTTTACTGGGGGAGAAATACTTGGAACACCTTGCACCCCGGGCCCCACTTTTACATGGCCATGCATGGCCACCCCCGTGCACCACCAACAAAACCTACCCACTACCACATCTCATCCTTTTTAATTCTTCATATTTTGATATCAAAGTTTAATTTTTAAAACTCCAATTTTCAATTAATTTTCAAAACTCCAATTCTCAATTAATTTTCAAAATTCCAATTTCTTTCAAATTTAATTTCCAAAATTCCGATTCTTAAATTTAATTTTCAAAACTCCAATTTTCAAATAATTTTCGAGACTTCAATTTTCAAATAAATTTCAAAACTCTTGTTTTCTTTCGAATAGTTTTAATTCCACTCCAGTTTTCAAATATTTTTTAATTCTACAACTTTTCATCTTTATTAGGGTTTTAGGTCGCCAAAAATCCTAATTTTAATAAGTTTTCTACCAATCTCATTTTGGTATGCACTTGTACAAATTTTCTTTGTTTTTCAAATAATTTTCTGTTTCTCATGATTTTAAATAAGTATGAATGAATTTTTCATAATTTCAAAACAATGGAATTTGTAAGATTAATTCATGCAAAATCAATTGAGTTTTGGTGGAGGCTCTACATATGAGTTTTCTTTTTTTATTGTCAACTGTTGTGCTTAATGAATATTGCTTGATTTTTTTTCTGATCTTTGATAAGCATGTGATGATTTTATACTTGAGTTAACCTTGTTTCCATGATAACGTACTGTTACTTGTTGCTAAGGTACGATCTCACTCTCGCTTTGTTTATTTTTATGCGTGATTCATTTTATTATTTGATCATTTCATTGGCATCAATTGATTTCTTAATTAATTGTCATGTTTGTTTCACCTTATTTAGTAGAGACTCATTTTTAGGGACTTGGATGGGTACTACGGTCTTTTCCAAATAAGCAGTCACACTTAGGATTTTCTTTCTTATTTTGTTTTCCTTTAAAAAAATAAAATAAAACAAAAATAAGTGGCGACTCCAAGTCTTTTCTAAAAACCATATTTTTCACCAAATAAATAAAAAACGAGTTATGTCATCGAGTGGGAACGCATCGAGCAAAATGCGGGGTCCATATTTTGACTTAAAACTTTTTATATTTTCCCATGACTTATACTTACTAGGATTTTGTTCTTATATATATATTATGCCCAACAAATTAAGGATATGTTTGATAACTGTTTTCAAAAGTAATTTTAAAAATTAGTTTTAAGAACAATTCCTAAAAACTATTATTTAATATTTTGTAAAACAAAAATCTATTTAAAAATTAGAAATATTTTTAACTTGTTTTTAATGTTTTAAAAATAATTTTTATATGTAGTACTTTATTTTTAATCATTCTTTATATTTGCATAATTATTTTTTAAAACAACATGAAAAAAAAAAGTGAAAACAATAAAAGATATTTTCTAAAAAAAAATTATTTTTTGTTTTTAAAAATAGAAAACTGAAAACAAGTTTTTTTGTTATCAAACGTGTTTTCTTTTTCTTTTTTCTTTTTTTTTTTTAATTAAGAAAACATAAAATTGTTTTTAAAAACAGTTTTCAAACCAAACCTAAAGGTTTTTTTTATGCACATATTGTGAAAATATTATTAATCTTTCCATACCCCAAAACTCTCAAAATTATTTGTGATTTGCTTTCGGCTCATGATAGAAATTTGCATCCTCTCAAGACTTCGAGGAGTTCACCAGGAGGCACAAGTTGTGTCGCATCGTGGACATCAAATCATAAGATCTGGTATAAATCCACTTCCACCATAGACTATATTAAAAACCATTACATATTCACCCCATCTTTTAGTAGCATGCTTTAAGATCTCATTTAGGAGTACAATATGAGAAGGGTAGAAGTAATTCACAATATTTGAAAATTTTTAATAAAAAAATTAGATATTCAATAAATTTCTAATTAAATGTTTAAGAGTGATTATGGGAAACTTAAAAATACTTTTTAATGTTTATAAAGGTTTCATCTTTTGATTTATATCCAAATAATATAAATGTGTTAATTACTCTCACAATAGGGCTATGAAAATTACTTTAAAATTTTTTGAAAAATCACTTTATTATTATAATAATACTTGACACATAATTCCAAAAATAATAATAATAATAATACATTACAGAAAAATATGATTACGAGTACAATATATGATTCATCAATTAAAATGAATGAAATGATCTCAAATTTGTAACATTAACCTCTCTTGAACTTAAAGAATAACCCATTTTTGACATAAGTACCCTTTAAGATTTCAATTATTTACATGTGTATTTTAAAAGAAAATGTTATTTTTGCAAGAAAAAAGTGAGGAAATTCTTATTCAAAGTGGATATTTTTTGGATGAAAAAAAAGTGGGAAGTTATTTGCCATTTCATGTCTCAAATTTGTAAACCTAACATCTCTCATTTTTGAACTTGAAGAATAAACCATTTTTGACATAAATACCATTTAACATTTCTATTATTTACATGTGCATTTAAAAAAAAAAAAAAGAAGTTCTTTTTGTAAGAAAAAAGTGAGGAAATTCTTATTCAAAATGAGTATTTTTTTTATATGAAAAAAATGGAAGGTTAGATTTGTCATTTCATGTCTTAAATTATAAAATTAGTCTCTTTTATTTTTGAATTTGAAGAATAACTTATTTTTAACATAAATGCTCGATTATTTAAATGTATATTTTAAAAGAAAATATTATTTTTATAAAAAAAAAAAATATTCACGTTGATTTTGTCCCTTCTAATCCTTTATCCTACAATATAAAACTAAAACTTTACTTATGAAAGCGTTGCAAGCCAACCATTTTCATCAAAATCACTTTTACACGACATAAACTTTTTAAGAAATATTTGTGGTGAATGAGACAAAATAATTCCTATATTTTTTAAAAAAAACCTCCAATTATTGGAATTTATAAATATAACCTAAAGTGAACATCTTTACCTTTAATGTCTTTTTAATGAAAAAGTAGCATGACATGATGATGAAATCATGTGTTATTCGATTATAAAAGATAAAATACTAATATATTTAGAAGAATAACTTAATGTGCAGGTCCCAAGGCTCCACTATGAAAATTTGGAATGATAACTTCAATTTGAAGTAACATGAAATAAAAAATTTTAGGTAAAATTGTCCCTACAAATTTGTTATCCTTATCTTATATCAAGACATTTTTGAGAGAAAAAAATATAAAAATAATTTTAGAAAACGTTTTTATCATTTCTAATACTTGAATGATGAAAATTTTCAAGTATTAAAAATATTAAAAACGTTTTCTAAAATCACTATAAAACGAATTTTAAATTTAATTAGAAGAAAGATTAACCGTTCAAAAAGAAATCGAAATAACTTGTAACTCACATAAATCGGGAGTAATGAAATTGTTTACTTGAATAAAAAGATTATTTTATCCATTTGTGTAAATTAAAAAAAAATTAATAAAATATATTTTTGTTAAATAAAAATTATATCTCAATATTTTGGTTATTCTTTTAAAGATGGATTGTTTTGGATCTTTTAACCAAATAACCTATCTAAATTTCAAATAAAATAAGAGTGCATTTGATAGTAATTCTAGAAAATATTTTTATTATTTCTAATACTTGAATAATGAAAATTTTTAAGTATTAAAAATATTAAAAGCATTTTCTAAAATCACTACAAAACAGGTTCTAAGTTCAGTTAGAAGAAAATTTAACCATTCAAAAAAAAATCGTAATAACTCGTAGCTGACATAAATTGGGAGTAATGAAATTGTTTACATAAATAAAAAGATTATTTTATCCCTTTGTGTAAATTTAAAAGAATTGATAAAAGATATTTTTGTTAAATAAAAATTATATCTCAATATTTTGGTTATTCTCTCAAAGAGGATTGTTTTGGATCTTTTAACCAAATAACCTATCTAAATTTCAAATAAATAAATTCTCACTCTGCTCAACTCTAAATACCTACAAGTTGAGGTGTAAAAATGCAAAATCATACACTTTTTTGCCCCACTATATTTTCGTTTTTCACTATGGAGCTTCAGTTGTGCTCTGTGGAAAACTACAAACTCTCTCACAGGGATGCCCACATAGGGCAAAAGGGGAAAAGAGGAGTCTTTCAAACTCCCCACTAGTCCAAGGTAAAGTCCTCACACAACCTTCCCAGTCCATCCCAATTCCCCAAAATATTCATTTCAAAGCCTCCATATTTATATTTATGGCGTTTCCACCTTGAGATCAGAAGCGGTACAGATCTTTATTTGTTACCTTCTGGTTATTTCATGCTCTACCCTAGGCGTTTTGGGTTTGGGCCTGTTTGGTTGCTGAGAAAATTTGGGAAAAAAAGAAATAAACTTGGGTTTTCATTTTCAATTTTTGAGTGCAGGGAAACCCAGAAACGGAAATAAAAAAGTCAACTTACCAGGGTTTTTCTTTTGTTTTGCTTTTCGTTTTCTCAGGAATCAAACGGTGGGCGATTGCGAGGCTTTTCTTTGGTTGAGAGTGGTTTTGTGCTTTGCTTGGGTGGTGGGAAAAAGGTAAGGAAAGAAAAGAAATTGATGTATTAGAATGTTGGGTTTCTCATTTTCTGGGACCTGGAGAACCATATAGAAGTATTTGGCTCAGCCGAGATGTTTCATTTTCCAGGAAATGGAAACAATTATATACTTAATTGCCTTTCATTTGTTGCAAGCCAAACTGAGGCCCAAGGTTAAATTGTTCTTCTTTCACTGAAATGGGTTTAGCTAGCAAAATGGTTTCCAGGACTTCATCTTTTGCTTAAACAATTTTGGAAATGAAAGAAATTTGGAGTCTTAGATTTTTCCTAGGGTATTGTTTGGTTACTGAGAAAACAATAAAGAGAAAAGAAAAGAAGAAAGAAAATTGAAAGCACGTGTCCTCCGTTTTCGTTCCCACAAACCCACAATTCGACCGCACAAAGTATTGTAAACAACGTCCTACAAAACGTTAAAATTTCTTTAGAAGTTAGAACACGTGGAAGCAGAAAAAAAATGCAAGACCTCTTCTTATTTATTTATTGTTGTCGGCAATCAAATGTGGCCTATGGAATCGAAAAACTCAACGCAACCTAGACGGATATCTCTAAAAAATTTTTTCCATGGAAACCAAATAAATCAAATGGAGCTTTGGCAGTCTGTTTTGTTGAAATATCAACTAAGTTTCTAGTGGTTGTAATTAAACGTTACTTTTCTTTCACATGATTGTTTGCAGGTTGCATGGATTTCTGTATATAAGTGTTCATAGTAGAAATAATGCAGCTTTAACCCATGATTGTTTGCAGGTTGCATGGATTTCTATAAATAAGTGTTCATGGTAGAAATAATGCAGCTTTAACCTTGATCCTTGTGGCCACTAGTTCGTTTTGTTGCTAATCCATATGCATGAGAGACAAACTTGAATTAGAAAGAAGTGTTTTTACGGTTAATCATGGAGCCATTGTGGAAGCTTTTATATTTGTTGGAACCTGCGCCTGTTACTCTTGTATTGACAGCCGTGGCTGTGACATTTGGTTCTGCACTTCGAGCTTTAAACTATGGGAAAGAAATGGAGCGAAACCGTGACTTATCAGAAGCATCCATTACTTTAGATAGGTCCCAAGCTCTGATGATCCCGATAATGAGCTCTTGCAGTTTGCTCTTGATGTTCTACTTGTTCTCTTCTGTATCTCAACTCCTCACTGCATTCACTGCTGTTGCCTCTGCTTCATCCCTTTTCTTTTGCCTATCTCCTTACTTCATGTATTTGAAGTCGCAACTTGGGTTGCCGGACCCATTTGTGTCACGCTGCTGTTCGAAGTCTTTTACTCGCATACAGGGGCTCCTATTGCTGTTATGCTCTGGAATAGTTGCGGCTTGGCTTGTGTCTGGGCATTGGATATTGAACAACTTGTTGGGCATTTCTATATGTATTGCATTTGTGAGCCATGTTCGCCTTCAGAACATCAAAATATGTGCCATGCTACTTGTTTGTCTGTTCGTATATGACATCTTTTGGGTTTTCTTTTCTGAAAGATTTTTTGGGGCAAATGTTATGGTGTCGGTAGCCACACAACAAGCATCTAATCCTGTGCACACGGTAGCTAACAGTTTGAGTCTCCCTGGGTTGCAATTGATCACAAAGAAGTTGGAGTTGCCAGTGAAGATCGTTTTTCCTAGGAACTTGTTTGGAGGAGTTGTTCCCGGTAATTCTGCGGACTTTATGATGCTTGGTCTTGGTGACATGGTATGACATTTTTTTTTCCTTCCATGATTTAACTTACCATGCACTTATCCTGGTTGCTGTTATTTTCTGTTACTTTGACAATTGAGGTGGCTCATTGAAATTTAATATATGCCTGCAGTTTTCCATGTCTGGTCATAAGAAAATTGTAGATCATATATGCTGTTTTGCCAGACACATCCATGGAACTGAATAATCATTTTCTTTGTGTACAATGTTAAATTCAGAAGTATTCAGTTGAAAGATCACAGCTACAGAATCTGTGTATACTTTCTTTTAATTCAATTCTTATTTACCTATCAAAAAGAAAAAAAAATGTATACAAAAGTGTTATGCCATGCCTTTTGGACTGGCTTCATGGGTTTGATTATCATTTTTTATTTCCCATTTTTCTTTTTGTTCATGAAAAGAGCATTCTTAGGTCAAGATCTATCATGCCTCTAGCCAAAATAGTTCTATAAAATCTCACAAAGGATGCACCCTTGGGTGATGCTTTTGGATTTATTCTATGGCTTTATCAGAAGACCATTCAATTCCTATTTTATGTATTATTTACTATATTTGAAATTAATAAGCATTCACATGTAGAGACCGCATGTTTATTTCTTCTTGTTTGGTATATTTTGTTTGAGAATATCATCGCGCTATTATCTATCATTTGATTATTCCATTACATTTGAGTGCTCTTGCTGCTTCTTTTATGAGGCTTTTAACAAACTCTTAAGCTTTTGTTCTTCCATTTTGCAGGCTATTCCTGCCATGCTTTTGGCTTTAGTTCTCTGTTTTGATCATAGAAAAACCAGGGATTCAGTAAGTCCCTTAGATATACCTTCAGCTAAAGGGCATAAATATATATGGTATGCCCTTTCGGGATATGCAATTGGACTTGTAACAGCTTTGGCAGCTGGTGTTTTGACTCACTCACCTCAACCTGCACTTCTTTATCTGGTATGTATTTGTTGAAATCTTAGTGCTATTTTATTAACCTGAACATGTGGATGAATTAGTTTTCTTATGGAAAGTCAATAGTGTTAGGAATATTTTCTCTAAGTTTGCTTCCCAGATTTTAATCTATTGACATCCTCCATTTTGCTTTAGAAGCTCCTAACATTGTCATGGGAACTTATGTTTCTGTTTTGTGGCCCACTACAAGAAATTAATGAGTTAGGAGTCATGTTCAAATTTTATATTGCGGTTCATCCCATTCAAACTATCTTTTGATACCTTTTTGGATCCCTTCCAACAATCGACACCACCACATACCACTCCTGGCCCAGTCTTTTAATAAATAAAGAGTGAGCAACAACATGAAGATAAGAGGCTTGAAGTTGATGGTGCAAAATTTTGGGAGAAGTCTAGATATGCTTATAAAAGTTAAATTTAAAAAGTTATAAATGAGTATATGGGAGAAGAATATATCCTTCTGGTTATCATTAGAGACCCGATAAATAGTACAAAATGTTGATACAATCACTTCATGAGATGTTTGTCTAAAATTAACTTTCATTAACTTAGAAAAAGGTGTTCTTATTCTAGAAAAATTCAGCGTGATTGTATCAGTGTTTTGGGACTGTATGCCAAACTTTGAGATTGCGATGTGGGACTTGCTGTTAGTGTTTTGAGAGGAGGTTGACAGATGGGGAAAAAAAAGTGCTTTGTGGTGAATGAAGGGGATGGGATTGCCATGAAGTTGAGAGGTTCCCTTGAGTTAGGCTTTTGAAGTAGCTTGTTCCATTGGGTAAGGGATGAGACTAGATACTCTGGGTAGAGATCATGTGCTCTGGAGTAGCCTGATTAGGATATGTTTCTTGATTTGTTTCCTATAGCCTTACATAGTGAGGAATGTGTTGGATGTTAGCTTCATTGCAACTAGCATATGCATTGAGAGTCAAAGTTGCTGGAGGAATTTGTTTAGACTGTCTATGAGAGTAGGGTGGGAGGAATTTATGTTATGTCTATGACATAAATAGTTAAGGGCATTTATGTCAAAATGAAATATTCTTCAAACAATAACATGGGAAGGGTTAAATTTACAAAAATAGGGACTATTTCATCCCTTTTAACCAATTAATTCAACTTATATTTCTAATATTTGTTGGTGCTTAATTGTATCAGCAAGAATGTTTAAAATGAGCACATGTATTATGATTGAAAGCAATTGTGGATGGAAAATGGATACCATGGATTATTCACTAAATCCATTATGTTTTTATTTGTGCAGCTTCTAATTTTCCTCTTTCGGTGCTTGTAGGTGCCTGCTACATTGGGACCCATCATCGTCGTATCTTGGATAAGGAAGGAGCTAGCAGAATTATGGGAAGGGACTATGCCAGACCTGAATGATAAGGCTCATTTAACAGAAGTTTAACACTGACATATTAGTGTTGGAAGAGCCAATTAAAATGTGTAAATTCACCTGGCTATCCTTAGATGGAAACACCTCAAACAGAATGAACCATTTTCTTATTTATTTTTATGGTATGACTTTGGTATCAAGCACTTACGGTTCAAAAATGAATTAAACTATCTTTCCTTTGAAATGAAACAGAAGGCAGTGATGACAGAAAAATAATTCTGCAACGGATTCTTCTGTTGATAAACTTTGGAAACCAGTTTCTGGTATATGGTTAGTGCCCATGTGTGTTTGAGGTACTGGAACTTGAAAATCATCTTTAGAATCAGTCTTAACCTTGTCTTATCTTTTCAAAGTAAAGTAAGATTACAGTAGTACCTCTATCTATATCACATATTGGAACTTGAAAACCATCTTTAAAATCAAACCTAGCTTTTTGATTGTTGGGAGTACAATGTTTAACACTATGTTCAAGTTGCTTCTTGCGAACACAGCCATCATCCTCATTCTCTGTGCGGAGTTTTTTGTCTATCTGTTCTTCTTCAGTTTTGTTAAAGGGCAGGCTACTTTGTTCAGTGTCATCTTACCCTCTGATCATAGCTTTGGTGGATTGACGCATCATTGTTTTCTATTTTCCCCACTCATATGTGGATGTCTCTAGAAGCTTCCAAACCTTTCCTACTGCCATATACAACCTCAAATGAGGGATTATTTTGAGCAGATTGTGACTGCCACATTTCTAGAAAGAGGGAACAATTTTCTAGTTATTTTTATGATATGACTTTGGTATCAATACCTAACTCTTCACAAATGAATTAAATGAAATATCTCATTTCTTGTGCAGGAATGTAACTCTCCTGTTTTACACATTTATGATTGTTTAATACAGAAAACCAAAAGCAAGAATCAGAAGAACTCCGATACCAACCTACCTCATCACCAACCTTCAGATTTCTTCTGTTGACAAGCTCTTAGGAAATAACTGTTTTTCCAGCTCTTCAAAGTAAGATAATGATGGGTGTGTCTACGTGATAACAAAATAAAACAAAATATTTTTTAATCCGAAAAATATTTTTTAACAGAAATAAAACAAAATTAGATATTTAATAAAATTTAAAAAATATTTTTAAAAATTTTAAAAAACACTTGTAATATTAAAAATAAATTTAAAAAATCGTGTTTTCTAGATAAACATTTAGAGTGCATTTGATAATAAATTTTAAAAGTGTTTTTAGGTTTTTTAACACTTAAAAGTATTTATTTTTCAAGTATTAAAAATATTACAAACACTTTTCAAAATGACTACCAAACATACTCATAAAGTGTGTTTGACAATGATTTTAGGAAATGTTTTTACTTTTTTTTAACACTTAAAAATTTTCATATTTCAAATAAATAAATAATAATAAAAAAAAACTAGAAACACTTCCTAGAATTATTATCAAACGCACTCTTAGATTATGTTTTGATAGTAATTTTGAGAAGTGTTTTTAACGTTTTTAATATTTGAAAAATAAAAATTTGAAAGTGTTAAAAAACTAAAAATACTTCCTAAAATCACTATCAAATACACTCTAATATTTAAATGATGAAAAATTCCAAGTGTTATAAAACTGATAAACACTTCCTAAAATTACCACCAAACACACTCTTAATAAGTGATCCTCCTAAAAACACACTTTCACTAAGAACATTTTGAATTAAAACATTGTCAAATTTAGACTAAGAGTGCATTTGAGAGTGATTCTAAAAAACGTTTCTAATATTTCTAATACTTAAATAATAAAAATTTTCAAGTATTATAAATATTAAAAATGCTTCCTAAAATTATTACCAAACGAGGTATATTAGAATCTGTTTGATAATAATTTTAGGAAACACTTTAAATATTTCCAATACGTAAAAAAAGAAAAATTAGCAAATTTATTCAAAATGAATTTAAGTTTATGACTTTTTAGTGTTAATTTGATAAGTTTTAAATTTCATGACTTTCTAATACTAGTTTAATCAGTTTTTGAGTTTTAAATTATTTTTAAAAATTAATAAAATTTTTGTATTAAGAATTGTTTGATATGAAATCTACTTGCTTAATTAAAAACATTTAGAGAAGTTAAAAGAAATTCATAAAAACAAATATAATTCAAAAGAATATCATATTTTTAAATTTTTTATATTAATATTATGTGGTGAAGAGAAAATGAAAAAAGAAAAATATTATGTTCTATTTTATTTTATTTTTGTGATTTTTATTTTTTCTCATTTATCTATATTTTTCTTTTAATTTTTAAAAATTGATAAAAATAATTTCTACTAATAATTGCTTTTTATTCCCTAAAAATTGTTCTTGATTTTATTTTGTTTTTAAAAACTGTTATTAGTGAAACACAACTAAACAATATTATAAATTTGTAAAAATAAATTTTGTTTTTAAAAAAAACATAACATTATTGTTAAATCACAAGACCAAACAAGAAAATTATTATTTAGTAAAAAAAAACAAACAAACAAATTCTCAAAAGATATTTTTTCTAAATGAAAATAATAAAAAATTATTTTAAACTAGAAATTTTTTTAAATAAAATATTCATTTTTGGCTATTATTTTTAACACCTCATAGAAAATATTTAACAATATCTCAAATAATTTGTTTTAAAAAAAATTAATATTTGATATTCATTTATAGTTTGCATTTACAAAACGACGTCGTATGTTGCCACCTTGACAAAGCGTGCCAAACTCCCACATGATACGTCACGTGATTAATTTATTAAAACCGGTGCAGGACTTAATCTAAACCCAGCAGTGGACAAACTCATTCCATGACCAACCAAGCGGGCATATTGTCAAAACGACGTCGGGAGTTGTGAAACGGCGTCGTGTTAGAACTGTTCCTCTCCCTAAAACCCTGCAAACACAGAGAAGGGAGAGACACAGAGCAGGAATGGGAACTTCGGTACAGGTGACTCCACTGTGTGGGGTTTACAATGAAAACCCACTCTCTTACCTGGTATCTATCGATGGATTCAATTTCTTGGTCGATTGTGGATGGAACGATCACTTCGACCCCAGTCTTCTTCAACCCCTTGCCAGGTTTTGTTCTCTTTCTCTGTATTTCTGAAATGGGCATTGTCTAACCAGTTTAGGAATCAGAGAAAATGGATAAGCCCAGAAAATTTCGGTACCCAGTTGCATATATTGCTCTCTCTGTTTGTTTGCTGTCAATACTTTAAAAGAAATTTTGATTCTCAATGTTATAGTTTTTTCCCCCTTAGAAGAACTGTAGGACGTTAAGACTTATTTTTTTTTCTTTCTCTTTACGGGAATTTGTTTAATGGGTTTGATAGGTATGCCTTGTTGGATTGATTTAGTCATGTCAAGTGGCAACTGTAAGAAGGAAATGTATGGTCCTCGGTTGTGTATTGTCTTTGCCCTTGTTTGGTTGCTGAGAAAACCTGAGGACATAAAAGCGGAAGTGAAAATTTGTAGTCTTGTTTCTTATTTTGTTTTGGTTTCCAGCTCTTTTTTTTATCCAGTTGAACTAATTTGTTTGTACTTTCAATGGGCATTAGGGTTTTGCAGTGTTTAATCCCTTTAGCAATGCGAAATAGTTGATTTAACAATGAAAACGCTTGATACCCTGTTGCATAATTTCCTTGAATATTTTGGTTGCTGAGAAAGTGGAGAAGAAGAGAAAAGCTGAAGTTCCAAATCTTTTGTTTCTTGTTTGGGTTTGCAAGATTTATAAACTCATCTTTACCATCTCTCTCATCCAAATTCTCTATGATCTCTCTCTATTAATTTGTTTGGGTTCAGATTAGTTTTTATTTAAAAAACATGAATGCTATGTTTGGTTCTCGGAAAGTTTGAGGGAAAATGCGAGGGAAGGAAAATAGAAAGGAAAAGTAAAAAGAAAGAAAAATGGAAGGAAAATAAAAAGTAGATATAAAGTGAATAAATTATCTTTATATATTACTTCAAATTTATTTTATTTATTTAACTCTTCTATATAAATATTAAATAATTTAAAAATATATTAGTTTCGTACTAATTTTAATTATATCTGACTTATCTTCATATTTTCCATAATAAAACCAAACATGAGAAAATTACTTTCCTTAGCACTTTTTTTCTTTCCCCAATACTTTCCGGGAACCAAACATAGCCGAAGTATATTCTTTACCCTCTATTTGGTTACTGAGAAAGAGGAGGTTATAGGAAAGAGGAGAGTAAAATCTAGATCTGATGTTATTGCAGTTATTCTTCCAAGAACTTACAAAACTTAATTCAACTAAGCCAAATAGTTGTATTAAGCTCAGTTGGGCACTGATTTTAGTTTTCCCAAGTTCCAGAGTAAATCATTTATAGTACAAGTAGTTCTCTCTATTATGCTTGATTTCATTTTTATCCATTGGAATTTTTTTATATCAGGAATATTGAAAAAGTTAATCATGTCAATGAGATTTCATCCTCTCCATGTTTTTATTTGATGAACTTACTTGGTTGTAAAAGCTTGCTCTGATGTTCAGGGTGGCGTCGACTGTAGATGCTGTTTTGCTATCTCATCCAGATACACTTCATCTTGGTGCTCTACCATATGCCATGAAGCAACTTGGACTTTCTGCTCCTGTTTATTCAACAGAGCCTGTGTATAGATTAGGCCTCTTGACTATGTATGATCAATATCTCTCACGAAAGGTGAAACTTCATCCTTGGATTTTGGGCTTTACAATGGATAGATGTCAAATGTAACAACATCATACAATGGATAGATATCAAATGTAACATCAGTAAAAAAGAGGCTTATACTATTACTAATTGGGTTCAACTGCATCACAATTTCTTATCTTATCTTTTTTTTTCTTCTTCTTCTTCTTCTTCTTTTTTTATTTTTATTTTTTATTTTTTTTTTAAGGATAAGCAAAGAAAAATATTAAAGAGATCCTAACAAAATGTTGGCGCTACCCAAGTACAGGAAGTATACAGCAGCACAAAAAGACTGACAATTCTAAATTGAGTCCATCGAAGTCTTGACTTGAATTTGAGTATCTCATCATAAATCTGCATGAAACCTGATTGTATATGTCCATACAATCTTAAATATGTATGAAACCTAATACACACACACACACACGCACACATATATGCATATATCTCAAACCAATTCCGATCAGAACAGGGTGGTTACCTAATTAAATTGATTAAATGAGTAGTTTTATATATAATAATGAATCATACAAGTATATATAATATAAATCATTAAAACAGAAAAAAAAAAAATTCGTGGACCGTGCCTAAAGCTGAACATGAGTCAGTGATTACAAGTCTGAACTTGATCAGGAAAATTCTAAACTGTTGATTCATGGGAGAGCAGGTGATTTGATTAACTTCGCGGTTGGTACCATGACTTCTCTAGGACACTAGCCTGTACAGTGCTAATCACAATTTCCCCAGTGTTGACATTTCCTATTTGCTTTAGTTGCTTGTTTTCTTTTATGCCATCTTTTTAGTTTCCATTTATCTTTTCAAGTGAACCCCCTCTTCCCTGCCCAACAGTGATCATGGTAGCTCAGTTAGCTGGCCAGGTTTGGGCATTGTGTTTATCGCCTTTGGTCCAAGTGGGGCCAAGTATCATAGGACTGTTGAAATATCAGGCTGGACCTTTTATAGAAATTCATGCTCTTCATCAGTTCAATTTTAGCTTTTTTGGTGTTACCCATAAAAAAAAAATGCTGGCCTTTTGGTGTTCTTACATGATTACTGAGTTTAATCTGGAATATTCATATAAATCCTTATATTCTTCATTCAAATTAGTATTAAATTATCTGGTTTATTAAATTTTTATGTTAGGGTTGGAATTGAGCTCGATAGTAGGCCTCCATGGGTGGGATTGTCTTAGGCTGAAACTATTAGGTTCTAGCTGTTTGAACACAGATTCTGTCAACTCATAGATCTAGAGTGGATGAAACCTATCCTGGCTGGGCCCATGTTGATTCCCTTGCATTTTTATGTCACTAATTTGTTACAGGTTTCTGCTTTGTGTACAGACAAGTTATGTTGACATCTCTAACTGCTACTCTCCCTTCACAGCAAGTTTCAGAGTTTGATTTGTTTACCCTGGATGATATTGATTCTGCTTTCCAAAACGTGACCAGATTAACATACTCTCAAAATTATCATCTATTTGGTAAGGATTTTGTTCAGATCTTTTGTTTTTGTTAATATTAATTAAACGCTGCATTTCAGCCCTTATTTTGCGTGGGGATGGGGGTATCTTAGTGTGCCACATGTTTGAGCCTTTATATAATGCATGATGTGTATAAAGAGATTAGGGTTATGGGCCCAATGATCTAGCTGATCAATGATGTTTCATCAAACTGGGATTTGATTGGTTTTAGAGCAAAAGGTTCAAGGTACTCATAAACGCCAAAAATTTTGTTTCGGGTTCAAATCATATCAAAAAGCTATTCATGTGACACATGTCAACAACTTAAAAAGAGATCTCACTGAAATATTTTAAATTCAAATGTAGACTGTATTTAAATTCATTTTGAATTCAAAATTCAAGTGGTAGGAGGCATGTCAAGTATCCAATTTTCCACATAAATAGAGGGACTCCCCTCCATTTCAAGGGGAGGGAAATCTAGAGAGATTCAATAAGAATTAGAAGCTGTAATGCTCAAAGAAATTGCTAGAAATCTTTGCAAGTTTGCAGGAGGAAATCAAAGCACTAGCACAAGTGCCATTCCTTCACTTCTTTAAGGCTGATGACCAAACTCTCCATAGCTGCTTAATCAAGATCAAACCTTTTTGGCTTCCTCATGCTTTGATTCAAGAACAAGTGTCTGCCACCTTTGAATCACGATTAGCTCAGGGGGTAGAATCAGAGGTGTTGCATTCTTTGTTGTAAAGAATACTTCAGAGGATTATACCTACATTTTTTGGAAGTAATATAAATTGATTTTGTATCGTCCTTTCTTATCCACATGATTTTGGATCTAAGAAATTTGTGTTTACAATACTTTCATTCAATTGCCTTCCACTCCATCTTAATCTCAGTTGGTTTGAGTCCACCTGATTGACACTCCACACAAAGGATCATGATGATCAGTTGGTACATCATGTGGACCATTTTTAAAACATGGGTGGGTCCAATGTTAAATAGAAGTTTTTTGACAGGCAAAAAAGCCCCTTTAAGTATGATTTTCCTTATTCTTTGTTGCTTGTTTTGGTTTATTTAACCTTGTAACTCAATGTTAGGCAAAGGAGAAGGAATTGTTATTGCTCCTCATGTTGCTGGGCACCTCTTGGGAGGTACTGTCTGGAAGATAACAAAAGATGGGGAAGATGTCATATATGCTGTTGACTTTAACCATCGCAAAGAAAGGTGAGCCTTAACTTGCTAGTTGCAACTACCTGCAGTGGACTTTTAGACTTCTTTTATGCATAAATTTTACATTCATGTAAGTAAGCAAGAATAAGCATACTTAGTATTGCGGTTTATTTCAGGCTTTTGAATGGTACTGTTTTAGAATCTTTTGTTCGGCCTGCCGTTTTAATAACAGATGCCTATAATGCTTTGAACAATCAGCCTTCTAGACGCCAAAGGGACCAAGAATTTCTAGGTACTATGCTTTCTTTTTTCGATCGATTAGTGTGTGCTTATAATATAATCTATGTTTCTGCTTTCTGTTTGCATCTTTTGTTTTATTTTATTCTTTCGTTCTCCCTTGCAACCAAAAAGAAAAAAAAATGTATGTGCTTTTTTCATACACTTCACCATATATATTTGCAGACTCTGCAGTTATTAATCTTGGTTTTTTTCCCTTCTGCTATCTTCTGGCTTTTTTAGATGTTATACTGAAGACTCTAAGAGGGGATGGAAATGTATTGCTACCTGTTGATACTGCTGGCCGAGTGTTGGAACTTATGCTAATATTGGAACAGGTCCTTTCTTAAATTCATGGTGTTATTTTCCTGTTTTTCACTATTATTCAATGATTCTGAATCTTGGGTTTTTGTAAAAATTGCAGTACTGGACACAGCATCATTTGAACTATCCCATCTTCTTTCTGACTTATGTTGCATCAAGCACAATCGACTATGTGAAGAGTTTCCTTGAGTGGATGAGTGATTCAATAGCCAAGTCTTTTGAACACACACGTGACAATGCCTTTCTTTTGAGGTAAGTGGCTTCTCTTCTCCTTTTTCTATATATATATATATACTTATTTATTTATTGTTTTTGGGTTTTGGGGGTGGGGGTTTTGAACATTCTATATGCAATACATTTTTATGTTCCTGGGCTCCTTCATATTGCTTGTCCTTGCATTATATGTATGTGCACCTGTGTTGTGTGTATGTGCACCTGTGTTATGTGTATGTGCACTTGCATTATGTGTATATGCACCTGCATTATGTGTATGCACACTCTAAATAGAAGTATCATAGTGATTTGTGCCACTTAAGTCTGGTAAAAAAAAGTAAAAAAAAAAATTGTGCCACTTAACCATTTTTCATGTAAATTATGTCTATAAGAGAGCAGTTGTTTACTAGCCATTTATACCAAAAATTGCAGACATGTCTCACTTTTGATCAGCAAGAGTGAACTTGAGAAAGTTCCTGACGGTCCTAAGGTTAGATTACCTAATTACTTCAAAGAGTAGATTATCTTTTATAGTTTGATGTTTTCCATTTTTCTTTTTTCTTTTTTGATGAAATTGACTAATATGCTACCACTAGATTGTTCTAGCATCTATGGCCAGTCTGGAAGCGGGGTTCTCTCATGATATATTTGTTGAGTGGGCAACTGATGCAAAAAATCTTGTGCTGTTTAGCGAAAGAGGCCAGGTATATTTCTAGATGGCATGCCATTATTTCCACCTAAAGTATTTCTAAATATATTCTTTCTTCTTGGTTCTGATGCTGAGGATGTGACTACTGAAAATTGTTGATCCTTTAAGTGAATATCGTGGTTGGTCTGGTGGTTATGACTTGATGCATTATTTTTTCTGCTGAAAGTCTTGAGGAGTTGCTAGTCTCATTATAAAAGCAGGATTAGTTATTTTTATACAGGAGCATCTTTTATTTCCTTTTAATTTACATGGTGCTATTGCTTAATTTGGTGTAGTTTCCACATCAATGTGTCCTTACATGCCTTTTATTTTGTATTTTTTTTACAGCTAAATGTTTTTTTTTTGTCCCCACTGGGACTTGAACATGAACTTAGAACTTCCCACAACCCCAACCCAAACCCTTACCCTTTGAGCCAGGCTTTCAATGCTTCTTTTATTATGTATTATTCTCATCAATGTTGGCCTTGCTGATCATGTATGTCTGTCAGTATTATTCAGTATAATTCATACTTAGGTTGCCATTATATATTTCATGTTCCAAAATATGTATCTGCTGACACCTTGAAATGAATATCTAGTTTGCCACGTTAGCCCGCATGCTTCAGGCAGATCCACCTCCTAAAGCTGTTAAAGTCACCATGTCCAAGAGGGTTCCTTTGGTTGGGGAGGAGTTAGCTGCTTATGAAGAAGAGCAGGAACGGATAAAAAAGGAGGAAGCTCTAAAAGCTAGTCTTAGCAAAGAGGAGGAAATGAAAGCATCTCGTGGATCTGATAACAAATTGGGTGATCCAATGGTCATTGACACTACCACTCCTCCTGCTTCATCAGACGGTATTCCTCAATTCTGAATAACAATTGGAACTGGTCTGCTGTAATTTCTTTCTGGAAACTGATATTTCAAAGGATGTTATAAGCATCCAAGAAAACTCCCTGTGGAAGCAGCAGGCCTCCTTTTCAAGATGAATCACTAAAATTTTTTCTTTGGATGCTGAAAATCCTTGAAAGCTCCTCTTTTTAACCTATATTGTTCATCTGCATTTAGCAAATCTTCACCAAAAGAGTTAGTCCTTGGAAATAATATTACTTTTATTTTAAACGTACTCAAATTATTATATGTAAGATATAACTTTGAAGCTGAAGCTTTAATAGAATTGGCATAAATTTTATGTCCTTTTGATTTGATCTGGGTTGTAGTAACATCCACAGAAATTAATACAAATTCTTTTGATTTATCAATTGAGCATTATTAACCTTAAATCACTTTGAAAAATATGAGGTTGTTTTCTCAGCATGGAACCCAATATTCAAAACATACTGTATGCTTTTTATCTAGTCATGCACAAGATTAAAAAAAAAAAACATGGCATTTTTGTGTACTTCCTTTTTCTCTTTTTTTTAGTACAATTTTCTGCTTCTCATAAAAAAAAGGAGTTAAAAACATAGTATTTCCTTCTATATTTGAAACTTGTTGATGGACCTGAGTCAATTCCAACACCTGAAACTTGTTTAGAGTTACTTAGAACAACAAAACATGGTATTGTTCTTCTGTACTTCAAACTTGTTGCCACACCTGGGTTCAATACCTCAGCTTAGGAACCCAATTTCAGTGGAGTGAATGCTGACTAATTAAGTAGGAGGTTTCAGGTGTGCACAAGGGTTTGGTAATGATTTCTTTTTAGAGAGATTGATCCGTTAGCATCAATCAGGTTTTGAGTATTGCAGAGGAGTGTGATTTTAGTTGCTGATAGCATTGTCAGGTCCTTGGTGGAGCTTCAGGTATTGATTGGCTCTGGAAATTACTAGGAGGGAATTTGACCTCTCTTTATCTCGTGTCTTCAGGTCCCCATGTTAAGCAGTTTCTGCAATACAAAATACACACTTCTCATCCTTCGTTGTACTCTTTCCGTATTGATAAATTTTTATTCCCCATTTAAAGAAGTGTATGCTTGTGTTATTGTGTGTAGTCATGCACCAATCGAAATATCTAACACCCCCTATCTTGAGATGTTTTTATACAATATTTATTATAATACTTCAACCACAAACCCAAGGCAGAGGCCATTTTCATTCTATCGTCCTTGGAGACAGGTAGACTCATCAATGGACCCTCTATCCTCTCTTTTCCCATCTAATTTTTTTATGTTCGTTATAGGATAACAAGATGATTAGAAATCCTTTATTTTTTCAATCCAATTGCTTTCCCCTGTTCCATTGCTACCATGGGCTTTACACAATCAATCGGATCATATAGATATCCCTTCAACACAACATAGGTCATTGGAAGGATCTTGGAGACCATCAAAGCGTGAAAGTCAGGTTGTATTGAAGAACACATGTTTTGGAGTAGCTTGAATGGTTGGTGGATTTTGTACAGTTTCAAAAGAAAAGAACCTCATCACACTAAAATATTATGTACTAATT
This sequence comes from Vitis rotundifolia, assembly GCA_030254885.1. Lineage (NCBI taxonomy): Eukaryota > Viridiplantae > Streptophyta > Magnoliopsida > Vitales > Vitaceae > Vitis > Vitis rotundifolia. The sequence goes on from CM058166.1 coordinate 16,852,509, forward strand.
AGTAGGGATGTAATTCCTCTTTCCACTAAGGTCCACTTATGTACACAATTAGATATCCTGTATATACTGTGGATAAAGCTCAAATGCTTGATGGACTTCTACATTTTTGAAAGGAAAATCTTATGTATTAAATGCATCTCAGACCATAGATTACTGATAACCCCATATTCCTTGTATCTAACTGTGCCTTGCAGTGGCTGTCCCGCATGTTGGTGGGCACCGTGACATATTAATTGATGGGTTTGTTCCACCTTCCACTAGTGTTGCTCCAATGTTTCCATTTTATGAGAACTCCTCTGAGTGGGATGACTTTGGTGAAGTTATCAATCCAGAGGATTATGCAGTCAAGGATGAAGACATGGACCAAGCAACCATGCAGGTAAGTTTTTATTACTGAACAGTTACCTCTCTGTTGCAGTATCTATGAAGTCTTGATCAGCTAGCTTTTCTGTTATCAGTTTTATGCTCTCTCTTCCCCCCTCTGTTTTCCCTTTTTCTTTCCTTCCTCTCTCTTTTTATTTTTTACTTATTTTATTTTTTATTGTGTCATTTGGTACATAAAAATGCACCCTGGTTTAGAGAGGAAAGGTACCTTATATATGAAACATTGTAATGATAAAAGTATCCTGTTTTAAAATGATTGTCATCGTACATGATATTTTGATTTTACAGTGTCTTCCAGATGGGTGCCCCCTCCAAAACTTGGCTATCCAAGTTGGTGACCTTAACTTTTTATTATCCTAATATTAAATAGTCTTACATATAGAACATTACACTATTGTCAAATTATCTAAGCTAGGCCTTCGGGGAGGAACTTTCTACATTTAACAAATTAAGAAAATAATATTTTGAGGAAACCTACCAATGAGAAAGAAAATAATATTTTGTGGAAAAATGCAAATTGAACTGTTGATTCCACTGTTCCTTCCAGTTGATTTCTGAGAATGTGGGAGGCTGCAATATAAAAGTAAAGGACTTTCTGTTAAATTTATATCCGTAGCCATTAGCTAACTTCAAGATGTCTATGCAACATTATATTCAAGGAAGCATATTCAACTTTTGGCATCTGAAATTCTGAACTAGCTAAACTGGTGGAGGCTATCTTCCGGTTGAGCCAGTCTGATATGGAATCTGGACTGCTTTCTTAGAAGTGGTAAGATAAGAAAGGGCAAAGGTTTGAATACAAATGAAGGTCAAATTGGACATGGACAGAAGTTTTCCTTTTGAATAGAAACAAACAACATTTATCTTAAAAGATAAAAATACAGGAAGGATGTACAAAAACAGGTCTTTCAAATGAAAACAAAGGTACAAAGAATAGAAACATAGCACACTCGAGGGGGAAGAAAGTCTCCAACAAAAGAGGCCAAACACTTAGCTCCTTGTTTGGTTAATTGATCTGTGACTTGGTTGGCTGAATGGGGAACCCAAGTGAGGAAGCAATCCAGCTCACTGACAGTAGCTATGATTTTGCACATCCAATTTTCAAACTTCCATGTACCTCTTTCGTTTCTCCTCTTTGTTTTTTTTTTTTTTTTTTTGCTAGGTAAATTTTGTCCCCATTGAGACTTGAACTTGGAACATCCCCATCCCTTTACCACTTGAGCCTGGCCTCAAGGGCTCCATGTACCTCTTTCATTATCAATCACCCAAGATATAACAGTAGCTGAGTCACCCACTACAGTTAGGGTGGAAAAGCTTAAAGCTTTAGCCTGTAGCAAACACTCCAACAATGTCAATATCTTTGCCTCAGTAGCCAACCCCACTCCTGCCTGCTTAGAACAGACTTGGTACCAGTAGTATAAAAACTTCATTTCTAGTGAATCATTCCGAGATGTCATGTGATAAATGTAGCTTGAAAGGTGTGGCAAATCATTTTTTTTTTTTGATAAGTAAATGTAATTGTATTAATCAGAAGGAGGATACATCAGAGAACTGATGCCCTCCAAGTATACAGGGAGTATACACACCTCTTCCCTAACTAGGGACCCAACCAATCTATAAAACTTACAAGAGAAGAAGGGTTCACTCCTGAGACCCTTACCCAAGACCAAAAATTACTTACAAAAGAATATTTCAACCTATGAAGCGAGAGTTCCTCATTACCAAAGGCTATGCTATTCCTCTCCTTTCAAACTGTCCAAAAAATGCATAAAGGAGCCATTTGCCAAGCCCTCTTACGCCTTTTCCCCACAAATGCTCCACTCCAACCAAGAAGGGTCTCCTTTACTGTACGCGAGAGGATCCACGAAACACCAAAGAGGGAAAAAAGGAGGTTCCATAGGGTCCGCGTCTTACCACAATGAAGTAGGAGGTGATCGACCGTTTCTGCTTCAGATAGGCAAAGAAAGCACCTGTTTGCCAAAGAGAACCCCCTCCTTTGAAGCTGCTCCAAAGTTAAGACTTTACCCCATGAAGCCTCCCAAGCAAAGAAAGCTACCTTAGTAGGCACCCTTACCCTCCAAATACTTTTACTAGGGAACAAAGAAGAACCCCCCCGCTCCAAAATGGAATACAGCGACTTAACCGAGAAGACATCGTCCTTTGAAGCTGTCCAAATCACACTATCCTCCTCCTCCCTTTGAACCCGGAAAGCATGGATCTTCTGCAACAAACGCTTCACCAAGTCAACCTCCCAGTCATTGAACGCCCTTGCAAAAAGAGGGGTCCAGCCATCCCCATCATTGACAGGGTTCCAAACCTCCGAAACCCAAGCATCCTTGGACAAAGAAATAGAGAACAGAGAGGCGAAGGACTCATAAAGAGGCCCATCTTCACACCACTTATCCTTCCAGAATCTCACTCTTTGTCATTACCCACTTGGTAAGCAAACCTACCATCTAAAAGCCACCACTTCTTCCTTATTGCTTTCCAGAGCCCAACCCCGTTTCTCCCATTTACATCCCTGGTGCGCCACCCACCCTCCTCTTCGCCATATTTGAGACTAATTGCACGCCTCCACAACGCCTTTCTCTCATTAGCATACTGCCAATTCCACTTGCATAAAAGAACACTAGTCATCAAGGCTAAGTTCCTCACTCCTAGCCCACCTTTGCTTTTTTCCAAGCATACCACGTTCCATCTGAGAAGGTGAGGCTTTTGGATGAGATTTCCCCCAACCCACAGAAAGTCCCTCTGAATCTTCTCCAATCTCAACCTTACTTTTCTAGGCAGTTGGAAAAGAAACATAAAGTAAATAGGCATACTAGAGAGAGTGCTTCTAATTAAGGTGAGTCTTCCCCCTTTAGAAATGTACTGCCTCTTCCACATAGCAAGCCTCCTTTGAAAACACTCTTCAAACCCATCCCACACAGCCAAAGAGTTGAAAGGTGCCCCTAAGGGCAATCCCAAGTAGCTAGAAGGGAGCCCACGAACTTTACAGCCCAACTCCAATGCCAACCGCTCAATATCATGAACCCTTCCCACCGGGATCAACTCACTCGTCTCCAAGTTGATCCTCAACCCTGAACACGCTTCAAACCACATTAGGAGCCAACTTAGATAAGTCATCTGATCTGAAGACTCCTCACAAAAAACCAACGTGTCATCCGGAAATAACAAATGCGATATATGAAGCCCCATGCCACTCCTACCTCCTACTCTCCACCTTGATAAAAAGCCTCCACTAATAGCTCTACTCAACATACAACTGAATACTTCCATGACTATCACAAACAAATAAGGAGAGAGCGGGTCTCCTTGTCTCAACCCCCTCGAGTTATGAAAAAAACCAGAGAGAGAGCCATTAATTAACACTAAGAATTTCATAGTGGAGATACACCACTCAATCCATTTTATCCATTTCTCCCCAAAACCCATCTTTCTGAGAACTGCCAATAAGAAGTTCCAATTAACATGATCATAAGCCTTCTCGATATCCAGCTTGCATAACACTCCCCCCACTTCATCTTTCAACCTAGAGTCCACAGCCTCATTTGCAATCAATACTGCATCCAAAATCTGTCTCCCCTCCACAAACGCATCCTGGGACTCCGAAATCACTTTTCCCATCACCTTTTTTATTCTATTTGCCAAGACCTTGGCCAACAACTTGTAGAGGCTGCCTACCAAGCTTATTGGTCTGAAATCCTTTAAATCTTCTCAAATTTGTGGCCAACAACTTGTGGCAAATCATTAATTAAGCCAACAATTTGAGCTGAAACTTGTTGCTATTGCTAATTCTCAAATTTTTACCTTTTTTTTTCAACAAGAAAATAGGTGAGGTGACATACATTCAAGAAAATTTTCCAACTGATTGTTGAAGTGCCACAATTATGGGTTCTCACTTGTTCTCATTTGTTGTTTGATTTTTATATGACAGCATTTGATTACTGCTTCTTTTGTTTCGTTTCCTGCAATCAGTGTGCCAAAGGATTTTGATTGGATGAACCAATATTATGTATACTTATGCTATTGCTTTATAGATGAATGCTGGACTTATCTTGTTGCTCATACTTTGTTTAGGTCGGTGACGATCTGAATGGGAAACTTGATGAAGGCTCAGCTAGTTTGATATTTGATACAACGCCTTCAAAAGTTATATCTAATGAATTGACAGTAAGTCAAACCCTTTTTAGTTGTTTAAAGGCTATTTCTCCTCAAATCTTTGGTGAAGCTGATATGATACAAAAATTATATTGTGGAACCTAGAAATGGTACTATGGTTAACGGTTGCACAGGGGCTGATGAAATACCATATTATCTTATGAATTATTTTAATTTCAAATGCTTCCCAAATCATGATGCATAAGATTTTATGTAAATATAGGCAAGGTGCAACTATTTCAATTTGACATCATGCCCTTCCATTTTCGATTTACTACTTCTATAATGGACATATGTATCTGTGTATCCTTTGGTTCTAGATGTAGATAGTCAGATAATGGATGTATAGTAAATTTCCTGGTAATTGTAATGGAAACTGTGGAGTGGTTTCTTGTTCTGGTAGTTGTAATGAAAACTATAAAGTGGTTTCTTTCTTCTTCTTCCAATTGTAATGGAAACTGTGGAGTGGTTTCTTCTTCTGGCAATTGTAATGAAAACTATGCAGTGGTTTCTTTCTTCTTCTTCTTCTTCTTCTTCCAATTGTAATGGAAACTGTGGAGTGGTTTCTTCATCTGGTAATTGTAATGGAAACTATAAAGTGGTTTCTTTCTTTTTCTTCTTCTTTCCACCCACATAGAGTACCATATTTATGGTTTTAGATGTAGATAGTCAGATAATGGACATATTTATGTCATTATCTCATGAATAGCTTTTCTACAAGCTAAAGCAACTGAATCTTGAGAATTAAAAATATTTTTATTTCGATAGCTCTAAATCTTTTTTAACTCAATCTAGCTGTTCCTATATTGAAGTTAGAAATTTGTTATTCTGACCATCTGTTAAAATTTGGCAGTTCAGTTCTTTTTATATTCTAATACTGAATTTGGATTTTGGATCTTGGATCTCATTTTCCTTGATTTTTTTCCAGATCATGAATGGGTACGCAGGTTTACTCATAATGTACAACTTATTCAAATTCCCTTTTTTATCTTTTTTTCTTTTTATCTTTTTTTTTTTTTTTTTTTTTTTTTTTTGATGAGTAAGCAAAAGAGTATTACAACCTATTCAAATTCTTGATCAACTGGGGGTCAAACTCTTCAATGTAACCCATGCTTTTAAACTGTTCACTATATTGTGGAGTGTCTTTGTCTTTCCTCATTGTAATCCTTACATATAGCTAAGCCAGCATTGCTAGAGTTACACTAAGAGAAATTGCTTTGTTCCCTTTATGATTTGTGACAATTTAGAGTTGCAACAATGGCAATATTGCCATTATCAGAAGTTGTACTTTACACTGATTGCATTGTCCTCTCTATTTCAGGTGCAAGTGAAGTGTATGTTGGTTTACATGGATTTTGAGGGCCGTTCTGATGGCCGCTCAATTAAGTCCATTCTTTCTCATGTGGCTCCGCTAAAGCTTGTATGGAAGTTCTTTTACCATAGTGGATTTTATTTAATGTGATTCTCTCTTATTGTCCAACCTTTGTTAGCTATAGCACTGAGAAAATGCCAGTTATACCATCACTCTTCTGTCATCATTTTCACCACCTTTCATCCACCTTTCTAGATGAAAGGTGGTGATTTGGTGCCAAAAAGACTTTTTCATTTGCTAAACATTGACAACTTTTTATCACATCTAATCACCACCACCGGTCATATAAGTGGGTGGTAAAAATGATGGTTAAAGTATAGTACTAGTAGCACTGTCCATAGCTGCTGATATGGTATTCCTTGTATAATGGCTTCTCTCTATTATACATGGGTGTGACACCCTCCTTATTGTTCCATGTTTTGTCGCTTTCATGAAACTTTATTTGGCTATACTAATTATTTGACTCAAGCACATGATGGGATCTTCAAGTTAGTTTCCATGCTAGCACAACATCAATTGCCATGAAAATACAAAAATATCTGAAAGTTCACTATTCTGTGTTCAGAACTGAGCATAACTCTCTGAAGAATTGCACTCAACTTATGGTACTGTTTTTTTTTTTCCTTCCTTGGAGGTTTTGGTGCATGGATCAGCAGAGGCGACCGAGCATTTGAAGCAACACTGCTTGAAACATGTTTGTCCCCATGTTTATGCTCCCCAAATTGGAGAAACAATTGACGTCACCTCAGATTTATGTGCTTACAAGGTATGCCTCAAAGCAAACTTGATGCTTTTGTAAACTTCTCATTTTTCTCCTGAAATGGAGATTTACATTTTCCCCTTGCATGCAAAATAGGTCCAACTCTCTGAGAAGCTGATGAGCAATGTGCTATTTAAGAAGGTAGACACATGACAATAGATCCACATTTAATGGGTGTGAACCATAATATGGTATTTGTCTTTTTATGTCCCTCTCTGCTTCTCTTTCTGATGTGAACGATGGTAAATCATCATGTTTACAGCTTGGAGACTATGAAGTAGCTTGGGTTGATGCGGAAGTCGGGAAGACGGAGAGCGGCTCACTGTCTTTGCTTCCTCTCTCAACCCCACCTCCATCACACGACACAGTCTTTGTTGGCGACATAAAAATGGCAGATTTCAAGCAGTTTCTGGCAAGCAAGGGCATCCAGGTACTCTCCTTTCAACAACTTCCTCCACAGAAATTTCTTGAATCTTATTTTCAGTACAAGTGCATAAGCCTATAATAATATTAACTAAACATCAAAATCCTTGATACCCAAACACCCATTGCCATGATACTCTTTCCAGGTCGAGTTCTCTGGCGGGGCGTTGCGGTGTGGCGAGTATGTGACCTTGCGCAAGGTTGGTGATGCAAGCCAAAAGGTGAGTAACTTCTAAGAAAACCTGATTGTTGCAATAGTTCAAAATCCCTCTTCCTGACTGGAATCAAAGATTTACTAGATCTGTTCCATCCAAATTCTTGAAAGCCCATTTAACAGAAATCAAAAGACTGATTAAAAGTGCTGCTGATTTATGTAGGGTGGTGGTGCCATAATTCAGCAAATTGTGATGGAAGGACCCCTGTGTGACGAATATTATAAGATCAGGGAGTACTTGTATTCACAATATTACTTGCTTTGAGCTGGGAATAAGAGACTTGTAACGGGTTTAATGCAGGCCTTATCACCTCAATTGTATCATTTTTGCCACACTATTGAGTTCTGTAACCGTACTAGACTTCTATCATATACATGATCTTGGAATTTTTAAGAGACAAGCACTGCCCCTTAAGTGAAGTATATAATTTTTTTTTTCTGTCTTTATTTAATTTTCTAGTGAAAAAAAAGTAATTCTTTTAACCCGTGAATGTAGCCAATTGGTTGGCGAATACTAAGAAGTATACTTTCAGGAAGTGACATATTCCATGGTTCTAGATTTGAATCTTATTATTGATAATACCCTTAAATTTGTTTGGTGTTGATTGTTGCGGGGCCATCTCCTATCTCGGAAAAATAAATCCCGAAGTGAAAAAAGGTAAAAAAAAAAAAAGAAAAATGAGAAATAAATCTTAAATAGTTTTTAAAAATAATTATGGTACGAATGTAAATCTAAATTTTTTTTTACATTTTATATAAAAATTACTATTATTCACTATTTTTAAAAATAAAAAAATAATCCAGATTTCTTTAAAAGAATATTAAAAAAAAAAACCCAAAATTGAAGAAATCAGTTTCAGTTGAGAAGCTGCTGCCCAAACCTCGAGGAGGCCGTTTTGCCTCGTGGAAAAGAGGTGGGTTAGTTATTACAATTTACAAGCGATATTTGGTCTAATATAAGTTATATAACTTCCCGAGGGTACAAAGGTCATTTCATCTGGGGTCATGAGTGGTATTTTTACAAAGATCAGGGTCATATTTGATAATTAGGCACATTTGTTAGTTGCGCCTGTGCCTTAATTAAAACCGAATTTACGGTGTCGGAAAAGAAAGATTAGAAAGAGAGAAAGCGACAGAAAATTTAAGAGAGAGAAAGAGAAAAAATCGTTGCCTTTACAAGATAAAATAGAAGAGAGAGGAAATTAGAAAGTGAGAGAAAATCGGAGAGAAAGTTTGAGAAAATTCACGGATACAGAGACAGAACTGTCACTGTTTCATCTTCTCTTCACTACTCTACGGAGGAAACCCTAGGAATTATCTCTAATCTTCTCTGCTTCAATTCCTTTACAATTTGAGCTTCTTGGAAGCCCTGATTTCAGTTCTTGAGTTTACACTTTATTCCGTTATGGCCTCAGTGACGACTAATTGGTCTCCGAGCTCGTTCCAGCTCCGTTTCTCCTTCCAATGCAGAAGATCTCCTGCGGTTCTTGTACGGACTCGCGTTCGCAAGCTTGATCGTCAGGTTCGCGTGTTTTCCGTTGCCGGCGATGGGAATGGAGTGGGGCGACATCGTGATGGCAATTCGTGGAACAGTTCGGAATCCAAGGGTGATGATTTGTCGGGATGGTCCGGTTCAGATGGTTCTGAACAACACGGTAAATCGCAGAAGAAACGATGGCCCGGAGGTATGGATAATTTGTTGTTTGGTTGCTGAGAAAATGTAGGAAATGAAAGGAAATTGAAGCTTTGGATTATATGCTTTTGCGTTATTGGAATTTTAGAAAATGAGGATTGTTTGTTTATTAGCTTAATCGAGTTCTATTTTCATTTCTGGTAAACATAAACAAGGTTCAAATTTTCTTTACTTTTCATCCACTTTCTTGGAGAAAAAACAAATGGGAAATTATGTTCCTTATAGTTTCATCATCCAATAAATTTCTCGTTACTTTGTTTAGTGATGGGAGCAGTTAATTATCTTGTCTAGGTTGTGTGTTGTATGGAATTGAAGGCACTGATTTTAACCTACAGTTATCTTTTTCACAACAATAGATTGCGTGAACACCAAATTCCATGAACTACAGAGTCGAGACAACTAAGTGTAATTTCCTAGTAAAAGACCAAGATTTCACTCAGATTTTATATAATTGGAATTCCAAATCAAATCCAATTCTGAGCAGAGAAACAAAGCCTATAGGGCCCATAGATCTTTTCTGTAGATTGATAAGTGTTAATACTTCTAAAGTGGTTTACTTTCAGGAATGGTTGGAGCAGGAGTAGCTGGAGTTGTTCTTGTTGCTGGTCTTTCCTTTGCGGCCTTTTCTTTGAGCAAGCAGAATCCTTCCAGTGAGTATTTATTTTGATTGATAAAGGCTAAAGATTGTGTCAAGATTACCAATTGGTGCATATTAAAAGCTTTTGCTTAGGTACTCTCTTTGAGGTTTTCTTGGTTATCCATGGACATGGTTTTTGGCAATCCTTACCCACACTTATTTTTTGTCGGTTCTACAGGACTTCATGCATAAAATAACTTTTGCAAAGAAAGATCTGGCTTCAGTTGGTTCATTTTTCTCACTAGTTTTTAGCTACGTATATTGGTGTATACAGGACCAGAAAAACAGATGGAGGCCATGACAATACAGATGGAACAAGGAATCCTGCAAGAAGATTATAGTCTAGAGAGTAAGACAGGTACAGAGGAGGGTTATTCTTCATCTTCAGAACTTAAGAAAGCTACAACTGAAAATGTTGATAGTAATATTTTTTTTTTTTGATAAGTTAAAATGTTGATAGTAATATGGGGACCCTGTCTGTAAATGATGTTAAATATATATTTGCAGGTACTGATGCCATGCCTACTCCTTCCATTCAAGAAGATATGTCAGGTGAATCACCTTTTGATGACACTCTAGTTGCTGGAGATTCAATGTCAAGCTTGCCTGGTTTTTGTGAATCTGATATTGTTATTGATCCTATTGATACCCTTAGCTTTAATTACTCAGATGCCAGCCTTGCTGTGGGTTCATCAGAATCTTCTCAACTTGAAGAGAATGAGGATGCTCTTAAACTGGTTAACTCGTCAATCCATGATGCTGATACCACAAATCTTAATTCTGATGACCAAGGGGGACTGCTTGGGTCAAAGGGTACAGAAAATTCCAACTTCTCACTAGAGTCATCTTCCAGTTCTTTTCCCAGGACTGTGGATGAAGATCATTATGTGCATTCTGACAAGTTGCTAAATGAGTGGAAGAGCATACCAAATAAATCATTTGTGGATGCAAATGGGACTCAACACCCTGTTTCAGATAAGGAATATCTTGACCTGGACGAGCTGCAGAAGGACGTACCAAATAAATCATATGTGAAACTGCGTGATCTAAATGCAAGTGGGATTCAAGATCCTGTTTCAGATAGGGAATTTTTTGACCTGGACAAGCTGCAGAAGGACATACCAAATAAATCATATGTGAAACTGCGTGATCTAAATGCGAGTGGGATTCAAGATCCTGTTTCAGATAGGGAACATCTTGACCTGGAAGAGCTGCAGGACATACCAAATAAATCATATGAGAAACTGCATGATCTAAATGCAGATAGGGAATATCTTGGCCTGGAAGAGCTGGAGAAGGGCATACCAAATAAATCATATGTGAAACTGCGTGATCTAAATGCAAGTGGGATTCAACACTCTGCTCCAGATGAGGAATATCTTGACCTGGACGAGCTGCAGAAGGACATACCAAATGAATCATATGTGAAATTGCGTGATTTAAATGCAGATAGGGAATATCTTGACCTGGAAGAGCTGGAGAAGGACATACCAAATAAATCATATGTGAAACTGCATGATCTAAATGCAAGTGGGATTCAACACTCTGTTCCAGATGGGGAATATCTTGACCTGGATGAGCTGCAGAAGGACATACCAAATAAATCATATGTGAAACTGCGTGATCTAAATGCTAGTGGGTCAACATCTTCTATGTCAGCATTACCCTATCCATTTGATTATGACCAGGATGTCAATCTTCAAACTAAGATCCAAAGAAACAGATCATTTTTGGAATCCTCAATAGCTGAGAATTCTTTCTCCTCTGCTGGTATACCTGCTCCATCTGCAGTTTCTGAAAGTCTGAAGGTGCTTCCTGGACAGGTTGTTGTTCCTGCAGTTGTTGATCAAGTCCAGGGACAGGCACTAGCAGCATTGCAGGTTTTAAAGGTACCATTCTGCTTTCATTCCTGCATTTAAATGAATTGCACAAGTGTTTTAGTGGTTCATTTTGTTCTCTTCTTGAATCTTTGGAATCCACTCCATTGTCAGAAAGTAAATGTAGGAAGTGAATTTTATCAAAGTAAAAATAAACATAATAGTGTTTCCCAGAAAGCTGGATCCTAGTAAATCAAATACTTTGTAATGTCTAAACTAAGAATTGGCAACCATTCCACAATAAGTCCATAAACTGTGTAATGTAACTCCCAATTTGTTGTTTGAACAAGAGAATAACAGGATTAGGTCATTCTACTCCTTATTAGGCTGTCACAGAACCAGTCAGGCATGGACAAGTTGATGGAGTTATCGTTTTTAAATATATCAATTTCTCTGATCACTGCTTCATACAATATTCTTACCTTATTAGGCTGTCAGCTTATGAAAAGAGATGGAAGAAGGCCATCTTTGATTGGGGTGGTTCAAACAATTATTTGGAGGGGGAGCTCTTATAAGGTCATGAAAAATTTTCTAGCAGTCAAAAACAACTCAATCTTTTTGCTCAAACCTTCAATGACTCTATTGCATCCCACTTGGGCATGAGACCGTCATGGCCTAGTTTGATTCTTCAAGGGAATAAACTTCTCTGATTATTTATTTTATTTAGGATGACTTAAATAGACTTTGTTCACAATCAGATAATATCTCCAAATAAATAGGAAACTAATTCACCTAAAAAATGAGTAATCATCAAAATAATAACACCTATCTCTATATTAAACAATGCAAAAGTAGTAAAGTAAAACTAATTATCGTATCATGACATTATTCCTTACAGATCCATTCTATGTCAGCCCCACACATTTTTTTTCCTAAATATCTATCTTGAAATTAAAGGTCCTGTAGGACTAGCTTTCTGTATCTTGCTAAATCAGAGAGATCAATATGCACTGCTCTTGGGGATGTGCATCCTTCTTGGTTTGAGTCCTTTCAAGGATAAAAATAAAATTGTTATGTACCAAACTATTAACTCTAGTTCTGCTGTTCTCTAGAGGATTTAACTCTGAATCTGTGCAGACCATGTGAAGCTTGAATTGATTTTAATATTGTTAAATCTTTTCAGGTCATCGAACCTGATGTTCAACCTAGCGATCTATGTACACGTCGTGAGTTTGCTCGTTGGTTGGTTTCTGCAAGTAGTGTTCTTTCAAGGTATACCATCTTGCTCTTCTTTGTTTCTATAACTTCTTCTTGATAGGCGAAGAAAGGTATGTATAATATAATAACAAAAAAGTACACTGAAGTACACAGGAGGTATCCAACCTCTTTGTTTCTGTAGCTTGTAGAGTGCATCAGCATATGAAGGCTACCAACATAAATTCACATTGGATGTTGAAAACATGTGATTAATAATTCCTATCCATTCCTTGTAGGAATACAGTTTCAAAGGTATATCCAGCTATGTACATAGATAATATTACTGAACTTGCATTTGATGATATTACACCTGAAGACCCTGATTTTTCATCCATTCAAGGTGAGAATAGATTCCAAACTTTTGAGCTTTAATGATGATATAGAAAGGTCCTATTGTTTGGATATGCCCTTTGTTTTGTTGCATTAAGAGTTTTCTCACTAAGTTGGATGTTTCAGGCTTGGCAGAGGCTGGGCTTATCTCAAGCAAGCTATCAAGACGTGATTTGCTTTCTTTTTCAGATGAAGAAGACCAGAGTCCTTTCTATTTCTCTCCTGACAGGTGATTATAGAAGTGGCTTATACTATTATGAACCCCCCTTGAATATCAACCTTCCTCTATAGTTTACTTGAATATCGACCTTCCTCTTATAGTTTGCTCCCTGCTGATGGAAAAGCAAGTATATTTCTTGTGTTTGTGTGCCTACCTTACAAGGATGCTTAATTTTCTCCGTTGTGTTTTTGTTCAACTGGGCATTATAGTGTAATCCATTTACAGAAAATCCCCAATATTGTGTTTGTCTGTGGGTGTGTTTTTGAATTACCTTTTGGAACTTGTTTATTCCTAATTCTATTGGCTTGCTCCAACAATTCTTCTCTCTCTTTTTTTTTTTTTTTTTCCTATTTTTTAGTTTTAGTTTTTATTTGGGGTAACAATGTAACATAAATGCATGCTTGTGTTTGCTTGCTATTTTCTCAGATTTTTTTTTTTTTTTACCCTCCCCTTTTCTCCTCTTTTCCCTGTCTTGCTCACCAAAATTTTCCTGTGCAGCCCATTGTCACGGCAAGATCTTGTGAGCTGGAAGATGGCCCTAGAGAAAAGACAGCTCCCAGAAACTGAAAAAAAGGTTAATTTAACCTGAACATTTGTTTTATCTTTCGGCTACTTCCTCATTCAGTTATGAATGCAACTTTAAATTTTGAGTTGGTTAACCATTATGCTTATAAGCAGGTCCTGTACCAAGTTTCTGGTTTTATAGACATCGATAACATAAACCCTGATGCATGGCCTGCCCTTGTGGCTGATGCATCTGCAGGAGAACAGGGAATAATAGCACTTGCATTTGGTGAGTCATATTCCCATCACTGCTTGTTATAAAGTTTAATGTTGACACTGATATCTATGTGTCTGTCCACTTTCATGATTAGGTTACACAAGACTGTTCCAACCCAATAAGCCAGTCACAAAGGCTCAAGCTGCTATTGCTCTTGCAACTGGTGAGTCATCAGATATAGTTAGTGAGGAACTTGCACGCATTGAAGCCGAAGCTATGGCAGAAAAGGCTGTTGCTGAGCATAGTGCATTAGTAGATCAAGTTGAGAAAGAACTAAATGCTAGTTTTGAGAAGGAGCTTTCCTTAGAAAGAGAAAAGATTGATGCTATGGAGAAATTGGCTGAAGAAGCACGGCAGGAATTGGAAAAGTTAAGAGCTGAGAGAAATGAAGATAATATTTCCTTAATAAAAGAACGTGCTGCCATTGAATCAGAAATGGAAGTTCTCATCAGGTTAAGGCATGAGGTGGAGGAGCAGTTGCAGAGCTTTATGAGTAATAAGGTGGAGATAGCTTATGAAAAGGAAAGGATTAGCAAACTTCGGAAAGAAGCAGAAAGCGAAAACCAGGAGATTGCCCGATTACAATATGAGCTGGAGGTTGAGAGGAAAGCCTTGTCTATGGCCAGGTAAGAATCATGTTTTAAAAGGCTAAAGGTGATCTTGAGGCATTTTGTTTAAACGAGGCAAGGCATAAGTCTCAACTTAAGAATAAAAAGTACTAATAGAATCACTTGAAAATTAAATGTCAAGAAAACCATAAAATTCATAAGAGCCAAATTTATTATTCTGTCATAGCCAGTAGTTTCTAAAATATAATGCTCTCTCATGTCTTCATCAAATAATCTTTAGTACTATCATCACTATCAGTAGTAGAACCTCCAAGGAATCATAATCATAACTAATTGCTCTATCATCGTTCCCATCAGTGTCAATATGCACTCATTCTTCTTCTACATTCATCAATTATAAGATAATAATTATGTATAAGCTCAACCACTGCAGTGGCAAAACAACTTCTTGATTTCTTCTTTTCAAATTTAATAGGGTTGATTAGAAGCCAACTAAGTACATAATTTGTAAAAGGTTTAATTCTAACCTTAGACTCTAGACAAAACATAGAAAATCTATACCATAAAGCACAATAGCACTGAATATTAAGGCTCAAACCTTTTATAAATTATATAACAAAAGCCCATTAAGGCCTGTTAAAACTGCTTAAACATTTGAGACACAAGCATCAATAGCTTTTAAGGCCATAAGCCTCATCAGTGTAAGGCTGATGAGCAAAAAAACAAATGTTGAATGGGTTGCCAAGCTAAATAAATCCTAAAATTCCTAGTTAAGGTTATCATGTTTGTGGAACCTTTCTTATTACCCAAAGGAAGCATTCAAACACAAACTGATTGGTATAGCACTTAGGATTGTCTGATTGGGTTTGGAGCTGACTTGTATGATGGCTTGAGTATGTTTTTGAGGGGGCCTCTAACTATGTGTAATAAGTTAATAACTTTTTAAAATATATATTAGCTATTCTTTTTGGCATTTCTGGGATTGAAATTAAAACCCCATTACATAACTATTTATACTTTCCTAAGTTACAACTGTAGCCATTGTTTGAAGTATCTGTGTTAGTATTGATGGCAATGGAGCCTAAATACTGCTTAATACATGAATATGATGCAGTAATAGTTCTCCTTCCTTCAGCGATACATAGTGATTTTTATTGACACCTATAAATTCCAATTTACACTTTCAATTGTTTGTTATCTAGGGCTTGGGCTGAGGATGAGGCAAAAAGAGCAAGAGAACAAGCAAAAGCCCTGGAGGAGGCTAGAGATCGCTGGGAGAAGCATGGCATCAAAGTTGTTGTTGACAATGAGCTACGTGAAGAGGCCTCTGCTGAAGTTACATGGCTCGATACAGCAAAGCAGTTCTCAGTTGATGGAACTGTCATCAGGGCTGAGAATTTGGTGGACAAACTCAATGCAATGGGATCTGACCTAAGAGGCAAATCTAAAGATGTTATTGATAACATTGTCCAGAAGATAATCCATTTAATATCAATTTTGAGGGAGTTGGCCTCTAAGGTAGGCACACAAGTCACAGAGCTAAAAGATGCTGCTGTTGTGAAAGCTGGTGGATCGATACAAGAGTTGCAGCAGAATACAGCAGAATTCGGTTTGGTCATCAAAGAAGGGACAAAACGAGTGGTGGGAGACTGCAGGGAAGGAGTAGAGAAACTTACCCAGAAGTTCAAGATATAAACTCTCTCACCCTCCCCCTTCTGTTTCTGGCCTCCATCATCGCCAATCATTTTTTGCAGGTTATAGCTTTGCTTAAGGAGAGTTATATTTCTTCACTACCCCGTTCTTGGTAAATGTTAGTTTGGCTGTTACCCAGAATAACATCAAGATAGAGAAGATAATTACCCTTCTGAAAACCCATGAAATTTCCTCTTTAAATAATTGCCGTAAGAACACATACCATCAGGAGAATATGATTTCTGTTGATTCACAATTCAATTAGTCAATGGAGAAATGAATTGGTAGCATTCGGACAACTTATTTCCTCGGTCACATTAACACCTTATCAGGTGGCACTATAAAGGTCATTACGATATGTGATATGCTTGGAACTGATTCTTACTATTGATTGGCATATAGACGGGCTCCGTTGTGCATCCCCTGTTTGATATCATTTCATAATCAGACGCTATTTACATTGCAATGTTAACAAGGGCTAGAGCACACTGTTTTGTAGGTGGGAACGAGAAAAGGAAATAATATTTTGTTTTGTTTTCTACTTCTTTTTAAATAAGAATAAATATTTCTCTTTAAATAAGAATAAATTTTGTGATTTCAATTCTCGTTATTTGAGAATGAATTTGATGATTTTAATTTGTGTTTATGAATGTAAAAAATAACTAAACTGATAATATTATCCTTACTCATGGTTTAAAGAATTTTTTTTGTTTTTATTTTAAAAGAATATCAAAAATAATAATATTTACTTAATAAATAAAAATTAATCATAAAAAATTTAATGAAAATGTAAGATATTATATAATATTTTTTATATTGAGAATCAAAATGCCCCTCTTGGGGACCACTTGATCAATTGAATCTAACTCATAAATGAAATTTCTAATCATTTTTTATTTCATTCTAGTTATCATCCAAACCATCCAATGTAAGAAAATGAACCTATTCCCCCGTACCGAAAATTTACCCAATGCGGCCTCAAAGTAAAATTGGATTCAACCCAACACTCATAACTGACCACGAAGGCTTAAAAAGACTACTCACTTTGATGCAGAATTTGAGAAATTGTTTTATGAGAAAGGGAATCATTTTTCCCTTTTTTTTTTTCCTTTTTTTTGATAGGTTTTAGGATAGAGGGAATCTGGGTTTTGGGCATTGCTCCCGAGTTCCAAGGACCGCTTGCGACAACAATGGGGAAACATCACAAGGAAATAGCTGATAGGCAAGTAACCTCTTCACATATTTGTCTTACCTACAGCTGAAAATAATCCTTCCCAATAGGCACAAAACAAAAACCACAAGCAACTGTAGCTGCCGACAACAACATATTCATATATTTCCTAAATAACAATACAATGCTCTTTCCCATCTACATGCACTGCCCAGAAAGCACATTGCTCAGTTGCAGCACTCACCACTTAAAAGTAGATGGATCAACCGCCAAAAACAGAAAACAGATAATTCATCCATACCCTTAACATGCAGACATAAAAGATCAAATATTCATTTCATCCTAGCAGAAAAATGAAGTCAAATCAAAATTCTGGCTCATGAAACAGGGAAAATACAATGTCTTCTCCTTTTTTGGTTCAAAACAACAATAAGATTTTGAGCATAATATTGGTCTCAAAAAAAGAAACATAATAAATTAACCAAAAAAAAACATTTAACTAATGCATCCTGGATCATGTCTTCATTTGGGCATTTAACAGGAACCAAATGCTGCCTTCACTTCTTCTTCTCCCCAACTCCACCAGACCTACATAAAACATTCCATAAACATATGGGTAAATTGGAAAACCAAATCCTCAAGTTACGTTGGATAGCAACAGTAAGGATACAACAAAACTTCAGATATGACCATGTTTAGTATGAATTCACACACAACAAGCATACTTTTAAATTCACTGATAATGAAAAATAGCATGTTATTACAAATTACCTCATCTTGCGGAGAACACTAGACATCTCCTCACGCTTCTTCTTTGCCCTCTTGTGAGTACCCAGCTTTCTCTTTGCTACTTTCAGTGCACGCTTATCCTTCCCAACTTTGAGAAGCTCAGTGATTCTCTTCTCATATGGTGCAAAACCAGCAACTTCCCTGATCAAGTTCCTTACGAAATGGACCCTCTTGCTGGTTTTCTGAATGACACCCAAAAAAGGGCAACCAATAAACATGCCGACACTTTATTCCATATAACAATCTTAAAAAATAATTTTTTTTAAAAAAAACTGTAATTTAACCATTGATCTAATTATAAGACCAAAACTTAAGTAACAGCTGCAATGATAACAAAAAACTCAATTTACCTAACCTAAGCCTTTCTCTGGAAAGATTCATACAACAATGAAAAATACAAGCCTAATTATGTGCGATTCAATGTTCTGAACAATAATAAATAACAGGAAATTAATAGGAAGGAATATCAATGTTGTGGAATTAACTTACTCCTTTCCTATCCGATGGGCGTGGAGGTAATTCTTTCTTGGTTACAATATGACCTTTGTTCAACCCTACAAAGAGGCCAGTATTAGGCTGCTTTGGAGCCATCTCACCTGCTTCAACAATTATCATTCAGTATACATCAATCCATCCATGTCCGTTTTTCACCAGAGAGCACATTTTTTGAAAAAGACAACATCTGAGTTATTCATATTAAAGTTTCAAAAATTATCATCTAGAAAGGGGATCCCATAATCACCATTTTAATATTCCATTTTATTCTTATTTGAACCTACAGACGCTAACTTCTTGACTTTCAATCCTATTCACACCAGCACAAATCGTTTAATTCAAACCTCTCCAAAACAGAGAAAAAGAAAGAAGAAATCATATGCTCATATACCACAAAGTGTACAGACTACAGAGCCAATATGACTCGCATAGCGAGTATAAAGCAAAGGACATATAAATACAAATAGTTGGTAATCACAAAAAAAAAAAAAAAAAAAAAAAAAAAAAAAAACCCTAATTAGTTCTGTTGAAAGAAATGCAACGCTGCTAAAAAGCCATGACCGACAAATCCATGAAAATCTAACATGTGTGCGTGTAGCTGGTGGGGGAGAAAATTTGATACATCATAAAATCACAGTATTAAACCCTAACATATGGCAGACAGCATATGAAACGAGGAAATCCATGAAAATTATCACCAAGACATAAAGAGTAAATCCATTAAAACCTCAGAGAAAGGGAGGATTATTGGGTTGTTGGCAAATCGTAGGGACAAAAACTCATACAGACCAATTTTTTCAATAAACAAAACCCTTCCTACATCATCACCATTCAGTAATCGACCATTTATAGTTTTCCACAGATTTTTGTAAAATGCTTACCTTTTGCTGCGCCTAAGGGGTCGAGTGGAATAACACCGCTAGGGTTTTAGGGTTATGTGCGGCTTTTTATAGAAGAAACACCTGGGAGGTAGACACTACTAAAACGACGTCGTTTTTTGGGAAGTAGGTCCTCCCTGTTTGAAACGGCGTCGTTTCAAGTATAGAAAGGGAAAAACATTTTCTAACCCTAAAGCATATGTTGAAATTTTGAAATAATTTTTATTCCGTTAAACCAATTTAATAACTTAAAGTGATTTAATAACTTAATTTAAGTTATTAAGTAAATTATATATATAATAAAATAACTTAATGATATGACTTAAAATAAAAAAATAATTTTAAATAATAAGTAAAAATAATTAATTTATTCTTAAATTCATGTTTTTCTTTTATTTTTTTATCACCATTTGTATAATAGTCTTCACAATCTCTTTTGTTATTCTACTCTAAGACCTCTATTGTTACTCGACCTTCTTTACTTTAGCTATAATTTATAAGAATAAATATGTCAATATAATGATTTAGAATAAATTTTAAGTTAATTTTATCAAATAATTAAGTAATAAATTTCAAATGAACAACTTACATATAATTTAATTTAAAATCAACTTAAATTTTTAAATAATAAATATTAAGTTTTATCAAATACCTCATTAGTGGGTGTTTAGTAAACCAACTCAATAACTTAAAGTGATTTAATAATTTAATTTAAGTTATTAAATAAATTAAGTATATTTAGTAAAATAACTTAATGATACGACTTTAAGTAAAAAATAAGTTTAAATAATAAATAAAAATAATTTACTTATTCTTAACTCTACAACTTCATTTTACCTTTTTACCCTTATTTATTATAGTTACTTCAACGACTTTCTTTGCTATTCCATGACCTTTATTGTTACTCAATATCTTTTATCCTAACTATAATTTATAATGTTAAATATATTAATTTACTGATTTAAAATAAGTTTTAAATTAATTTTATTAAACAATCCCAATACTTAAAGTAAGAATTATAAAATAAGTTTTAAATCAATAACTTAAATATAATTTAACTTAAAGTCAATTTACGTCACTAAGAAATAAGAATTAAGTTTTACAAAACATTCCGTTAACAACAAATTATTCTAAAATTATTTACAATTTGAAGCATTTGGATTTTAAATAAAACATTATTTATCAAAATATCCATGACCAATTAAAAAAAAAAACTTACTGTTAAACGGATGTTATTCTTATGCTAGTCGTATCTAAATATAATTATTTTTTCATTATAATGCTTTTAATATAATTGGGTAATTAAAGTGTCACATACTAAAATTAATTATTTTTATATAATTCATATGGTTTTAGTATTAAGAAACAAACTTTTACCCATGATTGCATGTACATCAAGAAGTTAATAATTTAATTGTTGAGACCATGTACTTGTTTGGTGTCTCAAAACTAATAAAACAAACATGGCTATGTTTAATTACATAATTAATAAATCAAGTTATTATTTAGATTTTGTCTTTGATAAAATTTATAACCCATTGTACCTCAACCCCATGTGGGAGGGCCCAAAAGAATTTGAAGTGTCTTTCATAACCCCCTCATTCTTAGGGTGAAAGTTGGATGGATTGACCCGATTCAACTCAAACCCAACTCAATATTAGAACTAGATTGGTCAAACATTTTAATATTTGAGTTAAGCTTAGGTTAGGTCTTTTCAATCCGAACTCAATTTGGGTTGAGCTCAAACTAAGGTTCAAACAATCTGAGTTTAACCTAAACCCGATTTAATATTTTTATAATATTTATAATACATTTTATCTTATATAATAACATTCATTTAATTTTTTAAAAAATATCAAATTATATCATATCACATGTTTTTCATCTTTTTTAGAAAATATATAAATTTATGCTTATTTTTTTGTTATTATCTTAAAATTTTATTATATTTTAAAAATATTTATTATAGATATATTTTGAATCATACAACCTGATCAATTCGATTAACTTGAGTCTAACTCAATCAACTTAAGTCTAATTTAAACAATTTGAACTTAATCCAAACTTAGAAAATTGAGATTGGATTTAGTTTGGGTTAAATATCTTAAATTGAGATGAGTTCGGGTTTATTTTTTCTTAGTCAAGGATAGGCTCAAGTTAGCCATCAACCCTACCAACCCACCCATCTTGGAGCCCTACCTAACTCACATTCTTATCACATACCAAGATATTGTACGATAATACAATTTAAGGAATATATTTTTCCTCAAATTTTAAAGCGGTGTAAAATCATGTTATTTGATATATTTATGGAATATGTATATCAAAAAAGGCAAAATAATATTTCTATTGAAAAAAATAGTTAAACTATTTAAAAATTATATAGGCATTGATGTTATAGTAAAAATATTTTTTAAGAAATATATATATTTTAAAAAAATACTATAAATAATTTTTTAATATTATACATGATTTTCCAAAATTTTAAAAATATTTCCTAAATTTTATGAATCACTCTCAAACCAAATTTAATTTTATTAGATTGATCTGGAGTTTTTATGTTTTATTTTTAAAAAGTTGTATATAATATGATAGGCTTGAGTACACACTATCTAAAAAATATATATCAAAATGCGTAATCAATAAGATTAGGATCCAAAAATATGATCAATTAAATCGTGCCATGAACATATTTTCAATCATGGAGGCTTCTTTGTTCCTTAGTTTCTAAGGAATATTATGTGACAAGATAAAGATAAAAAAAAAAATTAAATAAATAAATAAAGGAGAGGAAGAAAGGGAACCAAAAAGGAAATTACCAACAAAGTAATAACAACGTGTGGAGGGACTCTCTCATGAAAATAAGACGAAAATGCCCCGACAACTTCCAGAAAATCACATGTCTGCCACTACCCATCAAGTCAATGATTTGGTTTTTACACTTCCGTTTATCAAACATGGCTCCCATAGCGGATTCTGCAGTAAATAGACGGGCTTTGACTTGCAGGTGAACCCTCAAATCTCGAATCTCAAATCCCTTATCTTTATTCTCCTTTCAATTTCTTTCTATTTTGTTCTCATGTACTATTACAACTCAGCAATTGCTCACTCTGTCTCATACATTTAAAACTCTGTCTCAATCATTTCTCACCAAAAGCTTTGTATTTTTCATGGAATTGGTCCTTGAAGTTTCAATTTTTCATTTTCTTTGATCAACACTCATATATGTACTTTATTGGGTTTCTTTTTCTTTCCTTTCATTTTTCTGAATGTAGGACTTGTGGGCATCAGTGTTTGATGATCACTGCTGCTTCTTCAGTACACAGATAGCCCAGCGAGTTGGTGTTTCTTTTAGGGCAGAAGGCATAGAATTGATTGTATTGCTCCTGCAATTCCCCTTTGGTTAGCTTGTTCTCGTTTGATTTGGAATCCATTCTTCAGATACTGGGTATGCCCATTTGTTAATTTCTTCACTGGATGTTCATCCTTTTCAAGCTCTTTTTTGTATATCCGTTTTTTCTTGTATATTTTTGTAGTCCATCTTGCAAACAATTTCATAATTTTTGTGCCCATTTGAATTCCAGCTTCATTCTTTGAATCTCATACAAGCATTCTCCTGCCATCTGCATATTCCTAATTTCAGTGTCCAGTTGAATTATCAAATCATACTTCATATCCCATCTTGAATTTCTCATGATAATGCATTTGTCCCCACTTAAATTTACCTTTATTTCTTTATCCATTGAAATTTCTGCATCATAGTGTCAAATCTTATCTTTCAGTGTCCAATCCAGTTCCTTCTCCGTGACTCATTCTCTTGATTAGAGTGCCATTTGCATCTAAGACCGTGTTGCTTTATCAATCTTATCATGCTTAAGCCATAGAAGTCAATGTCGATCGTCTGTGGCATCCCTCTCCTTGAATGTGTTTACTGTCTAGCTTGTGCCCGCTGGGCATGGAAAAGATGTCTCCACACTGCAGGCCATGACAGTGAAACTTGGGGTCTTTCTACTGCTGAAGAATTTGAGCCTGTTCCCCGCCTCTGCCGCTACATCCTAGCTGTCTATGAAGAAGATCTTCGTCACCCTCTCTGGGAGCCTGCTGGAGGTTATGAAATTAATCCAGATTGGTTGATTCTGAAAAAAACTTATGAAGATACGAAAGGTTGTGCTCCTCCTTATATCCTATATCTGGATCATAAGCATGCTGATATAGTTCTCGCCATTAGGGGGCTTAATTTGGCAAAGGAGAGTGATTATGCAGTTCTGTTGGATAATAAGCTTGGGCAAAGGAAATTTGATGGTGGTTATGTCCACAATGGGCTTTTGAAGGCAGCTGGGTGGGTTTTGGATGCAGAGTGTGATGTTTTGAGGGAATTGGTGGAGAAGTATCCAAATTACACTTTGACTTTTACTGGTCATTCCCTTGGATCAGGGGTGGCTGCACTATTGACAATGGTGGTGGTGCATAATAGGGATAAATTGGCCAACATTGACCGGAAGAGGATCAGGTGCTATGCAATTGCACCGGCGAGGTGCATGTCATTAAATTTGGCAGTGAGATATGCAGATCTCATCAATTCTGTTGTGCTCCAGGCAAGTTTATACTGTGCTTGTTCTTTACTATTTTTCTTGATTTTGTAAGAGCTTGGATAATGCTTCTGAATTGATATTCTTCCTGCATATTCATCCTCTGTTACACTCTTTTTACTGAAATACTTTCGACATTTCTGACATCTTTTTGGTTCTTGTTTTTTGTTATGCTTTTGTTTGTTGATGATGCTGATATTTGTAGGCTAGGAGCTTGTCCAGAAGAATGATCATGTTTGCTTGATTTGTATATCATCATTGTAGGAAGCACTGGTTAACATGTCTAAATTTTAGCATTTGGTTAATTTTGAGTTGGAAGGCAAACAATTACAAGCTCCTATATTTTAGTGCAAGGCTTATACCATATTGCTATGGGTAAAAAAATCTACATTTCCAGGGGAACATATTTTTGAATTATTGCTGCTGAATTTTGTTTCTTCAATCCCAATTCACTTGAAATGTTATGTAAAAGACAAAACTGGGTCAAAATCACTCTATGCTTATTCACATGACAGTTTATGTTAACAATCTCCAAGAGAAAAAAAAAGGTAGAAAGAATTTGTCCATATGTGTGCTCTCAAAAGGGATAGAGTCTGCTCATAGCACGGATATGGTAATGCTTCTGATTTACTTGAAAGGTTCTATAGAAATGGATTTTCAGATGGTTGGAATTAGTTATATTCAAAAGAAGAAGAAGAATGAGACCATTAAAAACACGTTTAACACATTCACATTAGACATATTGACTTAAACAAGACGCTGAAGGGGACATCAATGGCATATGTACACCGGAGAGAAACTAGTGATTTTACTATCATAGTAAGCTGTAAGCATGCATCAGAAGTCTGTTATCCTTATAGATGATTTGAGTAGGCATCCATGTTATTTTCTGACTGCTTGGTTATGTTAATGAGATTAGAATAAGAGTAAGGCTATGCTTGGAAGATGATTCATGGATTCTTTGGACTTCATAGGTTTTAAAGTAAGCGACACTCACTTGGACATATGAAACATAGATTACTTTAAGAAGTTTAAGAACATAATCAAGGCAATTGTTATAATTGGTGCTTTGAAGATACATAAAAGCAACCATTTGAGTTTCATTGTTTCCTTCACCCATTAGGAGGGTGAAATTTAACAAGAAGTTTTCCAGAAGGATGAAGGAAGTGGAGAGCTGCACTTTTGATTTTTTTCTGATCACAAAATGGGCACTTAGCAGACATAAGTTGGTTGTGCACTTTTGAGTGGACAAGGGATCAAATACATAAAAATATGACCTTGTCTGCCATTAAGTTTTATGATGCATCTCCAGGATGTATTTGTTTCCCTAAAAGCTTTTACATTCAAAATCAGAATGTTGGTATTAGTTCTAATAATAGTTTGCACATTGAAACAGGATGACTTCCTACCCCGGACAGCCACCCCCTTGGAAGACATTTTTAAGTCACTGTTCTGGTAAAAGACATCTGGGCTTCATCTCCTTTTCAGTTGTCCAGTTTATATGCTCTTTAAAAAAACGTCGTACTTTTTTTTTTTTTTTTTTAAAAAAAATTTTAATATCTTTACAGCCGTTAATTTTCACGAAGAAACAAAATAAATGCTCCAATAAAACCCTGGGAGACTTGTTGAGCAAAGAGCTTCCAATTGTTCTATGGACTGCATTGCCATCAATTTTTTTCTAATGTAATTTAGATTTTCACCTTTTAATTGGCTACTCAAAACACTGAAGTGGTTGGTTTTCTTTTATTGAACAGTTTGCCATGCTTATTATGCCTAAGATGCATGAAAGATACATGCATCCCTGAAGAGAAGATGCTCAGAGATCCAAGGAGGCTGTATGCACCTGGTCGCCTCTATCACATTGTTGAGAGAAAGCCTTTCAGGTATCTTCAGATGCATAAGAAACACAGTTGCCACTCAAGTTGATCATTGTTGTTATGAAAATAAAAAATAAAAAATAATATGATTATGAGAAATGGTGGAAACATATTTTGTGGCAGGACGGGAAGATTTCCCCCGGTTGTGAGGACAGCAGTGCCTGTAGATGGGAGGTTTGAGCATATTGTTCTTTCTTGCAATGCCACTTCTGACCATGCTATCATTTGGATAGAGAAAGAAGCCCAAAGGGCTCTGGATGTAAGTCCTCGTTCTTTTTTCCCTTTTCTCTTATGGAAAGTGGGTTAAGGTTGGTTTTAAAGTAAATGGTGTCTTCCTCTTGTTTTAAAAATCCTGTTGGCTCCTGTTAGTCAGAAATTGTAAACCGAATTCCCAACCACCTAACACACACTTTGTTAGGTTCCGATCAGATAGCAACAATGACTCATAGAAATACTCACTTTCTTTGGGTGAAAGATAAACCACAATTATTTGTAGGATAAATATGCTCCCCTTTATTCATTGCTAATGTTCCAATAAATAGAGTAAAGCTTAACAGATAAGCTTCAACTCCGGAAACTAACTAGCCTAAACTCAAGGGAATGCCTTGTAACAAATTTGAATGTGCAGAAATACAAAACAGAAGCATAAAATAAATTAAACGGCTGACAACTAACTCAAGCTAAAAACTTGGGATTCTTCTTAGGGATTCTTTTTGACCTTATCGGCCTATCACACTTCTTGTGGCTGACAAACTAACTCAAGCTAAAAACTTGGGATTCTTCTTAGGGATTCTTTTTGACCTTATCGGCCTATCACACTTCTTGTAACTGATCTATATGACCGATTTCATTAGTTTAGACGAACATGCTCATCTTTTTCCTGTGGCCTGCCCCTCTTTGATTTTCTCAATTGGGGGTTCTGTCCAGCAATTTAACCTAACAATTCAACCAGCCTGAATCCTTCTTTGCAAGTATCCTACTAGCTTTAAGCATTGAAAAATGATAATATAGTCTTAAGTCTTTGCCATGGAATTGCAATGACTGACACACAATTATATATTATATAATTTCTGCAACCAAAACCCGAAAATGATTTTTTATGTTTTTAACATTTCCAGTTGTATTTCCTTCCAAAATGTTTACTCTAAACTGTTGTCTCTTCTTTCTTATGACCTCAGTTAATGCTAGAAAAAGATAAGATCATGGAGATCCCAGCAAAGCAGAAGATGGAGAGGCAGGAGACTTTAAAGAGAGAACACAGTGAGGAGTACAAGGCTGCATTGCAGAGGGCTGTTTCATTGGCTGTTCCCCATGCTTACTCACCTTCTCAATATGGAACTTTCAGTGATCATGAGGAAGGGGAGAATTCCAGCAGATCAAGCGAGGGATCTTCTTATGGTTCATCCAAGACAAGTAAGAAGAAAGAAAGCTGGGATGAAGTAATCGAACGTCTTTTTGAGAAGGATGAATCGGGTCTTATGGTGCTCAAAAAACCAAACGATGGTAACTGATGTTGTAATTTCATGGAGATCACAGGATTGAAGAACAAATTTCCAGTAAACCACATTCATTGATTCATTTGTACTTGATTCTTGTAAATTGACATTGTTGGTGAGAAGGTGAGTATTGAATATGAACCAGCAGGAACCTCTAATGCAGTAAATTTATCTTGTGAGATCCCTCAAGGAAAACAGCTAGTATCTTCATGGTTTTCTGGTCTTTAAAGTCGAAGGCTATTTTTGGTTCTTTGAAGAAAAATACAAAGAAAAGAAAATAGAAAGAAAAAGTAGAAAAAAAAATTAATGAAAATAAAAAGTAGTTTCAAAATCAATAAATTATTTTTAAATATTTTTTCAAACTTATTTCACTTATTTTTCTTTACTACAGAAAAATTAAATAATTTTAAAATATATAAAATTTTAATTATATTTGATTTTATTTCATATTTTTTTTATAGTAAAACCAAATTTGAGAAAATTGTTTTTTTTTAATATTTTCTTTTTCTTTTTTTGATACTTTCGTGGAATCAGTATAGCCTAAACTAAAAGATCATCTTTAAACAAGATATTTTAGAGAAGATAATAATAAAAAAATAAAAAAATAGAAAATAATTTTTTATTCTTAAAAATAAAAATAAAATATGTGAATATCTTTTAATTGTTTCATTTATTTTTTTAGAATTGTTTTAAAAAATATTATATAAATAAGGAAAATGTTTAAAAACAAAACATTATAAATAAAAATTATTTTTAAAATATAAAAAAAAAATTAAAGAATATTTTATATTTCCAAATAAATTTTTATTCTACAAAAATATTATAAAATTCGAAGAATTATTTACCTCATCTTGTAAAATATTGCAATGTTTGTCAGAGAATTTATTACAAAAATCATTCGGATTCAAACTTCAATACAAAAAGGTAGACAAATTCAATCCTTTGGAGGAAAATAAATGAGTTCAAATTAATAAATTATAACATTTGAAAGAGCACAATTTGTAATAAGCTAAAAACAAAAAAAAAAAAGAAGAGAAGTTTTGAAGATATTTTTACTCTCAATTCAATTCATTCTCTTAGTTCTCGTAATTGATGTGATAGTTAAAAAAATGTTTGATTAAGGTGGGAATTATTAAATCCACCAAGAAAATAATTTTCAGTAAATTTGATTTAATGTACAGAATAAAAATGGCATATACTGTTTAGCCACTTGTCATTTTCTGGGGCCATCACCTGCATGAACCCGGATGCTGCATCGCAACACCAAGACACCCAACAAAAGGGTAAGCCAAGCGAATCCACAACCGTGTCGGTCTGTCACCTTTAATCTCTGTCCGTACACTGAACTCACTCTTTCTGTGGGCGTCATCGATGGCTTCCCTTCTTTTGATTGTTCTTCTCTTGGCGTTTACGTGGCCTTTCTCTGATTGTTCCACCCAAGTGTAAGAGACCCTTCTCAATTCTCACATTTTCTCTGATTGTTCTTCTGGATGGCGTTTACTTTCTTCGCTTCTGTTTGATGGGTATTATAGATTTGTTGTTATCCTTTGGTCAATTTCAGTAATATTTGGGTGTATTTTGGATTTCATATTGTTCTTGATCTGGGTTTCTGTTGTAATGCTATGTAAGAAATGTTTGTATACACAGAAACTGAATATAACAACATCACGACTTTGTGTAGAAGAGGTATATCGGTCTTTTTGGTTCAATTCTCATATTTCTCCTACTTTTCTTCCATTTATTTTAATGGGTTCCATAGATTTGTCGAATTTTTTTTGCAATTTAGCAATTCTTGGTATATATTTGGACTTCATAGTGTTTTTTATCAGTGTTCTTGTGATGCCATGTGATATACGTGCATACATGATGTTGGCTGAGTGGGAATGGAGGAAATGGTTTTTTTCTTTGACAATTAAATGTTGTTTTTTTAGCGGGATAGGGGGATTTGTTTAGATTTGATTTGGTCCTTAGAAAGAAAAAGTTGTTAATTCCATGTGGATTTACTGGATTTTGTTCTATATATAGCTTAAATGAAGTGTTCTTAATAAGATAAAGAATTCTACTCTGAGGCAAATATAGAGTGTCTATTCCTTTTTTACTTTCAGCACCACATTGGGTAATTTCTGAAATGTTCTTGGAATATGTTTAGCTAGTTCACTCTGAATCCTTGAATTAGACAGTTTAAGTTCAGTCATTTCTATTTTACTAGTTTCTATTAATCATGCTGTAGCTGTGGTAATTCAATTAATCCTTCGAGTTTTATTTTTACAAATTTTCTTGTTGTCTATCTTTGGACTATTGTTGGAAAAAAAATCATAATTAATTTCTGAGAAGCATTTTATTATGGTCCATTTGGACGTGCTTTCTTGATTTTTTCTTTTGTTTTTTTAAGTATAAGGAGAAAAAAATGCAACATTGTAGAAAATGTGTTTGGTGCACATGTCTTCTAAAAATTGAAATGAAAATAGTGGTGAAAAGGCAAGAACAGACAAGGAGCTTTCAGAAACGGACTAAAACAGTACCAAATTGAGATGGGGTGGTGGGGCCTCTATTATGGATCCTTTTGGGACGTTGGATTCCCAAAAAAGTGGTTATCAAGTAGTGCCATGTGTAGCACGATAAGGAGATGAAGTGTTTATTACTTGGCTTGGATGCTTGTTGTTCCAATTCCAGTTTTTCAATCTTGATACCTTGCATGATGATCCTATGTTCATAACTTTGAGCTGTATTTAGTTGTGTAAGTTGCTAAAAAGGAAGAAGTTCTCTCTTTAGAGTAAGCGGGGAAGGGGGATGGGTGTGGGAGAGTTGCCAGCATGTTAATCTTTTGCTAATAGAACTGTTTCTCTTTGCTACCCTTTTCCTTTTCAGTAGCAGGAAGGAGTTAAGAATTAATACAGTGGTGAACCAGGAAACTGCTGTACAATTGGGCCATTCAATTGAATATAACAGAGTTGACCCATCACGAGTTATCCAACTTTCATGGCAACCAAGGTCTGGTACTTTGGTGAGCTACTTATTTTGTTACTTGCTCCATGTGCCACATGGTATCAGAGTTAAGTTTAGTATATTTTTTATTAGTGAATGACTGTGCTGCTCATAGAGATCTATTTCCTTTCTGAAGTACAGATTGTTGTCTAGTACAATGATTTCCTCAATTGGTTTTAGTGCAGAAAGGATCCATTTTAGGGGCACAGCACTTGTAGAATCACTTTCCTGTTAGCAATCTGACATTACTTTTTTTGGGATAGGGCTTTCTTATACAGAGGATTTCTATCTGATGAGGAGTGTGATCACCTTATTTCTTTGGTAATGCCACGTTATGCTTCTTTTTAATGCACCGATTTATTAAGCCTGCATTAGTTCTGAAGGTTCGTTTTGGGTTTAGGCACGTGGCAAGAAAGAGGAGCTTGCAACAAACAGTGGTGACTCAGGGAATGTTGTCATGAAGAGGCTGCTTAAAAGTTCAGAAGGTCCCTTGTATATAGATGTGAGTTTCCATTTTCCTTGCAGTCTTATTGACTTGTCTGAGTTTTTCAATCGGTACGAGTCCTGCATCTACAAGCTTATTAAAATGGAGCCTCCCATTCATGCTCTGGGTCAGTAGGTGCTAAGAAGTTTCATTGGTGATTTTTTATTAGATTAGAAAAAATATGCACCAACTGGCCAAGTACTTGTTTTCTAGTCATGCAACTTGGAAATTCAATCTGTTATCCTTCTGATCTGTCCTTCATAGTATTTTAAATCATAACCTGTATAAACAATAATTAGCTTTGCCAATTTGGGACCTAGATTTGCTAGTAACCACTACCAAGATGCTCCCAGATGCTTAACATCTTAGTGCCATTGATTATAATTCTACGACATAAAACCTCTGCCACTTGAATCACTGTCTGTGTCTTCTAGGATGAAGTGGCTGCAAGGATTGAGAAAAGGATTTCGGCTTGGACTTTTCTTCCTAAAGGTATTTCTCCTTGGTCCTGGTCCTATTGCTTACATGCCATAATTTATTGTTCTTTAACTATTAGTTCATCTTTTCTCTTCCTTAGAAAACAGTGAGCCTTTGGAGGTTGTGCAGTACCAGTTTGAAAATGCCAAACAGAAATATAACTATTTTGGTAATAAATCCACATCGAAATTCGGTGAGCCTTTGATGGCAACAGTTCTGTTGCATCTCTCAAATGTCACCAGGGGCGGAGAGCTTTTCTTCCCAGAGTCAGAGGTGAGAAGCAAGCATCTCACACGCTATTATTCTTACTGTTGTTGTTATTATTATTAGTATTTATTCCTTTAATTCTAAATCGAACTTTACTCGTTATTTACAGTTAAAAAATTCTCAGTCAAAGAGTGGGATATTATCTGATTGTACAGAGAGTAGTTCTGGCTTGAGACCTGTTAAAGGGGATGCAATTCTATTTTTCAACGTTCATCCTAATGGTTCACCTGATAAGAGTAGCTCCTATGCTAGATGCCCTGTCCTCGAGGGAGAAATGTGGTGTGCTACCAAATTCTTTCACCTAAGAGCAATTGGAAGGGAAAATGTTTCATTCGAGTCAGATGGAGGTGAATGCACTGATGAGGATGAAAATTGTCCCAAGTGGGCTAGCATTGGAGAATGTCAAAGGAATCCTGTCTACATGATTGGGTCCCCAGATTACTATGGGACATGTAGGAAGAGTTGCAATGTTTGCTGATAGGTAACCTCACATGTCTATTCCTTTGATTTTTTCTTGAGAAAAAAGTCAGCGTCTTCTAAGGCTTGTTCTATACCCCATCATTTCAGCTTTTTTGTCAGATTAAAGAAAATTTTGTTGTAGGATTGTTGAACAACTTATATCATGTGATTGGTGTGACAATAAAAAAATATGCAATTGGAGTTTATTACCACTGGAGTAGATTTCTTCTCATTTCTGGAGTGAATGAAAGTTGATTACATTCTTGCAGTCTTCTTCACATTTCTATCTTTAGCATGGACAATAATACCATTAAATCAAGACTTAAAGCTATATAGTTGAACTAAATATGTTGACTCCAGAACAATGTTTTGGTCATTCAAGGTTTGTTTCATAGATATTTTCATCATCTCATTGCATTGATGATTTGTGTTCCTCTACATATTTCTAGATATTGATTATTTTACAGGTTTCAGGCTGATTCTTGAACCTGCTGGAGTTTAATCTAACTTAATCCCCACCTACCCATTGCTTGGTATGACTAGAAGGACTTTGCATTAGTATGGAAACCACCTAACTGGCTCTGAAGCCAGCATTTTCTGTTGAAGCTATAGCATGTGATGCAGCATGTCACAAGAGGCTTTCTTGGTGGACATGGCTTAAACATGCTATTGGTGACAGGCAAATTAAGGTGTAATTTGACCTAGTGCCTCCTTACATGCTCTCTTTTGTAGCTGTCCTTATGAATTAATTAACATTATTAAGCTTCGTGGCCAAGCATAATCACAAAATTAAACAAATAATTGGTTGAATTATTATTTTTAATCACTCACATGAATAACACGAGGTTATAGATTACATTCTTCCTGCTGTTGACACTAGCACTTTATAAATTAGAATTGGCAACTTGGACTTCAAGTCAGAGTATTTTAGTATTTTAGCTTACATTT
The DNA here is from genome assembly GCA_030254885.1 of Vitis rotundifolia. Classification (NCBI taxonomy): domain Eukaryota; kingdom Viridiplantae; phylum Streptophyta; class Magnoliopsida; order Vitales; family Vitaceae; genus Vitis; species Vitis rotundifolia. The sequence goes on from CM058166.1 coordinate 16,885,734, forward strand.
CTTGATTATTTTATGGAAAATTGCCAGCTTTGTGCCCTAGTATATTTCATATTGCAACTGTCTGACCTAGAGGAGTTGCATCCAGGGGCTTTCCATGTGACCTCATGTTTGAACTTTAAAGCCCTGTTTTAGATTAGGTTTCTTTCATAACCCCAAAACATAGTTTAGGTTTCTTTTAATAAAATGCATGCATACACCAGCCTTAATCACAGAAAATGATCAGTTCTTCTATTTGTTTCTTTGAATTGATGCTCTATGAATATCCCTGTAGAGTATTGTCGAAAGACCTTATTATTTTTCAGTGTAATATGATGGCATAAATCTAGACATAAAAATTGCTATTGCTGGTTCAACTTTTTGGATCAAAACCTCTCCCTTGAGCCCTCTGTTTTGGTGTTTCTTGTGCATATTTTTGGATCAGATAGGATGCGTTTGGTATGTGGAATAGGATGGGAATGAAGATGAATCATAGCACTATGTAGAAGAGAGAAATCAAAATCTTAGCGAGAGTGAGATTTGGTTACCATGCAATGGAATACTTTTATTCATATTCCCCTTGTAAAAAAACAATCCAAACACATTAATGAGTAGGAATGGAATTGATTTCCCATTCCCATTCTCTATTCCAATGTTTCAAACATAACTGTGCATCATAAAATCACATGTAAGTACATATATATACGCAAATACACAAGCGGAAGGTCTTATTAAAAAGTGGGGAGTAGTAGAGGGGAAACATGAACAAATAAACCACCAAATACAATGAATAGGGCGTAAGTGGTAAGCACACAAAGTGAAGACTTGCAATGAACTAAAAAGAATGTGATCTAACAAGCTTAAACACCCCCCCAAATTCCATTTCTGCTATGACCCAATGAACCATTCTTCTTTATTTTTAGTTCTTTGTTCTCACTCAACAATGAAACAGTACCTTAAAGAAGCTCCATGCATTCCCCAATACCAGCGAAATCTTTTACAGTAAACCCTACTTTCTCAAACTTCCCTTTCTCATTGCTCTGTCTGAACTTCAAATAGTCTGCACAAACAAATGGTTGGTAGATCCTTGAATTCCCTTCCCCAACCACTTCATTGGGTGAAATTATTACCTTGTCATCTTCAAAACACCAGAAGAAAGCGAGGGACAGTCGGTTTACATGCTGTTGTTTTAACACAACTCGGTGCTCAGATGATCTTAAATTTCCATTGCTCCAAGCTTGCATCAAGTCCCCAATGTTCACCACCAGTGTTCCTTCACATGGGTTTATGTCCATCCACTTCCCTTCCTTGGATCTCACTTGAAGCCCACCAATCTCATCCTGATATACAATTGTGATGCAGCTCATGTCAGTGTGCATGCCTAGCCCTTCTACTTCTGATTCTTTTGTGCTCTCTGGTGGTGAATAATTGTTGATTCTCAAATAACCATTGCAGTTGTTGAATTCGGATTCGTATAGTCTTTTCTCAAAATCATTTCCTAGACACATCAGTACAACCTCAATGATTCTTTTTGAGAGCTGAGACATCTTGGTACAGTATTCCTGGAACACTTCACTGTCAAAGCAAATGAATTAGTGACAGCAAAATGAAATGAAGCTAAACCAACATGAATGATCACAACTGCTAACTGGGCTGTTTCCAAGTCACAAGGAAATGAAAATGGATAGGTTTATTTGGGTGGTCATGCCTTTTTCCTTTTTTTTTTTTTTGTTTTGTCTTCTTGTAGTTTCTGGATGAGTCTATTTCAAAGCATGCTGACAACTCCCCTCTCAAAAAGACATGGAAAATGCATCAGAATGGGCTAATTTCATGCAACTGTGAAATGTTTAGTTTTACCTGAATTCAGAATTCGGGTGGTTGAAGACTACTTCTGCAGAACTCTGTGCAGAGGTGAAGAAGTCAGGTCCAGAAACACGAAAACTCTCAAAGAAAGGGGAGGCAATGAAATGGGGAGTGTATGTCCTCAAGGATGATGAAGGCCCAACCTTGAGCTTGGAAACAGAAGGGAGGCAGAAGAGAGAGTTTGAGAGAGATTTGAGCTTCTCGAAAAGATCCATGGAGATTCCATGGTTAGTTATATGGAAGAAACCCCATTCCTTGCAGGCCAACAAGAGGGATGAAAGAGATGATGGATCAAAAGGCTGAGACTGCCCAATGTCAAAAACAGGAAGCTCTATAGAAGTCTGAGACTCAGGCATCATCTCCATCAAGGAAAATGAGATATGGTTAGTTTTTCAGTTAGATTTGGGGGTTAGCACTGCTAAATATATAGGGAGAGAACATCATATTCACATGCATACTCAGATGTGAATGCATACATACTTGCATTATATGATACAATGATTCTTTACAACTCATGCGTCAAAGGTTCCAGATTCGACTTTTTTCAGAGTTTAAACCATCAGGAGGAATTGGTCTTGTGGTCCAAAACCTAGCACGAGCAAGGTTGGGATATGTTGTAGTCGTCGTGAAGAGTAATTTAAAATTGAACTAGGATCAATGAAAATACGTGCTTGCACGGACATCTGAATAATTTACTCTACATGTTTGGTGTTCTGGTTTATATAATAGCTAGGAAGAAGTTGTATGGCAAGTTTCATGGATTTCAATGCAGGAACAGCTATTTTAAAGGGCTTGGTACAGAACAGCTAGGCCGGTTCTGGAAGGATAATTTTAGGATTGTTTATTGTGAAGGTCAATGAAATGGAGTTGTTAAATGGGGAGCAAAGGGGAAGCAAGAAGCAGGAATGGTGGAGGTGTGCTGATATTTAAAGCTCTGTTATGAATGCATAGGCTTCTAAATTTTGATTCTTTTCTGATGAAATTGTTGACTAGGTTCATTCTTTATTTCTACCTCAAAACAAGCAAATACAGCAAGGAAGGGTGATTTGTTTTCTTGCTTTTCTGAATTGCTTCTGGGAGAAGCATTTCCATCAAGCTTTTTGAAGAACTAGGCATAAGTATTGATAAATAATTGTCTCTGGATCCAATTGCACAGTTTTGACACTGCAAAAGGATTTAATCAAGGTTTCCAAGTAACAACAAAACCCTAAGGAAGGGGGTTTTGTACAAAAGAAACTAAAAGAACCTCTTACATTCTTGCAAGTTTTGGTGAAAGATAACAGGCAAGTAATTGTCATTCAAAGAGGCAAGAAAGCTAGATAAATTCTGAATAATTGTCTATTTTTCCCACTTGATGAATTGCACAGGCTTCCCTGTTAGGACTCCTAGGGCAGTTAAGAATTTCAACACAGAATGAGAATCCAATTTTCAATCTTAACTTAATGGTAAAAGAGCCTATCTTGAAAAATAGGAACTTTCAAATCTACAAGGACAAGAAGAAAATTTTCAAAGCTGTTACCTAGTTGAACAATGACAGGAGGCAGATCCTGAGTTGGAGGTTCATGAAGTGCTGTCACCATGCAAAATTGGGGACATAGCAAAAGGATCTAGCAGCAGATGCATCATTATGGTTTGGAGAGTTACACCAATGAATCCATCCAACAAAAACAAATAATTGTACCAACTGTGAAGCAAAACACAGGTTGTTACCAAAAAAATTGCAGGACAAATGCGACTTATCAGAATTCAGAAAGCAATCAATGGCAATTTAACCAAGTGTTTTCAGCTACATTATGATAGCTCGACATTCTCGTCTTGAGGACCTAGTGTACTATCCAACCTAAGCTAAGTTTTTGCTTTAACAGAAAACTCAATTCTATTTTCTATAGTTCTCCTTCATGGAACAAAGATCCACACACATTAGATGGGAAACGGGAGGAAAAGGAAAGAACCTCTAACTGGATATGATACCTGCTTCAAACTCAAAATGCTAACTATTCATCATAATAATGTAAGACAGATTACACTAGATGGAAAGAACCATTTACAACAAGTAGGTAAGGCATCATCTGGAGCAACCCATCAAATGTTCTTAAGCTTTGAAATAATAGTCATCAAGCATCAACTTCGGTCCAGTAAGAAAATGATAAGAGTTTTACATCTAGTGCCTCAGCACTTCATTTTCAACTGAGCACTACTTCCACCTGTGCCATGATTGTTTTTAGCTTCTCTGAGAATCAGGTAAAAATTTCTTCTAAGAAACATTTTCTTCTAGGCAAAGTTACAAAAGGAGTGCCAACATTTTCAGAATTGGAATTAATTGAAGTTTGCTGAACTGGATCATTATTTACAAAAAAGATTCAATTTCAAGTCAATCCACCTAATTGGTTCCAAATCCAAACACATGCCATACTTTTGTAACAATACAAGCAAATTAAAAAAGCAGCAATCTGTCCATTAATGTGAAGCTATTCGAAGCTAATTCAAACTTTCCAGCTAGAATTCAGAAGAAGATTATATGTTAAGCATGGCAAATTATTATTCAAACATATATTTTATTCAGTAAAAAGCATGCCTACAGATGGGTTCCATTCAACTAGTGAACAGCTTTTTAAACATCACATATGGCACCAGGCCTAACAATTGTGTATAATTTAGGAGGAAACTATGAAGGAGACCAAAATGCTTCTAACTGTGGCTGACTTTTAGAGTAGTCACCCTTTTCTCCTCCAAGCACTTCTTCAGAGCCTAACAGGGAGACATTATTTTCTTCTGTCCGCAATTCTCCTTCTCATCCATTCCCTCCTGATCCAGAACTTTCATTTCTAAACCTGCTTCAATTTAATGCCAATGATTAGCAATTTCAACCTTCCTGTTTATTCCCATAAACACCAAATATTTCCAATTAAAATTACATGAGATAAACATGGATGAAATTTACACCAAACTAATTGGGCATTAAATTTTTAATTCATTTGTTGCAAGAATATACATTGATCAACGAAATAAGAATTGTTTTCAGATACTAATCAAAAGAACGAGAAAGGAAAAGTTGGGTGGAGTGGGCTAAGACAAGAAAAATCTTCAAAAAGAAAATTTAGGAATTCAAGCAGAAAGCAAAAGCTCATGATTTTGATAAAATCAAGATAGCTAATAGAATTTTTAATAGAATGTGAAATAGTCATGAACTTACAGCTTAACACAAAGAGCAAGAGAGATTCTGAGAGAGTGGATCCTAAATTAATCTCATGGTATCAGTTTCTGTGAACCCCAAGCCTATAGAGCTTATGAAACCTTATTACAAAAGTCTCCAGCCAAATAGAAAGATAATAGGACCAAAAGTAGCATTAACTGTGCATGCATCATGTAACCAGGTCAAGGTATACAAAAAGAAAAGGAAAAATGTAAAAAAAGGGATAACCTAGAATGTACCAGAGGAACACAACACCTCATGCATATACATCTTGCCCGGTGTTTGTGAGCCACAGAACAATAGTTACATTTGAGGCTTTTTAGAGGTCTGGACTCATCAAACAGAACAGAGGTCTTCCATTGTCCAACTGGTGCACCATATGGCCCACAGCCCACTAAAACTGAAGCTGATGGACTACATAGATGTTTGATATGCTAACAATGAGTAGTCAATTGGTGGACATAGCAGTTGGTGGAAGCCATCAATTTATAAAATGGAACTCAAAATGTAACGACATTGAGCGCATTTCATACAAAAAGCATCAACTTTCACCGCATTGGTTTAACAGCTAGAGAAAATTAGGATGAGCCAACTCAGGAAAAGACTAGACATGTCATTTACATTACGATCTATTCCATAAACCCTACATTGTCAAATTTGGTCTTTATTTATGAACCAATTATACAAACTAACAAGGACAATTTAGTATGTGCCTAAATCTATAGGAGGAATTTTTTTTAAGTTTTAATCAAATGAAACTAGAAAAATACTGCAGTTTCGTAGTATTAGAGATCCCACCCAGCACAATTTCACCCCAAAGCCTTGCTGCACAATCCCGACACTTATATTCCTCTATAATGCACTTTCACACTGACAGTTTCCCCATTAGTTCTACTATTGCATTGTAGCATACCATACATATCAACTCTTCTTCTTTCTATCATCCTGTGGGAGCTGCTAAAAAAGGACTGAAGAGCTCTAGGATCCAATATTATTTCTTAGATTGAGGACATATCCTGTTCGTGGAAAATTGCACAATAAAACCAACAATTTTACATGGGAAAATATGCTTCTGATTTCATCATGGGCACTACCTCTACAGCCTTGTCAGGCCAGAACTATGTTTGATGATCTTCAATATGCACGGATTATCACAAAATAACTAGAAACTAAATAATGCACAAACGAAATTTGAACTGTTGATTGTGGAGAGATACGCATTCCAAAACAACCAAATTAGCATGGGAAATGGGATACAATTGAAAATCAAGACATGCCATTTCAAAAACAATAGAGTACAGCAGTATAGACCTTTTGCGCAGATTGCGGAGATGAATCCGATTTCTTCAAAGAACAGGAAGACCTGAATGCTTCAATATGTGATTGGCATTTCACATAGTCCCCCTTGGTTTCCTCCAAGCATTTCTTCAGTGCCTCAACATCACATGGTGACATTTTCTTCATACTCTCTGCTTTCTCTCCCATTTTTTGGAATCGATACTTTTCAAAACACCTGAACCAATCACAAAATCGATAAATTGAGTAAAACACGTAGATTCAATCGCATAAGCATCGAATTGTGCAAAAAATTCAAGTATTACTGTATTAGTACTCTGTTTGGTCGCTGAGAAAATAATACGAATAAAAAATTGAGCCTCAGAACTAAAAAGTTAAAACAAGTGTGAGAAAATCTAAGAAAATACCGTTCCTCCCTAACAAAAGATGCAGAAAGAGGCTTGCTTTTCAAGTTGTTTTTATAAGCCCTAATTGTTTTAGTGCCCAGGCTTAAGCCTGGTTTCTACCAAGAGAACCGCGAATTAGCCCAGCTCGGCCCAAGTTCAGGGATGTGGGGTTCTCTCAGCCCAACTTGAGATCCCTGGAACATTGGAAAGATGAAACGATGGGAAACGACGGCGTTTTCATCTCGACACCAACTTTTAACGTGTAACCTTGCCTGCTCAGAGAACCTAGGGAGCAACTATTAGATACATTGGAAGATGTTAAATACATTCATCTAATTTCTCCTTATCACCTAATTTTTTTATGGGTTAATTTCAGTCACTTTTTCTCGGGTTTTGATTAAATACATTCCGTATTTGTTTAGAGTTTTAGACACTTTCTATGACATTTGAATATTTTGATTAATTGAAAACTTAAAACTGCATTTAACTAATCGAATATAACATGGGATAGAATAAGAGATAAGATAATATATCATATTTTATGTTTGATTGATGATAAAATATAATAAATTATCTTATCATTTATCTTATTTTATTTTTAACTAAATATGAAATAAGATAAATAATTGTTAACATTATTTACTATTTATTTTATATCTCTTATTTATGAAATATGTTAGGATATACATATCCAAAAAAACATATATATTTTTTTCATTAATTTTGTACTTTTTTATATTATTTATTTTGCAAAAAAAAAAAAGTTCAATTAAGAAATTAAATTTATAGTTAAAAATAAAAACTAAAAAAAATAATGAAATATATGGTAAGATACATAAATTTTTATGGTATTATTTAATATATAAATTTTTTTAATTTTATATTATTAAATTATTTTACTATATATATTTAATTTATTTGATAATTTAAATTAAGCATTAGGTGAATTTTAAATTATTAAGTTGATTTACAAAAAATCAAAAACAACCCACAAAGAATTATAAATTTTAATAAGGAAGCTACAACAACACGTTAAGGTTTCCTTGAGAGCTTGGCTTCCTTTGAATCCCAAAAAAAAAAAAAAAACCTTCTTCTCTTTGTTTCTTGATTCTGAGTTTCAATCCAACTACAAATTGGAGTCAGAATTAATAAAATCAGATCCATACATTCCAAATTCTTTACCTGTGCCTTCTTCATCCTTGAGAAGACGATTATGGCTTCAGGTTCAGGTTGGGGACGGCTTCCAGAAGGGCTTTTACATTCAATATTAGATTACATGGTCCCCATTGACGGCCGGATCAAGTTCAGCGCCGTGTGCAGCCAATGGAGACGAGTTGCGTGGGAGCATTGCCGTGAGCTGGGCTCTAAGCATACACACCAACTTCCATTACTCATGGTTCCCACCCCAGACAACAGCAAGGTAAGACGTAGTCTATACAGTGTCACCCGCAAAACCCTATGTCGATCCCAGTTATCGGTACCTTATAACAAGAGGTGTTGCGGGTCTTCCCATGGCTGGTTGATTACCGTTGATGATAGTTTTGTGGTCACCTTGTTCAACCCTTTTTCTGGAAAAATCATATCTTTTCCTCCCCTTCGAAGATTAGAATCTGAAAAACGGCTCTTACGCCAATATGCTGAACTCGATTCATTAGAATATCGCAAACAAGTGATGGAAGAATTCAGCTCATCGGAAAGAGAAGAAGAAGATGAGGAGGAGGAGCAAGAAATCAACCAGGAAGATGAGGGAGAAATCAATGATGCAGAAGAAGAAGAAACCGAGGGTGTTCCAGAATACATGAAGGGAGCAGACATAGTTTCCGAGAGCGATTATTCCATTTGGAAGGCCGTGCTATCCGTGGATCCCGATCTAAAACCAAGTGACTATGTCCTTATGGTCATATATGGTGTTCAGAAGAGGCTAGCATTCATTCAATCAGTTGATAAAGACTGGACTTACATTAGCAAAAGATCATGTTACACTCAGGATATACGTCGTCCCGCAGTCAGTATCGCCGACATTAAATACTCCAAAGGGATGTTTTATGCCCTTAACGAACGGGGTGGCCTTCTATCTTGTGATGTCAGTGGAAGCCTGAGAGTGAAGATGGTCACTCCAAATGACATGTCCTTCTCCTTGAAGAGGAAGCTCTATCTTGGAGAATCCGCAGGTGGGGATTTATTACGGGTGATCAGCTTACGTGACGAAAAGTATAGGACCATTGAATTTGAGGTTCATGGGCTTGGAGATGGCGACTCAGATGGGTGTGATAGAGCAAAATGGAATCAGGTAGAGAGCTTGGGTGATGCAGCCTTGTTCTTGGGAGGCAACCATTCAATTACGATTCAAGCATCTGATTATCATGGATGTCAACCAAATTCTATATACTTTTCCGACAATCATCCTGAATTCTTGGCCGTTCGAGTTAGGGATGTTTTGGAATTATATTACCTACAATGGGCGCCTTATAACATTGGAGTATTCAACTTAGAAGATGGAAAATTCGCACAACATTACGTATTGGATCCTTCTCAGAGGTTAATGCCTCCTCCAATATGGATTTTACCAACTCTTATGTGAAGCATACAAATTTCTAATTATTATTATTATTATTATTATTATTATTATTCTTTTTGTTTTAAGGATAATCATTATTATTAAACTATGGTCAATTTCATTTTTAAATTAATTTATTATATTTTGGACTAAATTTCTTAAATGTATTTTAAATTTCAAATCCAAGTTAATCTTTAATTACTTTTAAAAACAAATCAATTTAGGGACTAAATTAACTTGTGTCCAATCTGTCATCTAATTCAAACCAAATAGACTTTGAATAAGTTCGACTTTTTCATCACACTTTATGACTAAAAAAAATTGATATTGTCATAATTATTTAGGTTATGTTTGGTCTCGGAAAATATTAAAGACAAAAATTTGTTAAAAAAAATGATTTTTTTCATATTTGGTTTCATTATAAAAAATATAATATAAAATCTAATATAATTAAATTGGTTAAAAATTTATGGATTTTAAAATTATTTAATCTTTATATAATTTATTAATTTTAAATATATTTTTTCTTTCCTTCCACTTTTCCTCTTTATTTTCTTTTCCTCAATTTTTTTTAGAACTAAAGGAATTTGAAATAAAAGAAGCTTTAGACTTCATGAAAACATAATTATTTTAAAAGGAGAATTTATAAATACAAGTGGTAGCAATTTTACTAATTAAAAATATCATAAGATAAAATTATCAAAAAATTCCAAATAATTTTTTTAAAAGAATTAAAATTCATCATTTTTATTAATAAAATATGAGAATAAATAAACTTCAAAAATCCATCATTACATGGATATCAAATATAAAAATAAAATAAATAGAAAAAAAATGAAAATATTAGAATGTCTTTTTATATTTTTTATGAGTTTTAATCAATTTTAATTTCATTGATATTTTTTATTTAAATTTTTAATATTTTCATAAAATCTAATAATTGATATTTTCATAATTTATGAAATTTTAAATTTTACGTTTCTCTTAGTAAAAAATAAAATAATATAAACAAAAATTAATCCGCACCCAAACCCAAGCCCAAGCCCCGGGCCCGGCCCCGTGTTGATGGTCAGGGTCACCCGTCCCATTGTCATTCAAAGTCCAAGCCTCCCATTTTAAAGCACCGGGTAAGGAAGGTGTACTAAAATATTTCAAGTAAATTCCAAGGACCTTTCCGTAAATTCGAAAAACTCCTCCCTGAAACCAAACTCTAGGAACTCTGTGCTCTCTTCCTCCTCCTGATCTCTGCGCATTCCGAATTTGATCCGCTTGAAGCCATGGTAAGCAAGTCCAACCTCCTCTTATTTTCACCTTTACAGTCATCGATTCTCAGCTCCCTACTAGAATATGTAAAATCCGCGATTGATTGCTTCCACAAGGAAGCCTAGATATATATATTTATTTATTTTTTTAATTATGTTTAGATCTAGAAATTTTGTAATCGAGGCTCGATTTTTCTTTTGGGTTTTGGACTAGAGAAACTAAAATTTCGTATGAACCGAGACCGTAAAATGTTGGATTAAATATTTTAATTTATTTGATTTTCCTCCGTTTTCTCAGTGACCATATAGAGGGCGATCTCTGGTTCTGTTTCACATGTGGAATTTAATGTATAATTTATGCTTTGATGTGGTTTTCATTTTCTTAGTTACGAAACTATGGGAAATTCCAGAGATCCTAGTTTGTTATTTATCGGAGGTAGATACAATGGATTAGGTATTGAAAACAATTTATAGGTTTTTACATAAAAAGTTCTTTAATATTATAAATAGATTTTTGATATTTCAAAAAGTTTTGATAAGTACTTTCGAATATTTTTCAAAATTTTTATATGATAATAGTAATGTTACATTTTTATGTTTGATTTTCTAAATCTTCCCGACCATGCTCTTGGAGACCCTTTAAGGCCATAAAGGTACTTCTTAAGTTTGCAAACTTTGTTCTTCTAGGAGTGTTCGTGCATGTCTCTTCTTTTAAGTTGCCATGTAAAAAAACATTCATCAAATCAAACATTCTTGACCCCCACCATTCTTACCATTTCTAGGAAAAACTTGTGACAGCTTATCTTCAATTCCTCCAATCTCCTTTGAAGATTAGTGAATGTGAAATATGGTTTCCTTTCAAAGAAAGTAACATCCATGGTAATATATGATCTTTTTATGGGAGGATTGTAGTACTTATATCCCTTTTGAGTGAAGATATCCAAGGAAGACGCAACTAAGGGCTCTTGGATCGAGTTTATCTTTAGATTGCTTGGGAATGCAAATGAAAGATAAACAACCAAATATTATTGGAAGAAGTGTTTCAATACCTTTAAAGTTAGGAAAAATACTTTGAGAGTATATCAATAGGGTCTGAATTAATACAATTCTTATTTACCTATATAAAAAAATAGGGTTTGAAGTCTAGGACTTGAGAAGGCATTCAATATATTAAGAATGTAGTAGCCAAAATGGCTTCCCCTAATATAATTTGGAGTATTCATTTGAAAAAGTAAACGCCTAGCTACTTTTGGGAGATGTTTGTTTTTCCTCTTTGTTACCCCATTTTGTTGTGAGGCATTTAAATATGAAGATTGATGCACAGTACCTTCATTTTAGAGCACAGTACCTTCATTTTAGAGATAGGTGATAAGATTAGATTGAAGTATTCCCTCCCATTATTTGACCTTAAGGTATGGATTTTGGTACCAAATTGGGTACAAACCAATTTGTGGAACATTAGGAAAATGGAATTAACTTCTGATTTGGATTTTAGGAGATAGACCCAAGTAATATAGAGTAGTCATTAATGAAGGTAAAAACCATCTAAAACCCAAAATATTTGGAATTCTAGGGAGTCCCTAAACATCCATTTGTATTGAAGTAAAAGGAGAAGTTTCCTTTTTATTTCTCATTGGAAAAAGATACATGTTGGTGTTTTTAAAGCTCACAAACCTCACAATGAAAGTCATGGAATTTAGTTTTATCAAACAATGTGGGAGTCATTTTTTCCAAGAGAAGGAAAAGTGGATGTCCCCCTACCATTGTTGCCATAGCCATATTTGATCAACTTTTGAGGGATTGTTGGTGGTAGCAAAATCTTGTGGAATAGAAGCACCAATCTTCCAAGGTATAATGAGGTAGTAGAGTCCACCTTTCCTCTCACCATGCCCAATCATCCTCCTTATTATCCTGTCTTGAAAAATGCAATGGGAATGGGTATATGTCACACAATTCAGATCCTTAGTAAATTTTCTGGCAGACAAGAGATTACAAGACAATTTGGGAACATGTAACACATATTTCTAGGTCAAGAAAGGAGTAATGGAGGCTATGCCTTGACCAATCATGGAAGAAAAAGTGCCATCAACAACCTTTACTTTTGGCTTACCTGAAAGTATTGTGTAAGTGGAAAAAAATTTGGAGTGACTTATCATATGGTCAGTAGAACCAGACTTTATTACCCAAGCGCTGGATAAGTAATCCTTAGAGGCACTTAAAATTTCAATATTACCTGTTTGGATGAAAGAATGGGAAACAATATTTGTAGTGGGAATTTGTGCGTGTGTTTCAAGCTGGCTGAGAAATGTTTTCAGCTTTTTGTAATGCTCCTTGCTAAGCTTCACGAGAAACATCACCAGTTTCAGACATTTTTGAGGAAATTACAAGAAAGTTTCTGGTTTTTGGAAAAAACAGGAGAGAATCTCAAGGGAATTTATAATAGGAAACTAAGAAACCAACATTTGATGTTGGTTTACAAGAAAATTAATAAACTACAGTAATGAAGGTTGTATATGACTGAGCAATGAAGGCTTTATGGATCTTGGCAATGTTGGAGGCCCTTCTCTGATGTCATGATGAAAAAAAGTTATCTCCTGTATATCTCATTACATTCTGATCTACAATATATACACAAAAGAAGGTTTGACAAGATTCCTTAAATTAAGCTACATATCAAAAAGGATCCCTTAAATTAAACAATCTGATTGCTAGGATCCTACATGGAATTTACCCTGATTCTCGGTATGGAAATCATGGGTCAACTTCTACAAAAGAAAGAAAAATATATGGCAGGAAAAATAATTGCTGATTTCTTGGGCTAATCTTCTAACAAGGTCCTTTAAGTGCATATGATTATGACTAGGCTTAGAGACCTTTCTTCTAGAAATGTATCTAAAATTTGGGATATCCAACATCCTCTTCCTAGCCAAATTGCATATATAAATTATCTAATCCTTAATGAATACCAGAGCTATTCTCGTACCCAGTTCAATGAAACTAATAAGGTTGGTGAGTGGAGAAGCATATTGGTGGGGGCTCCTCCCCATGTTGACAACATAGCCAAATTTATATGGTTTCTGGTTTTAGTGTTAAAGTCTGAGAATGGGATATGTTTACAGCATAGCCAAATGAATTAGAAGTTCATGCATTTTTATTCTGTGTTTTATTTGTAGTTGCTGCCTCAGTTCATAGTTTTGAATTTATGAATGAACAACCTATGATGCTTGATGAGAATTCCTGCCAATATCTTTTTGTGGGTTGATCTTACTCTGTTAACCTACCTGTGTTTTTGTAAGATATTTAAGTGAATGTAATGTGTTTTGCCTCTATGCTTGTTTCAGATTCATTTTGTGCTTCTCATTAGTCGACAAGGAAAAGTGAGGTTGACAAAATGGTATTCACCTTATACTCAGAAGGAAAGAACTAAGGTATGTTTTTGTATTTTTATTTTCTGCAAAATCTAATAGATGATGTCACCTTAGTTGTGCAACTTTTTTGATATGACTTGTTCAACTGGTGAGAATGAGAATATGAAGCAATTATTACTTTTTGTAGCCTTTTCACTTTGTTCTGCTAGTTTTTCCATTTAATTGTTGTAGATGTTTGTAAGTTTCAAGTGTTATAAAATATTTTTTTATACAATCAGGGTAGTGAATATGTATTTACTATTTAACTAACACAAGTACAGTACAAAACAAGAATTTTCCGTCAAGTATTATAAATCTTTTTTTTTTGGTACAACCAGGCCAGTTTATATATGTTTTACTATTTAATCACATGAGTATCAACGATTTTCTTTTCCTTTCCATTCTAGGTTTTCCTTTTCTGTCTAAGTCTCTAAGGGATAGTGAATTGTTATTATGCAGTTGGAACATGATGCTTATTATTTTCTGAAATTTGCTTTAAAAACAGTTAGCTGATGATTCCAAGGACTACGGTCTTGTACATGAACACATTCAAATGTATATGAATAGCGATGAAGGCAATATTATTCACTAGTGGATCTAAGATAGGCTTATTGTGTGTGTGTGAGTGGCAGGGGTGTTGGGGGGGTTGGTATTCCAAGGGGTGGAAGGTGTTAGCCTTGAAGTTAAGAAGTTTCAGGGTTTCTCCTTCGCAAAGGTTTAAGCAAGTGGCCAAAGATGCCTACTCTCATATTTTAGGAATGGGGCTTGCGCCCAAGAAGTGTGGGTGAGAGCTGTTAGGGTGGCTTTCCACTTATGGGGAAAGGATTCTTTTGAAAAGGTTGGGGACCCTTGTGGGGGACCTATGGCTATGGACAAAGAACACAAACCTTCATGGTACTTTGCAATGGGCTAGAATCCTGGCTAAATCTAATGGGAGATAGCTTTTGGCTACCATTCACATGGTGGTGGGGCTTTTGAGTTTTTCCATTCATCTGTGGTGGGAAAATCTATCATGGGTGATTTTGGTCAATCCTAAGAGGAATTGCACAGGACAGGAGGTCAGGGAGGATGTTGTGGGTCTCCACACGCTAGAAGGAGCCTAGTTTTGAATGGAGAGCTCCTTGAAAGGGACAGAGGTTATGTGTTGGATTTGGGGCAAAAGTCTTCCAATGACAAGGCCCCATCACCAGTGATAGCCAATGGTTTAGTTCCATGGAGGAGGCATGTTAAGGGCTCTTTAAAAGAATGCAAGGGCAATGGCTATTATGATCTCTAGTGAGAGTTTGGTTATAGATTTCTTGGAGAATCATTCTAGAAATGCAAAGTGTACAACCCTAGAATTGTACAGTAGGGAAGTGGCTTCAAGAAATGGTAGTCCCAGTCAAGATTCAATGGGAGATGTGGGCCTTTTGGATGTCTTTCAGGAAATTTGTCTCCTTTAGCAAGTTTTTGGGATTGCTAGTGGACGGTTTTGAGAAGGAAATGGTGACCCTGTTGAGTAAGTAGGATGTCAAAAAGGGCTATAGATTGGTGGCTTCAAGTGATAAGAGGAGGCCTTCCTCTTCATCTCTCTTTGATAGGGAGCTACAGACGGTTGAAGTACTCTCTTAATTACAGTCAATCAACTGGAGAATAGAGGAGGAGCCGAATGTATGGGTAGATGATGCTGAAGTGGGAAGAGAGAGTTGGAATTTGTTGGAAGTGGGTAGATGATACTGGAATCTGTCTCTTGGTTTATTTTAGGGCTAATGACAACTTCATGAGATAGAGTTTCAAGACTTCAATCAGCTAGTGATAAGAGGTTTGCTTGCAAGAAGGTCATACGGGACGTGTTGTTTTTCTATTTTCTTCTCATGCAACTATTGTCCTAATTTGTTTTTCATTAATTTTTAAATATTATATTTAATTATTCACATTAAGAGAATTAGTTTTTACTTTAAACTATAGAAGTTAACATAGTCTAATAGAATACTTTAAATTATAGATTAATTTAATACAAAATTTCATCACTTTCAACCATTATATTTAGTTATTTGAAAAAAAACAAAAGAATTATTTTAAGATTTTTTTTACTAAAAAAATTATTAAATTAATTAAAAATTAACTAGTGAGTTTTTTGGTTTTTTTTTTTTTTTTTTTTTGTTACTGCTTTAACTCTTCTGAAAAATTCTTTGAATGTTTGTAATTTTTTTTATATAAAATCTTTTCCTTTTTTGTATTTGGGTTTTTTAATTGTGTTTATTCATGATTAAAGAATAAAATTACACAATTTGGTGAACAATAACAAGGTTATCACTAACTATTTCTGATATTCATCCATGGTTATTATAATGCTTTCCCCCCTTAAGAAAAATTCCTGGCTCTGTCACTGATAGTATTGTTTGATAACTAATCTAGCATAAAGATTTACTGAGTGATGTGCGTTTCCAAAACTGTCTCAAACTTGAAATGGTACTGCTAACACCTTGTAAAGGTAATTCGAGAGCTCAGTGGCGTAATTCTGACCCGAGGTCCCAAGCTTTGCAACTTCGTGGAGTGGAGGGGATATAAAGTTGTCTACAAAAGGTGTGGGAAGATATTTCATTATCCATTTCGAAGTTCTTGACTGCATTCTTTTTTCTTTTTCTTTTTTCACTATGATCATATTTCCACTGTAAACAAAGTGATCATCTTTGGGAAAAGAATATACATCCTTGAAAATGCATGGCTGGTTTACTTCACGTGGATGCAGATATGCGAGCCTGTATTTCTGCATGTGCATTGACCAGGATGACAACGAATTGGAGGTCCTTGAAATAATCCACCATTATGTTGAGATACTGGACCGCTATTTTGGCAGTGTGAGCCTGCTAGTCCTTGAGTTAGTTAAGATTATACATCAGATTTACATAACATCTAAAACTGATTTTTTATGGTACTCTTCTCAACTTTCCTATTAGGTCTGTGAGCTGGATTTGATTTTTAATTTCCACAAGGTATGTCTCTTGAATCCACTTTATCTTTACAATTTTCTGATTCAATATTGATGTGGAGCTTCTTGTTTAATAATAGAAAATTTATGATCTTATGTACACTCGTTAAAGAAATGGGCCAAATATCCCTAGATGAAGTTGAATGGAGGAAATGGATTTGTAGATCATAGCCAAGTGTCAATCTATATAGGTGTAGTAATATTTTGTGGAGTTGTGCATTTTCATGTTTGTTTCTTGTGCACATTAATCTTTATCTAATAAATAAATTATGAATTTAGATAGTGTATTTCTGTGATTTTTTCATCACTTCCAAAAATGTCAAAGCTTGTAAAAGAAAATCCAAAATATTTTCCTGAACTCCCAAATCCTTGAAGCTGAAAACCATGTTCCATTACTTTGTCTTGAGATGAGGGATGCAGAAATGGTGCATTATACACTCTGTTCTTCCATTTCCATTTCCCTGATGGAGAAAATTTACCTTTGGATTTTTCTATTTCTTGTTCTCCAAAATCAAATTGCAGGATTGGGTTTCTCCTTTTTGCTAACTGCAGAGGTGAGTTCCTTTTTCTGTTTCCTTTTTGCCAACGTGCATTGGATATTCTCCACCTCTATCAACCAAAGTCTGTTTGCTGTTTCCTGAACGTCTCTGGTGTTATTTTTTTTCTTTTTAAAAAAGGGACTCCATATTTGCTCTTTAATTTATGGGCTTCTTCGAGGTTGGATATTTCTGGGTTTCTTTTGGTCTCCTCCTTCTTTGTGTCAAAAGCAGGTTGTGTTTTTTTTTCCTTGCTTTTTTAAGTTTCTTCAACTAAGAAGTGCTCTGTTCTTTTTTTATTTTTTATTTCCTCCCTACAGGCAAACAAGACAATTTTGTTGGTTTTTTCAGTTCCCTCACATCAAAACACTGCATTATACTTCCTCGCATTTGTTCTAATCTAAGTTAAGACAGTGTTGGGCTTTCTAAGTTTTCCTCACCCAGAATGCAGGTTTTTGTACCTTGGTCTCCAATTGGGTTGGATCTTGTACTTGTTAAATGAGAAATTAGTCCTTTGTTGGTCTCCACGGTGCAAACAGAGTTGGGTTTTCTCCATTTCTTTGTCCCCAATGCCAAAATGCAGATATGGGCTTTTAGCATTTCCATGTGTCTGGCATCACAGTGATGGACTTTCTGTCTTTACTGTGTTTTGCCTTTCTTTCTTTCTTTAATTTTATTTATTTATTTAGGTCATTTATCCCTTTAAGGTCAATACACTGCATTGAGTTTTTTTTTTTTTTTTTTGCCCTCTTGAGCTCTTTAGAAAGCATTCTTCAAAACAAATAGAACACATCTAGGACTCCAAGCACCAGCAAGAAATGAACAAGGTACAATACTATTGATATGTCAAATAAGACCTCTGCTGCTCTTAAAAAAAATGAGGAACAATGGCTTTTGCCGGCCTCTTGATAAGAAATATTATCATTTGCATCCCTATTACCTCAAAGATAGAGAAGTGGTAATATAACAAACCAACCCCCACTCAAAAAGGGGAAAAAAAAAAAAGCTGAGATATAAAAGAGAAAAAAAAGCTATTAGAAATACTTCAACAAAATCTTCCTATGTATCTTACAAGTGGATCGGGGAACATGACTTCTAGCTTCACCATCTCTGCTCCAGAAATCACTAAAAGAAGTATTAAAGATGATAGAGTAGTCTTAGAATTCACAAGTCTAATAACATAATAGTCCAAAGAGGATAATTGCTTACATCTTTAAGAAATTTTAAATGAATGTTCATTTCTGATTTGCTCATTCCATGGAAATCAGAATTATTTGTTGGAGGAAACAAATTTCAATCTTTGGGGATGGTATTGTCATTTTCAATAATGGAACATGACTATCAGTGTGTTATACCATTATTAACATTATTATTATTTCTTAACACCATCCTTATTGTTATTATTATTATTAGTATCAGGGATAAAAATTTTCTAACAGAAGACTTGGCAGGCTTATTATATATTGGATGAGCTTTTGATTGCTGGTGAACTTCAAGAGTCGAGCAAGAAGACAGTTGCACGGCTGATAGCTGCACAGGTATGGTCCTTCCCAGATGCAACTTGCTTAAATACCAACCAAAATGTTGGTGCTGAATGGGCTTGAGTTTTTGTTGCAGGATTCGTTGGTGGAGACTGCTAAAGAGGAGGCCAGTTCAATAAGCAATATAATTGCTCAAGCCACCAAATAAGATCTATATTTAAATGAGTTGGTTTGTATACTCCCTTGGTTGGCAGTGTTCAATATGATACAATCTCTCATTTTGTTTCTTTAATTCCGTGCTCACGCCATCATATTTTTTGTTGTAAAAAATAAAAAATTGTTTTCTATTTTTAAAAACAAAATAGTATTTTTGTTTCTGGTTGTCAAATATGTTTTTCTATTGAGTGGTAGAAAATTGTTCCTATAAACAATTATCTAACATGGTCTTAATTTCTTTTTGATTTTATGAGAAGTGTAGTCCTAGTAAGTGACACATGGTCTTGGATTTGAATCCTATCATTAATGATACCTTAAATTTACTAAATGTTAGTTGTGGCAGGGTGGTGAGCACTCTAAAATTTGGGTTCTCATGGAGAGTCTTAAGGGTTTTCCCATAGAAGGTTCTTCGGTTATCCTGTCATTTGTCTATCCTTGTTTGGTTGTTCTGTACTAAGTTTAGTTGGTTTTATTTTATGGGTGATGCCTTTAAATTCAAAATAACATTTTTCTTCCATCCAAGCCATTGGTTTTATATTGTGATTTTAGTATAAATAAATTTACCTATTTTCATATGATGCCTCAATATCCTCAAGACAAATGAAAAGCAACTAAGGCAAGGATATGTGGCAAGCCAAGAGTAGAAGATTAATAATATATGATAAACATATGGCGAAGAAAGCTAAAGCTATGGTTATGAGGGAGAAAAAATTGATGGTGATCAAAAGCTATCAAGAGAGAGCACATCATCTTTGAATTTAGGTGATTAATGGGATAATGTTGTTAAATTCATACACTTTTATATATATATATATATATATATATATATATATAATTATCTTTATGTTTGGTTAAATTTGAATACATTTTTTTACTATAAAATTATCTTTATATTTGGTTTGAGGAAAATGATAAAAAAATAAAATAAAATAAAAAATTCTCATATTTGATTTTGCTATAAAAAAAATATATTAAAAAAAATCATATATAATTAAATAGTTAGAAACTTATAAAATTCTAAATTATTTAATTTTCATATATATATATATAAGTTAAAATAATTACAATGAGTTTGAAGTTAATTTTTAATTTTTTTTTCTTTCATATTTCCTCGAACCAAACATAGCATATTGATTTTATATTGTATGTGATTTGCACATCCAATTTATGCAATCTTTGACGTCTTGATAAGCACCAAACACGATGATGAGAACTAGAGAGTTATGACAAAAGTATAAAACATATGAAGCCTTTTATCCTTTGGCCAATCTTAATTTTATTTGTTTTTATTTTTTCTTTTATAAAATGAAAAAAAATAAAAAATATTGAATTTATTAAAAAATAGTTAGAGCAAAAATAAAAAATATTAATATATAAATTGTCAAAATAAAAATTATATGTATAAAAAAAAAGTTAAACAAAAATTAATAGATGTTAAAAAGTGCCTCATATTAACAAGTAGAAACCGAATTTTGAAACTTTCCCTTCCTGGTAGAATTTTTTTTGTTTAAAAAAAAAAAAATTATAACAGGATTTTATATTGACAGGAGTTCTAATTGAGATATATTTTGGTAGCCCACAATCCCAATCCAATTACAATATTATCCATTGCATTAAAGCTAGGGTTTCCAGAACCATTGCATTAAAGCCTAGGGTTTTGTGGTTCCATTATACCTTAATCAAAGCCAAAACATCTTCTTCTGATTCTTCCAGCTTATTAAGAAAGTTGTTATGGCTTTAGGTTGGGAATCGCTTCCAGAGGCCCTTTTGGCTTCAATATTAGATAATCTAGTCCCCATTGCAGACTGTATCAGGTTCAGTGCAGTTTGCAGGGCATGGCGATGCGTTGCGGTCGAGAATTTCCGGCGGATACGTAGAAGCAGTAGATATGGTCGTCTTCAACAACAGCAACTTCCATTACTGATGCTTCCCGCCGAAAACAGCAGGAGGCAGAGGCGCAGTTTATACAGTGTGACCCAGACAAGGATTTTTGATTTCCAGTTACCTGTTCCTTATAACGTGAGGTTTTGCGGTTCTTCCCATGGGTGGTTGATTATGGTGGATGATGCTTTCAAGGTAACCTTATTCAACCCATTCACTGGTGAAATCATCAATCTTCCTCCTATTAGGAGATTAGCATTCGAAAAGCGATTTCGAGAAGAAATCAGTGAAATAATGTATAAAGGAGAGGAATATGAAAGACAACTGAGAGAAGAATATGGTGAAGAATTAAATATCGAAGAAGAAGAAGACGACGACGACGACGAAGAAGAAGATGTGGAAGAGGAGGAGGAAGAGGAGGAAGATGGTGGAGTAGATGACGTGAAGGAAGAAACCATTGAGCGCCGTAGTGAGTATTCCATTCTAAAGGCTGTATTGTCCGCAGATCCTAGTGTAAATCCAAAGGAATATGTGCTGATGGTCATATATGGTTTAGAGCAGCGGCTAGCATTCATCAAATCGGACGATAAAGACTGGACTTATCTTGACGGTAGAACTTGTTGCTTTGAGGATCATGACAAAACAGATTCCCCTCCTCCTGCCAGCCTGCTATGGCATATGACTGACATTATTTTCTACAAGCAACGATTCTATGCGCTCTATTGTATGGGTCAACTTTTATCTTGCCATATCGATACCAGTACTGGTTTCAAAGTGAAAAAGATAACTCCACAGGATGGTTTGGGTCTTACCTTTGGTAAGGCCTATTTGGTTGAGTCCTTTGAAGGAGGAGACATCTTGAGGGTTTTAAGAAGATATGGTAAGAACAAAATGACTATTGGGTTTAAGATTTATAAACTAGTGGATGATTATGGAGATCCGGAGTGGATTGAAGTAAAGAGCTTAGGTGACTTTGCCTTGTTCTTGGGAGAGAATCATTCTATCTCGGTTTCAGCTTCCAATTACCCTGGATGTGAACCAAATTCCATATACTTTTGTGGGGATCATACTCGCTGCTCGCATAGGAGACGGAAGGGCCCTTATGATATTGGTGTATTCAACTTAGAAAATGGAGGAGTTGTAGAGAGTTACACGTTTGATGCTATACAGGGGTCAATGCCACCACCCATTTGGATTTTGCCAACATTCATGTGAAGCCAATTCAGCATATCAGTTGTTTCCCAGGCAGACATGGATGTTACAAGCTAATTTCATCTATTTATATATTATTGTTTTATGTGATATTGCATGATACTTGATTTGAGTAACTTCAAGATGAGATCTTGGCTAAATAAATTTTTTATTTCTCTTACACGTATCAGTATCCTATTTGATAATAGGTGGAGGCATGGTACCGAAAAGTTGATTTGATTTTCATTACCTGAGTAATGAACCGTGAATCAGTAATTTTTTTTTGTTCAATGATCGATCCAATTTTTAAAACATTTATTTAACCCTCCGTTGAAAGTGTCATGTGGGCTTAGAGTCGCATAACTTACCCAATGACTCCCAATACTACACAAGTTGTTTTTGTGTATTTCAATGTTATTTTCGTGTGTTTCAATTAATTATATGTTGATTAGCAGTAAGGTGGAGTAGAAACCCGAAAAAACCCATCAAATCTATCTAATCTAATTAAAACTAATCAAATTAATTTATCTTTTGATTTATTTGTCTCCTAACCAATAAAAACATATAAGACAATTCTATTCAATATTTGATGCGGTTTTTTTCATTATTATTAGATTATGATCAAATTAATTTTTAAATGCATTTATTATATTTTGGACTAAAAAAAAATTAAATATATTTAAACTCAAATTCAACTTGGTTTCAATTACTTCAAAAAATAGATTTGATTTAAGGCCAAAATTAATTCACGTCCAACTAATTAGATAACCAAATTGACCTTGAATAAGTTTTTGGTTTGATTCAATTTATTCATCACTAAAAGATTGATTTGGCTTTTTTTTTTTTTTTCTCAAAAAAGAGTTTAAATCACACCTTTCTATGGCTAAAAAATTGTTATTAGAGCCAAAATTTTATGTGGAGTTGTCATCATTTTCATATTGTATAAGTAGTTAAAGATACCATTATAATTGTTCATCACACTTAGGAAATTTAAATAATTCATACTTTATAAGCATTTCATAATACCATCATAATTATTCAAGGAATTTCAAAAACAAACAAGTTTTAGACTTGTTTCAATTGGAAATTAATAACAATAATTATTTTAATTCTTTCCCAACACTAATTTTTCTATTCTAATCTTTTATTTTTATTTTTAAAAAAAAAGGTTTTTTACTCAATTTTTACTTTTAGATACAATCTAGAAATTGTCTTTTTTTAGTTTAAATTTTCTCAAATTCCCCTTCTTTTAAGTAATAAATTCTAATAAAAATATTTGTAATAGTATTCCTATGTTATATTAGGAGATAAAATAGACGCCTAAATTTTTTTATATTTAATATAAATTTTTTTCATCTTTTAGAGTTTAAAATTGGGATGTATTGAGGTCCTAATTCCTACTTTATTTTATAAAATATATATATTTTAAATATTGAATTTATGAAGAACCTATAAAAAAAATCAAGCAAAAAAATATTAATATTGTAATTGTCATAGTCAAAATTTATATGGAAAAAGAAAAAAAATTAAACTAAAATTAATTAATACATGATAATTTAGGTGCTAAAATTATTTATAAATACTAAAGCAATGAGAATTAAATTAAGAAAAAAAAAAGACAAATACAAAGTAACTTTAAATTTTAATAAGGAAAATAAATTTAGAAAAATTTAGTTTTTTGGGACTATATTTTTAACTTAAATTGTTTTTATCTTGGAGGATTTTGAATGATTTTTAACCAATAAGTAGGTGAATTATTTTATTGGTGTTAAGTTATTACACTAAGCGAATGAATTGAGGCCATTTTTTATTGAAAGTATAAATGTTTGAAAAACTAATGAGAATTAGAATGAGATTGTATATCAAAAGTGATAAGATTTTTTTAGTAAGATACAATTATGATTGAAGGAGAAGGAAAGGAGAAGTCTAGATAATAAAAGTTTACTAGTTTAGGTTTCCAAATACAAATCATGGTTGGATTAATAAAAGCAGGATTTATACATTCCAAATTATTTACCCATTTCCTCTTCAACTATTGGATTGTGAATCTTAAATTAGTTTTATTATGGTTTGCTCGGGATTTTGGAGGTCAAGCCATTTAGTCAACTCCTAGGGATTGAGTTTCTAATTGAGAGATTTTTTTATAATTTCACCATTATAACCCTTCTTGTTTTATTAATAGATTGTTGAATGTTAGTGTATCCCGTATTCTTAGGAATTACATTGATTGTCAAACCACATTAAAAATATCATGTTCTTCTTTATTTTTTGTTCGTATGATTTGGTTAACATCTTTTTCATCCTTGAAAAATCAACTATAGCCTCCCGTTCAGGTTGAGGACAACTCCCAAACGGGCTTTTACATTTAATATTAGAATATGTAGTCCCCATCAATGGACATATCAAGTTTAGCACCGTGTGCAACCAATGGAGATTTGAAGTCTAAACCTATATTTGGTTTTATAAAGGTGTAAAAAAAAAATAAATAAATAAAAAAGAAAATAAAAAATAGATTTAAAGTTAATAAATTATTTTAAATTTATTTAATTTATTTTAAGTCTTTAATTAAAGATTAAATAATTTAAAAATATATAAAATTTTAATTATACTTATTTTCTTCTATATTTTCTCATAGTACAACTAAGAGAAAATAACTTCTTTTAAATAATTTTTTTCTTTCTTTAATACTTTTCCGAAGCCTAACATAAGGTTTAAAAAACTAATGAGAGAATGAGGTTCTAGATTATAAGGATTGCAAATTAAAATTAATTAAAACTTAATAATTGGAAAAAAGAAGTGTTAGAAAGTATGATTTTTATTTTTTTTAATAAATAAAAAATTCATTAATACTTTCCTGATAAAAAATATTCTTGTAAAAGAGTTTATAATGGAAATATTTCTTTTTTATGAATTGATAATTACATAATTAGTTTTTTTATATGAAATCTAATTTTAAAAAATTGTATATCTATGGTAAGAGATTTTGAATAAATAAATAAATATAAATAAAAAATAACAATAAATTTTAATAAGGAAAATAATTTATTTTATTAGGAAGAAGTTTACCAATTTAGGTTTGGAGTTGGATTAATAAGTAGTATCTCGTCTTCTCTTCTTCATCCTTGTCTTCTTCATCTTTGGAGAAACGAGTATGGCTTCAGTTTCTGGTTGGGGGCAACTCCCGGACAGGATTTTACACTCAATACTAGAGTATATGGTCCCCACTGATGAGCGTGTCAAGTTCAGCGCCGTGTGCAGCCGATGGAGACGAGCTGCACGGGAGCATTGCCGTGAGCATACAAGCACACCTCCATTACTCCTGTTTCCCACTCCAGATAACAGTGGGCGAAGGCGTAGTTTGTACAATGTCACCCGCAAAACCCTATGTCAATCCCAGTTATGGGACGAAGAAGATTCGGAGGAAGAATATAGCGAATCGGACGAAGAAGATTGGAAAGAAGGAGAGGAGGAGGAAGAGATCATTGATTCAGAAGAAAGGGAGGCTTTTGAACGAAGGAAGAGAGAAACCGTGACCGATTTTTCCATCCAGAAGGGGGTGCTATTTATGGATCCTGAACGAAATCCAAACGACTATGTACTCATGGTCGTATATGGTTCTAAGGAAAGTCTAGCATTCATTAAATAAGGAGATAAAGATTTATGATGGCTATTGATAAAAAATGAGTGATCAACTTATTTGATCCCTATTTTTGCATCATTGAATAATTTATTAATTTTTAATCTATTTTTAATTTTTATTTACTTTTATTTTATTTTTTGTGTTCCTTTGAGTTTCTCCGAGCCTAACATAGTGTATTGGTTTTATGTTATATGATCTACACAATTAGAATGTATGCAAACTTTGGCGTCTCTTAAAATTTTTTAAAATATTGTAAACCAAGATAAGAATAAATTTAGACTTTGTTTGGTAATTGTGTTTGAAAATGGTTTTTTGTTACCTGGAAAAAAAACAAAAAAACATATTTAGTAATCAAAAATTAGAAAAATGGTGTTTTGTTCTTGAAAATAGAAAATAAGGTATTTTTAGATAATGTCTTTTAGTTATTTTTAATCATTTTTGGATTTTTTTTTTAAAAAAATTCATACAAATATGGAGAATGATTAAAAAATAAAGCACACGGAGCCTTTGAAGGGTCATGTTTATAAAATTGAAAATTAAGTATCAAAAAGCCTTAAGATATGTTTGTTTTCTTGTCTTCAATAACAAATAAAAAAACATGTTTGACAACTTTTTAATAAATACAATTTTTTGTTCTTAAAAATAAAAAATAAAAAAAGATTATTTTTTAAGAACATATTTTAGTTATTTGTTGTTGTTTTTACCTGTATTTTTAAGATTATTTCAAAAAACAATTATACAAGAATATATTTTAGTTATTTTTAATTATTTTACTTTTTTTTTAGGTTATCTTAAAAAATAATCATACTAGAGAATGATTGAAAATAAAGCATTATAGATAAATTTTATTTTTTAAAAAAATTTAAAATATAGAAAATAGATAAGAACATTTTAATCTCTAAATAGACTTTTGTTTTAAAAAAATATTATATAACAATTCTTAAAAACATTTTTTAAAGCTGTTTTTAAAAAATAGTCCCAGAGCAAACCTTAATGTTTTTTTGGTTCTTGTTTTCTATTTAATTATTTTATATAAGATACAATAACCCGTAACTAACATACTTTATAAAAACTAAGGCATAATAAAATTTTAACTATCTCAAAATTTAAATTTTCTAAAAGTGAATTTAAAAAATATAAGGTAAATTTAAATTTTTTGTACAAGATGTACTTTTATATAAATGTTTGTTATTTTAAAAACAAAAAAGGAAGCATATCTAAACATATACTTAGTGTGGAATTATAAGTGTTGTTGAATCAATAGAAGCCAAAAGTGTTTGGGATATTATCTTAAGTTTAAGCACCGAATTTAATTGAATTATTTGTCAAAGAAAACAATTGAAATACGAGAATAAATTTATTTTATAAATTTAGCATTATACTTATTATATGACATCCTTAAATTTAAGTATGATATATAAGGTACTTATTACTTAATAACTTATGTTAACTTTAAGTTAAATTATATTTAATTATTAAGGTTGTTTAATAAAATTAACTTAAAATTTATTATAAATTATCAAATTGACATATTTATCCTCATAAATCATAATTAGAACAAAGAAGGTCGAGTAACAATAGAGTTCGTAGAATAGAAAAAGAGATCGCAGAAGTAATTAAGGTAAATGAAGGTAAAAATATAAAATATAAATATACACTTAAAAATAAATTAATTATTTTTACTTATTACTTAAAATTATTTTTTTACTTTAAGTCACTAAATATACTTAATATACTTAATGACTTAAATTAAGTTATTAAATTGATTTATCAAACATCCACATAATATCTCATTGATATTATATGACACCGTTATTTTATTATCACTTCTATTTTGTAGAAATATAACAATTATTTTTTAACTATCATTTATATATATTTTTTTTAAATCTAATTTATTATAATATACTCTTTTAATATTTTAATTAAATATTTGCCTACTTCTATTTCTCTTGATTTCAAGCCTATTGACCCCATCTTCATAATTTGAGAACACAAATATGGAAAGTTAATGGCATGGAAAATTTGCTTTAAAAGGGAGCGTTTGGCCCGCCAGAACGTAGATTTGAAAACCAAAAACCTAACGGCTACTTCCCCGAAACTTAAACCTCTCTCCATCTCCTTCTGTCGCACGCTTCTCATCCTCTCTCACAAACCGCTCTTCCCACCTTCTCTGCATCTAACGTCTTCACAGCCATCTATGGCTTCAATTTCATCAAATTATGTCAAAGCTGATTCGAGTTCGTGGAACCCAAGTCGGAAATTTCGGATAGTCGGGAAAATCAGGGGTTTTACAGATCTTGAATCTCAATCCTCTATTGGGTTATCGGGGCCGTGGATTTCGGTTCGCAAGCCTAATGGAGAATTCTCTGAGAGTGTGACTCTGTCCTTCGGAGACCACCCCACCAGGTATTCCACTTTTGTGTTTTAATGATGATTGTTTCTTGGAAATTCAAATGACTGAGATTTTTTAACTTCAAGAACGTGAATTTTTCTGATTTTTCAATTTCTTGTTTTTCTTTTAGTTGTTTCTTGTTTAGCTTGAAAAAGGCTTTTGCTTTCCTGTGAGCCCCATTTGAAAATTATTATTATTATCATTATTTTCAATGAGCTTAAATCTAGCATTTGCATAGGATTAGGGTTTATGTTGTTTCAAGACTTGTGTTCTAGGTTAGCCTAGGTTT
The DNA here is from genome assembly GCA_030254885.1 of Vitis rotundifolia. Taxonomy (NCBI): domain Eukaryota; kingdom Viridiplantae; phylum Streptophyta; class Magnoliopsida; order Vitales; family Vitaceae; genus Vitis; species Vitis rotundifolia. The sequence continues at coordinate 16,914,274 of CM058166.1, forward strand.
AATTCATTTGGATTGGATGTTGAGTTTTTCTTAGTATTTCCTCTGTTTTCCCACCAACCAAAGATTTAGGGATATAAAGATTATTTCCTTTTTGTTTGCAGTCGCAAGGAATCTTATGAGATAGATTATTGCTATGCACAAGATGAAGACAATGGCCTAATCTTCTCAAGAGAGATCAAACCTATGATTTCAAGGGTTTTCAATGGTCACACTGCATCTGTTATTGCATATGGAGCTAGAGGTAGTGGAAAGACATACACAATTCAGGTGAGTTTTTTGTTGTATCTTATTGTTCTTGTTGTGTTCTTGATTTTTATTTACACAGGAAATTCCACAAGAAGTTGTTTAATAAATTGTTACATGTTTGAAGGGTTCTGATGAGAAACCGGGTTTAGCAGCACTAGCCATGACTGAACTTCTACAGATGGCTGGGGAAATTGGGAAATCAGTTTCTATATCTTCCTTTGAGGTTTACCAAGACCATATTTATGATCTCTTGGATCCAAAACGGCCACCGGTTTTGGTATTGGAGGATGCTCAAGGCAAAATTCAACTTAAAGGGCTTTCTCAGGCATGTTTTATAGTGTGTTCATATATTTAAGAAAACTACAAGGATTGGTTTTTGTTGAAAATTTTCTGTGACATTTCTTTTCTTTCATGCTTTTTGGTTTATTTTAGGCTCCTGTGAACTCCATTTCAGAATTCTACAGATTATATTTTAATGGGCTTGGTTCACGTAAACCAGCTCAGAAGATACCAACCGAACTCCCTCGTAGGAGCCACAAGGGCTTAATGGTATATGTGTCATCTCAGAACTCGGAAACTAGCCTCGTGGGCAAAATGAATTTTGTCGATTTGGCAGGTTCTAGCCTATTATCTGCATCCTTAATATGCATATATCTTCTTTAGCAAATTCTTGTTATGATAATATAAATTGTTTTTAATTTTTCTTTTATCTTTTTGTTGATGCCAAAATTTTCAGGTTATGAGGACACCAGAAGGAAGAGTGTTGATGGTCCCAACCTTATGGAGAATACAAAAATTAACAAGTCCTTATATGCCTTGCAGAATGTTGTTTATGCTTTGAGTGTCAATGAAAGCCATGTTCCATACCGAGAAAGCAAACTAACTCGCATGTTGCAGGATTCCCTTGGAGGGATGAACCAAATTTTGATGGTTACTTGCTTGGTAAGGCTTATGCTGTTTTTACTCTTTAGTTTATGAGGTTTTCTAGTTTTTGGTTTGTTGAACATCTTTTCAGTTGTTGTAACATTTAATCTCTTTGATGTAGAATCCATCTTTTTGCCAAGACACCATTTACTCTGTAAGTTTAGCTTCTCGGTCGTATCAACGGGCTTTAACAAATTCCACAAAGAAAATCAAAAGTTCAGCAAAACCAACAGGGCTTTCTGCATTGAAGAATGGAAAACCCACTGGTGTTTCTTCTACCGTAAAGAAACAAACCAGCTCCCAAGTGCATTTCTCTGATAAGAAAGCCAATTTTACAGATTCTAAAGTGAAAGGAAGGTATGTACTCAAGGTTATACATACTTCACATTGAACCAAAATATAATTTTCATTTTTGTATGCAAATGAAATTTTGTTTCTTTTTTTCATTTGAAGGAAACTATTCAAGGAAGCAAATTATTCTATCAGTTCTGAGAAGGTACCTGATCTATTACTTTGTGAAATATCAAGTAGTCACTTTTGTTCTTTACTTTAGCAACCCTGTCCCAAAAATGAAAATAAACAACCTAAATGCATATGAAATCATAGATGACCTTTTGTGCGACGAATATACTTTATTTCTGGAAAATTGTACAGCAATAGATTTGGAAATAATGTTCTGTTATGTGGTTTTCCAACCTTCAATAAGGCCTTTTAGAATTCAATGCAGGCGGATTCCTCGTCAAGCATTGCTTCAGTTATTGAACCTTCTTTACAGGAAGAGGTACAGTAGTGGAGAAATTCTTTATTTGGTAAATTGAAATATTACTAGAGAAAGCTTTCTGAGTGGTAATACCATCATTATTTGTAGGTGAAGTCCATTTCAGATGTCTCTTTAGCCACAGTACCTTCAGAAGAGGTAAGATTGGTTCCAATTTTTGCTAGTATTACAATTTTGTAACAGTGTGAGTTAAGTTTATTTATAATTAAATTTGTTTATAATAAAAAAAATGCAGGAAATTTCATTATCAGTTGCTGTTACAGATACAGAACCTGTTTTTGTAGAAGAAAAGGTAATGAACTATTCAGTGTGAATACCAATGAGATTAAGACAAGATCACAGCCATAAGGTTTAACCAATTTGAACAATTTTAACAATTGGAAGAACTCTTCATAATAATTTTTTTGTTTTCTTCTTTGGAGGTTTCTGCATACCATGATAATAACAATCATCCTGAAGGTACTCCTGGGAATAGCAGCACGACATTGGCTTTGATTGAAGAAGGTAGATAGCCTCTGAAGCTGGAAACTCATTGACAAAAATAAGGATATGCTAACATAATTTTATTTTTCATTTTAAATCACAGGTCACCATATAATAGAAGAAAAAGAGAACAAAAGCTTATCTGCAAATGGAAATGGATCGCCACCACTAAGTGCCAGATTACGAGAATTATCGAATAACCTGAAATCTCTCTATTCTTCAACTCAAGTATGCATAAAGCTCCCTGAGAATGATACTTCCTCTACTAACCAAGCTTCTGCTTTGGTGGAACCAAAAACTCCGGCCGTCGAAAAAAATTTGAGGGGGAATGATAAATGGGAGGTTGCAAACATTAGTAGTCCTTGGGAAGCACTCCACATGCACAGTTCTAGAATGAAGGTATGTCAAATGCATTCTCCTTCTGTATTTTGATATCAAACTCTTATCAATTTCAACTTTATTTGATTACTGCAGAAGTCACTTGTTGAAGAAACCCTCAAGTTTTTGAACAGTGCTAACAAGTGAGTAAATGCTTCTTCTTTAGTTACATTGATCATCACTTCCAACCATGCCTGTAACCATTGTTGTTTACATATATGCTTCTTTTTATTAATCATCAGTATTTTAGCTTTTGGATCTCAATCTATTCTCCTTCATCTTTTTTTTGTTACTTTATGTGATTTTTATGTATCATCAATATTTTAGCTTTATGGTCAAAGGGGTTCTTTCCTTTATCTATTCTAATTTCTATTTTCTAGTCTCCTGTCCTCAGAACTGAAACAATCTTCTTAAATCAACATCCATGGAGTAAAAAGCCTTCTCTAGTTCTCTTATCGAGGAACCTGACCCACTAATCACTAGGAGAGATGTTGAGAAAAGCTGCTATACCTATGTAACCTATGAATTTACAAAAATCATTAATCCATAGGACTTTTTACAAACGAAATTGGTGATCTATTTTTCAATCATGCACTGTTGTTGCTAAAAATTGCAAGTTCTAGGATTAGCATAGTCAACCTTGTTAAAATACACTTCACTTTAACACATTTCCATTGTCCAATCTTAATGTCAACATGTATTTCCATAAGGCAGGTAATCCTAATTATAATCTCACAACAATGATCTCAAGCAATAAAATTAGCTTTCATGTTTGCATTCTTTGTTTCAACTCCACCCTTAATAAGCTAATGTTGTTGTTCCTTTCTTTTCCGTTATTCACAGGGAGGAGTTGAAAGGACTAAAGGTGAGAATTTCTTTTAATATTTCAATATCAATGTAGCTTCCTACTCTTACATTCATCTGTTAGAAATCCTGAGTTTTTGTATTTGTGCAGGGTATTGGAGAGAAAAGATCTACATACATTCTCGAACTTCGTCAAGAATCCCCTGAACCTTTCAAGAGTGTAAGCTCTTTTTATGAGAAAATAAGAATATTTTGTGGAAAACAATGTTTTTTCAGTTGCCTTTTTGTTTACATTAGTCTTTTTCCTATATTTCTATGATTTATATTGTAACCAATATTTTGGTTTGACAGCTGGATGACTTAAAAGACATTGGTCTTTCAGAAAAGCAGGTATTTTTTTCTATCTTCTGCACTACTTTATTTTTCAATCTTTCTAAAACTATGCTTGGTTCTTAGAAAGTTTGAAGGAAAGAAAATAGAGATAAAAATATAAGGAAAATGTAAGGGGAAAAAAAAATTTCATGCTTGGTTGTCAAGGGAAAGTTAATGAAAAGAAAAATTATTGAGAATGCATTTTCTCTGAAAAGAAGGGGGTGGGCAGGAGGGGTGGAGGCCAAAAGGTTTTCCTCAATAATTTTTCTAGCAAGTTGAATTTGACCAAATGCTAACCATAGCCAATCCCAATGGATGAATAGTAAGCCATAACTGGTTAAACATACCTTTGTTTCAAGATAGCCAGTTGCTTATACTGACCAGCTTTGGTGATATAAGGTTGTCTCATAAACCTCAACCCAAATACAGATCCCTTTCCTATGCCCATGAATGCACAGACCTAGCTTGTCGCTGGTCACACAGTTTGGCTTGGTTCCTATATCAAGCATTTATGGTCATGCTGGAATTATTTTTTAAGAGATGATATGATTTTGAATTTGTTTGCCTGAATTATGATTGTAATTGTGGGTAACATTCAATGGAAACTAGCACTATGATTGTTTTGCTTCTTTGTACAGATAAAAGGAATGATGAAAAAGGTAGTCGAAGAGGTTTTGAATTAGCCTGATTCAGAATCAACTACAGTCAGCGTTGTTGAAGATTTTCTGTACCAGAAAACTCACCATGGCAACATGAAGTTGCCATGTGAATCCTTTGAAGTATATGTCAACTGGTGGACTTAGCCTTCTATGTAGACCTTGTACTTTAAAGTACGACAACAATGTACTCTGCCAATCTGCTTGATTTTGTTTGTTCATTTTTTTTTTCTTTTTGGAATCAAATACTTCATTTCGAATGTAAACTATGATTACATTGAGAATCTTTGTTTATTAGTCAATGCATCTATGGTTTGAATAACCCTGCAGTGTTGAAATGTTTGAATGATTTTATTTTTTCTTTATTGAACTGTTTCTCCTATTTTCACATAGAAATGATGTTTCTGAAATTGCTATATACATGTTGATATAATTACATGAATTGAATTGAATTTAGTTGGCCCGATATCATCCATACCGGAAAACACATTGATGAGCAGTTGACAAACACAGTTACTCCATAGACAAATAACAAAATCAAAAAAAAAAAAAAAAATGAGGGAAGAAAAATAAAAGAACAGTAAGATAGAAATTAAGAAGAGCAGCAAAAGAACAAAGTAACATGAGGAAATTGTAACGAGCTCAGTAGAAGGCTATATAATCACATGTCAGACACTCTAATGAAGCAAGGCTTGCATTTCTGGGAGCATCCTTCTTACATTCCCAACTCTAGTGTTTGTGTTACTAGCAGGGTTCACCTTGAGGGCTCGCCATGGCCAACACACATGCCTAACCCTAAGGCGGTTCCGATCCCTGCTCTCTGCTTCTTCTAATTGTCTTGTGAGCTCCTCGATCCTCTCACGCAGCTCTGCAGCCCTGCTGTCAACTAGCTGAAGAGACCTCTCTGCTGCTGCCTGGGCAGCCATGGCAGCAGCTGCAAGGTCTTCTTTCAGCTTCAACTTTCCATTTGATATGTCCAAAGCCGTCTTTGTCTTCTCCAACTCTTGTTTCAGAATTAGAGTCTGAAGAGACAGTAACTATGTTAACATTTTAAGTTCGATTGCTGATAAATTTAAGAAACAATTCTGTCAAAGAGATCCATAAACTTTTACCACTTTATCACGTTCTTCAACAACAGTTTTTCCTGCTTCCACTTCTAATTCACAAGCATCCCTCCATCTAGCAACCTCTTCTTCGGTTTCTTTTATTTCCAAGAGGAGTTCTTCAACCTTACAGAAAAACAAAAGAAATAGAAGGGTAATGAGGAATAATAAAACACAGAAAGAGAGTAGCCATCTCAGTCATTTCCCAGACAAATAATTACATTTTGAGCAAGCACCATCTCTCTGTCTTCCAACTCCTTTATGTACAATGTGTTTTCTGCAATTTTCTGAGCTTGTTTCTCTGTAAGACTCTGAAGGCGCTCGGTGTCTGACCTGGCATAGAATAGCTGATTAAAAATCAACAGCCACATAGATCCAAAATCAACAAAGGAGTTCTATAGTATGCCATTTGCATTCCCCTGCAAATCCCAGGGACTGATACCTAGATTCCTCCAAAGATCTCCTCAATTGTGTGATTTCTTGTCGTAGATTCTTCATTATCCTTTCCACAGTTGAGGCCTGGTAAGAACGATCAAACAAATCAGACAAGTGGTTCGAAAAAATAACAAGTTTGATGCATCCATCCATTTTCAGTCCTGCCCTACAGCTGATCCTGATCTTGGTTTTTTAATCCAAAAACATAACCACACTAAGGCTTTCTAATTCAAGCAAATGACTGAACACATCCACCAGCTCTGTCATTGCTGCAGACACTTCTAAGGTAGAAGATTCTCGGCTCATGTAGGTCATATGAAGAACAGTCAGATTATTAGCAGTATTTCTTCAAGATAGCTCGAAAGTACCTAGAAAGCCAATTCCCTTTGATGCATTTTCTCCCACCAATACTAATAACAATGTAGTTATAATGTTTCAGAGCCGAGTTTCTTCTTTCTTCGTCTTTCTCTCCATTTTTCTTTCTTGAAAAAACCAAAACTAGTTCCATAATACAGAATTGATTGTTTAAGTTTCTTTCGGCAATTCAGTTCTAGAAATAATTCTAATTTAATTGTCACTGGAACTGATGAATCAATACAATGTTCAAGGCATCAACATAAGCTAATGTCTTACCTAGAAAAAATATATACATGAAGCTACTTGGAATTTCAAACTGTAAAGGAAAGAGAATGAGAGCAATACCAGACTAACAACCTCCTCTTCACATTCACTACTATCTGACTTAGTGCCTGCATTTGACCCCAAATTTTCGACGGGTACTTCATTTGGAGCACTGCCCATCATGAACCCAAACCCCACCTTCTGCAGTCCTCGCTCGGCAATCTGCAAAAGGGCAACTCTCTTCTGCTCACTATTCCCCTTCAACCTATTAAGACTCTTCTCCACCACGTCTTTTTCCACCAGTGCAATCCTCAGTAAACTGTTGATATCTCGATTCTCCTCTGTCAAACTCACCACACTGTTCTCCAATTCCCTCTTCTCCTTCTTCCTCATTCCTTGGTACTCACTCACTTTCGACTCCACCATACTTGCCAGCATCCACACCGCCTTTATTGCCTCTACAGAAGGCCTCAGTTCTTCATCTGAAACCACTTCTTCGCTTTTCTCAATGACAATCCCTGCTTTTTCTTCATCGAGACTATCAATTACCCTTGTTAAGCTTTCCTTGATAGTCTCCAATGAGCCCAAGTTCTCCAACAGAATCTTTTCCCTCTCCTTTTTCTCACCCAACAGTTCTTCAACCCGGGTTTGAAGTTTTTCCTGCTCTATCATGCCCTCATCGATTTTCTTCCCTAATGCATCTTCACAATCCCTAAGAGAAGCCTCAACCACACTAAGCTTATCGCGGAGACTGTCTCTTTCCCGCGAAACTTCTTCAATTTCCTTCACTAGATCCACGTTTCGCTTCAGAATTTCATCCCTCTGAGTCCGGATTTCAGCTAAATTTTCCTCCACTGCAGTGGATTTCGATAAAAGGGTCTGGTAGGAAGAATTAAGAGCTTCAAGCTCAGCAACAAGAGCATCATTTCCGGTGCGAAGGTCATCGATGAGTTCTTGGTTGATTGAGGAATCATCCTGGCCACTGGCTTGATCTTGGGGAGGTGCTTCTGTGGTCTCCATGATCCATTTAGAATGAGATATTCAGAGGAGTAGATGTTGAAGAACTAGGAGGTGAGAGTTTGAAGATACCTACCAGTCAAAAACTGGAGGGAAAGGCAGTTAGGTGGGCATGACAAGGAATTGATATCACCAATTTTTAGGCTTTGGTTTTGAGATGAGGCAACCTTGAGCAGACACGTGTTATTTCCAAGTATATAAATGTAATTATCAAGGTCTTTGTCGAATTCAAATGCATCACTAATCCAGGGAATGACGAGTACGAATAAAAATATATGGGGAATTTATATCCCAATATAATTATTTTTTAATTACGAGAATATTTTATAGAACAAAAAATTTATTTCGGAACCTAAAATATTTTTAACTTGACCCATATATTTTAAATATAAATTTTATATATAGTGTTTTATTTTTAATCACTGTATAATTATTTTTTTAAACAGTTAAAAAAAAATAAATGAAAACAACCAAAAACAGGTAAAATGTGTTATTTGAAAACATTTTATTTTTTGTTTTTAATAACAAAAAATTATTTTTTAATTTTTAATTATCAAATATGTTTTCCTAATTTTTGTTTTAAAAAACAAAAAAAACTGTTTAAAAAAACAATTATTAAACATATTTCATAAAATTAGAAAATAGTTTTAAAATTTTGAAAAATAACTTATAATACATTCTAAAGAAGTAATTGATAAATAATTCTCTTAAAAACGCTTCGAAAATAAATCATTTTTACTAAAAACACTTTCAATAGAAATATTATCAAATATATTGTTATAACGATACAAAGATGTTGAAATTATTTTTATTTAATCTCCAAATGAAAGACTGTTTCAATGGTCACATAATAATTTAAAATTAGTATATATTAATATTTTTAATTTTATTTTAAAAATAAAGTTAACGAGCCATGCAATCTGTCTACGTTTCATATTTAAAATTTATATGAGCAATAATTTTTACCTTAAAATGTTAAGGGCCAGGGTGGGGCTTAATATTATGATGCTAGGAGTGGGCTGAAGGCTAGAGGTAGTAGGGGTGAAGGGTTGTTGGGCCAGGCCCAATACATTTCTGTTTGTTCGTTTCACCAGCCCATGCCTTCTCCTTCTGGCACTGAAAATAAAATCTCAAAAATTATTTTTACAAACATATTAAAAACAAATTGTCATTTTTTAATAATTCCTAGTATTCAAAGTATATGGTACGTTTGAAAATATGGAAACGAACAATTCAAAGTTTTCTAGAAAATATTTTGAAATTTTCTTTTGAAACAGTTTTAAGCATACCTAGTACGTATCAACTTTTTGTTACATCAAGGTGTTTGGTCAATGGGAAAATTGACATTAGTAGAGTGGAAAATTCTAGGTAATTTGAATGGAAACAAAAGGCATCATGTTGACAATATAGTTATTTATAATATGGAAATGAACAATTCAAAGTTTTCTAGAAAATATTTTGAAATTTTCTTTTAAAACAATTTTAAGCATACTTAGTATGACGTATCAACTTTTTGTTACATCGGGGTGTTTGGTCAATGGGAAAGTTGGCATCAGAAGGGTGGAAAATTCTAGGGAATTTGAGTGGAAACTGCAGGCATCATGTTGACAATTTTTATTTATAATATAATTATTGTTTTTATTAAGGATGTCAATTGGACAGGTTTTGTTGGGTACCTGTCATGTCTCACCTCTAATGAGATGAGTTTGAAAATTTAATAAATAAGTTTGAGATTATTTTTTAAATATGTGACAAGTTTGGACAGGTTCGATATATTGTTTTATCCTGCTTTGGTTATATATAAAATTAATTTAAAAATGAATTTAATTTATTTTTTTTTCTATTTTTAATATATAGATAATAATAATGAAATGCTTATTAATAAAACAAGTTGTAAAAAATTATAATATTTTAATTATTTATAAAATATATTTATTTTAATGTAATTAAAAATTTTAAAATAATTTTTTTATAAAAAAAAAAGTTAAAACTGAGAAAGGTCTGAGAATTTTTCATACATGTTCCGTCCTATTTAATTTTTTTAATGGGGTGAGAATATGAATTATTTTAAATAAACGGGGTGGGGTTGGGATGGGGGCAACTCACTTATTTTCATCCATAGTTTTTATTCAAAAAGTAGATTAAGAAAGCAACAATAAGAAAATTCAAAATGAAAATGTTTTTACACGCATGAAGGAGAAGAACCGTAATTGCCTCATAAACTTCCAAATTGGCATTCGGAAATGCGAATCAATTCTCTATCTTTATGTCCCCATCTTAGCCTGAGTTTATTCCTTTTCTATCATTATCTTTCTTATTCTTTCTTAAAATAATTTTTTATTTTTTAAAATATAATTTCTTGACCTTTAATAAGACAAACAAACAAAAATATAATATTCTTTTTTTTTTGTCATCTAAGGAAAAACTTAATAACCATGTTACAAAATGTTTCTAGTTGTTAAAAACCTATATAACTTATACTTGTAAAATACGTTTACATCAATCAAGAAGTTGAAATTAATACGGGTTTTTTTGTATTGTTGCCACTAGATCATTTTAATTTAATCCAACTTTTGCTTTCAATACTAAAAAAGAGGAGTATTGTATTCATACATGTGAGGTAGCCCTACCCTCATATGGAATTGTTTAGTATTTTCAAAATTAAAATTTTCTCACCAACTTTTGTTTTCCAAAGTGAGAAAAGTATTTGTTAAGAGTGAATCATTAGCTTTCAAAAATGTATCACTCTGACAAGGGTAAAGCATTTTCATGACTAAGAAAAGAATGGTGAAGTCTTTAAAGTAGTTACAACTAATGGAACAAATTGGATGTTCAATGTAGGTCCCATAAAAGTCCTTTTCTTGATGATGATTCCTTGGATTGGCATCTCCATACGCACTTTGGGTAGAGTTTTGTTGAACTTTCTCTTGACCCTAATCTAGACTTTTAGGTCAATTATCATTATAAATATATGTCCTTCCCCCCCTCCCTCCCTCTTATCCCCCATTTTTGGGGTTGAAGTTTGGTCCAATAGGACTTTCATACATGCCCTATGAACTTTGCTCTAGGCCTTGTTTGGTACTACTTTCAAGAAGTCAGTTTTTTTTTTTTTAATAATTCAATATGAATCGATTGATTAATTTTTATCTAAAGGCTTACAATTTAAATAAATAAATAAATAAATAAGGTTATTTTGTGCTTAGTAAGACTTTTATATTACTAATATTTTCACTTCAAAAATCGTTTTTATATCTATAAAAATCTCTCACGACTTGTTCACCACCTCTAGTTTTATACCTTCTTTAATTATCACAAGTTTCTTTTTTGGTCGTTATACACATTTTTTTCAAGTTTCATGGAATGAAATTTGACCTTTTCAATTAATTGAACCTTGAAATATCATTTCCATTCCCATTATAGAAACTAATAATTCTTGTATAAAAGTATAATTTCTTGTAACTTTCAAATCTTGGATTTTTACACATTTAAATTGGATTTGGTCATGATTTTGAATAGTGTTTTTGATATGAAAGACCGGAAACACTTCCTAAAAGTAACCACCGATAGAAGAAGAAAATTATATTTTATTTTTATTTATTTATTGGGCAATTAAAAGAGAGCAATGACCTCACTCAAGAAGCAGATACAGAGGAACACCAATATCCCTCTCAGTGTTCCCAACCTTTTACACAAGAGCTTTTCTGTCACTTTACCTCAACCTCAAATTCAGAACCAACCCTTTTCTTCTTTCATAAAGTTGAGAAAACCCATTTAATATTAGAGGATAAAAAGGAATCATTCTTCTCCAATTTCAGCTATTTCGATCACTGACTCAGTGGTGACTCAGCTCCAGAAACGCGTTCTGGGGCATTGAGCAAGCCGAATTGACAAAGCAAGCCGAATTGACAAACCCTGTTTGTAGATCATCCTTGATCAATGGAGAGTTGTGCAGAGATCGAGAATGGGCCAGTCGGTGATGTGGAAAACACGATTTTTGTGGCGGTTGGTAAGAGAGTGGAGAAGAGCAAAACGGCGCTGTTTTGGGCTGTGAAGAGCTTTTCAGGGAAGAGAGTATGTGTACTTCATGTTCATCAACCTGAGAATACATACGCGTGCGGTAAGTTTGTTGTTTTTTGTATTGAGAATTGATCTGCTTGTTGTTAATATTTGTTGAAAATGCTCTGTTTGGTTGCCGGGAAAGTGAACAGAAAGGAGAGGAATTAGAATTTGGGGGGCTTATGGCTACAATTGGAAAGTTTTTGAGTTGAAATTGAAATTTGATCTCAGCATTCATAATTTGTCGAGACCCTGTCTGCACACCGAGAAAGTGAGAGGAAAATAAATGAAACGAAAACTTTGAGAATTATGTTTTATGTTGTTTATGTTTCTATAAGGATCAGGTTAATCAAGCAACATATGTTTGGATTCGGAAGTTTAGTTAAAGTGATCTAACTAACATTGGGAATTCCATTTATTTTCTTTTTTCCTACATTTTTCTCAGAAACCAAGTAGAAAATAAAAAGATATGCCATTGAATTGAGTAATTTTTATGTTTTTTTTTTTTTTTAATTGTCTTGTATTCTGGGTATAGTCTTATTCGGTTGGCTGTTTGATTGAATTGGTGACCAACCCTTTTACTGAAGAAATATTTGGTTAAAAAGGATGAAATAATCCCCCCATGTTTTTTCAGAAAAAGTAACCCATTTTTGACATAAATGCTCTTTTCTATTTAGTTGTAGGTTTCAAAAGAAAGAGTTATTTTGACAAGAATATAAGGAGAGCATTTTTGTCCAAATGATGTCAAAAAAGGGTGAGAGGTTAAATTTCAAAATTTGGGTTTTGAGAGGCCCTTTTAATCAAATAACCCTTTACTAAAATCCATTTTTTCTTGTGGGGATGGTATGTCTCGTTATTGATACCTTCGTGAATGGTTGGATCAAGTAGTATCTTCATCAGATCTTACCGTCTTTAACTCTGTATGAGATTTGATTTTAAACTGTAGTTTTACAAGTTTCAACAGAGCTTCGAATCATAGATAGAAATTCAATCAGTTTTTGCATTTTTATTATTTATTTGCTTTGCAGCTATTCTCACACAGTAATGTAAACAAGGGAAGGAAATGTTACAAAAATCTTAGTTGAATAAAAGGTAAAAGAATATTTATCAATCATTTAATGTCACAAAGTGGAATGAATATCTTTGGGTTCAGCTTTAAGGGGGTGAGTGTAAGGGGGTGAGTGTCTCTATACTGTACATCTATGGGTCACTATTTCTTTAGCTTATTTATAAAAAAAAGTGGAATGAATATCAAAACTGTATATAGGGATGTATGACAAATAACATCAGAAGTTCCGGGATTTGCAATTCCACTAGTCTTCTCTTTTTTTGTGTTTATGATCAAACGAGCTAATACATTAATCTAATTCCAATTAATTTACTTGAGTGAGTCTGGTTGTTTCAGCACACAATACATGATAAGTTTTTGGTAAAAAATCTTTAGTTTTTGTTGACTTTATTGCATAGGTCTTATTTGGTAGATTTCTTTGTACTTTTAAGATAATAACTATTATTTTTTCTTTTATTTGCAGTGAACAAAAAGGTTTCAGCTAACAAATTGAAACAACAGGCAGTCAAGGCTTCCTACGAACATGAAAGGCAAAATATGCTGAAACTTCTCAATCAATACCTTCTTATTCTTGCCCAAATGGGGGTATTATTTCTTCTCATTATTTTCCTTGTTAATTTGGTTACAATTGAAGTGCATTGCATTAGCATTGAGTCCATAGTTTTGATTCTTATTCCGTCGTTGGTTTTGAACTTTGAAGTTTAATTAGACAGTGTAACCTGTCCAAAAGAAAAACAGTGGAAAGTTCAAAATTCTAAACCATGTTTACTTCATCTTGGAGATCCTTCTAGAAGACTAATTTTCACCCAAATGATTAGATGTTGTTAAATATTATTTGACTATGTGGCTTATTTCTACAGGTGCGGGCTTATAAACTGTGGATTGAAATGGAAAATATTGAGAAAGGGATTGTAGAAATCATTGCTCAGAAGAATATAAAATGGCTTGTTATGGGAGCTGCAGCAGATAAATATTATTCAAAGTATTAACGATCTATTACAAGTTCTTATTGTTGACTGCATTGATTTATTTGATATTGTTGTAGAATTACTCAAGGCTTCCACCCTAGGCATTTGGGATTAAAGTTTTGTTGAATTTAGTGGAATTTCTTGAAGCTTCTACAAGAATTATCCAATATTAGTGCACAAGTATTGTTGCTCTGTAGGAGGCCTCTTGATATAGCCTAATTGGTTATAAATTGCTATGAAGATTAACCCAATTTTAAGTCATCAAAAATCAGCTCATTGTAGTGCTGTACTTTTCTTTTCAGCATTTGAGGAATTAAATTGGCAGACATATCTTTTCAATATATTTCTCAGGCAGTTGATAAATATGGGTTATTTCTTTTATGTGTTAGAATCAATGTTGCTCTGTTGCTTCAAAATATGTGATACATGTAGAGGGGTATGGATTGTGAGCTATCAATAGGAGCATCCATCAAAGAAAAGAGGAACACATTCCTAGTATACAGGAAGTTCCGCAGTATACTTTCTTAATTTGTTCCTCTTTTGCATGATATTTCAAAACAAGCAAAGCACTCACATTGCAGATGCTATGTTATTTTAACCAATCATTTACCCAAGCTATGAAAAAAAAAAACAGAAGCAAAATTGGATGCTTTGATAATTTAGCCATGTCTTTATATTTGAGGATTAGATGAATTGATGCCTAAACACGTTGGAGATTGATCAAACTTATGTGTCTAATTGAGAAACTTATTGGTGTTAGAATAATATAATCTTATTGTGAACCTTTTAAATCACTGCCTTCTAACTAGATAACTTCATCCTCATAGTTATTTAATATTTTAGAAGTATGAATTCTGTAAAAGAATTTGAAGACTGTAGCCTGTAACAGCATGATTGAGAATGAAAATTTCAGCAAAAGGAAGAAAATGTTTATTTAAAGTTAAGTTGCTTGTTGTCGTGATTTTAACTCAAGGCATCAGCTTTGGTATGTGCCTGTCCAATTAATTATAATTAAGGTATTGTTTTTAGGCTGATAACATTAAAATGCCCTGATAACCTTAAAATGTGCAGATATCAAAATAGCTAAAACTTATGCCAATTTAATTGAACTTGCATTTGCTTTCAGTTTCTAAATTTACTGATCCAGACTCATGAAGATTGCAGGAAAATGGCTGAGCTCAAGTCCAAGAAAGCGATCTTTGTATGCCAACAAGCACCACTTTCCTGTCATATTTGGTTTGCTTGCAAGGGTTACCTCATTTACACAAGGTCCATTTTAAACATTTGATTTGATTAGCTTGATAAGATTATATTTGTAGGAGAGGTATTTTAGAGGATGCATGATCACTAACCTTCTTCAGGACTCATGGCCCACCAAATCAGGTTGTGGAATGTTCAGTGTGTAAGCTGCTTGGTAAAAAATCAGAGATTATATAATTCAAACTGTTAGGATTTAATCCTGCTAGCATCAACTTACAACTTTTAACTGGTACAAAAAGATTTCTGAAACTGTCATGCTGATAATTGGTATATTGACCAATGAATGGGATGCTATGTGCCAGTTAGTTGGGACTATGACACGTGCAGTACAGATAGACTCTGAACCTCATATTGATGATTCAAATCAATTGGATGCATGGGATGCACCTAGATAAACACCATACACATAGTATTTTGCACTGAAACATGTTTTCAGACACCCTAATTTTCATCTGATCAGTATTAAAATGAAGCCTATAGTCTACCGACTCCTTGAAGTCCTTCTTCCTAATTGTTGATTTCAGCTACTTTGTTACTTTTTTTGGGAAGAGAAGTTGGTAAAGCATAAAATTGTGATGGAAAAAGGCTTGTGAAACGCTCCACCTTGTAGTACTTACATTATATTATTTGGGAGAACAGAGTATCATATAACTTGTATTTTGCTTCTTCATGTCCTTTGTTGACTCGATTATCAGCAGTTTCGTGCTTCCTTATAGCTATATGAAACTTACAATTGAGCAAATATTTGCTTCAATAGTTTCCTGGTCCAAATTCTGCTGTTACATGCTAATTGTCCAAGTTGTATCTGATTAACACTCACACATCTGAATTCTGCTCCACTTACCTTTTTCCAGTTCAATACTTTCCATCCTTTTTTATACAACCTACATCTATGAATATTTACTGTAATTGCCACTAAGATGAAAATATGAAAAACAGGGGAAGTAGACAGTTTGAAACTGAAATAGAGGTTTCTCCTCCTTTGCTGCTACTGAACAAAAACGTGGAGAGCAAGCAATCTGCGAACCTGATATCAGAATCTATTACATATAAGCAGAAATCCTTTGGTAAGCTCACTAGCCCAGATCATGATTGCTTTCACCAAGCAAGATCAATCAATTTTTTGCTCTCATCTTTTGAGTATCACAGATTTGTCCTCCCTGAAGAGTACTGGAAGAATGATGTTACTACAGTACCATGCAAATACAGAAGAAAATGCTGATGAATGGGATGGAATGTCAAGAAGGTCCAGTTCTCCACGTCTATCGAGTTCAAATTGGTCAAACAAAGGAGAGGTTGACATTTTACAATCTACCCTCTGTCTGAAGGATGAGGTGCAAGAGGAAGATTCAATTTTACCCTCAGTACAACAAGCCCATGATGGTCATCATTATTCACCATCTATTATTTTTCTGGTACATTTTTATTTTTTTTATTTTTTTTTCTTAGGGTAGGGGTAGGGCAGGATGTGGAATACAATGCTACCAATGTCAAATTGTTAAAACTTTAAATATTGAGGGTTTGGGTTCATGAGGATTAGGAAAAAGTGAACACTTAGAGAATAAAACTAAAACCTTATAGCTTAGTGTCTTTTTGGATACACTTTCTATTTTCTGTTTTTAAAAACATAAATATAAATTACAAGAACTCTTAGAGGGTTAAATTAAAAATGTAATGGTTTTTAAGAACTGCTTGATAAAATTGAGGTTTTAAAAAAAAATTACTACCTCAAATTTTAAATTTTTAAAAGTAATTTTTAAGGATAGAAAGTAAATCTGTACTTTTTTACAAAAGTTTCTACTTTTCATATAGAAGTTTTTATTTTAAAAGTAAAAAACAGGAAGTGTATCTAAATGAGGTCTTTATGACTTAAAATTATAAAATATGAAGTTTTCTTCATTTGTTGACTTAAAATTGGCTACTTAATTCTTGTTTAAAGTATTAAGATTATTTGGTAAAACTAACTTAAATTTTTTGGAAATTATTGAATTTGGCATGCTGGCAGTAATAAGTTAATGAGAAAAAATAAGGGAGGAAGAAGTTGATGGTTGTCATAGAGAGCTAACGAGAAGTCAAGAGTTTTGTGCAAATAGGCTACGAATTGAATTCAGAAAAGTGACTTCTTTTATCTTAGTCCTTTATTTTGGCTTTAAGTAGTATTATTAAGCTAATTTTTATTGAATTAAATTATAATATTTAATGACAAATTAATTATTGTCATATTAAGTCTTTAAGTCAGTTTACTTGCCCAAACTATTTGAATTCAAAGAAGTGACTTCTTCTATCTTAGTCCTTTATTTTGACTTTAAGTAGTATTATAAAGCTAATTTTTATTGAATGCAATTAATGACAAATCAAATTATTGTCATATTAAGTCTTTAAGTCAGTTTTCTTTCTAAGCTATCTCCAGCTACAGTTTCGGCTGGATTCTTTCAAACGTGTGGTTCAAACCTTTCCTATCTGACCATTTGAATAATTTCATTGGCTCTTAAATGATTGCAGGATGAAAAAAATCAAGGACTGGCAACTGACGGAAGTTATGATACACTAGAACAAGCCATTATGTATACTAAAAACTCAAAGCAGGATGCATTTGAAGAGTCAGTTAAGCGATGGCAAGCAGAAGATGATGCCATGGAGGCCATACACAAGGCAAACTTTATCTTTCATTGATTAGCATTTTTTTCTTCCCAAAGAATGGTCATTTGTTAATTTTGTATCTTGAACTTCACCAAAATAAGCTTCCCTTAAACAGGCTACTGCAGAAAACTAAAAGTGCATTTAACAGTGTTTCTATTTAAAGTGGTTCTTGTGGAAACACTTTCTCTAAAAGTATTTTTAGGATAATCACCTATCAAGTACTTCCCCATGAAGCACTGCAAGTGATTTTTTGACTTTTTAAAAGTGGTTTTTAATTTTGCCGAACATTTGTTTTTTCTCCACAAACATTTTTTACACTAGAAGTGCTTTCTAAAAGCACTACCAAACGCACTTTAAGTGAATGATGCTTGCCGCAACCCATGAAACTTGATCAGCCCATAACTTAATTCCATTCTAAATTCCATATATAATGCTCCCTGGGAGGCTATGGCCAAAAGTTTGGCCTTCTGGATGCATTGAAATACCAGACTTAACTCTCCTAATTACTGGAGTGAATTTATTTTCCTTAGCACTCTTAGTTTAAGCTCCAAACTATTGTTGATTTTTGATGTAGAGTTTTCTTACATTCTCTTTTTTTCCCTTATAACTTTTGTTACACTGCTAATCTGCATCATTATCACTTTAGCCAAAAAGGAGAGAAAAGGGTCTGTGCATCTATATCTTTGTAAGCATGATGCATGTGCATGTACACTCAGATATAAAACATACACGTTTTATTAAGCACCTTCCTTGTTGCCTGTACCTTGTTACAGGCCAAAGAAACTGAAACATTACACACCAAGCATATGAGCAAAAGGAAAGAACTGGAGGAAGAGCTAGCAAGAGGAAAGGAAGAAGTAGAAAGAATGAAGAATCAACAGGATGAACTCATGAAAGAACTCCAGATGGTCCAGGACCAGAGATCAATACTGGAGAGCCGAATTGCAGAATCACATTCATCAGTGAAGGAGTTGGAGGAGAAGATCATCTCAGCTGTGGAACTCTTGATAAGTATAAGGCAGAAACGGGATGAACTGCAAATAGAGCACAAAAATGCAATTAGAGAAGTCACTGAACTAAGAGGATCAGTACAAGAGGAGGCTGCAAGCTTTTGCACGCAACAGTTCTTGTCTTTCTCTTTCATGGAGATCAATGAAGCAACCAACAATTTTGATCCATCATGGAAGATTGGAGAAGGAAGTTATGGAAGTGTCTATAAAGGGGTTCTTCGCCACATGCATGTAGCTATAAAAATGCTGCCTTTTTATGGCTCTCAAGACCACTTGGAGTTCCAGCATGAGGTAAATATAATCAGGAAATATCTACATAATATCATTTGTACCCACACACCATCTATATCATCCATCCAAACCATACATTCTGGTGGACTAAAGGCTGAAGATTGTATTGATGAGTTTGCTCATGACAATAAAGCAAAGGGCTAATTAACTTATTCCATTGAGAAAATGAGCTTATCCTTGGGGAAAAAGTGCTGGTCTAAGGATTTGTGCAACAATAAATTGGCATTATTTGGGTTTTGACGCATTTGAGATACTCCCTCCCTATTGTATGGTTTGGATCGGTGATTATGCTAAACTGATATGGATCCTAGTCACTAGCATGAACATATATTTTCTGTCTGTCTGTTCAACTCAACCATCAGTTCTAGTTTCACTAGGAGTGAACTGTAACTGAACATTGAGGTATGCACATGATTTTCTCAATTTTCCATTTTACATAATTTTTATTTAGGCTAAATTGATATATCCTGCATGACAGACAATCCACTTACATATCACATATCCTGCCTACCTATTCAAGAATGTGCATAAATGATTTGACTTTTATATCAGATGAAAATAAATATTTCTCCATAGGAAATCTAATGATGTTGCATCCTGCCTATATTTATATACCTATTCAAATGTGCTTTTTTTTTTTGAATACCCTCCCAGATTATCTTTTTCTAATATGGATTGGAATGTTCTAAACCCTCTGTTTGGTTACTGATATAACTGAAAGAAAAGATAAAATTCTAAATCTTATGTTTGTGTTGTTGGTTTCCAAATAGTTGAAGTCTCAACTTAGTTAAGCCAAATAGTTGCATTACTCTCAATTGAATAGGTTTTTCTGTTTTCTCAGGTCCCAATTAGTAAAGCATCTAGTAGTAAAATAGGGACAATTCTTCTTCTTTTGTAGATGGAATGATCGAATTTTTATGTGAGACCAAGATTGCTCAGAAAAAATAAAAATAAAAATATTAAACATGAAAGCTCTTGTCTAGGATGAGATGAAGTCTTCAAGTGCTGTATCTTGCAAGGAGCTAGAATATCACGAGTCTTTGAGCATTTTTTTCTTCTGTTAATTTGTACTTAAATTTCTCCTAAATCCTAAGATTCTGTGGCATTTTACCCAAATGGTATTTTGTTCCATAGATAGTTCACGTCACCCTAGACAAAATCATAGAAGTTTCTTAACTGTGAGTCATTTCTGTTGGTTGGGTTTCAGGTGGAGGTTTCGTGTAGGGTGAGGCATCCAAATCTCGTGACCCTCATTGGAACATGTCCAGAATCTAGGTCACTTATTTATGAGTACCTCCAAAATGGAAGCCTTGAAGACCGGCTCACCTGCAGGAACAGAACTCCCCCTCTTCCATGGCAAACTCGAATACGCATAGCCACAGAGATATGTTCTGCCCTTATCTTCCTTCACTCCAACAAGCCTTCAATCATCCATGGAAATCTGAAGCCCACCAAGGTGCTCCTTGATGGAAACTATGTTTGCAAACTCGGTGACTTGGACATCTTGCGCTTAATCCCTCCAGGTGAAAATATGACTAAAACCAGCCCAAAGGTTACCTCTGCTTATATGGACCCAGAATTTCTTGAGACTGGAGAACTTGCTCCAGAGTTGGATGTATACTCATTTGGAATTATAATGATGCGGCTTTTAACTGGGAGACCAGCGTTGGGAATAGTGAACGATGTCAAATGTGCACTAGAGAATGAAGTTTTTAATGCAGTTTTAGACTTTTCAGCTGGGGACTGGCCACTTGAGCAAGCAAATCAGCTGGCTCACTTGGCATTGAGATGCTGTGAGAAAAATCACTTCGATCGGCCTGATCTTGCATCCGAAGTATGGAGTGTTCTTGAGGCGATGATGGTTTCATGTACCACCTCAGCAACATGCTTGGGATCCCAGCCCCATCGCCGAATTCCTTCTCATTTCATTTGTCCCATTTTCCAGGTATCAATCATAGAATATTTTCATATTTGGATTACTCAAAAGTTCACATTAGAATGTGGGAAATCATGCATTTAGGCAATTACAACTTTCTTATGATGACCATTTGTGTTGGTGTATGGATGAACTTGCAGGAAGTGATGAAAGATCCACATATAGCAGCAGATGGGTTCACATATGAGGCAGATGCAATCAAAGGATGGCTGCAAAGCGGCCACAACACTTCACCAATGACCAATCTTAAGCTATCAGACTGCAATTTACTGCCCAATTATGCCCTACTTTATGCTATTCAGGAGTGGCAGCAACGATCATGAAACTCCCTTCTTCGTCATTTCTGCTTCTGCTTTCGTAAATCGACAAATAGCAATCGGGTCTCGGTACAAATCAAGCAATGTACTCGACACCAATAAAAGTCCTACTGTTTAAAAAGCCTAGAGACTGAGCATGGCTTCACATGAATGTTGGTAGAAACCAAATTGGAGGTCGCATGACATTTGCAAATGATCCAATATGTAATGTCGTGCAACTCTTCTATCTTCCAAACTGCATACACGAATATAAAAGGGCTCTCACATTCTGTCACAGAAGTATATAGAATTTGGCTGACATCCTACGAAATTCGTCCCAAGAACAAGGTGACATGCCCATGCTCTCTACTTCAATCTACTCATAATTCTAACAACAATCCATCAATTCATAAATCTTAGATTCTCTAGGCATAATGGAGGCAAAGTTTGATACGATTTGCCAACACGAGTTGAACTCACAATATGCTTGTCATGGATTTGGGTCGAGTGTAATTGAGTTTTGTTCAAATTCGTGTTGATCTACATAATCATTTAATAAATAGGTAGTTTTTTAATAAACCTATATAACATAAATTTGATTTGAATTTATCCATTCAATAATTTTGTCGATTGCCTAATTATAATTTTAAAATATTTAATTTATATTTGACTCATTTTAAACATGTTTTTAAATAAATAACGATTTAATCATTAATATGTTCAATTGAGACATTAATCATAAAAAATTATATAATATTTAACTTAATATGATTTAATCATATTACCGGTTTAATAATTAAATAATATTTGTGTTTATTTTTTTACACTATTATTATACAAGGTATGGGTTGACCTATGTAGTAGAATAATTAGGTTTTAAAACACGACGTACCAACATAGATTGTCATCCCTGCTTAATCATACAAGTTTCATCTAATTTCCTTATAACACTCGAGTTTTACTACATATTAAGATCCACGAGTAAAAGTCAAATAACAAAATTAAGAGCACATTTGACAGAATTTTTTAAAAATACTTTTAACTTAAAAGGTATTTTTTGATTTAAAAAGTGCTTATGAAGAAAAATCAATTCCTTTGATAAAATTTATAAAACAAATTTAAAAAGATTGAGAAATCATTTATGTAATTCTCTCAAACAAAAAACATTTCCAACAAAAACCAAACCTACTCTTTCCTTTAAAATATTATTCCATTGCATTTGGTTGGGTTGACAGCCTTGAGAAGAAATATGTGGACTCAATGATTACTGTATTGAAAGTGCTAAGTTGGAGTCTCAATGATGTGTTTGGGTAGTAATCATTTCTAAAAGTGTATTTGGGAGTAATTTTAGGGAGGATTTATATTATTTTTAATATTTAATTTTTTTTTAATGGTAAAAACACTTTTTAAAATCATTATCCCACGTTGAGTAAATTTCCTAATTAGTATGTTAGTGTTTTCTACACTCAGAAATTTATAATTTTTATTTTTAAAATAATTTATTAAAAGGGATGAAATACTTTTCATATCTATGAATTTATCCATTCTCATGTTTTTATTTGAAAAGTAATTCATTTTTTACATAAATGTCCTTAAATATTTTGAAGTATTTACAATATATTTTAAAAGAAATGGTTATTTTTACAATAAAACAATAAAGGCATTTTCATCAAAATGAGACCAAAAAAAAATGAAAGTTTAGATTTCTAAAATTGGGTTTCCAAATACGCTTTTAATCAAATAACCCTCTTTTTATAGAAAACATTTTTTTTTTGAAAACTTGTTTTAAAAATGGAATGTTTTCTAAAAATATAGTTAAATGGTTTTAAGTTATTTTCATTTATTATATATTAAAAGTTCGTTTGACAGTGATCTAAGAAGTATTTTTAGTCTAAAAAATGTTTTTGAAAAAAATAATATATTAGTGTTTAACAAAATTTAGGATATATTTTTTAAAAATTTAAAAATCACTTATAGTATTAGAAAATCACTTTGATGTTTTCTAACAAAACATTTGATAAATGATTCTCCTAAATACACTTCTAGATAAAACATTTCTACTAAAAGTATTTTAAGCAAAAATATTATTGACAGTGTTACTATTGAAATTATTTTTAATAGAAGTGTTTTTAAAAGTGTTTTTGAAAATGATTTTAATAAAAGTGTTTTTAGCACAATAATTTATAACAATTTTCAAAATTTTAAAAGTATTTCTTAGATTTTGTCAAACACCTAATTTTTTTTAAAACACTTTTTAAAATAAAAACGTTTTTTATAATCACTACCATACTCTAAATTATTTTAAGTTATTTTCATTCGTACAAAGCTAAAAAATGATTGAGAATAAAATATAATAGATAAAAATCACGCTTTACAAAATATTTGAAAACACAATCAAACTTTTATTCCAAAAAGTTTTAAACACTGTTTTTAAAAACTATATATATATATATATATATATATAGAAAACATTGTTAAATGGGTCTTTAAATTCTCATGATGTCTACCATAAAGATAGGTAGAAGGATATTTGGAGAAGGTGAAAGAAAATTTAAAATTTGAAGAATGAGTAAAATTTGGTTAAAAGATGGATGAATTATAGAAAGTATGCGGAAGTTTAGGGAAATGGATGCATGGAATGAAGCAATGGTGGTTAAATAAATACATAAAATATTTGGTATTTTTTTATTTTATTTTATTTCTTACTTAAAATAAAAATTAAAAATATAAAGGATTTATTAATAGCAATTTTTATAATTATTTAGAAATTCTCAATTTTATAAAATAAAAATGGAAGGAAATCAATTAAATTGTTGTTTTTGACCATGACATTGACCGTACTTTTCAAAGTCAAATTACGTGCAGCCCAAGGAAGTCAAAGGAGAGAGAGTGAGTGCCCTGTGACAACCAAATTTCGATTTTGCACCCCATCATCAGCCCAGCACCATACAGGGCCCATGGGCTTGGGCTGTCTGTCTACATTTTTCTAGGTCGTGTCTTCACGCCCTTTAAGTCACGCGTGTAATCTACTCTCTTGACATGTCATATTTATTATTTATTATTTATTATTTTTATTCCTATTTTTCACTGAAAGGGTTTCGTTTTCGGCCTTTATATTTTGCTTTCATTCATCTTCTTCGAACCTCTTTTTCATTCATCAAAGGTTTTCGGCCGATCACTTTCTCGCATTTTCTCCCCCATTTTCTTTCCCGCCAAACATCCCCTGCCCGTCTTCCACACCTCCCGTAGCTTGGATCATTGGCGATTCTCTCGCACCGATCTCTCTCTCAAATCGCCACTGGTACGTTAACTGATTACTACCCTCTCTCCCTTTCTCGTTTTTTGTCGTTAGCCTCACGTGTTGATCACAGATCACATCAAGGGAAGCCCTAGCAACATTTATTTTTTGTGATTTAATTTTTTTTCTCACTTTTTTCATTGATTTTATGTTGCTCTGTTTGGTTGTTGAGAAAACTTTTGTAAATAAAAGAAAACAAAATTTTGAGGTTTGTTTAAGAATTTTTTCGGTTTTGAAGTTTATATAAAATCTTTCTAAACGGTGCTAAGTTGTTGTGTTAGGCATAGTTGAGTGGAGGTTGTATTTTTTGCGGGTTCCAGACAATAGAAACGATAGATTTGGAATTTTGATTTGTTTTCTCTGCCTTCATATTCTTCGTACATGACGGAGCATAAATGAATTGTTTTTCTTTTCGATCTGATGTGATTCGTTTAAGAGGCTTTGATCTTTTTACTGTTGGTAGTGGTTATCATAAAATTGTCGCCGGATTTATTGCTTAATTGTTGATAGTTTGTGATTTTGTTGGATGTGGCGGTGAAAGGGTTCTTACTTTGTGATCCTCTTTTTTAGCAAGATCGGTAATTGCTTGATGAGTAATGCTTAATTACTTCTTTGTTTTGTTTGCTTATGGCATACTATTTCACGAGATATGCATTAGTAAGACTTTGTCAAGCATTGGAGATTTAAGCTATCTGCTTTTAATTTACTATTGCATGGTTGAATTTGGCAGCTAATCTGTCTGTTTTTTCCTTGTAATTAGGTTTTCTGCAATTTCTGTCTAGCAGTTGTTTCTAGTTCCTTATTTTGTTAAAATTCAGAAGCCCCTTCTGGTTCCCTGACACCCACATTGTGACAGGGTCTCTTCTAATACACAAAAACGTTAGCTCTGTTAGCTGGAATGTATCATTAGGTTAGGTATTCATTAGGTTAGGTTCTGTTAGTTAGAGAGAATGCAACACTTTGAGATTTAAAAGTATTGGGATATCTTCATTGTCCATATTCTGATATCATTTGTAAATCATCATCTTAAGGTGCTTGACAATTTCTTTATAAAACTATTAGTTGTTCCATTGCCACAGACATAATTGGTAGAGTATATTTCCTTTTTCTCTTTTCTTTTTTTCTTTTGATAGGAAAGTTGGATAACATATATCAGTGACTGCCTAAACCCATGTAGAAGGGGAGCATGCAATGAGGCCAAAGGCAGCTAAAACAACCCCTTAGCCGCTTGTGAATGTACTGAAAAATCAATGATGGGTCAAAGCTACAAACCGAACATTAGAAGAAGAGAACCGCATGTTTGTTATGATATTTTTCAACATCACTTCTGAGCTTTTCACTCTGTCAAACCAGAGTACATTTAAAATTTTAGGCAATATTTTATATTCACATATTTGATCAATTGAGGACTAATTGAGGACTGAGGTACGGAAATGTGAGCATTTTTTATTTTTAAATCACTACCAGAACTATATGGACTGAATTTTTTCCCTAGCTAGTCAACTGAACAAAGTCTTATATCCTAACTTCTTATCTGTCTAGCCTATGCTAGTTCTTGTCAGGACTTAGCTTTATCTAGAGTCATGTCCTCCATGTCTTCTCTCCACTTTGGCCCATGTTCTTGTTTGACCAACCTCTTGTCTTTGTGGTGTCTAGGGGAAAGCCAAAAGAGAATATGAGTGAAATTAACCAAAGTGTAATATTTTTTCTTAATTTTCCACGGTATTTATGGATTTAGCTGCAACTTTTCCTTATGCCTTTGTCAGTTTCAGTTGTGAACTCAATTAATTTATGTCCCTTGTTCTTGATAGTTTAAGGTTTTTTTTTCTTTTTTGTGCAGTGACATTTTATGAGCTAGTAAGTTTCTAAAGTTTGTATCTGCGTAGATGCCAGTTGCAAGACTCAAGGATTCTAGCACTTCAGATGCAATGAAATCAGAAGATGGAAATGATTCCCTGGACAGTTTCATCAGACAAGCAATAGGAAAAGAGCCTTTTCTTTCTTTCTCAAGGGCCGGGGAAAGTCCAGTACAGTGGATCCAATTACTCCATGCTTTAGATCAGCAAGGTACTGCAAATTATTTAATGGATTAAGAATTAACAATTCTATAGAAGGCAAGAAGCATTCTCTAAAGCATTATAATGGTCTCAGTTCACATGCATTTGTGCCTAATGGAGTTAAGAAATCTGTTCACCATTTAAAAAGTGGTGGGCTGCCTTTAAAGGGAACAAAGAATGTACCTGAACATATGCAACCACTCAAAATCTCTGAGGCCGTTGTTGCCTTTGCTCAGGCCGCTGCTATGGCCAATGTGAGCCTGAAAAATGTATGTCATATGTTGTAAGCTGGTGTTTGAATTGCTGCTACCATTAGGTCTTCTTATGTTGAATGAATTATTTTGATTCTTTAGTCATGTCTTATGGCAGATCTCCCTGGTTGGCCATTGCTTTCTCCTTTGAAGATACAGATGCAGAAGTGTGAGAAGTGTTCCAAAGAATTTTGTTCACCCATTAATTACCGAAGACATATACGTGTACACCGTCGGACTTTGAACATTGATAAGGTTTGCTTAGTGTCTTGCAATTATGATTTTCTGTTAATTTGTCCCACTTCTTTTGAAGTTTTGTTTAAGATTTTTACTTTAGCTTCTTTTAAATTCATTCGTTTCCATGTTTTTACTGAATTTTCAGCTTTATTTCTTTCGCATTTTGTTTATTTTCTTTAGCATTATTTATTACTTTCTCAGTTGTCTGATGTTAGTTTACATTTTGTAGGATTCAACTAAAAACAGGAATCTATTAGGAGCATTTTGGGATAAGGTAATACTTTTCTTCTTGTTTTGAGTGAAGCCTCCCCCTTTGGCATCATGTTTACTGATCCATGTTGTTTGCAGCTCTCTGTGGATGAGGCTAAGGAAGTTGTATCATTCAAGAATGTTTCACTCGAGGTAATAACTGGGTGATTTTTAGCCATGTACATTCATGCCCTATTCTATGAATAATCATGATCATATGCCATGAATTTAGCCTCACTAAGCACATCTGTTTTATCCAATGTTTACCTTCCAAACCTTTGCTAGTTCTTAGTGAAAGCTTTATATTAGATATGCCCTATTTCTTATTTTTTACCACCAAAAAGAAAAAAGAAAACAACTATAAAAGCAAAAAAACACAGCACTAAAGCTATATTTGGTTGTGGGATAGTACTAAGAAAAGGAAAAAAATATCAAGGAAAATGATTTTCTTATGTTTGGTTTTACTATGGAAAATAGAAAAGAAAATCAAATATAATTAAAATTAAATAGATATTTATGCATTTTCAAATTATTTGATCTTTATATAGAAAAGGTAAAATAAGATAAATGAGTTTACATTAGTATATAAAAATAATTTATTAACTTTAAAGTTATTTTAATTTTCCTTTTACTTTTCTGTTCTATTTTCTTTCCCTCGCTTTTTCCTGAAATTTTTTGGGAGCCAAAGATAGCCTAAAGGTTGGCTTTTAAGGAACAGCATTTATCCCCAACTGTTCATATTGGCTGCATGAAAGTATCTACTTGTCCTTTTTCTATCAGTTTCTCCATTTTGGATATTTCACATTTTTTCTGAAAGTATGTTTGTAATTGACAATAACTTGTAGGAAGTTTCTGGGTCTTCAATTGTGAGGGCATTGACATCATTTGTCCGGAAGCCAGGATTTTCTTCTCTTCCACAAGTGTATATGAGGGCTGGTTCTGCCCTTTTGGTAAGGGAACATTTATTTATCTATTTCTTCCTATTATTAAACTTTCAGCTTTTGGTTTTTATTTATCTTCTTTTTTTTTTTTTTTAAATGGATGTTGAAGATGTATCAATTCATTGCAGGATATTGTCCAATCTAGACCTTCCAGGTTTCCAATATCCTCCCAGGATTTATTTAGTATCCTTGATGATGCAAGTGAAAAAACATTTTTATGTGCTGGCACAGCTGAATCAATGCAAAAATATGTTTTTGATGGGGAAGCTGGGAAGATTGGTTTGGAGATGAAAAACTTAGTTGCTTGCACCTGCTTCCTGGTAGAACAGAAACTGGTATTCTTTTTTCTCTCTTCATTTCTTTTGAAGTTGGGGCATTCTATTATTTCATGATAAGCAAGGAAATTAATTAATAACTTGCCAAAGATGGAGTGTGACCCTAGTAAATATGAAGCAAGGTACCACCCAGAGGAAACAAAAGGAAAGAAACAAAAAATCTCAATGAAATACAAATAATCTAATACTTGAATGATACCTGTTAATGAAATCTGGAAGGGCTCTTCTATTCACCAAATTTCCCACAGATTATGGATACTATTTGTATGGTTTCGGTATCAATAATTTTTTAATTTTCTGCATCATAGCATGATAAGGAGACCTGTGCATATAGGAACCTTCAATAATCTCTGACTGCTTTTTCTAGAATGTTCCATTATTAATTTAATATTTATTAGGTTGCCGTTGAGGCTTGGCTGAAGTGGTAAGGGGTTGGTGGGGGATGAAGGAGGTTCCAAGTTTTACTCCATATGACAGAACAAAACAAAAAAGGGGGGGTGGGGGGAAGCATTACCTATGAGAGAAGAATTTAATATTTATTTGCTCTCAGGTTAAAGCATGGCTTGCTGACAAGGATGCTGAAGCTTTGAGGTGCCACAAGTTGCTTGTGGAAGAGGAAGAAGCTGCTCAGAAAAGGTACATTGCACCAACTGATTTGTACATTTCCAGCCAATTTGTTCTCCTTTCTCCCACTGTGTCTAGCAGCACAATTCTGGTGCACTCATGAGATTTTGTTTTTCTTTCTCCATGAGGCACTCTATATACAAGTAACTAACTACTATTGCACAACATCCTAAATTTTTTTGTTCCCATCTCAGAGGCTAATATAATGTTTGCAGATTTTTTTCCTCTTTTTTTTTTTGGGTGGGGGGAAGAAGAATATGTTTAATTTACTTGCATTTCAGGTGGAATGTTGTGCGCTTTTTTACAGATACGATAGAGCTACTTATAAAAAAAAAACAGATACAATAGAGCTATCAGCTAAGATGTTTGTTTACGGTATTCAGTCCATGGACTAGGCCCCTTCCAAGTAGTGTCCCCTCCCCCTTCCCCCCACCCCCAAAAAAAAGAACATTCTTTAGATTTATCTATAAATGATTGCATATCTTAGTTCACTGATAAAGTTCCTTTTCTTGCCAAGAAACTCTTTGGAGTTCTTGTTTTGTTTATTTAAAATGAAAATGTATATTAGAAAAGAAATATTAGACTATGGTAGAATTTTGACTACCATGTACTCCTAAAGAGTGGGACAAATGTTGCTTGAGAAATTCAGATGATGAATTTAATTTGCTTCCTGTAGAACCTAATTCTGCATGGAAACGAGATCCGTGTTTTTGTCCTTAATTATTTCCTGAATTGTCATAGGCAAGCTGAGCTGTTGGAGAGGAGAAGGCAGAAAAAGCTTAGGCAGAAAGAACAGAAAGCAAAGGAGCAAACCAATGGGGAGAAGACAGATTCTAAGGAGGACATCACCAACATGTCAGAGGTTGTGCCTACTGCAGAAATTTCCAGTCATGTGGCTACAACCGTTTGTGAGACAGCCACACAATCACATGCCATTTCTCCATCAGTTGAACCCATAGAACTTTCAAACACTGAAAAAGATAGTGCAAATACCACAGCTCAATCTGGAATTGGTGCTGGATATTCTGAAGCAGGCACTTCTCAGAATGTTGAACGCCGAGTTGCACAGGGAGTTGGTTGTCGGCATTTAATTAAAATGAGAAGACAGGTGCCAAAATCACAGAGAGGCACACCAAATGGCTTCCATGCAGATCAGAGTCCTCAGATATCAAAGTTTGGAGCCATACAAAAGCATGCCACCCACAGGGATCCCAGGGCTGTTCCAGTAGTCAACAACAATAAAGTTTGGACCCGTAAACCTAAATCAGAAAATGAAGGGGAAAGCTTGAAATGCAGATTACAGAGAGAGGTGCTAAACCAACCAGATCAAAATCTGAACTGTGAGGTGATGATAGGTTCTATATCTGTCACACTTGGAAATTCTAGTGATCAGCTACAAGGTGAGAATCTGGTTGTAGCCCGAGATAGTTGCACCTCACAGCATCCAATGCCAAAGAAAACCTATATTCAGGAGAAGCCCATTAAACCAGATTCTGTTTCTATGAAGCCAGATCCAGCTCAGAGTGGCACAAACAGGTCAACAGTTAAACTTTGGAGGCCTGTGAACCGGCAGGAAACTGGAGGTTCAATGCCAGTTCAAAGTGGCAATAGAGAATCTGAAGCTGGTGTGGCTACTGAGAAGGGAAATGACCTAACCCTGTCCGATGAAAGCTGCATCAGATCATGTGCTATGGACATTAATAGTAGCACAGGTGTGAACGATTTCGCATCACAGATGAAGGAAAGACCATCTGTAGGAGATTTTCAGTTCTCCAGCTGTGCTGCAGAAGCTTTTCTCGCACAGAGTAAGTTCAACTTGAATCCATGTTTTAAATGTTTCTGATCTACACACTAACCCCCCACACATATGCTTGCTCAAAACTTAATTGTCTTAATAATCGAAGCTTGTCATGCCTTAGTGGAAAAAAAATAAAACAGGGGTCAAGTGAGGGTTGAGGTTTGTTGTTATGTTAGTGATTGGATATGCTACATTGCTTCAGATGTTTGAAATAAGGGGGGCGTAGTCATGTCTGATGTGTTGCATATCTCTTGCAGGATGGAAGGAGGCTATTGCTTCAGACCATGTGAAACTGGTCATGTTTCCAGAATCCGAGCCTCCAGGATGCACAGAACCAGCATCAGACAATCTTGTCAAGACACAGAACAACCTTGCTAATGCCGGGGCTCTCGAGTCTTCAACCTCGGCCACTGTCAAAGTCAAGTTCAGACCAATGTCCGAAAAGGGAATTAAGCTAAAGTACATTCCAAAAAAGAGAACCAATACCTGACCAAAAGGAGGAAAGGAATTCCATTTTTGTTATACCAATGTGCAGTTTTAACCCACCATCGCCATTCTTAGCAGAGGTTCCAGTTTTACCAAAGGTCTTCTGTCAGAAAATTAAAAGGTTTTTTTCTGGTAAAATCTTTACATTTACATTTTTGCCCTTTTTTTTTCAATTTCTTTTCCCCCACCCTGGGTTGTTATAGGAGTTTGATTAGTAAGGGTTTTTGCTTTCATTGTCTAAATTTTCTTGTAATAAAATTGGATATCTTAGTTTTATTGCAGAGAGCTCTACTTGTGCTTCTTTTTCTTCCCCTATATATTTCCATTCTCTTCATATATGTTCCCAATTTTGAGTTCCCTTATTTTGTAATAAGCTCACATGCATCTTAATGGAACCTTGTAAACCCCCAAAAAAATTGGTGTCAGCATTGCACAAAGACATTCCTAAAGCATCCATTCCAAGCTTTTGACATTAGCAAATTATCATACTAAGGTGGTGTTTGTTTTTTTACTTAATTCTAAATAAAATTTTAATGCTTAATAAGGTGGTGTTTGTTTTTTTACTTAATTCTAAATAAAATTTTAATGTTTAATAGTGTTAAATATTAGGTTATTTGCTTTTATCGTATTTTATTTCTATTAAGTATTAAAAAATAAAAAAAATTAATATATTATTTTTTTTATTTAAAAAAAATTACATATTTTGATTTTTTTTATTTAATAAAAAATTTATAATAAATCATGAAAAAATAGAAAAATAAATAATTTAGTTCTAAAATTAAATTACTTTAAACAAAAAGTCAAAAAAATAAACACCACTTAAGTATTCCCTCTCCCCCTTTTTTATTTACAAGCATCATTGGAGAATAAAATTTTATCACTCTTTGGGTTGAATTTATTTCTACTTTAAGGTTTCATTTTCTAGAATTTACATTATTCAATATCTAACCATTGGCAAACCAAGACTGGCGGATCAAAGCTTCAAGCTTCTTCTGCTTGATTTGGGGAGGCACTCTAGGCAGGGCTTAATAATAGTAAAACCAATTATACCATGAGGCTCAGTATTTGGTTCATGGTAGTGGCGGTGGGGGCATGGATAGAATGGTGGGGTCATCCGAGCCCCTAGGTTCACAGCGCTTTATATGGTGGGAGACTGTCATCCAAGTTTGTGTGGTTTATAATTTTTTATTCTGTGTCTTGGGATGGCCAGGTGATGTGGCGAGCGACCAGGACCACTACTAGTCTACCACCTCCACCTATGTCCGAGAAAAGGGCACGTTTCCAACCCCATCACCATTTCGCCTTTCCTTAACTGCCACGTGTACACTCTCCTCACCTTAACGGCATAACCCACTTCTTTATCCATCCCTCACCATTCACGTTTTTACATTTTCTCCCTCCGGCTCCCCTTAGCACATATTTTCTCGAGAAAGTGAGCTACACAATTCCGAAGGCTCGGAAAACCCAAAATCCTCTTCTTCAGGAAAATGTCAGGTGGTGTAGGGCCAACATATAACGACATCCAACTTCCGAATGATGTTCATGAACATGACGACCAGGCCCACCACCAACAACCCATCTCCGCCGCCGCTGCGAAGAACGTCCACCACCCCACCATCGCCCCCACCCGCAAACGCTTCCTGACGTTCCGGCAACTCAACGCCCTGGCCGTCATTGTCGTCTTCTCCGCCAGCGGAATGGTGAGCATCGAAGACTTTGTATTCGTCGTCTTCTCCTACATCTACATTCATTTCATCTCCAAGGTGGCCTTCCCACCACCACCCAATGCTTCGACCCAAGAACGAGTCTTCAACCCAAATAACAAGTTCCTCTCCCTCTACGTCTTCATCGCCGCCATCATCGGCCTCATCCTCCCGATTGCCTACATCTTCCACGGCATCCTGGAAGAGGACAAACAGGGCATCAAAGCAGCTTCTCCACACGTCTTCCTCCTATCCAGCCAAGTTTTCATGGAGGGAGTGGCATTTTCCGACAAATTTTCAATACCCATCAGCGTATTCGTGCCGGTGTTTTACAATTCAAGAAGAATTTTCACGATCGTGGAGTGGTTGAGGAATGAGATTGGGAAGGTGGATGAAGAGTACGGTGGGTCTGCCGGAAGGGTGTATATAGGGAGAGCACTTGCCATAGCAAACATGGTGTTGTGGTGCTTCAACCTGTTTGGGTTCTTGTTGCCTGTTTATCTTCCCAGGGCTTTCAAGAAGTACTATGCTTCCTTCAACAAAATCAAAGACTGAAGATTTTAGGGTTTTTATTTTTATTTTCCCTCTTTATGTAATTTTGGTCTGTAAAACTGTAATTTGCTGGGTACTTTTTATTAGTGATCACATGCATATCAGATGGTGGGTACTTTTTCTTCTTTATCATTCAAAACATTTTTTATCATATGAAACTCAAATGAATCCTTCAATCCTCAAGGTCTTCCTGCAAATCAATCCAATCTCTCACAAAAACATCTGAAGTTCAAGGATCTCTTGTTCAAGATTAAGGCCGTTTGGGACCAACTATTTGTTCTGCCTGAAACCAAAATCATTATTTTCAAATAACAATATTAATATTATAAAAAATAAAAAACATAAAATACTTTAAACAATAAAATCAGTCATACAATCATAAAAGCTTTTATGGAGTTTAAAAAAGAATTTTTAGCTTCTTAAAAATCCATCCAAACAGGGTACAGGTTATCTAATTGGTAGTCAGTACAAATTACTGGGGGAAATGAAAGGACAGGATGCTAATGTGAATTTATTTCAGAATGCATTTCAAGCTGGGAGGATTTCTGGAGGTCATCTCTTTCATACATTCACTAAGATTCAGATTCAGTGCCTTAAAAACATAACTCACAGTTTTCTATGAAGATTGAGAATTGTATAAAATATGGAACATATGTTAGCCATCACATTACATGAAGCTCAGTCTTGGTTCTCCATCAAGTATTCCACATCAAGTATTCCACATCTGAGCTTATTTTGGACAACAAAATGCTAACTGTACAAGGTGAAACTGCATTTCTCTCCTCAGATCAACTTCAACAGAAGCACAGAAGAAGCCGAAATTAAAGAGAAAAGTAGCCATTTCTCTTCCATCTTCTACCTTCCTCTTCCTCTAGTTACTATTATAAACCAGTTCAAAACAGAAGATGTTCTCAAATGTAAGGCTTGGTAAAAGAAAAACTTGTCTGATAATTCCCCGGTTTAGAAGTTGATTTTCTTCATGAAATCCCACCAATAATGTTAATGAAAGATTTCAAAACAATTAATATGGGCAGAAAAGTGAAATCAACATGATTTCGATAAAGTGCAGAGGATAGCCCATGTCAATGGCTGAAAGTTACAAGCAACCGCAAAAACAAAACAAGGTCAAAGACAAATGGGCATATTTTGCCCAAATTGTCTCAATAGTTCGTTTTTGGTTTCCTTTTTTTTTTTTTCCTTCCTTTTTTTCCCCAACATACAGGATGCCAAAACAGGACTAAAATTGCATCTTGGTGATGGCAAAACAAACAAATATACTTACATGCTGTCCACACCAAAAAACATTGCCATATCTTCTATGTTCTGGCTGCAGGACGCTCCTGCTCGAGCGTCTTCTCTACAACACTCAAGCTGATCCGCTTTCTGGGAAATGAGCTATCTATTAGGGGATCATTATCTGCTGTCCAAACCTGTTGACACAAATCATACATTTCATGGATAATACAAAAACTAGCATTGTTAAAACTCTGTTTCGCCCAAGTATTCAGCTGATTAGACTTCAACTACTCATTAGGAGATGCTATAAAAACTATTTCAGAGTGGTTGAGGTTCAAAATCAGCATTTGAAAACCGTTAGCGTCTATTGATCATTGAGCACAGAAAATCTGGTTAGTGTTGTTCAAAAAACTTCTTGGGTTTCAAATGGTTGTGGAGGTGGGAGGAATGGTTTGATATGCTTGACATTTTTAAATTCAAGAGGGAAAGTCAATCTATAATTATTATGCCAAGCACTTGGTCTAGATTTCCAGTTGGTTTTCCACTAAAATTTTATACAAATCAAACGCTCCAGAGCTAACAACACTGACATGCCTACACAAAGGTGCCTTTGAAATGTATTGACAGTTAACCCATTAGATTAGAGAGATAATTGTAGTCACTTGTGCCAGTATGCTAGTAGCCGGTATGCTAGTATTATATCAAGTCATTCTGCATGGTAAAGCATTATGTGTTCTCTCAGGTCTAAATTTCAAATAAAGTGATCCCAACAATTATGTGGAAAAAAGTAGCTTCCCAACATTCAACAGAATGATATCACTCTCCCAATATTTCTTTCAACAGACATGTTCTCCAAGCTATGGGCACAAGGAAGATGTTTTGGTTTGAAGATGATATTGGACTAACATTTATGTCTCCTTTGGGCATTTAATAGGAGAAAATTTTGTTGGAATTGTAGTTAAGGTAGGGATGTTAACTTCCCCCTTGCATATCAAGCAAGAGGAGCTAGTTAAGGTTCAAGGAGGTTAACTAAAACAAGCACACGAAATCTTAGTGTTAGACATGAAGGAACAGTAACTATTTTTAAGCATAACCTTGAACCCTTGAATAATAGAAAGGCATAGATTTAAAAGAAACACTTCTTAACGAAAAAGCATTAACTAGAAGAAAGACATACTTGTGTACCTATGAGCAGAACCATTCCCATTCATAGATATTGGTGGTACAAGCCTTCTTTGTTGGCCCAGAGAGAGAATTTCTTGCATTCTTTCCGGCCAATCTGAATTCAATCTCCGAGCAAAATCCTCCACTTCCCTACATAAATATACTATGCAGAGTTAGATGAGATGATAATAACAAATCATACAGGAATGAATGGAACATGTGGTTTCATCCCATGCAAACCAGCTGATATCCATTGACTAATTCCAGAAATCAAATGGAACACATGAGCAAAAGAGCAAGAATGGAAGAAAAAATCCAAAAAAAAAGATATTCAAAGAGTTCCCCACAACATTTCCCACTATTGATAGCACTACAACAACCATTATCTTTATTATGCACATGTACATGTGCATAGTGTATGAATGTGATTTACACCCAGTTTGAGCAGAGAATCTGTCCCTCACCAGGACCTCTTATTGCTGGCCACAGAATCAAATCATTCTCAATTTTATGACCTTCATGGTTATAGCAGTTAAAGCCTTACTGGATATAATTGGGTCACTACTGAGCCTTCAGTGAGTTATACAGTCAAGAACACTAAACCAAACCATAAGGTTAGTTCAGGCCAAGCTTTATATCCCTTGACCAGGTCAGCCTTCAGTTAGTTTATACAGTCAAGAACACTAAACCAAACCATAAGGTTAGTTCAGGTCAAGCTTTATATCCCTTGACCAGGTCTTGACACCATTGGTCTCCAGCTTTTTCTTCCCCTCTTAACACAGAGAAAGCAGTATTAAAAAGACGCCTAACAAAGGGTGCTGATAAGGATGAATCTCCAACATGAAGAACTCTTCATTCGAAGTTTAAAGATGAACTCTCTGACCAGAGTTTAAAGGATCTCTTCATTCAGACTCTTTTTTAGTAGACTAAGGACTCTTTGGAGTTGGATTTCCCCTCTATGTTGATTTTCCTAGATACTCTTTTTTGTGGTTAACTTTGCTTTGTTCGTTAGTGTGGGCCTTCTCTGTTTGAGGTGTGTTTTGGTTTGTTTCTGCATATACAGCCTGTATACGTAGGGCTCACCCCTCCTCTTTTGGCGCTTAAAAAATCTCCAACATATACTCTAAGAAATGAATGCAAGTAAATAAAGAAATTCTAACTATAAAGGGTAAAAGGTAATTTTACATTTTAAAATTCAATGGTATCATAATTAGTCAATAATTGGTATTTGAGTTGCATTTAGAATTTGAGAAATCTTTTTTTGGAAATTTCTCCCCAAAAGAAGTTTCCCACCCCACCTTGTCCGATTATAGACAACCATCTTATGGCTGTCCTACATCAAGGGCACAACTCATGTACATAAGAAGTAAACAAAGAACATCAAACACAACAAAACTTACACCACAAATTAAGTGCTGCCTACATAATCAAATAAGTCAAGAATGGATTTTCAAAATTACAATGCAAAGCTACATTAGATTGAGAGAAAAAAGAATTAGCAAAGAGACTTCAAAAACACTGCCAAGCTTTCCCCACCATCAAAACACCACCCATTTTGGTCCCTCCAAGTGGACCAGAATAGACAAAAGAGGAACAACCAACCTCTTTCCATGCCACCCCACAGAATGGCACTGTATTCTTAAAAACAACAACAGAGATGAGAACACATGCATCAATTTCCTCTGCTAGAATGGGAGTACAGGGGTTCCATAGGGTTTGACCATTTAAAAGATTTATCCATCTAACAAATCAGCAGCCTTAACTAGCTTACCAGTCTTCAGATTTTGATTGCCTTGAGAAAAGCTCTTTTTATTATAGCATGTTCAGTCATGCACACGTGTTGGGGGTTCAGAGCTCTTTTTCATTATGCTTTTGTAGAAGGGTTTACAGGAATATTTTCTGTCTCCCTCTCTCCCTTCCTCTTTCTCCAGACAGGCTCTAAGAAGATCTCTCTTTACTTAATAGGCAAAATGAGCATAAACAATAGTTTATAAGGTGTCAATGAAAATAATCGCTCTTTGTCATCTCAAAACCTTTTCATAAGATGAACATTAATGCATCCATCTAACCTGTCAAGTTGTTCCTTCATTGCAGGATCTAACTCATCATCAATATCTCCATCGTCAAACTCAAGTTTAGGTGAAAAGGTAGAAGCAGGAAGATCCTGCAATTTTGAAGTTTTACTAGGGGTGGACACCAAAATTTCATCAGCCTCGGCATTATGGCAAGATTTGTGGACTCCATCCAACTCCTAAAACACAAAGAAGACACCCTTAGGTCAACAAGGATTAGAACATCACCAAAAAATGGATAGATAGATAGATAGAGAGAGAGAGAGAGAGAGAGAGAGAGAGAGGAAGGTAAGGCCAACCTTTGTATGGTCTCCATTTACATTGTTTGAAGAAGAGTCCTTCATTTGATCCTTTCTTCTCCGATTTTTTTTTTTATTCTTAGTAGCTCTAACCCCTTTAGAATCTGTAAAATCATAATCATCCAGTGGGTACAAAAGAGCAAACAAAATAAAATGACAAATAAAAGACAGGTTCAGAACACTACTACTCTCAAATATGCTAACAAGCTTTAGGTCTAGGAAAAGCAAAGCAACTGCTTTAAGAAGCATCAATTAAGAATTGAGCACATGTTTTTCCAACATACAGGCTCAAGCATCAATCAAAATAACAAATTTAAGGGCATGGATGCTTCTGGGATACAAGAGAAGTGAAATATAGCTCAGTTTATAGCCATCATATGAACTTTGGTATTTGGTGCTATTTCAGTTTATAGCCAATGTGCAAGAAGATACAGCAAACCATATGAAGGCAAAATCTAGTGAAAACATTTCTCACAATTACCTCCATCTTCACCATTAATAAATGACAGGAGATCATCCACCGAACGCTCATCCACACGCTCCTCTTCAACCTCAACATTCTGAAATACATGGACCCCACCTTTTTTATTAATGAAAGCACACACACACACACACACGCACATATATATACAGGTTTAGGGATTCAATGCTCCATAACTACATGTAATCACTTGGAATGCACTTCAAATTCATATTTACCATAGAACAGGAATTCACATCTACCATATAAAGAGAAATAATAAGTAAACATAACCACCTTCAATTTCTCTCTCTCTTTTAATTCTTTCCTTTTTCTTGCATATAATCTATTCAATAGCCGAATCCGTGGATCATCAGTTATGTTTCTCAAGGGCTCCAACTTCTCCTCCTGGGAAAAAACAAATCTATATGAGAAATTGAAGCAGACAAAATGTTGAGACTCTGAATTTTTCCAACAAACACCTCTGTAAGATCATCAGGCAAATGAAACGTCTCACGAATCTCCTCAGGAGTTTTCCCCTCAATAATTCGAGCAAGTGCACGGCTGGTGAGGTCAACCAAAGGCTTCAGCTGGAGGCTGTCAGCAGCAGATGTCAACTCACATAACTTTTTTGTATCCATCCGAATGAACTTCTCATCAAAGGATTTCCGCTCCTAGACAAAAGAAAAATTAAATTCAAATAAAGTTCAACTGTTCAGTTTGGTTATCTACAGATTATGCAATCGCCATCTCAACCCAGTCCCAATCCCCATTCCAC
Source organism: Vitis rotundifolia (assembly GCA_030254885.1). Classification (NCBI taxonomy): domain Eukaryota; kingdom Viridiplantae; phylum Streptophyta; class Magnoliopsida; order Vitales; family Vitaceae; genus Vitis; species Vitis rotundifolia. The sequence continues at coordinate 16,954,157 of CM058166.1, forward strand.
AAAATGAATAGTTAAATATCCTTTATTAGAATCTAAGACAAGCATAGGGCATTCACATGAGAAAGAACATATCAGACCTTATTTGAGCGACCAGGTACTTGATGAAACCGACAGTAATCAAGTATTAAGCCCAAGATAGCAGGATTGACTCGTTGTGGAAGTGATATGGCATAATTTTTGGAAGATCCCATGCCAGTCTGAAGTATTTCTCGGCATATCATGGGGCAAAACATGGCAACCTCTTCTTCAACTTGTTGAATAGAACCATCAGCAGTTTGGAGCCAGATATAAGACTTCATCTTGATACACAATTTTAAACAAAATAAATAAAGGCCGTAAGAAAAGGATAAAGAGTGAATAAGAGTACATCACATAACAAAAACCAAATAGCCTATCAAAAAAAGAGAAAATAAAATAAAATTAATTAAAAAAAAAACAACTAGTGATCTCAGCCTGATCCTAGGATTCCGTATTTCAAATCTAAAAGTCCTAGAGTTCCCCGATCAACCGCAAGTTGAGCTAGGCCTATGGCAAATTGGCATCATTTTGATTTACATTAGAAGTGGCATGCTTAGTTTGCATTTTTTTCTTTTTTCTTTTTTATAGGTCTGCTTTGTTTGCATTATAAAAACCTAACAGTAGATGTAAATTGCTATAACATAATCTAAGCACAATGTAGCTAAAGAAATCTGAACTAACTTTACAATTCAGCTCAATGTAGAGACCTTATACCCTCTATTTCCAAAGACTAGACCACATCCAAACCCTCAACATCATATTGGGTTAATATAAGGCCAATATAAGCTACAAGGGTCCTGAACAACAATCTTTACCTTTTTTTTATCAATAAGCAAAAGAATTGTATTACGAAGAGGCGCTAAAATAGCAACCCATAGAAATATAGTATAGAGACACTCACCCCCTTACAATTGGACCCAAACCAACAAGGAAAAAACAAAAAACCTTCTCCCTCATCACGAATCCACCCAATCTATAAAATCTATTAAGGTCGAAGGACCACCTTTTATCCACAATTTGGTCTCTGACCAAAGTAAATACACAAAAGAAGCTTTCAGCCTTTGGATGGACAACACGCTATCTTCAAAAGCAATTTTATTCCTCATCTTCCAAATGACCCAAAACAAGCATAACGGTCCCACTTTTTTTTTTTATATAAGTAAGCATAACGGTCCCACTTGCCACACCGCCTTCCTCTTTTTACCCACAAAAAAGCCCCTCCACCTTAAAAGGGTTTCCTTTACCGAAAAAGAAAACACCCAAGACACTCCAAATAAAGAAAGGAGCAACATCCACACTTCCCTTGTTTTTTCACAATGAAGAAGGAGGTGATCAATCGACTCCTCACACATTTGGCACAGGAAGCATCTATTAGCCAAAGCCCAACCCCTCTTTTGCAAACAGTCCAAGGTTAGAACTCTTCCCCACGAAACCTCCCAAGCAAAGAAACTTAATTTGGGCTGCACACAAGAGTTCCATATAATCTTTGAAGGAAAAGAAACAGGAGAAACCGGCTGCAAGGCCCTATACAAAATACTTTACCAAAAACACCCCATCCTTTGATTTCATCCATCTCACCTTATCCTCCTCATCCACATTAACCTTCTTCCCATCCAAACAACAAAACAACCTTTCCACCTCTTCCAACTCCCAATCATTGAAAAATCTATTGAAACAAGGACTCCAACTTCCCCCCCTTTCCCCTGCAGCTGTCCAAACTTCATTTACCCAAGCCACTTTGGAAGTCACTAGAGCAAATAAACAAGGGAAAGCCTCGCACAAAGGGGTGGTTCCACACCACTTGTCTTTCCAAAACCTCACCTTCTTTCCATCACCCACCACAAAATCAAAAGAAGGGGTCACTAAGTGGCCCAACTTGCTTATTGCTTTCCACAACCCAACTCCATAGGCCTCCCTAGCTTCACAAGAGCTCCACCCTCCTCTTTCCTCCCCATATTTCCTTCTAATCACTTGGTTCCAAAGGGCCTTTCTTTCACTTGTAAAGCACCAAATCCACTTGCCAAGGAGAGCCCAATTGAAAGTCCCAAGACTCTTAACCCCCAGCCCTCCTTTTCTTTTTTCTACACAAACAATCGGTCACCTTACTAAGTGCAGTTTTTGCTCAAGAGCCCCACCACCCCACAAAAAACCCCTTTGAATCTGCTCCAATCTCATTCTAACCACCCTAGGCAGCTGGAAAATAGACATGAAAAAAATCTTTACTTTTATTTCCTTTTTTCTGGTGGATGGGTCCTGAGCAACAAACCACCATAGCAAAAAATGAACTTCACAAAATAAGTGAACTGATTTGCATTTGTTTACTCCAATTTTTACTGGCAGATAATGAGAAGTAACAAAAAACAGTTCACAAAATAGCTGTGTAACATACCTCAGGTTTCACAACTGCCATAGCACTTTCTGACATTGATGATGACAGCTGATCTTAGTAAAGAACAAGAACCTTGCACCTCCAATTTCAGAAACTTGAAAGAAACAAAGGAAATGGAAGATTTGCCTTCTTTATCACTGATTCCCAAAATGGCACAATACCAAATCCCAACAAAATAAGTATTAGCATTTCTTATCTGGAGAGCTTTCTCAGTCTTTCTAACTCTGCTTGAAGCTAAAAAACCAACAAAAGGATGAAGACAACATGAGATACATCACAGAAAGATCTAGCTTACTAAAAGAGAGAGAAAAATTGAGAAAACACATATAGAAGTGTCTTAATTTGGATGGGAGCAAATAGTCTAGATCTCCAAATTAAAGTGTGATGAGTAAATTCCAAATGCAAGACAGCGTTTAAAACTTTGTTCTGGATAAAGCACGAATTTTCAAAATGCAGGAACTTCAACTCACTAGAGAAGTTATTGAACAGCACTTAAACATAAGAGAATACAATACCACACCATGTTTTGTCCTGGTACATATTACTTTTCTGGGGAAGGGTGATAGAAGTCTTACGAATGGATAAAATATTCCAAAATACATACAGCCAAATAATACTAATAATAACTGTTGTAGCTAATACACATAGTTCAAATATCCAACAACAATATTTTTCGTACTAGCAATGGAAGCGCTCAATTGTCTTCTCAAGAGGGCTAGGGAGGGTGGTTATTTGTCTGGTTTCAAGGTGAATGGCAAGGGTGGTGAGGGTTTTGAAATCTCCCATTTGTTATTTGTTGATGATACTTTGGTTTTTTGCGAGGCCATCAAGACTCAAATGAACTACTTAAGTTGGCTACTTATGTGGTTTGAGGCCATTTCGGGCTTGAGGATAAATCTTAGCAAGAGTGAGCTAATTCCAATAGGGAGGGTGGATAACTTGGAAGATTTGGCTTCTACTATAGGTTGTAAAGAGGGAGCTCTTCCAATCACTTATTTGGGCCTTCCCCTTGATGCCCTCTCAAATTCTTTGCCAATATGGGATGGGGTGGAAGAAAGGTTTTGTAAAAGTTGGCTTTGTGGAAAAGACAGCATTTTTCCAAAGGGGGGAGGCTTATTTTGATTCGCAGCACTTTATCTAGCTTACCCATCTACTTTATGTTACCTTTCCAAATGTCAAGGAAAGTGTGGATAAGGTTGGAACAAATTCAAAGGTAATTCTTATGGGGAGGAAGGCAAAAGGAAAGCCTCACTAAGTGAATTACGCCACTGTTTGTGCAAACAAGAAGGATGGGGGATTGGGAGTTAGGCGGCTTGACTCGCTCAATAAGACTCTTCTTAGCAAGTGGATTTGGCAATATGCAACAGAAAGAGAGGCTCTATGGAGGCATTTCATAAAGGGCAAGTATGGGAATATTGAAGGGGGGATGGTGTTCAAAGGGCTTTGGAAAGCCATGAGGAAGTTATGGGCTATGTTTATCACTAAGTCTCCTTTTCCGTTGGTGATGGAAAGAGTGCTAAGATCTAGAAAGATAGGTAGGGTGGTAGTGAATCGTTGTGTAATCCCCATCCCCCCCCCCCCCCCCCCCCCCCCCCCCTCTCACTATTTGCCTTAGCTAGCTTAAAGGAGGCATGGTTGGTAGATATGTGGGACCAGTCTCTTGGTAGTAATGGTTGTTGGACTCCTAGATTCTCTAGGAATCTAAATGATTGGGAGATTGATATTATGGAACAACTCCTGTTGAGGGTTAAGGATAAGACAGTGATTAGGGGAGGAGAGGATAAGGTGCTCTAGCTGGGGACAAAGAGTGGTTTTTTCTCTGTGAAGTCCTTTTGCTCCTGCCTTCAAACTAAGGGGTCTGACCCCTTCCCAAAAGCTGCAATGTGGAACTCTTGGGTTCCACCTAAGGTGTGTTTCCTTACATGGGAGGCTTCATGGGGTAAAGTTTTGACTCTAGATTGTCTCCAGAGAAGAGGGTGATTCCTGGCAAATAGATGCTTCCTTTGCCAATTTCAAGAGGAGTCGATTGACCATATTTTGCTCCACTGTAGTGTTGTAAGGGTCTTGAGGCAACTTTTGTTTGCTCTCTTTGGTGTTTCTTGGGTGTTGTCTTCTTCTGTAAGGGAGACTTTGTTGGCTTGGCATGGTTCTTGTGTTGGGAGGAAGCAAAAGAAAGCATGGGGAGTAGCCCCTTTGTGTCTTTTTTGGACAATTTGGAAAGAGAGAAATAGAAGGTCATATGAGAATGAAGAGCTAAAAAACTTATTCTCCTGTGACTTGTTTTCCTGGTCTAAGACGTACATATTTGTAGGCCCTATGTCCCTTTGTGACTTTATTAATTGGTTGGGTCCTCACCAAAGGAGGGAGTAGTTTTTTGTTTACCTCTCCTTTTTTGGCCATCTTTTGGTAGCCATTGTATACATCTTGTGTACTTTGGTGTGCTTCCTTTTTTGCGCTTTTAATGCATCTTTTGTTTACCTATCAAAAAATAAAAATAAAGGTCCAATAATTTGAACTTTCAAAAAAAAAAAATTAGAGGTCCAAGACTCAGAGATTTATGATTGACCATCCCTTTAGAAATTCTGTGTGTGAACACCAAAAAGCTACCATATCGACAATTATTTTATCCACCACCTGCACACCTTCATGTGGTTTCCTCTATTTCACTCTCTCCAACTGGACCAAACAACAACAAATATAAAGGCTTTCCCACATTTGACCTTTTTGTCTCAAACATTGCCTAACTCTTCACTAGCTCCTTTAGGGAGTAGGAGTATTGTTCAAACATGTCAAACTTAGGCAAAATCTTGTGCAATAGGAATGTGAAGAAGGCATTAGAACATAATCGAAAAATATGTTTCTTCTCCACTTTGTATAGCATGCACATACAAGGCATAATGACTTGCATATATTACATATTTATCCATCACTTATTGATATTTGTTGACAGCTCAAAAAAAAGGTGACATGGCACACAATAATTTATAAATTCATAGAGATACACAACAGTGGGTAGGAACATCTAGAGAGATAAAAATAATTGCAGCATAAATCCATACTGTGCATATTTGACACACAACAGAAATTAAAGCGGGGATCACTTGCTGCCATGCATTGGATGTTTGGATGATGACCTTCTAACTTGATACCTCCTCCAACTGTTTATGTAGAGCTAGAGGGGTCCAGTCATGTGAGTCATAAGTTTGAGGGGAGATTAAAAGTGCTTTCCAGACATTATGTACCAAGGGCTCCAAGATGGCACTATCCAATTTGCACTCCTATACTACACCAACCATATGTCATCTAAACTAAGGCACATTTGGGCCATGAACAACATTACCACAGAAGCTTGTTATCTTCAGCACTAAGATTCTAAGCATACACGATGTTACTTGGATATATGCTGGACACATTCCCATTCACTAAAATTTACAATTTTTAGGAATTTAGGAGGGAGGGAGCACAAAACCTCTGCAGTTACTCAAATTTCAGTATTTTATTTTTACCAAATCACAGAGAAAGTCACAAATTTCAGTATTTTATCTAACATGGAATCTTATAATTTTTTTCCCGGTGAAATAACAATTGTATTATCAGCACCTAAAGAGTCACATCAAAGTATACATGATATATACAGAGACACCAAAAAGGCCAAAAACAAGGCGAGGAAAACACAAAAAACACATACAAAATACATACAAATAGGGATTACAGCAAATGTCATAAATTTCAGTATTTTACATAGACATAGGGTTTCATGACAAAATATCCACGGATGGCAATTAAATATCCATGGATTACACTAAAAGTCACAAATTCCAGTATTTTACCTAAATTCAAATGCCTATAAAACACATACAAGGATAATGGCAAAAGTCATGAATTTAAAACCCTACCCAAACATGGTATTTAATGATTAAACATCCATAGATTATGAACTAGATATCTATGGAATATGGTGAAAGTCATGAATTTCATTACCTTACTTAAACATGGATATTAATTTCCGGTACAACATATATAACTAACAATAACAGAAAAAGTCACAAACTTCAGTATTTACTCCGACATGGCATTTCATGATTAAAGGCTTAAAGCAAAAGTCACCCGTAGAAACAGAAAATTAATTCAGCAATTTGAGTTCTTGTTCCCCTTCTAGATTCAAAAAAAATGTAACTTGACTCACTAAGACAACATCCTAGCCAGCTCCAAGTAGTTATATAGGTGCATGCAGACTCTAATACCCAGTTTTCATGCTTCACAAGAAAAGGTTCCCAACCAAATCAAACAATTAAACCCTACTATAGAATAACACACCACAATCAAAATACAGATTTCCCATTCTTGCACCCAAACAAATATGTGAAAAGTGACAACAAATATGAACAAAAGAAATCTCCTGCAAAACCCCATTGTTGTCCTATGACGGTAAATCTTGAAGCTCATTAACTCTGTAAACACTGGCTGTTCTCATAATTCTCACCTTGATGTGGGGAAAACAAAAGGAAATCACACCTGGTGAATTCCCCAAATCTCAAATTTCTCATTATTTGATACACAATAACACAACACAGAAACCCACAACAGATTTTTTTTTCATTCCTATCTTGCCAAAAACAACACAAACTCATCATACAAATTTCCCCAGTGATTTATTTTTCCCCTTTTGTTCCATTTCCCACAAGCCTAAAAGAGGGCAAGACAGCACTCCCAAAAATAACAAAACCCCAAAAAACAAGAAACCCAGAAGAACAAATCCCCAAAATTTCATGATTTGTGAAAATAATAAAGAATGGAGAAGGAGGAAAGGGAAGTTAGAATGTTGATAAATTAATGGTGTAAAATGAGTAAGAGGGAGAGATTGACATACCTGAGGGAGAGAGGTGAGGTGAAAATGTAGTTTTAAGAGAGGAGAAGATAGAGATGTGAAATGGATAGATGAGGGAAGAGAGAGATAGATGGGGGAGCTTATGGAGAGAGAAAATTTTAGAGAGAGAGAGAGAAATGGCGCTAGTGGAAATGGGGACAAAAGACTGCTAGGGTTTGTAAAGTCCCCCTCTTTCTCTCTCCTATTTTGGTTTCTCGCCTGTCTGTCCTTCACGTGATCTGCACGTGACACTGAATGTATCTGTGTTGGGGGCCTGGGGCACGTGGTGGCAGTTAGGGTTTCTATGGACATCTTGCCACGTTGTAGCCTGTAGGTGGGTCGGGTCGGATCAACTACTTTCCTCCCTTCGACGTTTTCCTTCAAATAATCAAAGATAATAATTTGGATTTATTTCAATATTAATTTCACTTACCTCCTTTAGGTTTTACATAAATACAACTAACCCCTATTGTTGAATAAATTTGTCAAATACCTCCCTTAATTTAAATTAAAGGAATGGCAAATAAAAAAAAAAAAATATATATATATATATATATATATATAATATTTAATAAAATTTCAACTCAAGAACTATTAGATGTATTTAAATAAAATCTTAGGGAGTTCAATGAAATTAATTCTTTTTTTTAAATCCATGAATGTCTGTTTACGTCAGTTCAGCGTTTTCTTTCAAATAACTAAAAATAAAAATTATAATTTATTTCAAGTTTATAAGAAAAAAAAAAAAAAAAAAAAAGATCAGTAAACATACAAATTTTTAAAAATCCATGAATAATAAATTTTTTTTTAAGAATAATTTTATATTAGTATTATTTATGGTCATTTTAATTACTAAAAGGGTGCTTGATAAATTGATTTAATGACTTAAGTTAAAATGGTTAACTTATTTTTATCTAAATCTAAAATTATTTTTTAAAATATAAAATTAATATATATTAAATCGACTTTAAATTATTAGATTGATTTATCAAACATCGTCTAAACATTTATTTTATTGAGTAATAAATTTTGAGCACATTCCAATACCCACTTAGAACATAATCATTTTCCGTAAGAGATATAAAGTCTTGTTTGGTTTGAGTATTTTTTACTCTCTTTTTTTATGTTTGAAAATAAAAAATGAAACCCATGCTATAAAATAAATATTAATATAAATAACAAATTTATTTCATAAATATTTAAAATCAAACATTATATATATGGTATAAATATTTTATTTATTCCTAACTGCCCACTGATTTTATAGAAAAAAAAAAAAAAAAAAAAAACTATTACAAGAATGGAGGTCAATCTTCCAATAAACAAACAGGGCATTAAATGTTTTTTATTTTTTTCCAATTTTTGACCCAATAAAGTTAGACTTGGGCATGTGCTGTCTCTTATGGGTCATATGATTCTATTTTTATCAGACAGACCATCAAAGGCAGTCAAATACTTCCACATTGACTCTCAATTGTTCTTATATAAAATATAGAATATTAATTTTGTCAACTTGTCCTATGTTTTTCCCTTAATGCCTCTTGTCCATTTAAGTGTAGTTACTACATTAAACTTCACAAAGGTCTCCTCTCACATTTTCTGTTTTGTTGACCTTCAACCCCACAATAGATGTCACATCAAATCAATTTTTAAATAAGATGATTAAAATTAAATGTAAACAAATTTTTATATTTTTATTTATTATATAATATTTATATTCCTTTTTCCTTTTATAATAATTAATTACATGCCCTTTGTGGAATTTTCCAATTATAATTATTTTATTTTATTTTAGTTATCGTATCTATAATTTATTTTCAAAATGACTTCTTACAAAAATTTTCTGACATATTTGGTAATTATTTTTTAAAATATTTTATGTTCTTCATAATTAATATATATATATATATATATATATTTGATAAAAAAAAATTATTTACCATTTTCCTTTTGTATTCTAAAAACAAAAAACATACGGTATTTTTTGAATAATATATTTTAATTATTTTATAAGGGTTGTTTTACAAAATGATTATATAAATATATAAAATAATTAAAAATAAAATAATAGATATAAGAAATATTTTAGGTTTCCCAACTAACTTTTGTTTTGCAAAACATCAAATAACAATTTTCATAAGTTGTTATTTAAAACTATTTTGAAAAACAATTATCAAACAATTCCTATGTATTTGGATAATTTTTAAAAATTGCTTTAAAACATACAATAATCGTATTAAGTGAATATTAGATAATCACTTTATAGATGATTTTTTAAAAAATTACTTTTTTGTTATACAAAATTTTAACACCCAATTAAATAAATCAACTCAAATACGATATGCATAATTATCAGATTTAAATAATGAACCTAAATACATCCTAATTATTAAAATAAATAACATATCATGTAACTTATTTATTCAAAACCCAATTTTAGTGAGTTATATATAGGTTAAATATGTTATTATTATAATTCGATTTATTAATACAATTATTAGATACATCAAATTCATATTATACAAATTGATTCAAAAAATATGTTTGTTCTACATATTATGTAGGTCTTTATAAATTTGACAAAAACATAAATATATTCAAATTAAATCCACAAAAAACATGTTGGGTTCAATTGTTCAAGTTGCATCTCAAATTTTGCTATCAAAAACAATATGAAAATTTTAATTTATATCAAAATACTAATGCTTATTTTTAAGAGTGTTAAAAATAAAAATGTTTTTATCTTCATAAAATATACAATTATACATAAATAAATTCATATAAATTCTCATTCATCAAATTTTCGTGCAAATAAAATCTCATTTTCAACTTATCTTTAATGACAATATAGAAATACCACATTAATACATTTATTTTTTAAGGAAAAGTGTATTTTCATACACTTATATGAAAAAATTATAAAATAAGAATCGAAATTTATAAAATACAAGTTTTAAGCAATTATTTAAAAATAATTATTATTTCATACATTTTTTTAATCAAAAGTATTACCTTTAATTATTTAGGTATTATCTTTTAATGGTATAAATACTATATTTGACCATTGTAGGTACTACATTTAACCATCGTAGGTATTATGTTTGAACTATGCATGAAATTTAAATTATTTTTAGAAAGTATTGACCTTTTTTATTAAATATTTAATCTTTATGACATAGTAGATAATCATTTGATAAAGGTAAAATTAATCTTATATTCAATGTCCACTTCCACAGATTTGGTATTACTCATCGAAAAGGACATAAATTTTGTTAGGTGAGAATGTAATATAATAAGAAACAAAATGTGAAGATGGAATTTCATTTCAAATTAAGAAAAAACACTACAAAATGAGTATCAAATTTCTCTGGTTGCTTACAAAGGAGGCTTAGCTAAATGGACTCCACAAAGGATTTTCATGATTCATATACAGACTGCATAGATTTTCACTTTTTTATTTTTTTGGGTTTCCTTTTCTGTCTTTTGGGTGGCAATGCAATTACCAATTAGGGTGACAGATAAGCAACCACAGATACAGAGAAGATAAAATGGCAATCAGCATCATTCCAAAAAAAAAAAACAAAGAAATGATACCCTAATGTTCAATGCACTGCCATTTTTATTTACTTATTTATTTTTTAGAGAAGAACAAAATTTCTGTGAAGAAAGAAGTTTTTGGCTTTTAGTTTTTACATATTGGGAACGTGGGCTTTTGCAGAGGAGAGAAGGACGTGGTTGTTCAGCAGAAAGGGACCATCTGGGTTCTCAGCTTCTTCAACAGCAGAGGAAGTTACTCAAGGAATTGATGGCACTGGTCTTACTGCCATTGTTACAGGTCATATCTCATCTGGGTTGATTTTTCCTTTTTCTTATTAGTATTCTTAGAAAGAAAAATGAGATATGGGTTTCTTTTTCCTTGAATTTTTATTACTGTATTATCAATCAATCGTGGATAATATGACAAGGAAATGGGTTGTGTTCTTCCTTTTTCGTTGTATGCATTTATTTGAGTTTAGTTGGATTCATACTTCAAAAATGGTACGCGGATCTCAATTTTCATGGAATGTCCCAACACCCCCTGAAGAGAACCTTTTAATCAAGTCCCCAACTTATCATCTTCTAAGCTTTCTGGACTGCAAATAAATTAGAATGAGAATTTTGGATTATAGAAATTTACGACAAAATCATTTTTTGCTCGAGGATCAATCTCAAATTTTATCTTAGACTATTTGGTGTATTCTGTTGCAAAGTTTATTGGCAGTTCTGTACATTCTGATCGTAAATTCTTTATCGTAAATTACTGATACTTACTTGACTGAGTTTATATTGTTGTCGATGCTCGGGCAATGTGGAGAAGACTCTTTTATGATCCGACCTATCTCTGGTTTCTTTCGATCTTGTATAACTGCCAATTTACTTGTCATTGAATGGAGGGCTAATGTTTAATGAGAGAATGAAAAGATTAGGGTCCAATGATGCTTTGGATAGTTTTCCGAAAATGAGCATCATCCGAGGCTTGGAGAACAGAAATTTGCTTATGCGATACTTGATTAAAATGGCAGGTTGTGAAATTCTTGCAATTGGCATGAATAAGTAATTCATGGAATGTGCTGAGTTGTTTTTGTCTTAGAAGCGTTTGTGATATGTACTAACTGGCATATGCCATTACTCATTGATACTGTCATTACAGGAGCATCAAGTGGTATTGGCACTGAAACAACTCGTGTTCTTGCATTGCGTGGTGTCCATGTCATTATGGGGGTGAGGAATATGGCAGCTGGTAAAGAGGTAAAAGGGGCAATAGTTAAGGAAATCCCGACTGCTAAAGTTGATGTGATGAAGCTGGATCTAAGTTCAATGGCATCTGTAAGGAAATTTGCATCAGAGTACAATTCTTCCAGTCTTCCATTGAACCTTCTCATGTAAGAAAAGAATAAGAGTGGTAACTGTGGGTGCATTTAACAATTTCTTTTACATGTTCATTATGTCATGTTTCATTCTCTCCCTCTCCCAGCTACATGCATGCATAAACATGTGTATGTGTTTAAGCCTGATTAACACAGGGGACTTAGTAATGAGGACTAAAATTTTTTGTTCATTTTTAGAACCAATGCAGGAATTATGGCAGCCCCATATAGGCTTTCCAAAGACAACATAGAAATGCAGTTTGCGACAAACCACTTAGGTGTGTTACATTTATTGTAAAGTATGTTTGGTTCAAAAAATATGCTCATAAAGCTGTGGGAGTTTTGAAAACGATGATATCCTTCTTTCTTGAGAAACATCAACCATCAGCAATACTGTTTATAGTTTTCTAAAGGTTTAATGAGACGTTCTCAAGTAATGAAGTTAGAAAGATTGGGGTCCTTTCTCAAACTAGAGATAAGAGCCATAGTTTGCTTTAAAAAATTTATAATCAAACATCCTCGACCCTGCTAGTTCTGTGTAAAGTATTCAGAACTATATATAGCTTGTCTTTTATTTCTATACTTTTCATCTGTTTTTACATAGGGAATTAGGTTAAGGTATCGTCCTTTCAAGTCAGCTTTGTGCCCCTAATATATTTTTTATTTTCAATATGTTCTGCAGGTCACTTTCTTTTGACAAGCCTGTTGTTGGACACAATGAAGAAAACAATGCAGGAAAGTAGCAAAGAGGGAAGGATTGTAATTGTCTCCTCAGAGGCTCACTGATTGACATATCGTGGAGGAATTCGCTTTGAAAATATCAATGATAAATCAGGGTAACAAGCTCCACGTCAACATAGAATTGCTCTAAATTCTACTTTTGAAATAGTGTTTTAACAATTATCTGCATTGAACTCCTGTTGATCCAATATGTTGGGAGACTGGTGGGTCGGTGACATTTAAGTTGTATCTTTGAAAGACCTTAAACTACATCTTGATGAATAATTTACTGCATATGGCACTTTGTCAAATTTTCTTAATTGGCAAAATTATCCCCATTTCACTTCCAATTTCAACATCTGGATAACCTTTCATGGATCACTTTTTCATGTTATGTAGCTGCCCTAATTTAATGCTATTGTCTATACGTCATGTGACAAATCTCATTGAATGAATAAGGAAAATTTATGAAGAATGCTTGATTTATTTTGTGTGGACATTTTTTTGGGTGGATTACAGATGACAGTCTTTGTCAGGAATGCTTGAAACATGACTCTTGCGAATCTTCATATCACTCAAACTAATTAAGGTGGAAGTTTTTGGTGCACCATATGTCAGGGATGCATAGCGTGCCAACAAGGCAAACAACCCCTCCAATTCCAGTATTACACTATTAAATTTACTGTCCATTATTTAATCAGCATTAATTTGACTGGAACAGAGTAGTGTAGACTGGTTATACCTGTGTAAAGTTTCACCCTACCCATCCTCTATACAACTTTGGCACACAGTATAATGGCTACAGTGCGTATTTGTTAAATGTTCTTTGAATTTAGCAATTTATTGTTCTTTAATTGAGTTTTAACTTGCTCATATAACAGGTATAGCAGCCTATATGCTTATGGCCAATCAAAGCTTTTGAATATTTTGCATGCTAATGAGCTTGCACGGCGTTTTAAGGTACTCAATCTTCTATTGGATACGAACAAAATAGGCAGTAATTTTATGGTAAAAAAGCATTGATGAATTGCAGTTTTTTCAAACTAGCCTGTCCTCTCTGTGTAAATTTTATTGTCATTATCTTTTATTTTTTAATAGTTGATTCTGTTAGACCATGGAATCTTTACTCTAAATCATGAGTTGCTGTAGAAATTTTAAATTTGACATTTGTTGGTGCTTAATTCTTAATTATAATTCCTTTGTAGCTTCTTATCCAAACTATCTATGCTTGATGTAACTCCCCCTACTGTTTGAATGGTTCATGGTATGATTCCTTCTGATTCGGTAATGAATGATCACCAATGGGCTTGAGGATTTTCTTCTGGGTAAAGATGGCATGATCAATCCAAATATTCTGCTTATTGTGCATTAGCATTGCATACATTGTGGGTCTATTCCCAAACAGCTTAAGCTTTTTTGTCAAATTGGTTTTGTTGACATAATCCAAAACCAGCTTAACTAGGTCTTGAGTTCTGAGTCTCTCTGACCATTTATCCATGTAAGGAGGTTTAGTAGCCAGGTATTCATTATGGTCCATTATCCCATTACTTAAGGTTTTAGGTCTAATTGGCAGCTTAACAATAGGAAACCTTTTTAATAAGCCATTTGGATAAAGGTTTTAGCTAGATATACATTGTGAGCTCATTACCTAATATCTTAAACTGTTAGGTCAAATTAGTAGTTGAACAATAGAACATCTTTTTGAAAAAGCTGTTAGGTCAAATTAGATCATGTCATTGTTTTTCAAATCTCTGGGATATATGTTTGTTTGTTTTCATGTCACTCTATCTTTTGGTATTCATGTTATACTAAGTTAAACCTGCCATCACATTGGTGGTTGTTTCTCTGGAAGATGGGGTGAACATAACTGCTAATTCGCTCTACCCAGGAACGATTGTCACAAATCTTTTCCATCATAGCAACATTGTTACTCGTAACGACTTTACTTTCTTAATTTATGTTTTGTGGGTATAAGTTCACCTATGGATAAAGGTTGAGCTGTTTTTCTTCAATCCTAAGAATGCTAGCTCAACTTTTTAGAAAAACTATTTCATGCTCATTCCTTGTTCTTCATAGAACTTCTTGGCATTTTCCCTAGTGCCTCCAATTTTTGTGGTATTTGCATATGCTCATATGATTTTGAATTTGGAAGAACCGTTTCCTAGCTGTTTTAACTGATCATTGCGAGTTTTTCTCTTCAAATTCCTTGGACCTTCATTTTCTTCTTCTTAAAAGAGTGTTGATACAACTCTACCAGGTTTTATTGCCTTTGTTTTTCCTTGTGGTTTGACATAGGAGTTGTTAATATGGTTGGCAAATATCAGCTTAAAAATGTTCAGCAGGTAAGCTTTTTTCTCAGCATACTTCTACGTCAGAAACCAAGATGATTTATTCTCATGTATAAAGTACCAAGCAACAGGAATCTCAATAAACATTTTGTAGACCCCTCTTGGACCGGGGGATTTTTCTCACACCCAGGAAGAGCTGGCAGCTTGTTTTTGGAGTGGGGCCGGTTTCCGGAAGAGCAAGCTGCATGGGACGCATGGCCGAGGAGACCACCACCTTGCCATGGTGGTGGTTGGGACGGCGACATATTTGCTGGACCAAGAACAGTGAAGCTGGTAGCAGATGTGAGAGCAAGATAAACCGAGCTGAGAAATGAGGAAAAACAGGCGGTGGCAGGAAGGAGAGAGGCGGGAGAAAAATAGAGATTGAGAGAGAAAAAGGAAGAGAGCTGGGTGGGGATTTTTCAGAGTTGAGCTGTGGGGGTTTTGAGAGCTTGAGAGAAAAAATATGAGAGCTAGCTGGAGGGGAAGAAAGCTAGATGAGGGGGAGGTCGGGTTGGCTGAGGGGAAACGGGTGGTAGCTGCAGAAAAAAAGAAAAGAAAAGCTGGAGCTATGGAGCTGGGGGGACTTTTTTTTTTTACGGAGTGGTCCGAAAGGTAGCTGCAGGAAGGAGAGAAGCGGGAGAAAAACAGAGAGCTTGAGAGAGGAATCCGGAAGGGGATTGGGGAAGGAAAGAGTTGGAGGAAATTGGTTTTTGAAAGGAACGAAAAAGAAGGAAAAACGTGAGCAGCTTGAGAGAGATGAGAAGTGGAGATCTAGCGGGAGAGGAGAAAATTTGAATGGGAGTGGGGATAGAAAGAAAAAGGAAAACAGAGCAAGAGGGGAGAGAAAAACAGAGAGTCGGGGGAATTGCTCAGGGACTCCGGCGGTCCTCTGTCTCAGGTTATTGGAAGGTAGTGTTTATGGCTTTCTTTCTATTTGGTTTTTCATTTCGGCTGCCTCTGGATTTGATGAAGGAATCTGTGAAATTGTTTGTGTTGCTGTGAGGTTTATGGAATTGGGCCATATAATTCGTATAAGACCCAACTCCTTGCACTTTTCATTTTCATTTCTTTTCTAGAACAATGGGCTTCCAGTTCGCTTGGAAAGCTGTTTATACTGCAATATGGGTGGCTGCTGTTCCATTGTTCATGGAGTTGCTGGGTTTTTCCATCTAGAAATGGCAGAGTTGAGACTATGGGCATAACTTAGCATGGAACACTCAACTAAATGATGGGTCCCAGCACTATCAGCGCATTTCCATTCTTCCCATTCTCTCATGCAGCCACCAAACCCATTTTTTTCTCACTTTTTCCTCCACTTGAGCTTCTTCCGATTCTCTCTTCCATTCTCTTCCCATTCTCTCATGCAGCCACCAACCCATTTTTTCTCACTTTTTCCTCCACTTAAACTTTTTCCAATTCTCTTTCACGCTTGTGCAGCCCATATTTCCATTTTAATTCTCCATTTTTTTTATATCAAAGTTCAATTTTCCAAAATTCCCACTTTTAAATTTAATCTTCAAATAATTTTCCAAAATTTTAATTTCCAAATTTAAAATTTTTAAAACTTAAATTTTTAAATAATTTCCCAAAATTTGATTTTTAATTTTTTTTTTAAAATTCCATTTTCAAACAATTCTTCAAAATTTAATTTTTAAAACTTCAATTTTCAAATACTTTTCTAAAATTCCAATTTTCAAAATTTATTTTTTCAAAATTCACAGTTCTTCAAAATTGAAAATTTCAAAATTTCCATCTTCAAATAATTTTCCAAAATTCGAATTTCCAAATTTAAATTTTAAAATTGCTATTTTCAAATAATTTTTCAAAACTCCAATTTTCAATTAATTTTCAAAACTTCAATTCTTAAATTAAATTTTTGAGAATTCAATTTTCAAATAAATTTTAAAACTCTAGTTTTCTTTCAAATAATTTTAATTTCACTCCAGTTTTCAAATATTTTATAATTCTACAACTTTTTATCCTTTATTAGGATTTTATCTTATTTTTAATAAATTTGCTATATTTTTCTTCATGTAAACACTTTCACAAATTTTCCTTGATCTTCAAATAATTCTATGATTTTTTCGATTTTTAATAAGCATGAATATAATTTTCATAATTCTAAAATAGTGGAATTTGTGAAACTAATTCATGCAAGATAAATTAGGCTTTGGTGGGGGCCTTACATATGAGTTTTCTCTTTTGATCATCAATTGTTATGCTTAATGAATATTGTGTGATCTTCGTCTTATTCTTTGATATACATGTGATATATTTTATATTCATTATTGTGCACTAACTTTGTTTCATAATAGCGCTTTATTTCCTGTCGCCAAAGTACACCCTCACTCCCACTTTGCTTATTTTTATACGTGATTTATTTCATTATTTGATCATTTCATTACTATTTATTGATTTTCTAGTTAATTGTCATGTTTGTTTCACCTTGTTTAATAGAGACCCATTTTTAGGAGTTTAAAGGAGTGTTACGATTTTTACCGTACCTTCCCCAATAGGTAACCTGGTCCCGGACCCAGACCAGTTTTTTCCTTTAGAGTCATACTTAGGGTTTTTTTTCTTATTTTATTTTTTTTAAAAAAAATAAAATAAAAATAAGTAGTGATTCCAAGTTTTTTCTAAAAATGAAATTTTTACCAAATAAATAAAAAGGAAGTTTCGCCATTAAGTGGGAACGCATCATGCGAAATTTGGGATCCATACATGTTCTCAAATTTTGCCTCTATTTGGTGGAAAGGAAAAGAATAGTTCAAATACAAACTTGAGCTTCTGGTTTCTCTTATGGTGTTTGACAGGGAGCTGCAACCACATGCTATGTGGCATTGCATCCACAGGTGAAAGGAGGCGGGCGGCCAATATTTTTCTGACTGTAACATAGCCAAACCCACCGCAAGGCCAAAGACCCAGAATTGGCCAAGAAACTCTGGGAATTCAGCATGAATTTGATCTCAGCCTGACATTGGTTAAATGTTTTATTTATTTAGCAATTAAGTGTAGTTGCCACTGATATAAGAATGGAGGTCAATCTTTCTAGAAACTTTAAGTTTTTCATTGTTGACTCAGTAAAGTTGGGACTTGGGCATGGGTTGTCTCTTAAGACTGAAATAATGCCAATTTTGACTTTAAATTGTGCTTCTATGAAATATAACAAATTAATTTTGTGGAGGTTGTTCAATCTTTTTCCTTTATCCAATGTTTGGTTTTTGAAAAGAAGTAAGAAAAAAAATATTGGATATGAATTTTTTTTTTGCTTGGTTTCAACTTATTTAATCCTTATATAGAAAAGTTAAATAAGTTTAAAATACTTATAAAAATAATTTATTGATTTTAAATATATTTTTATTTTATTTATTCTCTTTTTTATATTATTTATTAATATTTTTTTGAAATCAAATATAGTCTTATTTGATTTTTTTTTTTTAATATTTCTTAATAAAATTAAATATAAGGAAATTAGTTTTATCTTTTCTTTGTACTTTCCAAGTACCAAATATAGTCCGGGTGTATTTATTTCATTAGACCTCACAATCATATGCCAAAGATAGAGATTCCCCGTTGCATTTTCTATTTTCTTGATCTTCAAGTTCAAAATATATTTTCACATCAAATAAAATTTTAAATTAGATGAATTTAAACTATCAATTAAACAAGCTGACTCGAATGCGATACTAATAATCATAGAATTATAAATATAAACCAAAATATAACCTAATTATTAATTAAACAAGACATCATATTTTTTGTTTTTTAATTCAAAATCGAATTTTAAATTAGTCAAATATAGGTTATGATTATAATAAGGTTACCAGGTATAATGATTAAATAAGCCAATGGAGGTTAAATTTATGTTCTAGATATTGAAAGAAAAAGTAATACATTTATTCCCACGAATCGAGGTCAAATTATTGAATATATCAAAGTCAAACTTATGATGAACGTACTGAGTATGAGTCATCATATTCACGAGCCACATCATATGGTATCACTCGTTGAAAAGGACATAAATTTTCTTAGGTGAGAATGTAGAATATAATAAGAAACAAATTATGAAGATGGGATTATATTTCAAATGAAGAAAAATATCAAATTTCTGTGGTTCCTCATAAGGGAAGCTTGTCAAACTGGGACTCCACAAGGAATGGTTATGATTCGTGTACAGACTGCATACAATTCCCCATTTTCTGGGGTGACAACGAAATAAGTGTGGAAAAAAGGGATAACATTACATGGCAATCAGCATCATACCGAAGAAAAAATTGATACACCGTTGACATTGCGCTGCCTTTTTTGTTTTAATAGGAGGAAAGAAAAAAACTTCTGTGAATGAAGTTTTTAGTTTTTACATAGTGGGCGGGTGGGGTTTTGTGGGAATTTGAAGGGGAGAGAAGGATGTGGTTGTTCAGCAGAAAGGGAGCATCTGGGTTCTCAGGTTCTTCAACAGCTGAGGAAGTTACTCAAGGAATTGATGGCACTGGTCTTACTGCCATTGTTACAGGTCATATCTCATCTGGGTTGTTTTTTTTGTTTTTTTTGGTCTTTTGTTATTATTCTTAGAAAGAAAAATGAGATATGAGTTTCTTTTTTTCTTGAATTTTTATTGCTGTATTATCTATCAATTGTGGAGAATATGGGTGGGTTTCTGTGTTGGATGCAGGGGTTTCAGTGTTTTGTTGGTAATTATCGGTTGTGTTCTCCTTTTTTGTAAGGATCTGCTCCCAATCATATAGATATTGTCCTCTTTGGAGTCAAAGGGACCTCACGGCTTTAAAATGCCTTTACAAGGTTAAGAGGAGTTCATATTTATATAGCGTCGGGAACTTTCCCCTATCCGATGTGGGATGTTACAAACACCCCCATACAGACACAACATCCTCGTTGTATCCCACGAGATTGTGGGGTTAAATAAACAAATACCTTTACGGAGCCAAACAAACCCCACACTGAGGTTGGGGATCGGCTTTGATACCATTTGTAAGAACCTGTACCCAACTGTGTAGATATTGTCCCATTTGGACCGACCCCGTAAGGGTGTTTGTCTGTTTGATCTCACAATCCCGTGAGACACAACGAGGACATTGTGTCTACATGGGGGGGTGTTTGTGACATCCCACATCGAATAGGGGAAAGTTCTTGACGCTATATAAGTATGAACTTCTCCGTTATATAAGTATGAACTCTTCGTAACCCTATAGACGTGTTTTAAAGCCGTGAAGGCCCCTTTGTGTTTAAAGCAAATAATATCTACAGGATTAGGTGCGGGTTGTTACAAGTTATATTGGATTCATACTTCAAACATGGTATGCGGATCAATAGGAAAATTCAATATGCATGGAATGTCCAAACACCCCCTGAAGAGAACTTTTCAATGAGTCCCCAACTTATCATTTTCTAAGGCAGCTGGACCGCAAATAGATGATTAGAATGAGAATTTTAGATTGCAGAATTTTATGGCAAAATCATGTTTTGCTTGAGCATCCTTTTCAAATTTTATTTTAGACTAGTTGGTGAAATTTGTTGCCAAGTTTGTTGGCAGTTCTGTAAATTCTGACCAAGGGTGCTTCCGGGTTGCCTTTTAAATTCTATATCGTAAATAACTGATACTTACTTGACTGAGTTTATATTGTTGTTGAGGCTGGGACAATGTGGAGAAGACTCTTTAATGATCTGACCCATCACTGGTTTCTTTCATTCTTGTATAATTGCCAATTTGCTTGTCATTGAATGGATGGCAAATGTTAAACGAGAGAAAGAAAAAGAAAAGGAAAGAGATGAGGTCCTGTGATGCTTTAGATGGTTTCCTGAAAATGAGCATTATCTCCAATAAACACTTGGAGTTGGAGGCACTCTATTTTCATCAATACAACAGAGTAACCATTTTTCAAAGGAAAGGGTGTTGTTTCTATTTATATTTCTTCTTCTGGTAGTTGTATCCTCCTCCCTATTTTTTCCTCAAGTGCCACATTACGAGAATTATGCGATCCTTGCTTAAATTGGTAGGTTCTGAAATTCTTGCCATTGGCATGAATAAATAATTCAAGGAATGTGCTGAGTAGTTTTCGTCTTAGAAGCGTTTGTGATATGTACTAATTGGCATATGCCTTTGCTCATGGATACTGTCATTACAGGAGCATCAAGTGGCATTGGCACTGAAACAACTCGTGTTCTTGCATTGCGTGGTGTCCATGTCGTTATGGGGGTCAGGAATATGGCGGCTGGTCAAGAGGTAAAAGAGGCAATAGTTAAGGAAATCCCGACTGCTAAAGTTGATGTGATGGAGTTGGATCTAAGTTCAATGGCATCCGTAAGGAAATTTGCATCAGAGTTCAATTCTTCCGGTCTTCCATTGAACATTCTAATGTAAGAAAAGAATAAGAGTGGTAACCATAGGTGCTTTTAACAATCTCTTTTACATGCCTGCTATGTCATGTTTCATTCTCTCCCTCTCCCATCTATATGCATGTATACAACTTGCATATATGTTAAGCCTATTAGTAGCAGGAACTTAGCAATGAGGGCTAACATTTTTTGTTCATTGTTAGAAACAATGCAGGAACTGCAGGCCCATACATGCTTTCCAAAGATAACATAGAGATGAACTTTGCGACAAACCACTTGGGTACATTACATTTATTGTAAAGCATGTTTGTTTCAAAAAATATGCTCATAAAACTGTGGGAGTTTTTGTGAAGCATTCAGAACTATATATAGCTTGTATTTTATTTCTATACTTTTCATCTGTTTTTACGTAGGGAATTAGGTTAAGGTATCCTCCTTTCAAGTTGGTGTTGTGCCCCTAATATATTTTTTCTTTTCAATATGTTCTGCAGGTCATTTTCTTTTGACAAGCTTGTTGTTGGACACAATGAAGAAAACAACGCAGGAAAGTAGCAAAGAGGGAAGGATTGTAATTGTCTCCTCAGAGGGTCACCGATTCACATATCGTGGAGGAATTCGCTTTGACAATATCAATGATAAATCAGGGTAACAAACTCCACTTCAACATAGAATTGCTTTAAATTCTACTTTTGAAATTGTGTTTTAACGATTTTCTACATTGAACTCCTGTTGATTTGATATGTTGGAAGACTGGTGAGTTGGTGACATTTAAGCAATCTTTTGAAAATCGGACTGGACTGGCCAGTCCTACGATTGACTGGTTGGCTTTTGAGTCCATGTTACCCTTTGGACCATTTTAAGGATTGAACCGGCTTTGAATTGTTTGAACACTTTGAACCAGCGGTTGAACCGATGAACTGTCTAAAGCAGACGGTTTTTAGTGAACCAAATGGTTCAATGGAAACAACATCATTTTCTCTCTCAAACATGAATTCACAAAAGAGTTCTGAATCCTCACTCCCCTACATCTGCACAAAGTCAAATCCCCATTCTTTATTGCTGCTGCCAACCTAGCTTACCTATTGTCAGCTGCCGCCAGTCCATCATCGCTGGTAAGTAAACTGAAAACAGAACTAAAAAACCTTTGCTACTGCCTCGCCTTCACCTTTGCCACATCTTTCGTCATCCACTGGCTGCACCAGCTGCTGACCCTCACTGCTCCATGATCTGGTAAGGAAACATATAATTTTGGTGCTGGATTGATCCAGTGGTACTGCCAGTCCATTGTATGTTGTCATCATCTGCTCCAGACTGTAAACGCATTAAGGTTTTCTAGATCAGGCCACCTGAAATCCCACTAGAAAAGGCTGGGACCCCTTGGGTGTAAGACTCCCACTTCCCTCTCGGTCCTTGGGCGTAAGACTCCCACTTCCCTCTGCATAAGCCCAAGAGGCTTAGGAACCGATCCACTATATAAGGCACCTAAAATGTTCAATCTCTTTCTGATGTGTGATTATCCACTTCCACTTATGGACTCCAACACCCACACCCACATGCACTTTCCAAATCCCACTAGAAAAGGCTTGGACCCCTTGGGTGGCGTAAGACTCCCACTTCCCTCTCCACAAGCCCAAGAGGCTTAGGAACTGATCCACAATATAAGGCACCTAAAATGTTCAATCTCTTTCGGATGTATGATTATCCACTTCCACTTATGCACTCCAAGACACACCCACATGCACTTTCGAATAGGTTATACATGTGTAAAGTTTCACCCTACCTGTCCTCTATACAACATTGACATACAGTATAATAGATACAATGTGTATTTGTTGAATATTCTTTAATTTAGCAATTTATTATTCTTTAATTCAGTTTTAACTTGCTCATATAACAGGTATAGCAGTCCATTCTCTTATGGCCAATCAAAGCTTGCTAATGTTTTGCATGCTAATGAGCTTGCACGACGTTTTAAGGTACTCAATCTTCTCTTGGATAAGAATGATTAGGTAATAATTTTATGGTAATAAAGCACTGATGAATTGCAGTTTTTTCAAACAATGCATAACATTACATGATTATCAAAACTTATTATTTGTCTTTTCTACCCTTGGATCTGTATGCCTATCCTCTCTGTGCAATTTTTGTCTTCATCATCTTTTACTTTGGAATATTTGATTCTATAAGACCATGGAATTTTGACTCTAAATCATGAGTTACTGCAGAATTTTGACACCTTTTTGGAGCTTAACTGTTAATAGTAATTCATTTGTAGTTTCTAATCCAAACTATCTATGCTTGATGCAACTTTCCCTATTGTTCGAATGGTGCATGTGTGATTCCTTCTGATTCAGTAATGAATACTCACCAATGGTCTAGAGGATTTTCTTTTAGGTAAAGCTGGCACGATCAATCCCAATACAGTAAAACCTTGATAAAATAATACTCTTGGGACCAAGAGAAATTATTATTTTAGCGGGGTTATTGAATTATCAATAAATGAATAATTTATTAATTTATTGATAGAGCAATCTTAGTTGCCACTATTGAGCAAGCAAAAGAGGGTGGATGAGTGGCTTACTTTTTCAAGAATTTGTTGGTTGGTTTGACAACAGAGTGAAGGGTAGAAAGGTTTTACTTATAGTGGACAACTGCCTAGCCCATCCAAAGGTTATTGCAGACTTGAGAAATGTAGAACTGCTTTTCTTGCCTCCCAATAGGACATCAAAGATTCAACCATGTGATGCTGGGATTATTTGAGCAGCAAAAATTCATTATCAAAGTTGTTTTCGTTCTAGCATCTTGGAGGGCTATGAGTTAGGAACAACAAATCCTGAAAAGATCAATATACTGAATGCTATCAACTT
The DNA here is from genome assembly GCA_030254885.1 of Vitis rotundifolia. NCBI lineage: Eukaryota > Viridiplantae > Streptophyta > Magnoliopsida > Vitales > Vitaceae > Vitis > Vitis rotundifolia. The sequence goes on from CM058166.1 coordinate 16,978,609, forward strand.
CGTTAAGGAGTATGATCATGCCATTGTTTTTCTAATCTCTTGGTTATATATTTGTTTGTTGTCATATCACTCTTCCATCTCTATACTTTGGTACTGATGTCATACTAAGTCAAACCTGCCATCACATTACTGGTTGTTTCTCTGAATAGGAAGATGGGGTGGACATAACTGCTAATTCGCTTCACCCAGGAGCAATTGTCACCAATATTTTCCGTCATAGCAGCATTCTTTCTGGTAACCACTTTGCTTCGAACCTAAGAAGGCTTTACTTTTTAGAAAAACCATTTCATGGACATTCCTTGTTCTTCATATAACTTGGCATTTTCACTAGTGCCTCCAATTTTTGATGTTTTTGACATATGCTTCTATGATTTTGAATTTGGAAGAACTGCAGCCTAACTATTTAAGTAGTTCTGGGCCAGAAGATTCTGATCATTGCAAATTTTACTCTTGAAATTCCATGGAATACCATAATCGGGAGGATGCCCTTTATTTTCTTCTTCTTAAAAGAGTCTTTTGGACATCTGTTGCTGAAGTAACTGGATTCTTGTTTCAATAGAAAGGGCACATAATCTCTTATGTCTTTACCATGTTTGATTTGTTCCAACTTTTAGCCTCTTGACAACTAATATACTTCCAACATCTCAAAGAAAATCTGTGATTGTCTGGAGCCTTATAGCCATGGAGGAATTTTTCGTACTCATCATGGTTGTGTAAATGCAGCACGGGCTGTAACTTCAATCTTCACATCTCATAAATATTTCCTATGATTTCATGATTTTGATACAACTCTACTGGGTCTTATAGCCTTTCGTTTCTTCTTGTGGTTTGACACAGGACTGGTTAATATGGTTGGCAAATTCGTGCTTAAAAATGTTCAGCAGGTAAGCTGTTTTCTCAGCATACTTCTACATCATAAACCAAGATGATTTATTCTCATGCATAAAGTACCAAGCAACAGGAATCTCAATAAACATTTACTTTCCCAGTTCTCAAATTTTGGCTCTGTTTGGTGGAAAGGAAAAGAATATTTCAAGCCTCCATTGTACAAACTTGAGCTTCTGATTTGTCTTATGGTGTTTGACAGGGAGCTGCAACCACATGCTATGTGGCATTGCATCCACAGGTGAAGGGGGTGAGCGGCCAATATTTTTCTGACTGTAACATAGCCAAGTCCACCGCACAGGCCAAAGACCCCGAATTGGCCAAGAAACTCTGGGAATTCAGCATGAGTTTGATTTCAGAGTGACTTCGGTTATATATTTTACTTATTTAACAAATAAGTGCAGTTGCCACAGGCATAAGAATGGAGGTCAATCTTGACTCAATAGGGTTGTGACTTGGGCATGGGTTGTCTCTTATGGGTCATATAATTCTATTTTTATCAGAGAGTAGACAATCAAAGAAGGATGTGAATAATGCCAATTCTGACTTTAAATTGTGTGGTTATATGAAATGTAACAAATTAATCTTCTCAAGATTGTCATCTATTTTTCCCTTATTTGGTGTGTGGAAAGTACTAAGAGAAAAATTACTGAAAATGGATTTTTTTTTATTTGGTTTTTCTATGATAAACACTAAAGAAAATAAATATATTTAAATTTAATTTAAAATTTATAAATTTTCAACTTATACAATCTATATTTTAAATCTATTTTTTTTTTTTAAATTTCATTGTTTTAGTTTTTCTATTTTCTTTATTTTATTTTATTTTATATTGTTTCTTGAATTTTTTGAAACCAAACATAGTCTTATGTGGTGTTTGTTTTTTTGGCTTTTTGCTTAAAACAATTTAGTTTTAGAATTTAAGTTATTTGTTTTTTTCATTTTTCATGACTTATTATAAACTTTTTACTAAATAGAAAAAGCTAAAATATGTAACTTTTTTTAAATAGAAAAAATAATATATTGGTTTTTTTTACTTTTTAATACTTAATAAAAATAAAATATTATAAAAACAAACAACCTAATATTTAATACTATTAAGCATTAAAGCTTTATTTTGAATTAAGTAAAAAAACAAACACCACTTTAGTAATTGTTGTCATTTATGGTTATGTTTGGTTCTCGGAAGATATGAGAAAAAAAGCAAGGGAGAAAAAAAATGAGAGAAAAAATAGAAAAAAAAAAGTTAAGAAAAATAAAAAATAAATTTAAAATAATAAATTATTTTTATATGTTATTTTAAATTTATTTAATTTATTTTTCTTATTTTAGGTAAAAATTAAATAATTTAAAAATATATATTTAATTTTAATTATATTTCATTTTATTTCCTATTTTTCATATTGAAACTAAATATGAAAAAAATCATTTTTAGTAACAACTTTTTCCCTTTTTTAGTATTTTTTTGGAATCAAGTATAGCCTAAGTATAATTGCTACGTTGGACCTCAAATATATGTTAAGATGATTAAAATCAAATATAAACAAATTTTATATTTTTATTTATTATTTATTATATAATATTTATATTTCATTTCCTTTTATAATAATTACACTTTGTGTTGAACAATTTTTCAGTCATAATTATTTAGTTGAATTCAACCCAAATTCGATACGAATAAATTATGGAATTAAAAATATGACCTAATTATTAATAAAGTAAGACACCATATAAACACGATCCACAGTATCCACATTCAAACACTAGTGATCGACTAAAATTAATCTTATATTCAATATCCACTTCCACACATTTGGTATTACTCATTGAAAAGGACATTAATTCTGTTAGGTGGGAATGTGATATAAAAAGAAGCAAAATATGAAGATGGAATTTTATTTCAAATTAAGAAAAAAATACTACAAAATGAGTATCAAATTTCTGTGGTTCTCATAAAGGAAGCATGGCAAAATGGACTCCGCAAGGGACTTTTCTGATTTGGATACCGACTGCATAAGATTTTTTTTTCCTTTCCCCTTTTTCTGGAGTGACAGATGAGCAACCACAGACAAACAGATAAGAATAAATGGCAATCAGCATCATACCAAAGAAAAAATTTGATACCCTGCTGGTCTTTGCACTGCCCTTTTGTTTTAATAGAAGGAGATAAAATCTTCTGTGAAGGAAGTTTTTAGTTTTTACATAGTGGGTAGGTGGGGTTTTGTGGGAATTTGCAGGGGAGAGAAGGATGTGGTGGTTCAGCAGAAAGGGACCATCTGGGTTCTCAGCTTCTTCAACAGCAGAGGAAGTTACTCAAGGAATTGATGGCACTGGTCTAACTGCCATTGTTACAGGTCATAACCCATCTGGGTTGATCTTTTTCTTCTTCTTCTTCTTCTTATTATTATTCTTGGAAAGAAAAGTGAGATATGGGTTTCTTTTTTCTTGAATTTTTATTGCTGTATTAACAATCTATTGTGGAGAATATGGGTTGGTTTCTGTGTTGGAAGTGGAAGTTTCAGTGTTCTGTTGGTAATTATCGGTTGTGTTCTCCTTTTTTGCTGTATGTATTTATTTGAGTTATGTTGGATTCATACTTCAAAAATGAAATGCAGATCAATAGGAAAATTCTTTTTTCATGGAATGTCCGAACACCCCCTGAAGAGAACTTTTCAATAGAGTCCCCAACTTATCATCTTGGAAGGTTGCTGAACTGCAAATAAATTAGAATGAGAATTAATCATGTTTTGCTTGGGCATCCATCTCAAATTTTATTTTAGACTATCTGGTGAATTCTGTTGCAAAGTTTATTGGCAGTTCTGTATATTCTGATCAGGGCTGTTTCCGGGTTCTGGTTGCCTATTAAATTCTATATAGGAAATAACTGATACTTACTTGACTGAGTTTATATTGTTGTTGAGGTTCGGGCAATGTGGAGAAGACTCTTTTACGATCTGACCCATCACTGGTGTCTTTCATTCTTGTATAATTGCCGATTTGCCTGTCATTGAATGGATGGCTAATTTTTAATAGAAAAAGAAAAGTAAAGAGATGAGGTCCCGTGATGCTTTAGATAGTTTTCCAAAAATGGGCATTATCTCTGATAAACACTTCGAGTTGGAGGCACTCCATTTTCATCAATACAACGGAATAACCATTTTTTTCCGAAGGAAAAGGTGTTGTTTCTATTTATATTTCTTCTTCTGGTAGTTGTATCCTCCTCCCTACTCTTTCCTCAAGTGCCACATTATGAGAATTATGCATCCTTGATTAAATTGGTAGGTTGTGAAATTCTTGCCATTGGCATGAATAAATAATTCATGGAATGTGCTGAGTAGTTTGTCTTAGAAGCATTTGTGATATGTACTAACTGGCATATGCCTTTGCTCACGTATACTGTCATTACAGGAGCATCAAGTGGCATTGGCACTGAAACAACTCGTGTTCTTGCATTGCGTGGTGTCCATGTTGTTATGGGGGTCAGGAATATGTCAGCTGGTAAAGAGGTAAAAGAGGCAATAGTTAAGGAAATCCCGACTGCTAAAGTTGATGCGATGGAGTTGGATCTAAGTTCAATGGCATCTGTAAGGAAATTTGCATCAGAGTATAATTCTTCCGGTCTTCCATTGAACATTCTAATGTAAGAAAAGAATAAGGGTGGTAACCATAGGTGCATTTAACAGTTTCTTTTACATGCCTGTTATATGTCATGTTTCATTCTCTCCCTCTCCCATTTATATGCATGAATACAACATGTGTATATGTTTAAGCCTGATTAGTACCAGGAACATAGCAATGAGAGCTAAAATGTTTTGTTCATTGTTAGAAACAATGCAGGAATTATGGCCGTCCCATACATGCTTTCCAAAGATAACATAGAAATGCAGTTTGCGACAAACCACTTAGGTATGTTACATTTATTGTAAACAAAAAATATGCTCATAAAGCTGTGGGACTTTTGAAAACGATGATATTTTTTTTTTTCTTTTCTTTTCTTTCTTGAGATTCTAGTTTTTGAAAGGTTTAATGAGATGTTCTCAAGCAATGAAGTTAGAACGATTAGACTCCTTTCATAGACTAGTGATCAGAGCCATAGCTTGCTTTCAAAAATTTATAATCAAGCATCCTCAACACTGCTAGTTCCGTGTAAAGTATTCAGAACTATACATGGCTTGTATTTTGTTCCTATACTTCTCATATGTTTTTACACAGGGAATTGGGTTAAGATATCATCCTTTCAAGTCAGTGTTGTGCCCCTAATATATTTTTCCTTTTCAATATGTTCTGCAGGTCATTTTCTTTTGACAAGCCTGTTGTTGGACACAATGAAGAAAACAACGCGGAAAAGTAGAAAAGAGGGAAGGATAGTGAATGTCTCCTCAATGGCTCATCGGTACCCATATCGTGAAGGGATTCGCTTTGATAAGATCAATGATAAACCAGGGTAACAAACTCCACGTCAACATAGAATTGCTTTAAATTCTACTTTTGAACTAGTGTTTTAAGGATTATTTGCATTAAACTCCAATCGATCTGATATGTTGGAAAATTGGAGAGTTGGTGACATTTAAGCAATGTTTTGAAAATTGGAGCAGACCGACTAATCTGACTTTCGATCGGTTGGCTTTCTAGTCCAATGTTACCCTTTGGACCGTGTAAGGATTGAACCAGCTTTGAACTGTTTGAACCAGTGGTTGAATAGATGAACCACTTAAACCAAATGGTTCTTAGTGAACTGAACAATTCGAAGGAAACAACATCGTTTTCTCTCTCAAACATGAATTCACATAAAAGTTCTTAATCCTCACTTCCCTCCATCTGCACAAAATCAAATCCATGCTTTACTGCTGCCCACCAACCTAGCTTACCTATTGTTTCCTGCTGCTGGTCCATCATTGCTGGTAAGTAAATTGAATACCCTTGATACTGTCTCACCTTCGCCTTCGCCACATCTTGCTGTCATTCACTGGCTGAACCAGCTGTTGACCATCACTGCTCCATGATCTGGTAAGGAAATATATAATTTTGGTACTTGATCGATCCACTGGTGTGGGGTGCTGGATCGATCTACTGGTGGTGCCAGTCTATCATCATATCTTATCGTCACTTGCTGATTGCACCAACTATTGACCGTCAACGCATTAAGGTTTTCCAAATTGGACCACTTGAAATCCCTCTGGAAAAGGCTTGGACCCTTGGCGTGTGAGGCTTCCACTTCCCTTTCCATAAGCCCAAAAGGCTTAGGAAGTGACCCGCAATATAAGATACCTAAAATGTTCAACCCCTTTCTGATGTGGAATCATTCACTTTCAATTATGCACTCCAACATACACATCCACATGCACCGTTTGAACCGGTGCTTGAACCAGTTGGCTTTCCGATCCGGTGTTACCCTTTGGACTGTTGAAGGATTGAACCAACTTTGAACTGTTTGAACCTGTGGTTGAACTAATGAACCACTTGAACCAGACGGTTCAAAGGAAACAACATCGTTTTCTCTCTCAAACATGAATTCACAAAAATGTTCCCGATCCTCACTCCCCTCCATCGGCACAAAATCAAATCCCCATTCTTTACTGCTGTCACCAACCTAGCTCACCTATTGCCAGCTGCCGTTGGTCCATCATCACTGGTAAGTAAACTGAAAACAAAACCAAAAAACCCTTGATATTGCCTCACCTTTGCCTTCACTGCATCTTGTTGTCATCCACCGGCTGCACCAACTACTGACCGTCACTGCTCCATGATCTGGTAAGAAAATATATAATTTTGGTACTGGATCAATCCACTGGTGCCGGGTTTTTTAGTTTTGTCTTCAGTCTATCATTGTATCTTATCATCAGCTGCTGGTTGCACCAGCTGCTGACCGTCAATGCATTAAGGTTTCCTAGATTGGGCGTGTGGGACTCCCACTTCCCTCTCCAGAAGCCCAAGAGGCTTAGGAAGTGATCCACAATATAAAACACCTAAAATGTTCAATCCATTTCCGATGTGGAATTGTCCACTTTCACTTATGCACTCCGACACACACACCTACATGCACTTTCCAACAGGTTATACCTGTGTAAAGTTTCACCTTACCTGCCCTTTGTACACCATTGACACACAGCATAGTAGGTACACTGTGTATTTGTTGAATATTCTTTAATTTAGCAATTTATTATTCTTTAATTCAGTTTTAACTTGCTCATATAACAGGTATAGCAGGCTATTCGCTTATGGCCAATCAAAGCTTGCTAATGTTTTGCATGCTAATCAGCTTGCACGACGTTTTAAGGTACTCGATCTTCTCTTGGATAAGAATGAAATAGGCAATAATTTTATGGCAATAACGAATTGATGAATTGCAGTTTTTTTTCAAACAAACTGCGTAACATTACATGGTTGTCAAAACTTATTATTTGTTTTTTCTACCCTTGGATCTGTATGCCTATCCTCTCTATCAATGTTTTAAAAACCAGATCGATCATTGAATGGGAAAAGTTACCGGTTCACGGTTCGCTGGTCGGATTGGTGGTTGAACCATGGTCGGACTAGTGATGTTATAAATATATAATTTATATTTTATTAAAATTTAAAATAATTTTAAGAAATAAATTTATATATATGTATAATTTTTAACAATAGTTTATTTTATTATATTTGATATGTCAAATTAAATGATAAAAGATAAATATGAATATACAATATTTAAGATGAAAAGAAAATTATAATGTTTAATTTTATCTTGTATTTTTTATTTTAAAATTTTAAAAACTATTATATTACTTAATTTATATTATTTTCATATTTATCATTAATTATTGTAAAAATAAACGTTTTTATAAATATTTATATTTGTTTAAATGATTTATATGACAAAAATTGAAAAAGAGGACATATAAATATTTTTTATAACATTTATTAAAATGGTTGTGTAGCATAGTGGTTATGCATTCATTTTGTCAACCACAGCTACATGGTTCAAATCATCGAAATGTCACAAGCCATATATGTGATAAAATACCTTGCACATTTAATGAATAGGCAAATGGCGTAGTGGGTTGGACCTTGTCCATTTAAGGTATATGCAAGTAGTGGATTGCTTAGGGAGGAGCTTTTGGGCTAATTGAATAAAAAAGCTCAACATGCTTTTGGTCAAACAATAGTTGACTGGTCCATAAGAAACCAGACAGCTGGTCCGGTTTTTAAAATACTGCTCTCTATGCAATTTTTATCTTCATTATATTTTATTTTGAAATATTTGATTCTATAAGACCATGGAATTTTTACTCAAAATCATGAGTTACTGCAGAAATTTGACATCTTTTTGGTATTTTAACTGTTAATAATAATAATTCATTTGTAACTTCTAATCCAAACTGTCTATGCTTGACGCAACTTCCCCTACCGTTTGAATGATGCATGTATGATTCCTTCTGATTTAGTAATGAATAGTCACTAGAATAGTCACTAATGGTCTAGAGGATTTTCTTCTGGATAAGGATACGTGATCAATCCAAATACAATAAAACCTTGATAAAATAATACTCTTAGGATCAAGAGAGATTATTATTTTAGCAGAGCTATTGATTTGTCAATAAATGAATAATTTATTAATTTATTGATAAATAAATATTTATTATTTTAAAGAGAGTATTATGTTTCTACTATAATACTTGTACATTTATGAATTATAAATCCAAAAACAATGGATGTTGTTAAAAGTTAATATATAGAAGCCTAAGATGCTCTAAAAAAATAATTATTACATTAATTGTAGAAGATAGAAAGGCTCCTAAAAGGAAAATATTCGATATCCAAACTTAATATCCTAAAAGATCACGAAAACTTAATGTGCTAGAAAATCACCAAAACTTAATGCCCTAAAAGATAAGAGGTTTCACATAAAAGATGAAGATGTTTAAGTATGTTGAAGATAAACTCTATAAGTAATCATTATAGCGGTTTTAAACTCTTAAGACTCTAAATCTTTGCAATTCCTTATCTTGTTCCTCTATGGCATCTCATTTGAAAGGAGTAAAAAAATCAGTATTGACAGATGAAATGAGGAGAGCATTATGCAAGTACACAGGGCAGCATGCTTCCTCTGGTAAATATGATCTGCAACAATGGATTCAACAAAAGTTCCAAGTGTCCATCAGCCAGCTAACAATATCAAACACTCTTAAAAAGTCTGCAGAATATTTGTCAGGTGAGATGAAAAATAGCAATGTTAAGAGGCACAAGTCAGCAAAATACCTAGAGTTAGAAAAAACATTGTATGAGTGGTTTCTTCAATATCAAGAGAAAGTGAATATGACTAGAGAAATGATCCAGACCAAGGCAAAAGCGTTTTTGCAGAAAACGTATGGTTAAACAAATCTAAAATTGAACTTCTCCAGTGGCTGGTTAGATGTTTCAAGGCAAGATATGGAATCAAATGTTATGGACGATTTGGTGAAAGTGGTTCAATTGTTATGAAGAACATTGATAATGCTTTATTAGGAATACGAGCTAAACTAGATCAATTTCATTGGAAAGATATCTACAATATGGATGAAATCAGTTGGAAGCAGCACATTCGCTAGTCACAAAGCAATTGGAAGGACGCAAGAAGGATAAGGAGAGAATTACTATTGTTGTTTGTTGCAATGGAGATGGTTCTGACAAAGTACCTCTATGGGTTATTGATAAGTATGCTAATCCTAGATGCTTTAAAATGTGAACATGAGCAATCTTAGTTGCTACTATTGGGCAAACAAAAGAGGGTGGATGACTGGTTTACATTTTCAAGAATTTGTTGGTTGGTTTGACAAGAGAATGAATGGTAGAAAGGTTTAACTTATAGTGGACAATTGCCTAGCCCATCCAAAGGTTATTGCAGGCTTGAGAAATGTAGAACTAATTTTCTTGCCTCCTAGTATAACATCAAAGATTAAACCATGTGATGCTGGGATTATACAAGCACTAAAAATTCGTTACCAAAGTCGTTTTTATTCTAGCATTTTGGAGGGCTATGAGTTAGGAGCAACAAATCCTTAAAAGATCAATATATTGAATTCTATCAACTTTGTTAATGTGGCTTGGAACTTTAATGTGAAGACAACAACAATATATTGATCCTGAAAAGATCAATATATTGAATTCTATCAACTTTGTTAATGTGGCTTGGAACTTTATGAAAAACATGAGCGGGAAAGGTGGTTCCACTTCTACCTTCCCCTCATGGTTTTACTTTTGTATTTCTCTTATCTTATCTGTCATATAGACATCTTGTTCTATTGGAACTCAACCGTTCTGCTTCCAAACAGGCTTTCTGGTGTCTATCCAGTAAAAATATTTTTCTTATCAGGTTCTTCTTTGGACCCAACTGTAAATGTTTCTGAGTGCTTTTAATTAAAATTTTTGACCCACTGTATTGTACCTTCGCTTTTTTCTGTAATTTGACATAATTTTAACTTCATGAATGGAAGTAACTCCCCATGATTCTCTTCTAAGGAGTATGATCATGCCATTGTTTTTCTAATCTCTTGGATATGTATTTGTTTGTTGTCATCACTCTCTAATCTCTAGACTTTGGTACTGATGTCATATTAAGTTGAAGCTGCCATCACATTAGTGGTTGTTTCTCTGAATAGGAAGATGGGGTGGACATAACTGCTAATTCGCTTCACCCAGGAGCAATTGTCACCAATCTTTTCCGTCCTAGCAGCATTGTTTCTGGTAACCACTTTGCTTGGAACCTAAGAATGCTCCACTTTTTAGAAAAATTATTTCATGCGCATTCCTTGCTCTTCATATAACTTGGCATTTTCACTAGTGCCTCCAATTTTTTATGTTTTTGACATATGCTTCTATGATTTTGAATTTGGAAGAACTGCAGCCTAACTGTTTAAGTAGTTCTGGGCCTGAAGATGCAGATCATTGCTAATATTTCTCTTGAAATTCCATGGAATACCATAATCGGGAGGATGCCCTTCATTTTCTTCTTCTTAAAAGAGTCTTTTGGACATCTGTTGCTGAAGTAACCGGATTCTTGTTTCAGTCGAAAGGGCACATAATCTCTTATATCTTTAACCATGTTTGATTTGCTCCAACTTTTACCCTCTTGAGAACTTATATACTTCCGACATCTTATAGAAAATCTATGATTGTCTGGAGCCTAATAGCCATAAGGAATTTTTTGTACTCATCATGGTTGTCTATATTCAGCATTGGCTGTAACTTCAATCTTCACATCTCATAAACATTTCCTATTATTTCATTGTTTCTATTTGATACAACTCTACTTCGTCTTATAGCCTTTGGTTTTTTCTTGTGGTTTGACACAGGACTGGTTAATACGGTTGGCAAACTTGTGCTTAAAAATATTCAGCAGGTAGGCCGTTTTCCCAGCATGCTTCTACATAATAAACCAAGATGCATTTGTCTCATGCATAAAGTACCAAGAAACATAAATCCCAATAAACATTTACTTTCCATGGTGGGAAGGAAAAGTATATTTCAAGACATTGATTTGATGAACTCCCACCATTTTCATGTCTCATACAAGAAGATCGATACATTCTTGAATACCATGTATTTACATTTGAGGATCTCGTCTCATCATACAAAACATGCAAAACTCCATTGTAAAAACTTGAGCTTCTAATTTATTGGATTTGTTTGACAGGGAGCTGCAACCACATGCTATGTGGCATTGCATCCACAGGTGAAGGGGGTGAGCGGCCAATATTTTTCTGACTGTAACATAGCCGAACCCAGCTCACAGGCCAAAGACCCTGAATTGGCGAAGAAGCTCTGGGAATTCAGCATGAATTTGGTTAAATGATGTACCTATAATTCATCATGACCCAAAAAACAATTTGTCTTCTGTAATTTTTCTACAATATTTAAAGTAATTTTAGTGCTGGAGGTTTGTAGGCTTTCATTTCTGATGTCATTTTTTTTTACTTCTTTCTGGTGATGGGGTGTTGCTAACAAGCAGCTAAATCATATCCCAGAATACAAAATGGCCCTGGTCCTAAGCCCACAAGGACACTCCACCTAGGCCTAAATTTACAATTTGGATTTTGGCCCAAGTGGGGAGTGCAAAGCCCATAATCCAAACAACTGGGCTAGAAATTGGACTTCCAAATTCAGGCCATCCTTTTGACTTGGATTAGAGCCTCCCTTTCTATTAGATAGAGATAAAAAAAATGAAACCTGCATAGAAACTAATAGGACCATAAAGCAAAGAGACCTTATGATATGGAAATTGGTGATTGGATTTGACTTCCACTTTTTAACAGTACCTAAAATAATAATTTATTGAAGAGATAAGTCACTTTGGGGTGATTAAGTAACACTCATGGGTTGTTTGGTAAGCGGGAATGAGGAAAGAGAATGGATATTTAGTTTTCATTTCTATTTATTGTGATATGAAAATGAATTTGATGATTTCATGTTTAGTATTTGGATGAACTTAAGAATTTAAGGTTGGAATAATTATTTATTTTTGTTCCAATGTTTGATAACAATATGAATGAGAATGAAAAAAAACAAATTAATAATAACACCCTTACACATAATTTAAAATAATTTTTTATGTTTATTTTAAAAGATAAATTTTGATAGGTTTCTTTTCTTTTTTTTTTTTTAACTAAATGATAAGACTAAAAAAATAATAGATATACTCAATAAATAAAAATTCAACCATAAAAAATCATATAATCCTAATATGCAAATATTTAATTATTCTTTTTTTTTTTATTGAAAATTGAATAATTTGTCATGCCTAAGAAGCTATAAAATTTTATTTTACTAAAAAAAAGAGAAGAAATATATTTATTATCATATTTAAATCCTTAAAGCTACCAAGAATTCTTTTCCTATTTCTAAAAAAAGAAAATAAAAATTTCAGACTTCATTATAATTTTCAAGAAAAATGATATTCAATCATTCAAGGGTAAAAGAGTAATTTTAAATTATTTTATATTATCTTTGGGGACGAATGAATCAGGATATCACCTATTTGTAATGAATTAATATCTTACTTGTAAGTGGGATTTGATTTTTACTAAAATTATTTTTTATTTTATTTTTACCTTCATAAAATTTTTCCAAATATTAAAATAAGGGAGAAAAGAAATGACATGTCCGTACCAACAACTGTTTTAGATTTTAAAAAATAATTCTTAAATAAATTTTTACTATAAATAAAAAGAATAAAATTATTATCTATACCATTGTTCACCTATTATAACCAATCAAATCTTCTTTAAAATGTTACATAATAATTCCAAAAGTTCTATATATTAATTTGTTATTATATATATATATATATATTATTAAAAAAAATTTTAAATAAAAAATTATACTAAACATAACTTTAAAAAAATACCAAAAATATTTGTTGAATAAAAAAATAGGTCTTGGCAAATGAAAGTGCTATATCCTGGGAAGTCAACTTCCTTTTGAAAACTGGCATTTGGGTTCTGTTATGGCTTATGAGAACTGCTTGTAAATAGAAAGATGTGGTGGTTTGGAAGGAATGGGGCATCTGGGTTCTCAGCTTCATCCACAGCAGAGGAAGTTACTCATGGAATTGATGGGACTGGCCTCACTGCCATTGTTACAGGTTTTTCTCAATCTTATCCCCATCAAAAAGAAGATAAAAAAGAAAGTGGGTATTATTTGATTTTCAGTTTTGAAAGAAAAGAAAAAAAGGGATATCATTTAATTCTCAATTTTCAATTCATTATTGTGAGTGTGGTAGATTATTCAGTCATTTCATTATATAATTACTGAGATATTTAGTGAGGACAGTGGCATCACATTCACTCAGTTAAACATGCCCAGAAACTCTTCGGAATTTGGTTTTTGTGGGCTAAATGGATCAATTCTTAGGATTTTCCTAGATGCCAATAGCTGATGTTCAGTTGGCTGGGTTGGTAATGAAGCCTGATTCTGATTTGGGAAGCTTCCATTTGGGATATGAGATGGGATTTTGGATCAGTTCAAGCAGTTCATGTTAGGATGTTTGGGTTCCCTCTCCACATACTCCCTGAATATTTTTGGCTGTGGGCCTATGGGTACTTCTTATTCAAGCATGTTGATTTTCTGCATACTATAAAATACCAGCGACTCCAGAGAGTACACAATTGGCAAATTTTGTTAATCAGGAAGGAGCAGAATGTTGTTAGGAAAATTCCAATAGGCCACTGACAGAGCCTTGTTCTATTTATCTGCTTCATATGAAACTGGGAAGAGCACTGTAGAATTAGTATTTTGCCTGGGAAAAATTTCCGGTTACTTTGTTAAAAAATATGGAATTCCAAGGCTTTGAACATCTTAGACCTCCATCTTTTCCTTACAGTTTTGCGAAATTGTGTCACTGTTTAATGATGTTTTGGTTGATCTAAAAACATGGCCACCATCTATCTATGAATAAGTGAATAGTGAAAGTGCTTGCTATTAATAGAAAAACTCATTTGTATGAGGGATTAAACTGGCCTAGTATTATGTCCTGGACTGGGTTAAATTTTCCAGCAGCAAATGGTGAAGCTCATTTTTTTTGCAATGTTTCTTTTCTTTTGCCCTTTTCATTTTGAATGCATTCAATACATTTACTGGCTTTTTTTGCCTTCTGTCTTTCTAACTGTTATTGTAGGAGCATCGAGTGGTATTGGCACTGAAACTGCACGGGTTCTTGCATTGCGTGGTGTCCATGTAGTTATGGCAGTTAGGAATATGGCTGCTGGTAGGGAGGTCAAAGAAGCAATAGCTAAGGAGATCCCTACAGCAAAAATTGATGCTATGGAGTTGGACCTTAGTTCAATGGCATCAGTAAGGAAATTTGCATCAGAATTCAGTTCCTCGGGTCTTCCACTCAACCTCCTCATGTAAGATTGCTATGAAATAGGACTTGGGATGATAGATGCCTTTTTGGTCTGTGCGTTCATATTCAAGACATGTGTGATCTCCTTAAGCACACACCTGATAACTGCACTGTTTATTTTGAGCCTATCACAAGCTTGTGACTCTTATTAACTGATATATTAAATGAAGGGTTTTAGCATCTTAAATTTGAAAGAAGCTAAACACATTGCATGCAAGCATTTCTTTTACCATTTGAATGGGGCATTAGCCTTCACTTGACCATTGCAACAATGCATAGAAGGTCATTCCACTTGTAACTTATATTCCCAGGTTTGATGTTACATATTACCTTTATTAAGGGATTCATTTGGTACCTTTTCAGTTTCAACTTTCAAGTAACTGTACATAACTTACTACCACTATTGTCTGTTGACAAGTTTAGTGGGGTCTGAGATTGATGTTTCTCGATCTTGGATTGTTAAGAATCGAGGTTGGTGCTCTAGGATTGCTTAGACTTGTGAATGACCTTTAACTACAAACTTATTGAACTGAGTTCAGTCTTCTAAAGAGTTGCTTTTACTTCTCTGAGATCAATCTTCTATATATAGATATTTCCTTGTGTGTTTTGCATGTATATGTCTTGTACAGATAGCTCCTGAGCCTGCTTAGATTAGTTGCTTTACATTTAGTGCATTTTTCTGAAGCACAAATACTGAAAATTGCATTAAAACCAAATATATATGAAGTTTTCTTTGTTGTTAGCAACAATGCAGGAATCATGGCGACACCATTCATGCTTTCCAAAGACAACATAGAACTACAGTTTGCAACAAACCACATAGGTATGATAATTGTTCTATCTGATGTTTAGTGAAGAAAAAAGATGTTCATGGGGGTGATAGCTTTAGATCGAATAAAGAAGCCAAAACTTATTGGAAGTTTTGACTATCATTTGATAATTCTTTTTCACTTGTTAAAGTTTCAAATTTTCAATTGTAGCATTCTGCTTCTTTCATGGTTCTTCATAATGATTTCAGAACAAGAAATTATCAGAAGATGAAAGAATATGATCTCTCGTTTTCATTCTTTTTTCCCTTTTTTTTTTTCTTAGGAAAAAGAAATTTCTTGTTAAAGTGTTATGCTGCCATTTCATACAACCACTGTGGAGTGCAAGAATAGATTAAGGGCTCTTTTATCCTTTTTCAGGTCATTTTCTTTTGACAAATCTATTGTTAGAGACCATGAACAAGACAGCACGTGAAAGTAACAAAGAAGGAAGGATTGTAAATGTCTCATCAAGACGTCACCGCTTCTCATATCGTGAAGGAATTCGTTTTGACATGATCAATGATCAATCAGGGTAACATCATTTAGACATGATAGGGAATTGCATTTCATTCTACCAAGGAGGTAGTGATATTTCTTTTGTCTATATTGAACTCACTTTTGAGTGTGTTTATCATCGGTGATCCAATACCTTAATTCATAAAAGTTAAGCATTAGGGAAAATAATGTCAAAAAGCTATAAGCTACTCCTGCCTACTATGGCATATATTTCTTTAGAAATTACCAAAATTTAATCCCCTCACAAGTTTTCCAAATTTTTAACATATGTCATACTGTCTCAATTCGAGAGGATGTTCCCACCGAGATTTCTAAAGACCAGGCCAACAATATCTCTACATAATTCTTACCTGGTTTTATGTGAATATCTTTCCATATTATTTTGTAATTATTTTTTTTCATTTATTTTCTTTCACTCAATTGTATAAATGTTGTTTACAACTAAGTAGACAATTGTATATAAATATTAGAGTATGATGAAAATATTAAGTCATTCCATTATTCTCTTATCTTCTCCAACAAGACTAAACATGCTGATCTTGTTTTCCTAACTTCTTCCAAACCCAATCTCATATCCATAAACCCTACCTTCTCTACCAATCCTAGGGCATCTAGTAACCAACTAATCTCCATTAATGTAGCCACCCAAGCTGCATTAAAACTCACTACTTTCAACTACACATCTTGGAGAGCACAGTTCAACACTCTCCTCTTTCGTTATAATCTTTCTGGTAATATTGATATAGCTTGATGTTCTCCCACCATAAGTAAAAATGGAAAAGAAGCTCTCAGCCCCAACTATCTTCTTTGGAAGACAACATTAGTTGCTTCTCAAATGTCATATTGGCCACTGTTTCAAAGGGAATCACTCCCTTCATTGACTCGATGAAGACCTCCCTTGCTGCGTTGTCAAAACTCACCACCATGTATGTTCAGCCCTCTCATAGCCATGTTCTTCAGATACAAGAGAACCTTACTCTTCTCTCTCAAGGAACAGAATACATCACTGAATACATGCAGGGTGCTAAATGCCTTGCTGACAAACTTGCTTGGTGCTCCTCTTGGTGATGGGTATCTTTGTCTTACATGTTTCTTCCGCAACTCAATCCTGAGTTCAAGGAAATACCATCTGCTATGAGAGGTCAAGAAACTCCCATTAGTTTCAAAGAATTACATAACAAGTTGCCTTGCGCTCTAATAGTGGTTCAATCACATCAAACTTTGCCTCTGAGCCAAATCAAAATACCAAGTTGAAAAATTATTTGTTATTCGTTGGTTTTTCTCAACTCCTGTTCAGGCACTTCTCTCCTTATATATTTTGGTCTATGCTGATGATTTAATTTTGACCAGCAATGATACATCCCTACTTGACTCTTTATTGCTCAACTATCTACTATGTTTTCCATCAGACCTTGGGTCTCTTCATTACTTTTGGAGTGTTGCAAAGTTGTTCCCATCAAGAATTGTCTCCTTTTCTTTGGGCACATATGTTTGTGATTTACTTGAGTGTACATCCATGGTTGGTGCTAAGGATATCCAAACCTTACTGTCCACATCTTCCTTACTGACCTTTGCATCCAGAAAACCTGCTCTATGTGAAAAAGGAGAAGTTCACTTTTGCATATCCTCTAGCTGATGCTACTGAATACTGCTGTGTCATTGATAGCCTTCAACACCTCACCATTATGCATCCAGATATTGCTTTCACAGTGAATAAGCTCTCTTAGTTTATGCACAAACTGAATACTACTCATTGGAGTGCAGCCAAGCCACTTTTACGTATCTAATTTCATAGGATTTTTCTTCAGAAAAATTCTAGACTCCATCTTCATGTCTTATCTGATGCTGATTGGGTTGGGAATAAAGATGATTAGACATGTATAAGTGCTTATATAATCTTTTTTGGTCATAATCCTATTTCATGGAGCTCAAAGAAACAACCGTCAATCACTCATTCATCTACCAAAGCTGAGTATAAGGCTGTTGCCTCTACTGTAGCTGAGCTCAGTTGGATTCAGTCTTTACTAAAAAAATTTGGTGTTCTTCTCCCTCAAGATCTGCCATCTACTACGACAATGTTAGAATCACATGCTTATGTGCTACTCCTGTTTTCCATTCCTGGATGAAGCACATTGATATTGACTTCCATTTTGTTCATGATAAAGTCTCAATCAATGTATTGTGTATTTCATGGCTCTACCAACAATGAACTAGCCAATGTTCTCACTAAATCACTCTGTTGTCAATGACTATGTCTCTGAGTCTCCATCTTACAGGTGCATATTAGAAAGGACATTCCCACTAAGAGATCACATAAAAAATATTTCCACCTAATTCTTTCCATTTTTTTTGTAAATATCTTTCCATATTTGCTATAACTTTCACTTGGTTGTATAATTGTCATATACATCTAAGCAATCAATAGCATATAAATATGCCTAGGGTACAATGAAAATACTAAGCCATTCCATAATTCTCCCGTCTCTCCCTTTTTTATAGTGTCAAAATGAGAAGGTCCAAATATATATATATATATATATATATATATATATATATATATATATATATAAATTTATGGGTAAACACAGAAGAGAATATATTAATTAGAAAAAGGAAGCCCAGATGGCAACCCGAGGCATACATGATGTATACAGCAGGTGCCAAAAGGCTAAAAAGAGCAAAATAGGAGGGAAAACAAAAAACCTCACCCGCCCTCACCTAGAACCCAACCAATAAAAAAAGTTGATTAAAGATAAAGGGACAACATCTATATACAACTTTGTCCAAGACCATAAACTACACATAAAAGAATACTTCAACCTATGTACTGAAAATTCTTCATTGTCAAACGCTATCCTATTTCTTTGCTTCCACACCACCCAAAAAAGGCATAAAGGAGCTAGCTTCCAAGCTTTTTTGCGCTTCTTGCCCACAAAGGACCCAAACCAACTAAGGAGAGTCTCCTTAACCGAGCAAGGGAGAACCCAAGTCACCCCAAAGAGAGTGAATGATAACTCCCACAAAACTCTAGTCTTCGTGCAGTGGATTAAGATGTGATTAGTGGACTCCTCTTCGGCTAGACAAAAGAAACATCCATTAGCAAGGGTCTAGCTCCTCCTTTTGAGTTGATCCAAAGTTAAGACTTTCCCCCACGAGGCTTCCCAAGCAAAAAAAAAACCCACTTTGAAAGGAACATAAGGACTCCAGATTATTCTTCTTGGAAACCGAATTGTACTTCCTAGCTCCACAACACTATAAAGAGACTAACTATGAAAAACCCACTTTTTGTCTTTTTCCAAATCACCCTATCCTCCACTTCTGCACTAACTCTCTTTCCTTGAATTGTCATGAGCAATCGCTCCACCAAGACTACCTCCCAATCATTGAAAGCCCTAGAAAAACGAGGACTCCAACTTCCCCCCTCAACCGAAGGGTCCCAAACCTCCGCTACTCACTCCTCTTTTGAAACCGTTAAAGCAAACAAAGAGGGGAAAGAGTTGCACAAAGCCTCATCTGCACACCAAGAGTCCAACCAAAATCTGATACTTCTACCATTACCCACGGAAAATACAATGTAGTTGCTCAATCGAGAACCTTCCTTTCTAATCTCCTTCCACAACCCCACACTAAATCCCTCTCTACTTTCCCGGGTATACCACCCCCCTTCTTCCACTCCATACTTCCTACTAATAACTTATT
Source organism: Vitis rotundifolia (assembly GCA_030254885.1). Taxonomy (NCBI): domain Eukaryota; kingdom Viridiplantae; phylum Streptophyta; class Magnoliopsida; order Vitales; family Vitaceae; genus Vitis; species Vitis rotundifolia. The sequence goes on from CM058166.1 coordinate 16,998,379, forward strand.
TCCAAAGAGCTTCCCTTTCTACCATAAAGCACCAACTCCATTTACCCAAAAGAGCTCTATTAAGAGTAGAGAGGCATTTTACACCCAATCCCCCCTTACTTTTATCCGAGCATACAACCACCCACTTGACAAGATGAGTCTTCCTCTCCAAAGCCCTCCCACCCCAAAGGAAATCCCTTTGGATTTGCTCAAGTCTCAATCTAACCGGTCTAGGCATACACAAAATTGACATGTAGTAAATAGGCATGTTAGACAAAGTGCTTCAAATGAGAGTGAGTTTCCCTCCTTTAGATAAATATTAAGAAGGTCCAAATATAAAACATGGTTGTTTCTATTTTTCCTAATTTATGGTGTTTAGTCTTTTTCTCGAATAGTATCCATCAAATAAGAGAAACTCAGCTTGTTTTAATTTGTTTACGAACTTTACAGGTACAATAGCCTTAGTGCATATGGTCAGTCAAAGCTTGCTAATGTTTTGCATGCTAACGAACTATCAAGACGTCTAAAGGTACACCATAGATGCTATTCTATTGTACATCGATCATGTGTTTGTTAGAATATCCTTTGTTGAATTTTTGTTTGCACAAGAAAATCGATTGGACTTAGCTGAGTGGATGTTGCCCTCATTTGCATCATTAAAAAAAATTAATAATAATGCCCAACAGCGGTTTGTCCATAGCAGTTTTTGGTAGTTGTGTTAGGTATGATTTGCTGAGAAATTGATGATAGCTCTCTTAACAGGATGATGGAGCGAATATAACTGCAAATTCACTCAACCCAGGAGTTATAGCCACCAACCTTTTCCGCCATGTCCCCCTAGTTGGAGGTAATTCCTTTTTGTATTTTTTTTCTTGTTAACCTTAGGATAGAGGAATTATGCAGATTGCTTCAATCGTGCCAACCATCAATTTTGAACTCTGTCATGTCGATCATCCACATCCCCCCACCCCACACACACACACGAAAATTAGCATCATATCATGTGTAGTTTCTTGGAATTTTCAAATTTATGGTCTTGTTCTTTGGGTTTGACGCAGGTTTCTTCGACATTTTTGGTAAATATGTGGTTAAAAATGTGCAGCAGGTAATTTCTACATCTACCATTTGTTTCTCTTTCTTCAACATCCTGTCTGTGTCTCAGTGTCTCCCAGCCCCACAGAAAATGAGAAAGGAAAACCAATCCAAAACCAATCTCGCGAAATTCATAATGTCATACATTGGTTTGATCCCCCAGTCTCTTGCTTCTATCTTTGCTTATTTATTCAATTGGATTTGATTGTAGGGGGCAGCAACTACATGCTATGTGGCATTGCATCCTGATGTTAAGGGGACAACCGGCGAATACTTTGCAGACAGTAACATAGCCAAGCGAAGTTCACAAGCAAATGATCCAGAGTTGGCAAAGAAACTGTGGTATTTTAGTTTGAGTTTGATCAAATGATAGATGCTCTATAGTAAACACTGTTGTTAGAGAATCTTGAATGCAAAGGGCTTTTGTCCTGCAAATTGTTTGGATTACAAAATCTCATTCCACAAGGATGCTGAATCTAATCTGAAAAAATAGGCCTTGAAATTAGATTTCTTCAATTTACTGAAGTGGTAATGTACATACAACAAATCAGGTGGCAGGGTATTTCATGGTAAGTTACACCTGAGACTGAGAGCTGTCATAAGCCCTGCAACCAGGTGAATTTGACTCCGCCCGAGCCTAAACCCGGGCCCATACCCAACTCCTGTACATCAGTTTCAGACCCCCAAAAAATAGTCTAAAGGCTAGTGACCGTTCCGGACTTCTTTTTTTCTTCTATTTGATGATCTGACATACAGTTCTTTTTTTTTTTTTTTTTTTCACTACAATACTGAAGGAACTGCAACACATTTTGATCATCAAAAGCCACCTCTCTCGCTTGGAAAAATCAAATTTTCATACCTCAGATCAGTGGAGTGTCAGATGAATAGGTTTTAGGGCACTCAATTTTGTACAATTCGATGCAGCATCATATACCTTAAACTACTGCAACACAGCAACTTCTTTATTTGCTAGGAGGCAAGATTCCACTGAATAGATGGCTGCTGCTTGACACCCATCAGAAGAAAATCACTTCCATTAAATAGCCTGGCTCACTCTTGATGTGAAGAAGTTAAAACACCATAAGCATGGACACAAGAATCCATGATCGGCGGTAACTCTTCCACCATATCTTCTTTCCAAAAGTCCAACTTATTCCACAGTTTCAACTTTGGATCCTTATTGCAAACTATTTGACGAATAAATTGATCCTGTAGAACCAGAAAACAATCTGTCAAACAGAAGAGCTTGATTTGGATGGTAGGTGGGTTTCCAAACAACGTATGAAGTTAGATTCCAGTGGCCCGGCTGGGCAACATGGAGGAGGGACTAAGATCCAGAGATGGATTCATCTTCACTTGATCCCTTAAGAGCTGCCGAGAGACGCGATCAGCTAAGACCGACTGTCCATCATACAATTCTACATGAGCAGTCCTCCCAAACTGCTTTCCAAGAGCATCACTTTCTGGGAATATGTGAGACCCTAGCTGCATCCCTCGAAAGATGTCGGCATTTGGATCATGATAGGAGGGGCCATTGGAATAGGGATTGTTTGGGGCCTTAGAAATGTTTCCGAATCCCTCTTGCAGGTAAACTGATGGTTTCAGATGAGGAAATGGAATGGCACCACTGCCACCTGTCAAAGGCGTGGATGAGCCAGAAGTGGTACGAGGACTGGATATAGGAGAAGGAGACATTCTTCCATTCAGGTGTTGAGGTGACCTTGAATGCAAAAGAGGGCTCCCAATAGGAGAGACAGGACATGATATATTCCTCGCAATATGAGGATCACTGTAGATTAAGAGAAATAAATCAGACCAAAACGCTCATCATTGTAATCCTTGTTAATTTATTACCGATGCAATGCTTGAGGGAGAGAGAGAAAGAGAGATACCTTGAATGGGAACCAGTTTTTAAAACTCTAAATGAATGAACTGCAAGTCTTTCTGAATCCAAGGATGAAAGATTTTTAGCATGTCCGATTCCCTGAAAGAGCATATTAAGCCACAACAATGGTTAAAATATGTTATACACAAGTATAACGTAGGACATCATAGATTTGTAAAAACTCAAAATGCCTTCATTAATATCCTTGCAAGTTCAATTTCAAGGAATTTTTGTCTCATTCCAAACTTAAGGTTGCTCAAGTACAAAAAAGTCAAACTTCAAAAGAAGAACCCAAGATATGAATATAACCTTCCATTATAAGGTTTGAGATACTCAAGGTCACTGAAATATATTCTTCCACCATTCAAATGTAGAGAGAGCACTTTTAACACGAGAACCAAAGCTAAAAAAGAAAGCAAAAAATATCACAAAAACAAACAGTCTCCATGTGATAGCCTGATGTCTAATGCAACTGATTAACAAAGTTATTCACGCACAAAGATGTACAAAAATCAGGCTATGAAACAACGTGCTAATTTCTATACTCACACTACAAGGATTATGCTAATCTCCATATAGATCAATTAAATTTGGAAAATGAATAGGCGACTAGAAATGTATTCTATTGTCAAAATAAACAGAAGCAGTTTATGGTTGTTTAGGCAACTTGGCATCATGGCATGCCAAAAATTTAACCATAGCAGATATAAAAATGATAATAAGAACAGATAAAATACCAGAGATTTCACTCCACTGGTAACTCCAGGAGGTGGATCTGAAGTTTCAGGGGACAAAATAGGTCTTTCCAGAGGTGCAGCATTTTTCACGAAAGGATGCTCCAAGAGCCGAGCAGCTGTTGGACGATGTAGTGGATTTCGTTGCAAGCACTGCCTTACAAAATCCTTACCTTCATCTGAAAGGTGATCAGGAATTGCTGGGAGGTCCTTACTATTTCCAATCTTGAACATTGCAGCAACCTTTAGACCAGAACATGTGAACATCACATAATTAGAAGAAAGAACAAAGAAACATCAAATAACCTGCACGATTAGAATGTAAGAATTCTACCTTAGATTTCTAGATCATATACATAAGCAGAACCTCAACTTTAATGACCTTTGATAAAATTCAAATTTAAAGAAATATCAAAACTTTCAAACTATTTATCCAAATTACTGACCCCTTCAAACTGACTCCAGGGTGGTTTTGTTGTGGCCATTTCCAAAACTGTGCACCCTAGACTCCAAATATCCACAGCAAGGTTGCACCCATTTGGATTCCTTATAACCTGAGCGAACAACTGAACAGAGAAGTAAGAAATACTATCAAAAGCTTGTCATAAATGAAGAGATAAGGTTATGGCAAGAAAAAACATTCTGACCTCAGGTGCCATCCAGTATGGGCTTCCCTTGAATGATAGAGGACATGACTGCCCAGTGATCTGCACGACATGTAATGAAATATGTCAGGTAAGCTGGATTTTAAAATGAACATCATGACTAAGGTCAAGCATAGGTTGATATTCGATACACAAGAAACTACCGAGGAACTCCCTAATCTCAAAAAATTGTGGCAAGTTATTCATGCATGTGACTTATTTAATCCCACAATTTTATAGTTTTTAAACCCCTAAAATATGCTAACAAATAAACAAGTTAAAAACGAGTACCAGAAAGGTACATTAAGAATTAAAATCAGTATTCTGACTTGGAATATCACTTGCGGGCAAAAGGAATATTTCTCTTTCAAAACATGATGTGCCCATTTAACAATCATTCCATTTACCAACTTCAAAACCCATTACTTGATGCTTGTTTTGTTTGAGGACATTTCAAATAAAAAGTATATGCCTACAAACTTACATGCTTTGCCATTCCAAAATCTGCTAACTTGACTCGACCATTTGGGTCTACAAGTATATTTGCCCCTTTAATATCCCTGTACAGGAAATATGGTTTATGAGAAAAAAGGTGAACAAAGTTTGAAATAAAGCAAATAATAGAAAAATCAATAAAAAGCAGCTACACTTCAGATTGTTGGATCAACAATTGATAACTTGATTCACCTATGGACAGTATTTTTAGCATGCAGATAGGCAAGCCCTGACAAGATTTGTTGGGTATAACTACGAATTGCTAGTTCACCAAGTTGGCCATATTCTTGAAGAAGTTTATAGATGGAGCCACCAGATACATACTCCAAGTATATATAAAGTTTGTCACCAACCTGTTCATGGAATAATTGGCAGGTTATATCAGTACAAAAGACAATAACCAAAAGTGCCAACTGAAACATAATATTGCACATGATGCAACAATATTGCAAATTAATTTACTTACATCTTCAGATGTCAAGTAACCAAGAATTAGTTCCCAGAAGTTTCAGAGATTTGTCTATCCAACAATTATGTGCATAAAATATATCACTTTCATGAGTTAGGACACTTTAAATATGGAAGGTTTTCCAAGTGTCAATACCTCACAATGAATTTACAAGTGTTCCATTATGATGTTAAGATAATGAAAAACATGTTATGCAAAATATCACACAGTAAGTTTAACCATGGCCACATCCATCAAATGAACAATTAATGTAATAAAGAACATGCCAAAATACAAAACAGTAAACTAAACAACGGCCACAATCATAAAATGATTAAAATGAACTGGAAGACAAGCAACTGACCGTTTCAGATCCATAATACTGCACAATGTTTGGATGGCATAAGCGGCTAAGCAGAACAATTTCCTGCCAAAGCACTGAGTAAGAACTTCCCTCAAACTATGTAAAACACCAAAACAGGAAGTAAATGGAGAGAGATTCTCGTTTGAAAAGACAAACAACAGAAAATGTGTAGAAAAGCAACAAACTGCATCCTTTTGTGAAATGGAACCTCTGTAATTCTGCTGAATGGAAACAACTTACTTGCCCCAACTGTTTTGCACTTTCCTTTGACTTTGCATCATCTGAAAATAGTGTCACCTCTTTCATTGCACACATTTCACCACTTTCACTAAACCAGTACAAAATATAAAATCAGATATGCACAAATCCAGTAAAAGATCAACATTTAAAAACATGGAGTCGCAAATCAATTGCTTAGCATAAGAAATTGCCCGTTTGCATGAGAATCAAGAAAAGTAACAACATCTGTCTTACTGACTCAATCAACTCACCAGGTTAAAATTGGATGTGGAGCTTATACCCAAGAAACTGCATATAGTATAATATAAGAAATATAACAAAAGAAAATGAAGTAGAGAATTTACTCTTTTAGGTGATACCTGTTAAAGCCAACATAAACATGTCCAAATGTGCCTCTTCCCAGCAACTTTCCCTTTTTCCAGCGAGAGCCTGGGCTTGTTGGAGCCTCTGCTCTTCCTGGACTGCGTGGGACAGAGGGAGATGCTGCTGCTGAATTTGAATGAGAGAAAGGTGAAGAAGCAGAAACTGCTACAGGAGGAAGGGGCAACCGGTGGCTTTGTTGTTTACCCTCATCTGGCCAGCTTGTCTGGGATTCAGAGGCTGCTCCTCCAGCTCTCGGATGAAGAGGTGTGACTGCACCACTATGAATTCTGGAGCTGGGACCAGGGCTTGTCATTCTGGGACTAGGTATAGGAGAATACTCCGGGCTGCCCCTGCTGGGTTGCCAAAACAACTGTCCTGACAAATCTCCTCCCATTGAATTGTGCCCAGAATTCTGACCTGAACCTGGACTGGAGCAGTGACCAGACCCAAGTAAAGTAACATCTGAATAAGGTTTCCCAGCCCAGAAAGCAGAGTTCATAACTTGGTCAGTGCCAAATGCTCTCAATGGACTTCTTGAAGGACTTGACATTGAGCTGTCTGGAGCACTGCAGAAAGCACCATGATAAGGGACCTGTAAATTTGGTACATGGCTGCTTAAAGGCCTCCGTTTAGGTGAAGTAGGGGAAATATGATTACTAAACAAAAGATTAGCTGGTTTTTGTGCCTCCCTTGCGTTTACATGAGCAACAGGTGACTGATCCTTGAGCATTACACTTCAGAAAAAATGAGTAAATTTGTCAGGTATAAGAAGTAATCACAAGTAAACCACAGAAACCATATTTTTACTCAGGAACGGATCAATACTGGAAACACCACAGTATTTTTCTTTTTATTAGAGAAATGCCATGGTATTTGATAAGTTCACATGAAAGCTCACCTAGAAAATATGCTTGTAGCAGTTCTAGTCCCATTATCATAGTCAGTTGCCTGGGGACTACGATGCTGTGAGTCAGCTGCATCTTCACTATCAATGGAACCATCGCTAGAAACTGATGCAACAAAATCACCATCTAAATCTGTAGGATCTGGTCTGCCATGAATGCATCTGGGTCTTGGGAGAGGAAGAAATGATGACTTGGAGCCTTTTTCCAGTCTTTGTTTTGTTGATATACTGATTCCAGAATCAGTACGACCCACACTTGCAGGGTGCCGACCAGGAAGTGGAAGTGGTTGGGCATTAGGCCTTTCAACAAAACTTTGACATCTTGACACTAGTTTGGAAGGTGATGGTGATCTTGATTCTGCTCGGGATTGAGATCCCTTCTCTGATATTGTATCACTGCACCGTCTATGAGATCCTCCTGATCTATTGCTCACCTTACCTTCAGATGGAATCTTAAATTTTCGATGTAATGTGTCGATGAAACTTTCCTTGTTTGTTTTCTTCTTTGCTTCTTTGGATGATGATTTTCCCCACCATGAAGGCATATTGTTTATTCTAAAAATTTAAACAAATCGAGGGCAAGTTTCTTCTGAAGTAAATCCACTCTCGAATATCCAAATGTATTATATAGCAGTTGTACATGAAGTAAAAACCAGATATAGAACTAAATACAGCTCAAGACAGAGAGCTTCAATTCTTTGGCCCTACAGTGGCTTCACCACACAAGAGCTTCTACCAGATTTAAAATGCTAGACAAAGGTTGAGTGTGCTTCAGATGAAGGAACCAAATAAAAACCTGTCAAAGAAGCTGGCTTCTTAGTTTTTCCTGAACAAGTTGATATAGCAAGTTTAATGATCACCAAAACAATGCTGACTGTGTATTTTATGAACATCATATCAATAAAAAAATCAGCGTATACATAAATGATAAACATTTATGTATATGCTACTACCAAACGACTAGCATATGCTCCTGACATACATGAACAGGAGTTATTAAGATCCACAAATGCTCTATTTCATGAAATTTCACATTGCTTATTATCAAATTGCTTAATGTGTCATATTTTACAGCTCCATTATTTTTTTCATATAAAATACTATACTCACGAATGCAGAGAGAACAAAATGACCTGTTATTATCCATTTCTTTGTATTGTCATTTACCCACCTTAACAACTAGAGAAGTGCCCTGAAGTGTAAAGTGCAGGTATTTATACTGAAGCTTTCTGTTCCCAGTTGGATAAACTGTAATCACTTTCTCTTGCTCTGAATTTTGCTTTCCTTCCAACTGTTTTCCAATCATCCATCCCATAGAAGTTTCAAAGTTTGTCTTTGGCATCCGACTTGAGTAAACTTGAGGTTGTTTGAAAGAGAAACTAAAGGTATTCATCCACCCTCCTCTATCAGTTTTCCCTTCTTGGATTGGAGAAGAGAATTATTTCAACAAAGACCCACCTCCTCACTGCCACTATTTTATCTTTCAATGGCCACAGTGGACACCGAGATTGCCACATACCACAAAAACTTCCAGGAACAGCTCAAGCAAGTTCTTAAAAATTTTCCCAACCTTCATCATGGAGAATAGGTATTTCACAATTTTCATGCATTGTTCACCTCAGATTTGGGCCAGTATGTTTTTTATGTGCACTGTTTGGTTTTCATTTTTCTACCTTTATTTTTGTGTATGTGTGGGTTGAGGGGCAGATGGTGGCAGAAGGGAGTATTTTCATGAAGTTTAAGACAACAACAAGAATCTTACCTAGCAAAAAGAAAAGGATCCTTTTTCAGTAAATCTCTCACTTATGTCCATGTGTCTAGCCAAAAGCATATTGACGTTCATAATTCCTGATTCACATTTCCCATATTTCTTTTACAACACAAACAGCCATTTTCGATATTTCTAAGCAAGGATTTTTGAAAAGCATGGCTTAGGTTTATTTTGGGATGAATGCTTTTTTTATTTTATAGGCAAACAAAGGATATATTAAACAGCTCCTAACAAAAAGGGGCACACCCCATATACACAGGTGGTATACAAAAGACAAAATAAAGCAAAGCAAAATGCAACTACACAAGACCTAACAGGGTTTCTTACTAGGTGTCATGGAGAAAATCAGTTTTGGTTAGAGGTGGGTGGGATGGATGAAGTGCTGTATATCTTTAGTCAATTTTTTCAATCTTATTTTACGGAACCCCTACAAATTTTTCTTCTAAAGTTCCAGCAGACTAAGGCAAGAAGATCCACTTTTCCTTTATTTATTTGTTTTGGCTATGAAGGAGTTCAATCGTCTATTATGAAAGCAAAGGAAGGAGGTTTTGTTTCGGGTCTTAAGGTAGGAGGGAGAGGCAAAGAGAGACTCAAGGTGACTCATCTATCATATGCTAATGATACCATATTTTCTGTGAGGCATGCCAAGAACAATTGTTGCATTTGAATTGGACTCTCATGTGGTGTGAGGCAATCTCCGGGCTAAAAATCAATTTAGAGAAGAGTGAGCTTATTCTGGTTGGAAAGGTAGATGATTTGAAAGTGTACTAGTGTTTGAATTGGGTTGTCAGGTGGAAAGGCTTCCTTATACATATCTGGGACTTCCATTGGGCACCTCATTCAAATTGTTGGCAATGTGGGATGTAGTGGAAGTCACACTAATTAGAAGTACTCTTTCCAACCTATCAATCTATTACATGTCCTTGTTAGTGATTCCAAGAAGGGCAAACTTAAAGCTAGAAAAGATCCAATAAAACTTCTTTTGGGGAGGGTGGAGCTCTAGAGCAAAAGCCTCACTTGGTCAAGTGGTCAATGGTGTGTATGGTTAGGAAAGAAGGGAGTCTTGGCATCAGGTATCTTTCTATTCTGAATACCACTCTTATGACCAAGTGGAGTGTCAAAAAGAGAATCACTATGAAAGTGGGTTATTATTAGAAAATTTGACTTTTTGGAGTGGCTTGCGACTCCTTAAGGGCCGGTGAGGGGGTTTTCTCTTTTTGTTTTGAGAGGTTTTTGTTTTTGAGGGGCTGGCTGCTTTGTATACTCCCTGTATGCTTTGTGGCGTTTGCCTTTTAATACATTTGCGCATTTATCAAAAAAAAAAAAAATTATTAGAAAATTTGAAGAAGAAGAAGAAGGTTGGTGTTTTGGGAGATAATGGAAGGTTTTTAAGTGAGATTGTGGAAGACCATTAAGAAAAATTGGGAGGTTTTTAAAAGTACGGTTCACTTTATTGTGGGGGATGGGAGAGTAGGGTTTTGGTTGAATAGGTGGTGTGTGGTAAGTCATTGCCAAGAGAATCTTTCCCCACCTTATTCGTTGTAGTGAGCTCAAAAGATGCAGGAGAGGGAAAAGCATCATTGGATGCTCATGCTTTCTTAGACAATTACATGATTGGGAGTTAAAGATGGTAAAGGCATTTTTGCACAAACTTCTAAAGCAAATTGTGAATTGGAACACAAAGGATAGGACAACCTGCTCAGATTCTAAGGGTGGAAAGTTCTTAGTTAAAGCATTCTACTCATTTTTTTACGCTAGGGGGAGTCATTCCCAACTAGAGTTGTTTGGAACTCATGGATTCTGAAAAGAGAGAGATTTTTTGCATGAGAGGATATTGACTTTGGACTTGAGGAGGAAAGGCGTGTCTTTAAGGAACACATGTTATATGTCTAAAAGGGAAGAAGAAGCATTGATCACATTCTTTTCCATCGCACATCGACAAAAAAAAAAAAAAAATCTTTATTTAGAATAGATTAGGTGATCCACTCTTTGATAAAAACTGGTGTTGTTAAGTAGGAGCTAACATTACTTTGGGAAGAGGCACAAGAAAGTGTGGTTGACTAACGCTTTACACCTTTTTTGGACAATTTGGTAGGAGAGAAATCTAAGGGCATTTGAATGTGTGGAAAATTTGGAACAATTGCTTAAATCATTTTTTATTTGCAATTTTTGGGTTTATGTTATGCATTGTATAGGAGAGACACCTATACCTATGTTGGATTTTGTTGATTGATCAGGTTTAAAGTAGCCATGGCCTGTGGGAAGGTTTTGTATCTTTCCTGTTTTGTTCTTTTTGCTTGGCACCCTCTGTATACCCCTGTAGACCCTGTTGCGCCCTTATTATAAATATACCTTGCGTTTATCAAACAAACAAACAAATAAATACAAACCTAACTATCAACAATTAAAGCTATCTAAAAAACCCAACAATGTGTAATTCCATCAAACCACTCCAATGTGGATTTTTTTTTTTTTTTTTGATAAATAAAATTCATTAATTTACTCCAATGTGGATTTAATGAAGATCTCCTTCATCTGGCAGCTCTTCCTCATTGAAAATCCTCCAATCATGCTCTCTTTCCACATGCAACAAAATTGGCACAAGGGGACCATGGCCAGACCTTCCTTCTCTTTTATCCAACCTCTTAAACTTCCATCTTGAGGAGAAATTTTTTCGTTGAATCTAGAAATAACCGCTTCAAAACAAAGATTGCCAATAAAAAAATCTATAGCTTTTTTGTCCTACCACAATAGATCAAAATGTAAGTGTGATGACTTATTCATCATTATCTTTATAGAGACTGCATCTATTTATTATCTTCCCTCTATTCTACGATAAATATCATCCACACGTGTATAACTTTCTACTCATCTGGAAGCACAAAGTTCCAATGTAATCTCAATTTTAGCTTTCACTGTTACAAAAGATTCCAAATCAACAGAATATGTCATACAGTCATAAAGGGAACAATAGTTTTAACCCCGTTCTCTTTTATATTCTAATCTAAAGAAAGATTTTAAATTCGATCCACAAGAAAAAGCATCCTAGTTTCTCTCCCCTCCCCTACAGCCCCATGCTTACAACAATAAGAGGATTTTAAGAAGGGAGAAAACCATAGTTTTAGAACCCCAAGTTAGTAAATATCAAATTATCAACAACCATCTTAAAATCTCCCTATTAACTCTTCTCCTGTCTCCCTCAATCTCCCAACTTTCAAAGTCTCTCAATTCCCACATACCTCTCTAATTTCTTTTTACACACACATGCACTACCACCTCAGTGGAGGATCCCATAGCATTCTCAATAAGCAAACATGAGTCTTGATGCATCTCTTAAACAACCTCACATCTGTGCTTGTCTGGTTGCCAAGAAAATCTAGGAAAAGAATATCAAAGAAAGATGTTCAACCATACCTATCAAAAAAACAAAAAAGTAAAATTTTGAACCATCGTTTATTAATTATTTTGGGCCCAAAGAAACCAAAAACCACCACCCAAATCAAGACTAATTAAAAGAAGAGAGCTTCTCATCCTTTGGAACCGGACCAACATGCAAAAAAAAGAATGAGATTCAAAATTCATTTTTCTTTACTATCCACAATTTTAACTGAAATAGAGCAATGCTCAGTTTTTGAGAAAACACAGAAAAAATAGAAGAAATTATGATTGAAACTTCAGGATCTTGGTATTCCCAATCCCATCACTATGTATGTCCATAAAATGGCAGCATTTCTTCACTACTCAAATTCAGCAATCTATTTGCCCCCTGCATGAGATATCCTATAGATCATTCCAATTAATCTCTAAACATAACAAATACAATTTCAAGTTTGAAAACAATTCTCAATAGCATAAAAGAATTCATATTTGGTTCTCTAAACAAACCCCACAACCCTGCAACAAGCTAAAAAGATAAAAATAAAAGAAACTTGAATTTTGTACTTAAAACATTTAGCATTCGCATCTCCACGCAAATGAGACTGATACAACATTTAACTTTGACAAGGCAAACGTCCTTCATTCTTCTTCAGGCCCGACCAGCAAAAACATAAATCCAAATTAATTTTATTTCCTTTCACCCGGTTTCCTCATCAACCAAACGGCGGGTAAAACTCTGTTGCCGATAAAATGGAGGGAAAAGACAAAAACCAAGCTTTTAATAAAAAAATTTCTAATCATAAGCGAGACAAGAAATCAAAAATCCCAACTCAACTGAAACTAACACAACCATTTAGCTCACTTGAGGTCAGTTTCGTCATTTTGTAAAACAGAACATAAAGATTCAAAATTTTCTCACACTTTCTTTCATTTTCCCCAAATTTTCCCTGCAACCAAACAAAACCTTACGCAACTGAAAAAACTCCTGAGAACCACTACGTTTCAACGCAGATCTACAAATCAATTAAACAAGCAAATAAATCAGCATAAATTTAGCTAAAATTATAGACTAAAAATTAAAACTTACACTGGATGAGCACTGATTCCAGCCACAATCACCGATAAATTAGGGCAAATCCAGCGAAAACCGCCAAGAATCATCGAATATTTGGGATGAACAAAAACAACCACCCTAGAAATCCGCAGTGACTCTGGCAGAAATTGAGGAGAGTGAGAAGAGGTCTGAATCGAGAGATTGCGAGGAGATCATGAGAGATTGAGGAAATGTAGAGAGAGAAAGTGAAGGAGGAGAGAGTATGTCTGAGCATGGAGTTGTCTGAGAGTTGATTTATAATAAATAAAAAATAATAATACCAGAAATGTTATTGCCAGCTTGTTTTTTTGCTTATTCCAGTTTTATTCTCTTCCATGTCGGATTCTTAATCCATTCGCCTTTAATTGGTTGGTTTTTAATCACTTCTCCCCTCATTTTGACTCCACATTTAGTCAATCTTTTCAATTTTTGAATTTTATAGTCAAATTAAATAATTTTATTATAAATTATTAATATATTTGATTTAATTCAATTATTAAAATATATTAAATATAACATTTTTTTTTTACTCTTCAATAATTACATCTCATCCACTACTCCATAAAAATGGTGATTGATTAATAGTTTTCTTTATATATCTATATATATTTTTATTTTTTAAAATATTAACTTCTATATAAAATAGAAAAAACCTTATATTAAAAATATAAATTTAATTTATATCATTAAAAAATTTTAAATTATGAAGTTTTTCTTACATTTGATATAGAACTTGTTTTTTTTTTTTAATTAAAATTAGAAAATAATAGATACTTTTTTATATAAAATATAATAAAATTATATTCATTTTTTTGCTTAATAAAAAAATTAAAATATTTAATTTTTTTTTATCATTCAACTAAAAACAATATACCAACCAATATAACTTCAAAAGCTACTCACTTAACAACGACACTCAATGCATTCCACCAAGGGTATCTTAAAGTAATACGAAATTATTTTCAAATATTTCGATCAAAGCAATTATATGCCAAACGTGAATACCCCTAAAAGTCACTAGTAAAACACTTCATAAAGTGACTCAATCTTAAGTGAAATAAATATTGCTACTTTAATTTTTTTCAATAAAATCATCGGATAATAAATCAATACAGCCCAAAGTGAACTTGACTTTTATTATTCAGTTAAAATACAAACATCACCTAACTCTTATTTAAAAAAAAAAAAAAAAAAAAAAACCCTAACTTATTTTATACCCTTCAAAATTACTTTCAAAATTTTTAAATTTTTTAAATATTTCAACTTATTTAAAATGTTTTTTTTTTCAAAAAAAAAAAAAAAAACCGTTATTTTCTAATTTTAAAGATAGAAAACAATTTCTAAAAATAAAAAAGGAAAAAAAAATTGAGTTCATTAAATGAATTTTTATTATTTATTTATTTTATTTTTGCCCTTTTGGACTACTTGGTTGGATCTTAATACATGGAATCAAATCTGTTAAATGAGAAGTCCATTTTGTTTTGGTTGTCAAAGATTATCACAAGTGTACGTACTACGTAGAAAGAGAATTTATCTGGAAATAGCAAAATCAATCCTCAGTTACCTTTCCGCCCAATATTCCTGAGCAATGATTCAGTGTGAATTCAACCGGTGAGTCATCGTCATGCAAGCCCTTCCTACCCGTCCGATCATTCTCACTTCACAGTCAACCCATCATAAAATTTCACTTTTTTTCCTTTTTTTTTTTAATTTCTATTTATCAAATTAATTAAAAAAAATTTCCAATCCATTATTTATTTATTTATCATCCAGAAATATGATTTATTAATTATTATTTAAAGAAAAACAATGCATGTGATATGTATGTAATGTAAGCTTGAAAACCGGAATTATCTTGAAAAAAATAATTTTTAATTTGGAAATTAATCATGTCCCAATAATTATTTGTCTATTTTTGGGGAATTTTATAATAATTTAAATTTTTTTTGGTATTTTTATTTTATAATTTTAAAAATAATTCAAGAATTTAAATAGATAGAAATTCTAAAATATTACATTTTGACCCATATAAAAAAATAAAATTTAAAAAATGGTATTGGAGTTGAGTATTATAAGGAAATAAATGGAAGGTGAAGAACATCGTCAACAAATAGCCTAAACTTTGATATACCAAAACAAAAATGTTAGGACAAAAAAGTTAGGATGATGATAATGTAACTTTCTCATTCGTCATGCAAAACTAAGAATTTGGCCCCTTTATGTCAATAGCGACTTTATGAAAAATAAAAATTTATATGTAATTTAAATAATTTTATTATTCAAAATATTACATCATTTGCTCCCAATCAAGAGATTAAAAATAATAAATTTTCCTTTATCAGCATCTAAGCTTGGGAACAATAATTATATCTTTCGAAATGAGTTTTCAAAGTGGAATGTGTATAATACTTAGGTCCTGTTTGACAATTGTTTTTTAAAATAGGTTTTTATTGTCTAAAAAAAAAAAATATGGTGTTTTAAAAAAACATGGTATTTTAAAAAAACATCTTTTAGTTATTTTTTGTTATTTTCACTAGTTTTCTAAAAATTATTTTAGAAAATAATTATATAAATATGTAGAATGATTAAAAATAAAACATTTGATATAAAAATTATTTTAAAATATTAAAAATTTGTTAAAAATATTTTAAGTTCTCAAATAAATTTTTATTCTACAAAACACCAGATAACAGTTTTTCAAAACCATTTTTTAGAACTGTCTTTGAAAACAATTACCAAACAATACCTTATATTTTCACATTTAAGTAAAGTTGGTATTTTTATATATCTATTATATTTTGTCTTTGACTATTTTAGGAATTGCTCAAATTATGTTTATGGGACTTAAAACGGTTTTATACAATTAAGAGGAATCCGCTACATATATATACTATACTATATATAAAGAAAATAAAACTAAAATTTGGGAATCCTTGAATGGATGCCATTCAAAATGGAATGTGAAAACACTGACTCATATAAAATGGGAAGAAAGGGACACATAAAATCATCCAATGTCAAGAAAGCACTATCTCAAAATTAAAATAAAAGTAAAGTCTCCTTTCTTTTCAAAACTATGGTTTAGTAAAATGAGAGTCCAATTTTAATATCATTTTAAATTTTTATAAAGTTTACATATGGTGGATCCAAGTCCACTACAACACCAATCTTCCATATTCTATTGATAAGGTAAGCTTTAGCCAATAAGTGAGATTGATATGGTGGCATTAAAATTAATGTTGCAATGACCAAAATTTCAATAAAGGGGGACATGGGCTTAATTTAAAATGTGAAGAATATTATTATATTCATGGAAAGCAAAAGTGATGAAAATGAAAGATGGCCAAATTGTGGAAGAGGGGATGGATGTTGGCTAGTTAGGGGGACTTGTGGGGTCACCATCCACTTGGCATGGGCTCATTGGGCTATGGGTGTTGGCAACTTGGTTATTATTTAATTCTATGCCAAAATCAATGACCCAATGACCCAATGACAAATCTTGGTGTTGTATTCAAAAGTGATTTGTTGGAATGATAAATGGCTTTCATCATTTGTAACCTAATTTTGATTATTTAAATTAAATTTAAAAGTTAACTCAAATAAAATTCTATTTTTCATAATTGTTTTTAAAAACAATTATCAAATAGCACCGTGACAACCCGAAAATTGTTTTCTATTTTTTATTCTTAAGAATAGAAAAAAAAATATATATATATATATATTTAGATAACATCTTTTACTTATTTTCAATTATTTTTCTTTATTTTTTTAGGATTGTTTTAAAAAATAATTATATGAACATGTACATAATTAAAAATAATATTTTAGATATAAAAATTATTTTTAAAAATATTAAAAACAAGTTAAAAAATTTTCAAATTCCCAAACAGACTTTATAAAATAACGGTTTTTAAAAACTATTTTTTAGAAATGTTTTAAAAAACGGTTACCATGCCCTACTTTTTTCTTATTACTTTTCTTATAATCCCTCTTTCAACTTATAGCATAACCCATTTATGCTTAGTAGATTTTTTTCATAATGTTGGTATTACCATTTTTAGGCACACACACCACAAAGAAAACAATCACACTCAATACATTAGATAAAGATAAATAAAATGGGGGACAGGAGTAAAGCATTCCAAGTTTCTAGCCTAAAAGCTCCTTTTAGTAAACTTTCAAGGATGTGATGTTTCTGTAGACAAAACTTCAAAGCTTTACAATTAAAACTTTTACTAACCTAAAATTTATAACCCCACCAAACAAACCTTTACCCTTGTTATACAGAATTTTGGGTCAAATTTGTCCTTTAGTCAAATAAAATATAGCTTTAGGCATGTTTTGGAAACTATTGTTCAAATTAACAATTTTTTTTTCTTTTTTTTTTAAAAAAAAAAACAAAACAAAAATAGTGTCTTGAAAATACGGTTTTAGTACAAATTTACAAACAGTAGTTTCAATATACAATTTCAAAATTTTAATTCTAGCTCTCCAAGACAAGGAATTGGTGATAATTGTAGCTCAAAGAATTGAATCAGAACCCCAATTCATATAAGCTAGGGGGAATCATGATATTGCTGGTATCATCATCTTATTAGTGTCAAACCAATGGCAGTGACTACAAGAGTGGCAGGAACTCCAAATTTGAGATGCCTCCAGAAGGATAGAGTGTACCCAAGGTGTTGAGCCCGGCGAGCCTGCTCACAAACTATCAAGTTGGCAGCTGATCCCAACAGGGAGAGGTTTCCGGCCACAGTGCTGACCCAAGCTAAGATCAGCCATGCCTTCTTCTCATCGGCTGCGGAAATTTGAGCTGCTGATGCTGCCACCCGTGCTCCAAGCAAGAGAACTATCATCATACCAAAAAAAAAAAAAGGAGGAAGCCTTGATTATGCGTGGTTCCAGTAATGGTCATCTTATCAGACTTTGATAAAGATTCTATTAGGAAAAAAAGAAAAAACTGATGAATGCCCCTCTTCACAAAAGGCCCTTGTTTTCTATGTAGTGCATGTAAAAACATATACCTATATGATGGCCTACAAGGTACCATCACAGTAGGCCAGGTAACCTAGGAACCTAATTGTATTAATTGAAATGATATGCTCCCTCCATGTAGATATTGTCCATTTTGGGTATGGTTTTAAAACATGTCTATATGGTTAAGAGGAGTCTGTACGTGTATGGTGTCACTAACTTTTTCTCTTATCGGAAATGGGATATTGTAACTATGTATGCATGAGCTTCTCTCAACCGTATAGGTGAGTTTTAAAGCTATAAGAGTGTAGAGTAGATAATATGTACAAGAGGGAGCGAGATGTTTGGCTAATAATAAGCTATGATGTTGTTCTAATGGGTTCAAAATGGATAATATTTATATAAGAGAGAGCAAGTCATTCCACTAATAGTAAGATATTAGGTTGTCCCCACTTTGCATTGAGTGGCCACAAGCCGAGCATCATGTTTAGGTCTTAAAAGTCAAATAAGTCTTAAAAGATGAGCTGTTAGCTTCATCCCCTACAATGCACCCTTCACCAAGATATGCCTTGTATCATGGAATTGCTACCAAGTATGTAATGCAACTGACAAATAGCTACAAGACATAAAAGTAATGTAATATGGAAGACTTGTCAACAAGTTTTTTTCCTTTCCCAAGTTTTCAATCAAATTGAATGGACTTTTAAAGGTAAGCTGCTGATCTAATCAACATACCGGTTGGTACATTAGAAGCCACATTTGACAGGACAAGTATGACAAGAGCAAGAACTGCGATCCCGCTAACATGGTCAATCTTTGCGTAAGGCTCCATTAAGTCCCATACTGCGCTAGGGATTCCAGTTTTGTTGAAACCATCAACTGTAATGAACATTCCGCAGAAGAAAATCAAAAGGGAATAGGAGACCTGATCAAAGATGAGAAATAGAACTTTTTAGAGTTTTTTCTTTCTCCAACAAATAAATTATAATCAAGTATTCATCCATCTCTGTATGAAAATAAAAGTTAAGCATCGTATTGCTGATTTTACCTTCTCTAGGGAAGGCCGAGCATCCTTGAAATCAAGAACTACAAGAGCCACTGCAGCAGCAATTGCAGTCCATGACATATTGAGACCCATGAGCAAAGAAATCAGCATTCCTATAGTAACAAGGTAAACGCATGTTTTCCATAATAGCCATTTCCATTTTGGGGTCGGATTTTCCTTTTCGTCTAAAGACTGCATAAAGACTGCATCTCCTAGTTCATCCATTGATGCATTCCCATTTGAAAGTATATTTTGATTTTCATCCATTCTTTGAGAGTGTAACTCACTTGTCAGATCTTTTGAACCATTTGAATTTGCAGAGGACTCAGACCCAGCACTGGAGGTCCTATGGAGTTCATTTTCATTTCTTATTCGATTTCTGAGAGTCTCAACATGACCTATGTTTCCCTTCACATTGGCAGGGCTGTCGATATTCACAATTTCGTTTAAGGATGTCGCATGTGACATTGTTGCAGGTGAAAACTGATGAAAATTGACATCCTCCTCGGCTACCACTTCTAGAGTTGCATCTTCTTCGTCTTTCTGAACAGACAACAACCTCCAATACATGCAAAGAAGAATTAAAGCATTCACAAGTACTCCTACAAGCATTGCAGGAAGAATTCCAAGTACGAAATCCCCGAATGAAATCTTACTCTCGAGGGCTATAACAAGATTTTGTGGGTTGCCAATTGGAGTTGCAGAAGACCCAATATTTGCACTTGAAGCAAGGGCTAGAAGGAAAGGATGGGGTGGAAGATTATGCTGCCTTGCAATTTTCAGAACAAATTCGGTCAAGACGACACAAGTGGTATCATTGGTGAAAAGACTACTTGAAATGGCCGAAATGAGGCAGATTCGACATAGTAAGTCTTTGGCTCCTATGCTTTTCCATGAGAGCAGTTTACCCAAATATTTGAACAAATCTGCTCTTTCAAGATAAATGCTGACAACCATAGTCCCGAACAGAAGACCAAGGATTGGGAGATCAATGGCATCATATGCTTGATCTGGAGTTATCACACAAAAAATGACCATGAGCATCGCCCCTAGGAGAGACCCTGCAGTCCTCCCAATAGGTAGGAAAGGGACAGCAGGAAAAACCGCCAACACCCAGAATATTGCAAAGGCAATTGAGCCTAGAACCAGCTTTACAGAAACAGCCATGGCCATCTCTGCAGCTTAACAAGGCTGCGCCCTTATTCTAATATACAAATTCAAATGCTCGAGAAATTAGAACCTGCAGCAGACCCCACCACAACTTTTAGCATCAGAAATAAATCAAGGGAATTAAAACCACAAAAACTATCATCAATGAGACATGAGTATGCACAATTGCAAGACAATTTCATGTAACTTAAGCCCCCTAACAGAAGTTTACATCAGAGAAAAGTAATCAAACACTTAAACTGCAACAAATAGTTATCCAATAAGTAGTACAATATGATCCTTGAATTCAGAAATCAGGGAAAATGATGAATTCAACTAGTTCTAAATTTCCAAAAATCCAGGAAGAAATCACCATAGAACTCCACAGCCTAAAGTGGAGCAATTTCCAATTCCACTATAACAACATTTCTGCATAAGATAACAAAATCCATATGAATCAGCAACCTTGAAGAAAATATGTTTCCTGGGTCCCAAACAAACCAGAAGATCCAGGATCAAGAATTCTATGCCATCAACCAAAAATGAAGCAGATGTGAGAATTCAATATAACAAGTGCCCAGCCAACCATTTACCATAAACTTCAATCAAGACAATAATACATGATTCAAAAACAACCCTCTAACAGAACATACTTCCATGACCATTTCAGCTAAGATTTGTGCGCCATCTCAAATGACCCACAAATCCAGATTCCAAAAATCTACTGGAAACCCCAGAAATTTTTATTTGTGGGCCTCCACTCAGCTGATCCCAGGTGAACTACTTGCCTCGGTTGAACTGTGTTTTACATTATTTTAGTAACCCAATGCAACAACAATTACATGAAGTCAAATCATCATGTTCCCGAATGTCCCCTTCATTTTCTCAGCAATCAAACAGGGGATTTCAGAAAGAATAGGGACGACAGTCTCACCTGAATTAGAGATGCTTTAAGAGTACCCTAGCAGATAAGATCTTTCTGCAACAACCCACATAACTGAAAGAAGAAAATTTGATAGGGAGAGACTGGATTTGGATGTGTGATGGATTGAGAAACCTTAAAGAAGAGAATACATCACAAACAGAAAAGATCTGACCTCAAAATTGAGATAAGAACGTGTAATAGGGGCATACGGTGAATGAAGACCAGTAACTTTTGTGTGTAAAACTAGGAGACAACGAGGCAATATATAGGGATGCATGAAAGTAGGTTTTGTAATTAATACTTGTCCTTTGTGAAGTAATGCTTTCGTACTAGTTGATTCTGAGTTCACATGGTTGCAAACCAATTGTCTATGACTCAATAATATGAAAATATAGGCCGGTCCATTCAGATTTGGGGCAAAGAACCTTTTCTTGCATTTGGTTCCCAAGAAAATGATTTAACATTTCGGTCCGAGCCATCCACCAATTGATTGAATTTTAACTATATTGTATAGAAAATATGGACCCCAAACTTATTTGGGAAGATAATGTAAAGGAAATCTCCACAACCCATTAAAAAGAGAGAGAGAGAGAGAGAACCTATTGGAAAAAAGTTGAATTATAAAGAAGAAAATTCTCATAGTTGAAAATGAAACCTGTTTTGCCCTCCTTAATTTTTTCATTTATGCATGTATTATTTTCTTCTTCTTTATTTCGTTGTTTCAACTAAAAATGAAAATGAAAGGGGAATGTTGTCCTCTCACCCAAGCTTAGGGCTTGTAACTATTTTCTGAGGGTTTTAAAAAATAATTTTTGAAAACTATTTTTTTATTTATGTAGAATAAAATTTTATTTAAAAATTTAAAATATTTTAAACCTATTTTTAATATTTTTAAATATATTTTAAAAATAATTTTTATATTTAATATTTTATTTTTAATCATATTATACGTTTGTACCCTCATAAAATAAATGAAATCAATAAAAAATAATTAAAAGATGTTATTTTAAAACACTTTTTTTTTTTTTGAAAAACAAAAACCAGGAAATAATTTTTTATTACCAATTATGTTTTTTTGTTTTTTTGTTATGGAGAATAAAAAACAGTTCTAAAAAATAGTTGTCAAACATATCCTTAATTTTCCTCTCTTTATTGGAGTTTGCAATAAAAATAACCCTTTTTTTTAAAAAAAAAAAAAAATTTAAAGATTTCACCAAATTGCTATTACACATTAGCATCCATACATTATTTTTCATTTCTTTTTTTATGTCAAAACCAAAATTAATGGCTATAGTTTTAACTATAAAACTAAAATTGGTGACTGTACCGTAGATTTTAAAATCAAGTGTCAATGATTGTGCTTTTAAAAACTATGGTTGGTAATCATGATTTTAACTTGATTACTAATAAAAATATTGATTTTATGGATGATTATTTTTTCTTAAATTTAATATCATTTAATAACTTAATTTAAATAATCATGAACGATAAAGACATTTGATAACATGTCTTTTTTTTTTTCTATTATTTCTCCTTTATAATTTCATTTCTTAATATAAATGAGAATAAATGAATTAATTTAATCATTTAAAAAATTAAAAGAATTTTATCACATAACTTTAATATTTTAAGTAAAAATGGGCAATAAATTTTAAGTTAATAGCAACTTGTAATCTTATAGATAGTGCAATGATGCAAGAAGCCACAAGCAAACATTTTGTAATTAGAGAGAGACAAGACAACCCTCAATGGAATGTAATAAAGGGAAAAGTCATGCAAAGATTTTGTATTTAGATATTCGACAATCAACCAAGCATATTTATTATAATCCCATGAGTTGAAAGGGTGACTAGGATTCCATGCAGGGAGAGAGAGAGAGAGAGAGAGAGAGAGAGAGAGAGAGAGAGAGAGAGAGAGAGGAGAAATTAGGTTTGATTTTGTGTATACTATTTCATTTAGATATCATCAATGGCCCCATTTCCCACTTTGCTACAAGTCAAAAGATTAGTTGCATGGGAATACTTTTAAACAAAGACTAAATTTTTAATTTAGAAAGCACATGGGTATGTATTTTCAATTATTTTCTTTAAAATATTTTAAATAATAATTGAAAATATGAAAAATACTTTAAAATTTTTTACATTATGCATAATGCATTAATAGGGAATAAACTAAAAAAATTTATTTTCCATATTTGAGTTCCGACCAAAATTTTATTCTTAACACTGTTTTTTAAGAACTATTTAACATAAAAAAAAAAAAAAAAAAAAAAAAAAAAAAAAACCAAGAGTCGAAACTGTTCCCAAAAAATAATTTTGAGAATAATTTTATAAAAGTTTATTTTGTAACTGTTTTCTATGTTTTCAAAATAAATAGGGTGTTTAAGAATTTAAAATATTTTCAATTTGCTTTATATGTTTTTAAATATTTTTTTAAAATAAATTTAATATGTAATACTTTAATTTGTCCCATTATTTTTAAGAAACAAATCTTAAAAAGCAAGGGAACACAACTCAAATATGTTTTAAGAAAACACATTGTTTTTTAAATTTTTTTTATATAAAAAAAAATTATTTTCTTATCTTTAAACATATTTTTTTTCTCAATAATGCCCTTATTTATTAGGGTTGCACTATATTACCGCCCCACTAACTATAATGGTTAACCCACCTATCTCTGTTGATTAGGATCACTTGCAACTAGAATTAAATTTGTTAGGGTTGCACTATATCACCGCCCCACTAACTATAATGGTTAACAACCTAGCTCTGTTGATTAGGATCACTTATAGCCTGAATTAAAAAAAATTATCAACAAATTATAATAATTAAAAGATCAAATTCACTTATACAGTAACCAACAAATCGTATGACATCATCAATTTATTTTATAAACCGACCTACGAATACAAACATATTTTATAAAAATATTACTTGATCCACTTCAGAGATTCCTTAAGGGACTTAATTCACACTTATCATAAGCATAAAAAAATAACATAATAATAATATTTTTTATTTTCACTTATAATTTTATTTATTAAATGAATAATAATAATATTATTTTCTTATTTTTGTTTTATTTTTTCTATTTTCTATTTTCTGGCATGAACTTTATTAATCGATTTTCCTTGATGTATACTTCATACCTCACCAAAATTCAATTCCAACCTTCACAACCATAAATAACATACTATAGCCATAAAAAATATACATGGCAACAGCAATAGGGGAGGATGCAAAATCATAGAATAAAACCTTCAAGGAACCTTACTACGGAATATCATACTTGCAAGAGTAACAATCCTAACATGAAGAAAGATTATTTTACTGTAATTATTACATAGCACAAAAGGAAAAAGAAAAAGAAAAAGAAAAAAAGAATGAATTAAAAGGATGATTCCTACACAAACCATTCCTTCCCTGCATCTTGAGGGATTAGAAAACAGCCCTCTATAATCCAATTATCGTTTGATGCCAAGTATGCCAAGCTGTATCTCCAAATCTGTTATCTCCTTCATATCATATCATGCGGTGAGCAATTCTTCTATATGTACTGTAAATCCATACAACACTTAGAATGCGTTTGATAGTGATTTTAAAAAGGATTTTTAGTCTTTCTAATACTTGAAAATTAACTATTTTCAAATGTTAAAAAAGTTAAAAACACTTCCCATAATTACTGCCAAACGCATTCTTACACGCTTTGAGGTGTAGCCATGCTGCATGGGGTTCCATTTTAACTGATTCCGGGCTGCAGCAATGGGAAGAAAGTCCAGTTGGTTTGGGGCCCCGTTCCTTTCCCACCAACCTTTTCGTTTACCCACCACTCAGAACCGATGATGTTCGGCTTGGGTGGGACTTCTCCCTTTGTGTTGTCAAAATTGAACTCTTTGATTGAACCAAGTCTAATCGGAGGATGCTTTTTATGGCACTGCTCTTCCTCTCCTTCAGCTGAAGCTTTCTCGGACGCAGCTTTAAGAGCTTCTCCGACACAGAACTTGCAACAATTTTCTGTACTCTCTGAAATCCCATCTCTTTCTCTTTCAATTTCGCCTTCTTCAACTATATCCTGAAGAGAGTTTTGGACGGTTTCAGCTGATGCCACTGGTTTCTTTTCAACACAAACCGCAACATCTTCACCAGCCAACTCAAATGAGACCCTATGATCGATTACAGTTTCACCATTTTGAGATCCATTCTCAGAGTTGGCAAGGGATGCCACCTCAGAGATCTGGTTCTCCAGAAGGAAACTGTCTCGGGAGGCAGGCCCTGCACCATCTGGTGTCAAAGATCCAGAACCCAGCCTTGAACCCCATCTGCGAGTGGAAAAATGTTCAAAACCCAAGAGCTTGGGAGCCTCTACAATTGGGCGTCTGTCTGGGAAAGGAGAAGAGGTACCAGAATTTGATATTGGTGATATAAGGTGGCCAACTGGGCTTTCTGGGTATAGCTGATAAGGCTGGAACTCATAATTGGACAATGACAACTTCTGATTGGTTCCACTGTTCCTTCGAGAGCGGTCCAGTGAAGATGTCAGCAGCTGAGCAAATGGAACTTCAGGTGATGAAGGTGTAGTCAATTGCACAGATTCTGGAGGGGGGGTAAAAGGAGCAGTCGATGGCTCTGTGGGGAAGGTAGAAAATACAGGTGGTGAGACTAGTTGAGTTTCGTGGGCATACGGGCCAATGGCAAACATGGAGGCAGGACCACTTGGGGAATAGGCATTGACAGAAAGGGCAGTGAGGGATAGTAATCCAGCTGGTGACTGAGTGGCAGACGGAGGATCTGATTGGAGGAAAGATGCAGGAGAAGAGGGAGGTGCAATGAAAGGCAGTACAATACTGGTTGAGAGGTTCAAGTTTTCAGAAGCAGGAGCGACAGCTCCTGGCACCATTGGTTCAGGAACAAGAACAGCATGACCAATTCGCGTGCTGTGTCTATGAGACCCAAAGCACCAGTATAAACTCAAGCAGCTACCCCATCTTCTCTTCTGCAGTCAAGTACATGAAAAGATTGTGAAATGAGTTCCAACAGGAAATAGTTTAGAAGATCCTCAATCATTTGATGTTAAAACAGTTGAGCAATATAAAATAAATTTATTTAGAATCTCAGCATGCAGCATGAGATCAATCAAGGTTTGGATCCATCTACAAAGAGTCAGCTGAAGGAAAATCTTCCACCAGTTTCTAGTTCTCACTCATGTAGTATATCAATGAGCACAAAAGAGATGCTTGCAAAAATGAAATGACGGCAGCTACAAACTAAACAGATGGAAGTGCTATTTCCATTTGTTGACTATCAAAAATGAACATACGACATTAACAAACAATTGAGAGAACGAATTGTTACTGGGAAATATTATCTAAAAAACATAGGAAGGACCTTTCCTCCAACATCACATTTCCTGTATCCGTACTTAACAGAGTGGCATGCAGGTGGTTGTGCAACTGTGACTACAAAATTCAATGATTGCCCCGAGTGCCAAGGCAAAATCAATTAATATTTTCCAAGTGAAAACATGCCCATACATAGCTAAATTACAAATAACTAATTCCCATTCACCATGTTTCCTGGGGTTGGTAGCAGCTCATCCATGAAACACATGCAACCCCTTAGCATATCATTATCAGAGACAAAAACCTCACCACAGATGTTTTTTTCTTCTTCCTTTTGTCCTTTTTATTTTTGCTTGATATGAAAACAATGAGGATATATTGAAAAACACCAATTAGAAAAGAGGAGGGGGGGTGCATCCCTAATATACCGAGAGTGTACATAGGTGCCAAAAGACCCAATAAAAATGAAAGCAAAAAAGTTAACGGGATCTGATACAAGCAATTAAATAAAACCTGACCACAGATGTTGTCAATGATGTTGAGTTGATAACAAGGGAAATACTTACTAAAATTAAGCTAATGCAAGCTACCTCTCTCTCACACACATACACAAACACACAAAGTATGGGAAGCAGGGAGCAGATTTGGAGTTCTGGCAGCATGAATCCAACACCCTAGACTATGAAATGATATTAGCAGTGTCTAACCCTCATCTGCACCAGAGTTTGGCATTCAAAATCTATGTTAAAATCATGTTAGCAATTAGCCTAATTAACAATATATTACTATATGAGTAAGCAATTTATGTAAATTGGACCATTCAGCAAAAATTCCAATGATTATCATTCTATCAAGTTCACTCTTTTGCATGTATGAAGGAGCTGGGTAACAACCATGAAACATGAAAGAAGATTTTGAATTCTGTTTTAATATTTAATGCTAAACATGGACCTTGGGGTTACAAAAATGTTACAATCAAAGTAGTAACTTAATTATCAAAAGAGTAACTTAATTATCGAAAGAGACTTCACAACACTCATGATTTCCATTTTAATTCAGTTAACAAATACATGCTCAGTATTGGATGCCTAGCCAAAAGAAATAGAAAAAAAAAAAAGAAAGAAGTTGGATTATGTGACAAGTAAAACCCATCCACTGCAGGCTATGGAATGTTTTATTAATAATACAGTCGAATAGATTGCATGTAAGCATGTATTCAATAATAATATATATACGGAGCTGGACTTGAACTCAAGCATAACGAGAATCAGATTTAAAGAAGATTCCCAACCTAAACCTGGATGTATTTTTGATAAGTAAAGGCAATTGTATTAAAAGAAAAAGTAACCTAAACCCGGATGTATAAATTTCAAATTTGTCATAACATGGATCCAGGGGAGGTTGCCTTAACAATAGGTAGATTATTTGTAAAATGGGCACATGTGAGAACATATTGTAAAAACCCATAAGGAGCCAAAAGTAAAAAACTAAACCTACACTCAAACAACACCTCAATCAGTTTTGAACTTTCCAAAACAAGCTTGAATTCATAATTTTTCAAATCCATTCCCTTAGGGGCATGAGACAGGTTACTAGCTCAAAATGGATCCAAAAGTGATAAAAGCACAAAAATTAAATGCAATAACCAATGTGAATCATGTATACATATGACATTCAATGTACCTATCACAACAAAACAAGAGTTGAAGCATGTTAGAGGAGGCAGGTCACATGCGACATAAGTAACTAAATTCCATATGTTGTCCCCATTCCAAAATTTTCAAACCACTCTATCCTTGGGAGTTTATTGTCAGATAGAGATCCCGTCACACAACATTTTCTGTAAGTGGCATGACAATAAAATTGAGTGTTGGGGGGAGGCAGGTCACATGATGAATTAAATTCCTTAAGCCATATATATCACCCACCCAAAGTTTTCAAATCAGTACATTCTGAGGGGATTCATCACATTAAAAAAAAAAAAAAAATGGAAAAAAAGAAATATGGAGATATATTTCTTAATCATGACAGAAAATTTCTGCAATCTAATCACAAGAACATCTCTGAGAGCTTTCCCATTTCTATAAAATGCATAGGGTGGGTAAAATACAACACAAGATCATTCCTGTCCAACCTAAGCCTCCATAACCTAAATCAAATAACCCACTTTTATGATTCTTAACCTCAGGCTTTCATAACATCACCATCCATGAAAGTTTACATCAGCAAAATTTGAGCCCATATGTTCTCCCAAACTACTAGTCAACAAAAAAAAAAAATGTAATTTAATAGTACTTTAATACTCTGTTTGGTTGCCCAGAAAACTGAGGAAAAGTAAAGAATAAAATTCAAAGCCTCACTATTTTAAGTTGTCTGGTTCCTCTGAAGCAGAAGAAATTAACTTAATTCGATGTAACTAGGCTTAGTTGAATTTAATCATTTTTCTCCCTAAAGCAGAACAAGTGAACATGCAAAAGTCATACATTTCCTTAACTTTTCGTTGCTTCAGATATTTCCCTGCAACTAAACTGTGCTTTGTTGACTTGGTTTCTTTGAGAGTTCGAACATCCAAAAATATAAAATTGGAAAATCCTTTTCCTCTAATTTGTTTTTCCTTAAGATGGAGTCCAGGAGGCTTACACAGATTTATAATTTTTTTTTTTTGCATTTCCTCCGAAAAACAACCGAAACTGAAAATACAAAGTTAAAAAATTTCCAATTTGCTTTCCTCTCCTCCACTTTCTCAGGAAACAAACGGAGCACAATAATAAAATCAACCAAACTAAAAATAAAATCTCTCAATTAAACAATATACCTGAACCGTAGTCGGCTGGACTCGACTCTCGGCCGTGACGATCGCAGTCGCCGCGGCGTTTATAGTCTCTACGCTATTATTCACACTTCTCATCTTCCTTATAAATCACAAAATCCCCCTATTTCCAACTCAAACCTCCTCCGGCAACTGAAACTTCTAATTCCGGCTATGTGTGCTTAAAATTCACCATAAGAAACAGCAAGTTTTCCGGCGAGATTCGGATATGGAGCTGTGAGTCCGATCGGGAAAACGAAAATCACATGAGATTCAGAAAAGAAGAGAGCACCGAACTGCGACTATAAATAAATAGAGAAATCAACTCTCTTTCTCTCTCCTCATTTTCTATGATTCTTCTATCCTCTCTCTATCCTCGCTTTCTCTTTCGTCCTTTTCTCTCTCTACCTTCTCTCACTATCTTCACTTTCTCTCTCTATCAGTTATTTTGTAATTATTATCTATTTTGGGGTCAAACACGTAATAACAAAAGATTTATGGATGGTTAGAATGAGACAGGGTCTGATTAAGGATAATGATTTGTATCAATGCCCTCATGAGTTTACTTCCTTGCCCTCTGATGGCGTTCTAATTTAGTGGTTTGCCACGCAGTTAATGAGAACGTGGTGTGCGCGGCGCAAGATAGATTTTTTCCGTTTTGATGGCAGAACTGACGCCAGGGGGTGTAACTACACTGTTCGAGTCACGTGACTTTTGTGAAGGTATTTGTGTGACACAAGAAAAGTCCAATTTTCTGTTCAACTATTTGTAACCGTTGGATTGGTTCATGGCCAACTCATCTAACGGCATTGACACGGTTAGGGTTAACAAAACATATTTTTATTACACCAGAGAATAATTTTAATATTTTTTTTTATATTTTAATCAAATAAAAATTTATATCTCACAATGTAACGATCTACTCCCAATTATGTAGATATTATTCGCTTTAAACCTAAAGTAGCTCTCATGACTTTAAAATAATCTACAAGGTTAAGAGAAGTTCATACTTATATAACGTCGAAAACTTTCTCTCTATCGAATATAGGATGTCATGCACAATATGCATTTTTATCAAAAAAAGAAAATATTAACATGACAAACTTAAAATCTCGATCATTAAAAAGCATACATGAGAATGAAAATTTAAATGATTAAATAATAAGTGAAGTTACAAATAGATAAGGTAAAAGTGAAGCGTAAAATAACATGATCGAATTATATATAATCGATATATTCTAGTCAATTTTATTTTTCCAAAAATACTAAAAGTATGTCTGATAATGATTATAGAAAACGTTTTTAGACTTTGTAATACTTGAATAATAAAATTTTTCAAGTGTTAAAAATATTATAAATATTTTCTAAAATCATTCTCAAAAGAGGCTCTAATTCAGTTGATTGTATTTTTTGAAAACAATTAGGTCGATAAAAAAATTAAAAAGAAAAAAAAAAAAGGGGGGAGGAAAACTCCAAATGGTATAGATGTAAAATAGTGGGGGTGATGGAGGGTAGTTTAGGAGAAGGAATCCAACTTTTGGCATACTTAAAAAAAGAAGTGGAAGAGAGGATGAGAAAGGGGGAACTTTATGTGAAGGAAAGGGGTATGCACGTGTGCTGAGAGATGGAGGTGTCGTGATGGGTTTTTGTGCGTCCCCCTCGTGCGTAAGATGGTGACACTCCCCTCAATTTTCCCCCCATTTACTCATTTTTATTATTAACAAACTTTGCACGGTTGCCTTCTCCAATCTCTTCGATATCCCTTTCTTTTCCTTCCCCCTTTTTTCTTTCTTTTGCTTTTCTTCTTTTTCAACTCTTTTTGATTATGATATCCCAACACCCATCTCTCTTTTGGCCTCATTTACCTTCTCTCTTCCTCTCTAAACCCACTCCAAAACACCAAGCAAAAAGACACTTTCCTCATACTTTTCTCAGGTCATGAGAAAAAGTGGTTTTTTTTGGTTAACTTTTTACTCTTTTATGGGTATTTGATGAAGTGTCTTTTAGTGTCTCTTTGGTGATCCATTTTTTGAAAACAACTTTCTTTTATCCAAAATTAAAAAACAAGAAAAAATATGTTTGCCAATAAAAAAAATTATTTATTTCAAATTTTTAAGCAAATTTTTATTCTGTAAAATATCATAAAATAATTTTTAAAAACTATTTTTTAGAATTATTTTTAAAAATAGTCATCATTCTTAACATTTCAATATTTCAGTTGTTAATTCATATTAAATTGTTGAAATCTTGATGAATGTTAAAAAAAATAAAAGTCATGTATTTTTGAAGAGAAGTTGTGAAGTCTAGAATTTTAATAATGTGAAAGAAAGGCCTTTTTATTATTATTTTAATTTAGTGATGGTGGATTAGAATTGAAGTTTTGATGCAATAAAAATGACATATTTGAACCCCTTTATGCATGTTCTAAAAAAAAAGGAAAGGTTGTTGAAGCTTTGAGTATTGAACTCCTAATTTGGATCATTGAATATGTATAATAAAATTTATGTTATTGAATAAAAATACAAACAAATAAGTCTAATTATAAAACAAATGGAATCAAAAGTACAAAAGAATGAGATTAAGGTACAAAACAATGAAATAAAAAATGAATAAGCAACACAAATATGATCAGTGATAGAGCCAATACATGCTCGAAGGATTTTGAAATTAATAAAAAATATGTATAAATAAAATAAAATAAAAAGGGATTTGTTTTATTTTTAAAAGATAAAGGGATAAATTCCTTAATTATCGAGAGGGTATAAATATTGTTGTTTGTTTACTTTTTGCGATTGGTCCATAAATACCTAAATCTTGCCCCCCACTCAAGTTATTTGTTGGTTCCGCCATCAAATATGATTGGTCCTACTCTTTTGGGGTCCAATTAGGTACTACAATGGAGCCACTATAAAACAATGAATTAGCATTCGAAGTTTTGAAAAGATGAAAAGGTGGCTTTTATTAACTTCATACAATTATTTATTTATTATATTATTTATTTATTTTTATTTTTATGTATTAATGAAGAGACGTGAACTAAGGTTTTGTCATTTGAATGAGAAAAAAGCAAACCACTTACCTCCAATGATGATGATTCACTTTTTCACCTCCTTAACTTTTCAAAGCATGATGGAGAAAACTAGGGTTTAGGGTTTTTGAGGGGATGAAAAGGCTTACTTTATTAACTCATTCCCTTATAATTTTGATGCTTCACTTTCTACCCATTTACCACCTTTTTATGGGCCTTTTCATTAGGGTTTTGATTGGTTTGCTTTTTCTAGACCCATTCATGCAAGAAAAGAAAAGGCAAAGGATCAAGGCAAAAAAAAAAAAATCACATAACTTTTTGGCACCTAATTTTGAGGATGGGTCCGGTAGGGCATGCCACTACTGGATATTTCACAAACTGGGCCTTATATGGGGTGGCTTAGCCTGGTCATGGTCCTACCTACCAAAAGCTAAACCAGCACACCACATGTTTTAGTAGGTGGTGGTTGACAAATTTATTATATACATGTATATCCTCATTATTTATTTATTTGATAATTCTAAAAAAGAAATTGTACGGATTTTTGTTCTTTTGTTGGTTGAAGTTAAATGGGAGATTTATGTCACTAGGAATGGGAAATGGGCTGGCCCATATTTGATCCGGCCCAATGTAATTTTACTCAGCCCATTTTATTTGGTTTCATTGCCTCCGAATTTAATCCTCTATGCTTTTATATTGCTTAGATAACAAGATAAGTCAAAATAATTAATTTTTTCTTAAGTTCACATCTTTATTATTATTATTTTTTGTCTTAATTACTTCCATGACCTCCTTTATTACTCGACCTTTTTTGCTCTAATTATAATTTATGAGGATAAATATGTTAATTTAATGATTTAGAATAAATTTTAATTTAATTTTATTAAACGATCTTAATGCTCAAAGTAAAAATTAATTATAAGTTTTAAATCAATAAGTAACGGGGTATTTGGTAAAAATAATGAACTATATTTACATTAAAAAAATAATTTTAAAAATTGTTTAAAATTTATATTACAAGAAATAAAAAACATTAATTTGCAAATTAAAGAGTTATGGCCCAGGCCCAGGCCCAGGTCCAGGCCTTGAACCTCCCAGAAAGAGGCCAAAATGGCAAAATCCCAGCCCCCAAACCTAACCATTCAACCAAGCCCAGTCCAAACCTACCCCTTACTGGGCTAGTCAAATTTTAGGCCCATTGAGCCCAATTTGCAGCCCCAGCTCCAAGTCATCTCTGCAAGATAATAAAGTGGCCGTGGAAACAGAAAGGTCCATAGCACACCCTCTATATTGAAGATAATAATAATGATTTTGGACCGCATCCATCCATATAAAGCATCATGACTCAAGGGGCCTTAAAATCCGGACAAATTTCTTGAAGCAAATACCTCTTCAAACGGCCACACCGATGGCCTCGCCAATTTTCACTCCCACACTTATCTTTTCATCACCCAGTACCACCAAATCAACCATCTATGCCCTTTCTTCTTCTTCTTCTTCTTCAATTCCACTCCCAAAAGGCCCCAGTTTTCACTTCTCTACTTTGGTTCCTCAACTGGGTCTTGGTCCTTTCTCCTCCTGGAATGGTCTAAGGCATCTGGGTATCTCTGTTACACAAAAATCTCTCAAAATAGGTGCTTTTTTCATCTGGGTATTTGGGATTTTTGTTTTTTTTTGCAAATTGTTCTTGGATTTGAGTTGATTTAGGGTTTTGCTCATCTGGGTATGCTTGTTTATGGAATTCTATTTAGGAAGAAAAGGAAGGTGCAAAGGGAAAGTGGTTTATGCATCTCTGTTTGGGGTTGGGGCTCCTGAGGCTCTGGTTATTGGAGTGGTGGCTTTGTTGGTTTTTGGTCCCAAAGGTCTTGCTGAGGTAATCTGTGTATATATAATTGAAAACTGAAGACCTTATTTGTATGGACATTTTAGAAAAATATTTGTTTTTCTTAATTATTGAAGCATTTTGGGTAACTGTAATGCTGCTTGCAGAGACTTAGATTCTGTGTTTTGCCTTTAGTATCTTTATTAGTATTATCTTAATGCAGGTTGCTCGGAATTTGGGAAAGACTTTGCGTGAATTTCAGCCCACAATTAAAGAGCTTCAAGTAGATACTTACAACTTTGAGTTTAACCTACATTGTTCTCACCACCTTTGAGGAATGCCTGACGCTACTAGTTCTACCATTTTTCCCTCTTGTAGGAAGTTTCAAAGGAATTTAAGAGCACCCTTGAAAAGGAGATTGGTCTTGATGAGATTTCAAGTTCAATACAAGATACATACAGGCCCAAAACAACTAAACCTACTACCTCAACCCCTTCATCAAATGCTGGCATTGAGGATTCTGGGAATGTGGTTGACCCTAGTGAGTATACCTGTATTTCTAACTATAAGTTTTTATATATACTCTTTTTGAAATATAATTTATGAGGTTTTGAATTCATCTACATTTTTTTCCGCGTAATTTGAAATCTGTTTGATTGTTATTTATAGATGTATCATGAAGTCTTGGGAGTAATGAAGCATTGTGTTTACAATGATAATCCTGGAAAGCTCCATTAAAGAGTAGAGGTTTGCTAGGGATTACATGAATTGCTTATTCCATTTACGTATGGTACTGTTGTAAACATTTTACAATTACTAATTAGTTTTTCAGGTAATAGAACACTTGTTGCAATGATACCGACAAGGGTTGGCATTTACTGCTCCTCAGAAGGCAAATCTTATTGTATGGATTAAAAATTAGTAACTTATAGAATCATAATCAAAGTTGGAGCAGTGTTCCATAGTTGTAGCAGAAACTGTGAAGCTAAATAAAGATAAACGCGTACTCTGCAGTTATGGTTTTCTTTTATCAGACATAATAGAGGACGCTGAATTCATATTTAGTGCAACTTTTAGGTCGTCATATAGCATCAGAGGTTCATTCCTTTGCTTTCCATCTTATAGAAAGAATCCTTTTGGGTTCAATTTTGACTGTCTTCATGCTTCCTGTCTGAGGCATATGCTATTTGTCTCAATGCCTCATTGGATCAGCATCCAGCTGTCGCAAATAGGCCATCTCAGTCACTGTAAGTTGAGCTTTTTTCTATCAATTGCTGAGAGGGAAGCTTTTGAATATGGTAACCTTATTTTAACTAGTAGGCACCAAAAAAGACTTTTGACTGCAATACTCTTCACCTTTTCTTATCCAAATATGATGATCTTGGACATTACCATCCATGCATAGGATGTCTCTCCTTTCTTTGTGAGGGGCAAGGGGTTTTCTTGCCAACCCTTAGAGAACATTGTGCTTCTTTGTTGGCACCCGATCAAAATCTGATGATCCTGCATGAAGATGACAGGTTTTTTTATTGTCTTCAGAGATTTCAAGGGTATCACCAAGTGAAGTGTGAATTAATAGACTCCTATCATCAAAACCCATTCACCAACCCAATTTTGAATCATGTTCTTTCCCTATTCTTAAAATTCAATCACTAGAAACTGAAAAAGGATTTTCTTTATCCAACACAGTGTGAATGCAGCACTTCATTATCATTTTGATACTCTCAGTTTGTACAAGATTAATATCTTTTGGCCCCAACATTGCTACTGGCAAGCTATGACAACTGTGATTAGGGAAGCTGTTTTCAGTAGAACATCACAAAATTCTGAAAATATATTTGGAGTGCATTGCTATCCCTTCAATATCTTAAGCTCTGGCCAGGGTTTGAATCCCTATCAATAGGACTAGGCTATAACTCAATAGCATGAGCAATGAGATCATACTTTTGGCACTCATGGATAAAGTGCCTATACCTGTTTCATTTTGTTTTTGAGAGTTTTGTGATTTTATATCATAAATAGCCATGTCTCATGCCATGAACTATAGAAAGCAAAATATTTGATACTTATGGGGCATTTGGACATCTGTTCCCCTTTTACAAGGGCTTTTTGGATTTTCTGCTGGTTCATGAATCAACACACTGCCCCCCAACTAGTTCTACACTTCTTGAGTTCTCTTTTTGTGTGCTACTATTCTGAAACTAGCTGGAAATCTTGGTATGGTTTTCTTCTTAGAAGAGTTCATGAATCATATACTTGAGAGGAAAAAGGAAGGCAAAAGAAATAAAACAGTGAAAAGATCTCAGGATACTTGGAGTGGTGGTCTGAATAATCAAAATAAGTCCAGACTGGATTGGTTCCTTATCTTTATTTGAGGGGTGGGAAAATCATTTCAACAGAGTGATGCAGTGTGTGCTTCCTAGACCGGTGTCTAATTACTTTCCTATTTTGTTGGATGGGGAAGGGTTGAGGAGAGGCCCTACGCTTTTTTGGTTTGAAAATATGTGGTTAAAGGAGGGTTTTAAGGATTTGCTAAAATCTTGGTGGGAGGGGTTCAGCTTTCATGGTTCCTCCAGTTTTATTTTGGCTGCAAAGTTGAGAGCGTTGAAGTTTAATATGAAAACTTGGAATGGAGAAGTTTTTGGCCAGCTTGAAGTGAGGAAGGCTAGGGCAATAGAGCAAGTGACTTTTTGGGATACAAAGGAGAGGTCCTGTATTTTGTCCCTAGAGGAGGTCGAAACACGAGAGGGAGTGAGGGAGGAGTATAAGAAGTGGGTTCTGTTGGAAGAAATTTCATGGAGATAGAAATCTCAAGAGGTTTGGTTAAAAGAAGGGGATATAAATACTTGTTTTTTTCATAAGTTGGCTAATGCCCATTGCAGAAGGAATTTCTTGGCCAAAATTAAGATTAATGGAATGTGGTTGTTTGAGGATAAGGATATTAAGGAAGGGATGGCTCGAGCTTTTTAGAATTTGCTTTCTAATTCAAGGGATTGGAGACAAGTTTAAATGGCTTGTTGTTTAAGGGTCTTGAGGCTCAAGAGGTTGGTTGGTTGGAGGAGCCTTTCTCAGAGGAGGAGGTCTTTAGTGCCCTTTCGGAGTTTGGTGGGGATAAAGCTCTAGGTTAGATGGTTTTTCTATGGTTTTTGTCAAGGATGAGGTGATGGGTTTTTTTAGGGAGTTCCATGAGTATGGAAGTTTAGAGAAGAGTTTGAATGCCACCTTTTTGGTGTTAATTCCCAAGAAGGGGGTGCCGAGGATTTGAGGGATTTTAGGCCAATTAGTTTGGCCCCTGGGGGGGGGTGGTTGTTTGTTGTATAAGTGGTTGGCTAAGGTGTTAGTTAATAGATTAAAAAAGGTGATCTGAAAAGTAGTTTCCACGGCTTGGAGTGCATTTGTGGAGGGGAGACAAATTTTGGATGCAATGCTTATTGCTAATGAGGCTATTGATTCAATTTTAAAAAGTAATGAGAGTGGTGTTTTGTGCAAACTAGACATAGAGAAGGCGTATGATCATGTGGATTGGTTCTTTTTGCTTTCATTGTTGCAGAAAAATGGGTTTTGAGGGATAATGAACTGGGTGCATAAGGTGGTGTATCTCCACGACAAGATTCTCTGTTTTAGTGAATGGAACCCCTTCTGGTTTTTTTCCAAGTTCTAGAGGGTTGCGTTCGAGGGATCCTCTTTTGTCATATTTATTTATGATTGCAATGGAGGCGCTTAGTTGTCTTTTGAAGAGGTGGCTGTTGGTTTTTTATTTGGTTGTTAGGTGAAAGGTAGGTTTGGGGAAGGTGTTCAGATTTCACATTTATTGTTCATTGATGACACTCTAGTATTCTACAAGGCTTCTCTGGATCAAGTAACTTATTTATGTTGATTACTTATGTGGTTTGGGGCGAATTCAAGGTTGAGGATTAACTTGGAGAAAAGTGAGTTAATTCTAGTAGGAAGGGTGGGGAATTTAGATGATTTACTTGATGAGCTTAGGTGCAAGGTGGGTAGTCTACCTTCATCTTATTTGGGTCTTCCTTTGGGTGCTTCGTTTAAGTCTACAATAGCTTGGGATGGAGTAGAAGAGTGGTTTCGCAAGAGGTTGTTTATATCGAATCGACAATATATTTTCAGGGGAGGGAGAATTACTTTGATTCGAAATATTCTATCTAGTTTGCCCATTTATTTTATGTTTTTGTTGTGTATGCCAAGGATTGTTAGATTGAGGTTAGAAGAGATTAACTTTCTATGGGGCAGTGGGGCGTTAGAGCATAAACCTCATCTTGTTAAGTGGACAATTGTTTGTCAAGATAAGAGGAAAGAGGGCTTGGGTGTTAAACATCTTTTAGTTTTTAATAAGGCCCTTCTTTGGCAAGTGGAGTTGATGTTTTGCAAATGAGAGAGGGGATTTCTGGAATCAGGTTATCTGTGGCAGGTATGGGGAAACAAGAGTGGGGTGGGCAACTCCAGAGGTAAAAGAGGGCTATGTGATTGGGCTGTGGAAAGAAATAAAGAAGGATTTGGATCTTGTGAGATCTAGGTGTTCCTTTTTGGTAGGTAATGACTAGAGGATACTTTTTTGGAAGGATAGGTGGTGTGGGGATAATCTATTGTGTGTGTTGTTTCCTTCCTTATTTGTTTTATCTCTTTCTAAGGATGCATGGGTGGAGGATGTTTGAAATTTTTGTGCTGAAAGGGGTGGTGAAGGGAGGTTTGTTTTCTTGTATACCTTGGGTCACTTTTCTGGCGCCTCTATTTATTTTAATTCAAGTCTTTTTTTATTAAAATAAATAAATAAATTCCTCCATAGCATTGCTACTAGCTGAAGGCAAAAATTCAATTTTGTTGTGTTTGCTTGAATTTTTGTCCATGTTTACTCATTAAATCTTTTGGATATTTGTTGCTTCTTAGTAAGAGAGGTATTCCTTCTGCTCTGGTCATTGTCTGTTTCTGATTCTTTACAGATTATGGTTCCATATTTCACTGTATAATTACATCAACAACAACCCTAGCTCCTATGGGCATCATCCTTGGTCCTTGTCTATAATACTCGATCTGCTTTTACATTACATCCAAAAAATGGAGAAGAAGAATGCTTTGTAAAGTAAAATGTGATGAAATGATGTGAATTTTTCTAAATTGCAGATGGTGCATCATCCCTGAATAAAGCATACTCTAGTGAGGAGTACTTAAAGATCACCGAAGAGCAGCTGAAAGCATCTGCTGCCCAACAGCAGGCACAAACACCCCCTCCAGGAGAAAGCCAGTTGGAACCTCAAACTGAGCCTCTAGGTTTGTAATTCTCACACCTCTCTCTCTTTCTCTCCCCTCTATGGCTACCTTATAATACAATTACCACCAGGTGCTGTTCAAGAAGGTGCTACTGCAATTCCTCCATCCAAGAACCCGAAAAGTGAGACCTGAAGCCTCGTAAGTAAGGTAAAGGGACTGGGAAATGGCAAGCTCATCTTTTTAATTTTTTTGGTTCCAATTGTCAGTTAACTATTTCAGAAGAGTCTTCAGGATTTCACTGTAGTGTATGATTTTGTATACTTAGATATTTTAGGCAGTGATTTTTTGTTACACTTATGTATAAACTGAAAGTTCTTAGTAGAACATTGTCTTGATCAATTGGTGGATCCTGATACCTCTTTTTGTTGTTTCCTCCTTTTCCTTTTGGGTAGGTTTATTTGTCAAATTTACACAGCACAAACCTAAGGCAAATTTCCATAGCACAGACCCTTTTGATGTTTATGCATTTGGGTTTAAAAATTTTATTTCTTCAAAAAACCTTAAAAAAATAATAATAAATTGATGATAATTATTTCAATTCTAGATTATTTTAGCTGGGGATTCATCTTAGCAGGTGTGCCCCCTTTTTTTTTTCCAACAAATTTTGAAACAGAAAAATATTGTTTAGGGCTTTACAAAAAGGCAAATTTTTTAAAAAACCCACTTAAAAATTTAAAAATATTAATATTATCCATTTATTTGATAAAAGTATTTTCAAACCCATTTTATTGTATCTGCTTTTGAACATGGATTTAGCCTAAATTTGGTCATAATTTTTTCTTTTTCTCTTTCCATTCTTTTGAAATTTTCAAAACCAGTTGAGAATCAGTCAACATGAAGAGTTAGATTGGCCGTTTCTGTTCCTCACTGCAGAAAAACTTCGACTCAACATCATCATCTTCCCTGCTTGATTGGCCAAGGATGGAACATTCCGGTTGGGCATGGCTTCCAGAGGATCTCCTAGAACCCATACTAAACAATTTAGCATCCGTAGTTGACTCTATCAGGTTTGGTGCAGTCTGCACTTCATGGCATAGCCTTGCGGTAAAGAGCTTCCAGCGCCTCCCTGTCAGTCAAAGGCCACATCTTCAACCCCCACCACTCCCATGGCTGATGGTTCTCAACAAACCCAACAGCAAAGACAGCCGCAGTTTCTACAGCATCACCCACCAAAAGCTTTCCAAATTCCACCTCCCGGTCCCTCCCGATACAAGGTGTTGCGGGTCTTCCCATGGCTGGCTGATCACTACAGACGAAACCTATGCAGTAAGCCTCCTCCACCCCTTCTCAAGACAAGTCATTCGTCTCCCTCCTCTCACAAGATTGAAGATTCCACAAAGAACCGTTTATGGCTTCGAGTACCACCTCCATAAGGGCGTACTGTCTGCAAACCCGACTTCAAACCCTGATGATTTTGTGTTGATGGTCATATACGGGCACGACAAGGGGTTAGCCTTCATAAAATCAGGTGATCAGAACTGGACTTACATAGATTCCATGGTGATGAAAGATGACAACCTGGACTCTCCATACTTTCTTGACCTGTCATTATTCGGGTTCGAAGATGTTATATACCATGAAAGAGAGCTCCAGTTCCATGCCTTGTCCTATGACAGTCAGGTTCTGGCCATTAAAACCAGTGGCATAGGGAGTATGGTTAAAGTTGTTCCTCCTCATGGTTTTAATTCTGTGCCTGCCTTCAAGCTATATCTTGTAGAATCCCCCGAGGGAAGAGATTTATGGCAAATTGAGAGGGTATCATTCTATAATAAAAGCAGTGGATTCAAGGTTTTTGTGATGGTTGATCGGGAAACAAAGCCGGAGTGGGTTGAGGTGAATAGCCTTGGGGATGTTGCCTTGTTCCTGGGAGACAACGACTCCATTGCTGTCTCAGCTTCTCAGTTCAGTGGTTGCAGACCCAGCTGTATATATGTTGCTTCTACTGATGACACCTTGGAGATGAACATGGAGGATGAGAGGGAAAGCTTTAGATACCGGTACAGATTGTGTGAGTTCAATGTGGAGACTGGGAGCTATGCAGAAAAGTGGGTACTGGATAATTTGGATCCTTCGCTCGGTCTCATCCCATCCCCTGTTTGGATTGAATGTTTGCCACTATTCAATTGAGAGGTGAATTTGACACTTCGGTTGTATTTGATTCTCTGTTAACAATGGGAAAGGGAAAGAAAATAAAAAATAGACTTAAAGTTTGATAAATTATTTTTATTTGTTACTTCAAACACATTTTAAGTATTTTTCGGTTTTTATGTGAAGATTAAATAATTTAAAATTGTAAAAAAATTAATTAATTTTAATTGTATTTGATTTGATTTTTTATTTTTTATAGTGAAAGGAAAATATAAAGAAAAGAAAATAGATGGATTAAAGTCAATAAATTTTTTTTATATATATTACTTTAAATTTACTTAAGTTATTTTAGTTATTTCATATAAAAATTAAATAATTTAAAAATATATAAGTTTTTACCTAATTTTAATTATATTTGATTTTTTTATATTTTTTATAATTTTTTTTTCTTAATATATATTTTCTTTAGTTAGTACTTTCCAAAGCCAAAATATCTTTGTATTTTTTTTCTTAACATATCTAGGATTTTTATTTTTTATTTTTATCAAAATATTGAAAAGATTTTACCAAAAGAAAAGGTTAATCTAAAGGAATTTTTAAAAAGAAATAGAAAATAGTAAGAAATTTGACTACAAAATTTTCAATTATTTTAGTAAATTCTTGTAATAAAAAAGATTAATTTTTTTTTTAAGGAAATTATAATTCTTTAATAAATTTTGAATTTTTTTCTAGATAATTAATTATAAAATCAACTTAAAGTAATGAGATTTTTAATTTTTACTTAAAATTGTCAATTATACAATGATATAAGAATGAGACTATTAGTAAAATATAATTTTAAAGGTAAATATTGTGAAAAATGGTTAATTAATTTAAGCAAATCACTCGGGATGGAGTAAATTAAGTGTGTGAAACTTTTTGAAAATATTTACTTAAGAGTAAAGAGTAAGTAAATAGCAAGCAAGATAATAGCAAAGTAAGAGAGATGGGAAGAGATGTGCAAACTCCTTTTATAGTGGTTCGACATTCCTCCTAAGTTCACTCTCCTCAAGTTTTTATATAAGTCATGATCAAGGTTTTCAATACAAGTCTTCAAGCTTTATAATTGAATTTACCGATTTCAATGGGCACTATAATCCCTTTTAAGTATTCCACCAACTTGAAGTCTTTTAACTCAAAATGAATAAATAACGAAGATTTTAGTGCTTTCAATTTTAAAACAAATATAGTTCACAATACAAAAGAAAGTCAGGATGGATTTTGAAGTGCATTTAAAGAATATACAAATTGGAATTCAATGCACTTTGAAAGTAGAAGCTTGAATGTGAGAAAAGAAAGGTTTATTGATTTAATGTTGTATTTTCTTGTTAATAAATGTAGTAGAGCTCTTCAATATATAGAAAACAAGCTTAGGCATCCAAAAAGACATAGAAGACCCTCGATCGGTTGACTAGCGATTAAAACATTAAATGCTCTACAGATAATCATTGGAGTTTTTAAGGCTTAATCAACCCTCGACAGCTCGAGGCAAAACCTCAACCATCTATACACTTGCTACAAAAGAGAGAAGATTTTTGTGTTCCCTTAATTGATCTTTGACCAATTGAACTCAATTGGTTGAACCAGTTTCCTAATTGGTCCAACTCAACCTTAGTCGATTGATCTGGTTTCCTCACTAGTCTATCTCACCCTTAACTGGTTGCACCTAAAAGTGTACAAAAACTCTAGATTTAAGGTCTGAACCTTCTAGTAACATAT
Source organism: Vitis rotundifolia (assembly GCA_030254885.1). Classification (NCBI taxonomy): domain Eukaryota; kingdom Viridiplantae; phylum Streptophyta; class Magnoliopsida; order Vitales; family Vitaceae; genus Vitis; species Vitis rotundifolia. Next base: position 17,041,988 of record CM058166.1, read on the forward strand.
ATAATTCTTCCTAGAACCTTTCTTTTTTTACAGGAAAATTCGAAAGAATTTAACTTAAGGTTTTGAATTAAAACAAGTATTAAACCAAATTTATGATGAAAACATCATTTTTGAGTTTGAGTAAAGATGAAAATTGGTTTTTAAGTGCATGAGAAAAGATTTAATCCTAAGTGCACCAATAAATGTCATCTTATAATTTTTCTTAAGACACTTTAAGTCTTTAAGAAATCTAAGGGCTTAATTGGTTACTATTTTTTAAAACTATTTTAGAAAATAATTTTTTATATTTTCAAAAATAAAATTGCGTTTAAGAACTAAATTCTAAAAAAAAAAATTTATTCTAAAAAAAAATTGGTTGAGTTAATAAAATAAAATAAAAACTTTTTAGAACAAGTAAAACAAAAAATATGTTTGAAAGTTGTGTGTGTGTTTATTTATTTTGTGTTTTCTTGGTATCTCCTCTCAATTTATGAAAAAAATATATAAATAAAGAAAAAAAAATCAACAAAATATAATAATAAGAGGGTGATAAATTTGAATGGAAAATCAAATTAAATTTTTAGTTGTTTTATTTTATTTTATTTTTAATTTTGATTCTGTTTTTTATTTTATTTTAATTATAATAAATAAAAAGATAAAATATTTTAATAATAAATGGTTAAATATCATACTAAATGTGGGTCGATCATCTTCGATAAATGGTTAGATTTTTTAATTTTTTTTTTTTAAAGAAAAGATAAAAAGTTGCAATTTAAATTTAAAACTTTTGTTAGCATTCTAAATTGATAATAGAAACATTACATGAAAATATTTAAATAAAATATTGACAATTATGTAAAATCAAACATATTTTATTATTTTATTAATTCAAGGATTTATGATTTATAATGATATACTTAATTAAAATTTTCTTAACTATTTGTCCATTTTTCTCCAATTTTCTACCAAATCTTATCCCTCTAACATCCTTTCCAATTATTCCAATTTTTAAAATAAAAATAATAAATATGTTTAAACATAAAAATAATTTGACAATTAAATTAATCTATAAATGTAAAGCCTTTCAACATGTTTATTATTATTTTTTTCTAAAAGTGAAAAAAAATATTATGAAATAATTATTTTTATTTCCATAAATCTTTTTTCTTCATATAAAGCTGTCAAATACTTCTATAATTAAAAAAAAAAAATTGATTATCCAAATTTAATGATTGGGATTGATTTTTTAAAAATGGTAAGTTGTGATTTCCAAAAAATAAAATCAATTTTCTTGGGAAACAAACACCTATCTCCAACTCAAGACTTTTTCATTCTGTATAAAACCATATATACATATATAACATTGTTTTCTTCGTGATCTTTGTCATCACCATCAATGGCTTTTTCTTCCACTATGTTGTTTCTTCTCCTCTTTCATCTCCTCTTCTTCTTCTCCCTCTTAAACCCCCTTTATCCATTGTGCATCTCCACAAACTCGTCATAGTAGCATGAATTTCAATAGGTGATGGAAAAAAAACCAAATCTAGGGTTTTTCTAAGGTTTTACTTCTTTAAAAGAAAACCAAAAGAGAGAAAAAAGAAAGGGAAATATCTCACCTTAGTGTCACAGGATGTTTCAAATGAGCCTTCCCATGGGTTTATATAGGGCCTAGGAAGCTTCCGAAGACTCCTACACTTGGCCATTAGTAGGAAGAGTGTGGAAGGTTCTAGAAATGCTTAGAGAAGTCCACATGTTTCTACACTATGGTGGCAGACATGAGAGGAGTTCAAGGCTTTCTAGAGAATTATAGAGATCTCTTGTACAATCTTGTACATAGGCTTGTACATAGAATTGTGTAGGGTGTTCTAGAATATTGTTGATTTGTAAGGAACCCTCCAAGTTTCCAAAGTGTTCTATTAGTGCCTATAAATAGGTGAGGGCCTCATCTAGCCAAGGCATCAAGCAAGTGAGTTCCCAAAGCACTTGTAAAGCTTCCTTTGAGCAATAAAAGTTTCCATTCTTCAAGAGTTGCCTACTATACCTTTTAAAACTTCCGAGTCGTGAGCATCTTAGCCTAGTAAGCTAAGCATTGAGAGTAAGGCTGACTTAGTAAGATCAAGCGTTTTGACTTATCTAAGTATCACACGAGTTTAGGAAAAGACTAAGTCCGTGACATTAGTCTCGCATTGGTGGAGAAGACGTGCTATAGATGTGAGAATAGAGGGAATGGGGTTTGAAAACATGAAAAGCAAAGTGGTTTTTTTGTTCTCTAGATAGACAGTTTTTTGTTATTCTTTGAAAAAAGCCCTTTTGAAAACATGGAGAATAGTGAGAACAAGGGTGTCTCATTTCCTAAACGTGTTTTTTTTGTTCTCAAGAATAAAAAAATATTTTTCAAAAAACAAGAATTAAATAGGCTTTAAATTTTCATGTCATTGATTTTCTTCCATAGTTGCGCCTAATGTCACGGGCTTAGGTCTTTCCTAAGCTCACGTACAACACTTAGAAAACTCAAACAACTTGATGTTGCTAAATTAGTCTTTCCTATGTACTTAGCTAGCTAGGCTAAGTGATGCATGACTTGGAAGTTAGGATGAGTAACGAAGGCCACACTTAAGAAAGAAAGTTTGTATTGAGCTAGAACTCTTTACAAGGCTGGAAAGCTTTGAAATTCTTGGTGCCTTAGCCTATTTGTAAGCACTCAAGAAGTTCTCTGGGAACATCCAAATCTAGGTATAAGTTACTTTTTCTCTAACTTTGTTAATCTAAATGGTTTTTATAGCCTCATTTCCACTTAAATTACTTTCTAGAGAAGCCTAGGGTAGATTACATATACCTATATGACGTAGAGTTGGGAATGAAGAAATCCAAGATTCCCATCACTAGTAGCCAAGTGTGGATTGCTTTCAAACGTTTCAAAAGCTTCATGCTCTTCTATATAAGCTCAAAGAATGATTAGTTGCAGGCTGTGACATTAAGCTTTCTTTAAAAATTTTCATTTAAACCTAAAAACTTCATTTGATTTAAGTTTTTAGTTAATCTTATTTTGTAATCATCAAAACTCGATTAGAAGAATCCTTGACCCAACAAATATAAATTCTCTTAAAGAATTAAATAACATATGATCTAATGTAATTATATAATCTATTTTTAAATTAATTGTTATATATATATATATCAAAATCAATTGAAGAGAACATACCATTAAAACAATATTTAATATACAAAATTACTAAAAATTTAGTATTATTAGAAAAGCTATATATATATAACTGATTTTAGGAGTAGTTACCAAACAAGCCGTCAAGCTTTTTGACTCATCTTAAAACAAATTTTACAAAGGATAGATAGAATCGTAAGTAGATGAGTGCCCAAATTGAATCATTTTCTTTTGGCTTGCTTTTATGCATAAGGCCTTGTTTGACACGTTTGACTGGTATTTGGCTACAAATTAAGGATATGACACAACTGTATTTTAAGACAACTTTTAATATAAAGATGAAAGTTTGAATAAAATAATAGGATTTTCAAGAGAAACAATTATAATATTAATCATACTTGATCATGAGGTTATTTTTAGGGCATAAACTATGTAGATAATATCTGTTTTGGGTTCAAAAACCCTCGGGCCTTACAACTTTAACCTTTTAAGAGTTAATCCTATACCAGATTAAAGATCGACTTTGATATCATTTATAATAATTTGGTTCCATTAGTATAAATATTGTTTGGTCTACAAGGCTTTAAAACATATTTTTGTTTCATTAGTATAAACATTGTCTAGCCTTCAAGGCTTTAAAACATATCTATAAAGTTAAAAAGGGTTCATACATAAATATCGCCAAAACAATTTTTTCTTATCTGATGTGATGTGAGATATCACATAAATAATTTAATTAAATACAAAGCTTATACCATATAAAAAGATTAATTCAAATAGTAATAACAACTAAATATTATTATATTATGATTATGATTTTATAGATAATTTTGACTCATCATTTAATTCCTTAACAAGTTTGGATAATTTCTCAAGTTTGTCATAATCTACACCATGAATATAAGCTGTATCTTGTGGAATCGCTTGAACCAAAGGATCTACTTCTGGTTGAACCAAAGGATTTTCAGTTCCCATGAACTGCCTCCCTTTTGACCATGGTGTGTTTGAGTTTGAGGGAACCTTGAGACCACTCTATACATTGGAGCATCCACAGAATCATAGCGAGCTGCCTCCAATTTGGGTTGTACCACTATACAGAGTGAATTGTGCTGAACCTCCCTGCAGTTAGTCAGCTTCTGGTGTATAGTTGTTTTGGTGTTTTCTGGATCACAATCAAGTGTCTTTTGCTATTTAGTGTAAACTATACTTTTTATTTTAAGCATTTAATTTGGTATTTGGATGAGAAAGCTGTAGATTAAAGAGCCTAATTAGCTAGTTCTCTCATTGTTTAAGATTCTGAATTTCTATGCATCACAACATGCTTCCAGGGCATGTTGAACTCGATAGAGAGGAGAAGATGAGTCCTAACTTCATGCAAAATCAAAGACACGTTGCTGATTTCTTTTCTGGATATCTACTTCTGATGGATAGAAGGTGTTTGTACCTGTCTGGAAAAAAAGGCATAATTTCAGAGTTCCAAGGGAACTGATTTTTGTGGCTTTTAAGGTCATTGTTTGAGCTGAAGGGGCTGTCTTTCAAGAAGTATAATTAAATAGGTCTGCTGAAGCAGTGAATGACCATAAGACTGCATGCATGGAATGTGAAGGCATTTCCTTTCCCATTTTCTATATCATTAGAGGAAAAAAAAAATGTTACAAGCAACATAGCAGCAGAAACCAATGCCGAATATTTTGTTACAACAAATTCATTCCTCTATGACCTTCAAAATCTAGATAGTCTCCATTTATCTGTCCAAAAGATGTGTTATACCCATAAATGTCAACACCCTTATCCTCTGAAGACATATTGCCGGTCTCCCGTCCTTTGAAGGCATCCATTGGTGAAGTCCAAGGAGCAGGAGTTGACGGGTTAGAGCTAGAAGCTTCTTGGTTCATACTCAGAGCATTTGGATTCTGGGGTGAGTTACCAGCCGGCCTTTTGTTTGATGAATTAGCTGTTGTCAGAGAAATGGAGGTTGACTGCTGCTGCTGCAGTTGCTGCTGGTTCTTCATTGGCGACTTGGGTCGAAGAGACTCTATTTCAGGGGTTGTCATGACAAGATGGGGCGCCTCTGGAGGAGGATTTCGTCCTCCACCTCCCTGCCAAACTTTCCCATCCTTATCACCAAAATTCCTGACGTATGCCTGAGAATTTCAAATATGATTTGTTAGGGTTATGCAACAAGAAATTCAATGAAAGGACATACAATACCTGAATGGCCTAAGGGTAAAAACTCCATTATCTTTCACAAAATAAAATCAAGATGAACAAGAACGTTCCTGCTTAAGGAGATGAATGCGATTGGATGGTAATGAGAGAATGACATGACTATTAAAATGAAGTGTAACATCATTGGAGTTCTAAAAAATCGTATTAACTATTAAGGCATTTCTCACTCAAATAAGACGAGACGTTAGCCTTGATGCAGAATGAGGCTTGAGTCTTAACTAAAACAAAAATGTATCTCAAAAAAAAAAAAAAAACCCACTGATAAAATCACATAAAAAGAGAATAATAAGAAAGCCAAAAAAATTCATGGCTCTATCAAATTAGCCTTCACTATTCAGCATCATCATTGATATCACCAGTAGGATCATCTAAAGAACCATCATCATATCTAATTGTTATATCATCCTCTCTATCAATGTTGTCCACCCATTCTTCTTCTTCATCCACCAATTGCATAGGTACAAATTCAGGGTTTAAGCAAAGCAGTGGTCGTAACCAGATGGCATGAAAACACTAGCGGCAAAGCACCTCTCCTCCAAATGCAAAAACCTGACACCCTACAGCCAAGAAATCTTCTTGTCTCCTTCTAAATCTCTTTCTTTTCCCCCCTTCCTTTAAAGTGCTAATGGAATCTAGCTGAGCCTTACTTTTAAAAAATTAAACAAAGGCCCATGCTCAGGATCTAAAATAGAATACCAAAAGCCCCAAAGCATTAAAACGCATTGGACATTGAGGCCTCAAAAAGACCCAATACACATTAAAAAGCCATAAATATCAGAGGCTTAAGCCTCAACAGTCTCAAGGCTAAAGCCTGAAGGCTATTTCCTAATGCCTCACCTTGAGGCAACAATGCATCCACCTTGAAAGTCTTTTAAAACATTAAACACCATATAAATAAAATGTGTTTGAATAGCCAATTCATTTGTCAGTTTTGGTCCTAATGAAAGTCATATTCCTAATGGTTACCTCACAAACATGGCAGCTAAAACTCATCAAATAGATGTTCTATTTCCAACTTGAGTAAGGTGTTGGGGTAGAAGTTCTACTTCCAACTTTTTTTTATAGGTAAATAAAATGAATATATTATAAAAAGAACCAGAGGGAATGGTGCACCAAAGAAAATAGGTCATATGCAACAGCTGCCTTCAGGCATAACCAAAAGAAGAGGGAAACATAAAAAACTTCTCCCATCCTCAATGAGACCCAACCAATCTATAAAATCAATTAAAGACATTAAGTCAGCATTAAACCTACATTTATGTACAACTTTACCAAAGAAAAGTGCTAAGAAAGGTGCTTTTTAAACTTTGGTTAGAATGCTCCCCATTTTAAATGATATTCGATTTCTTTCCTTCCTTATTGTCAAAAACTGCATAAGGTAGCAGCTCTCCATGCCTTCTTTCGTTTTTTTCCACACAAAGGAGTCTCTTAAGAGAGCCTCTCTGACCATAGAAAATATCACCCAAGATACACCAAACAAGAAAAGGATAAATACCATAAAACCGTTTTTTTTTTTTTTTTTTTTTTTGTTATAATGAAACAGTGTTGTCAAAAGCAAAAGGCAATCTCAAGGCGATAGGACTCCTTTTAGCCTAAGGTGAAAGCCGAAAAAACAAAGTGATAGCTTCAATATAGTAAGGCAATAAAAAATTATTCAATACTTACCCAAAATAAGCGTTGTCTTCAACAATCAACACTATGAATTTTTCATCTCTCATGGTGTCTTATAAAATTAACAAAATAGTAATAATTACTCAAAGTGTTAAATATTATACCCTACATCTTAAGAAACATCATATTGTTTAGAGAAATTCATCTTTGTCCAAATGCATATTCTAATCTTCCAGACATCTAAAAATTAGAATAAAAAAAACCAAATAAGAAAATGAAAATCCTAGAGAAGCTTTAGGATTTTTCATCATAATCATTATTGAAATTAAAATTGTCATCACTTTCACTAGGACTAGATTGGTAGCCCTCTATCTCATTATCACTATGATTGGTAATATAATATTTCATCTTATACTCTGTTTAATTTAATGTTAGATTGAATTAAATTACAATCTACGTATGTTTAATTTTAACCCCTGATCAAAGGTTGTCTTTATGCCTTGAGCCTTATCCCAAGGTGATCGTGTGGGTATTGCCTCTTTAAAGTCGCCTTGTCTCAGTCTTCAAGAGGCAACTTTTATCTGCCTCATTTGGCTTTGTGGCCCATGCAACCTAGACGATTGCATTTGCTAATACTGCAATAAAGGGGGATGTGATCAATGGATTCCTCCTCGACTTCACACAAAAAGCATCTATTTACCCACGATCACCATTTCCTTTGAAACTAATCTAAAGTCAGAACTTTTCCCTAGCTAGCGTCACAAGCAAAGAAGCTCGCTTTAGGTGGTACCTACGACTTCCAAATTACTATCCATACATAGAGTCTCATCTTTACACCATTTATCCTTCCAAAACTTCTTACCCACATAGAAAAAGGCTCTACTATTGAAGAAGTCCTAATCCTTCCTAATAGTTTCCCATAGTTCAACCCTATACTCATCTCTTGCTTCCCAAGAACACCACTCGTCTTCATCCTCTCCATATTTTCCTCTTTTGACCCTACTTTTAGAGCACTTCCCTTTTAGATGCATATCACAAGCTCCAATTACAAAAAAGGGCCTTATTAACACCCAAGCCCCACTTCCCTTTATCTATGCAAACAATCGACCACTTCATGAAGAGTGGTCTTTCACAAGTGCCCGATCACCCTAGAGGACATCTCTTTGAATCTTCTCAAACCTCAATCTGACTTTCCTCATAATGCTAAACAAGGATATAAAGTAGATAGGTAAGTTAGATAACATGCTCCTCATCAAAGTTAGTCTTCCCCCTTTAAATATTTTTTTGATAGATAAAAAGAAATGTATTCAATGAAAAGAGGAAGCACCAAAAACAGTGTCCTCAAAGTATACAGGGAGTATACAAAAGCAATCCAAGGCTCGAAACCCCTACTTAGAGCCTAGCCAATCCAAAAAACTAACAAGAGAAGAAAGGCTCAAAATTATAGACACCCTAACCCAAGACCATATATTACATACAAAAGAATATTTCAATTTATGAAGCGAAAGCTCCTCATTCCCAAAAGCTAACAAGTTCTTTTCCTTCCAGATTGACCAAAAAATACATAAGGGTGTCATTTGCCAAGCTTTTTTACGAGTTTTCCCCACAAAAGCTCCATGCCACCCAATGAGAGTTTCCTTCACTGTACACGAAAGAACCCAAGCCATACCAAACAGGGAGAAAACGAGACTTCACAAAGCCCGCGTCTTTGCACAATGAAGTAATAGGTGATCCACCGTATCTTCTTCAGAGAGACAAAGAAAACACATGTTTGCCATAGAGTACCCTCTCCTCTGAACTTGCTCCAAAGTTAGGATTTTACCCCAAGAAGCCTCCCAAACAAAGAATACCTTAGGAGGTACCTTCACTCTCCAAATACCAACACAAGGGAACAAATGAGAGTCTCCGGGCTCCAATATAGAATACAGTGACTTGAATAAGAAATCCCCACTCTTTGAAGCCATCCAAACCACTCTATCTTCATCCTCTCTCTGCACCCTAAAAGCTTGCATCTTGAGCATAAAACGCTCTACCATCTCAATCTCCCAATCATTGAACGCCCTTGAGAAAAGAGGGGTCCAACCCTCCCCATCACTATCTGGGTTCCAAACATCCAACACCCAAGCATCTTTAGACAGGGAGATGGAATATAAAGAAGGGAATGACTCACAAAGGTTCTTTCATATATATTGTCTTTTCCACATCCCTAACCTTTCATAGAAAGGTTCTTTCATAACATCCCAAGCCACCATTGCTTTAAAAAGAGCACCTAGGGGAAGAGCCAAATAAGTAGATGAAAGTTCTACCATCCATAGTTTTAAAAGGGGTGTTTTAGGCGCACCTAGGCTTAAGGTGCAGCAATGCGGTCCCCTAAGTGCCTCGCTTGAAGTGAGGTGCAACGCCTTCAATGAGGCATTGCCTAGGCACATGAGGCATGCACCTCTTGTCCAAGTGTGAGGCTCCCACAGGTGCAACAAGTCAAAAAAGGCATTTGCTTTGACCTTTTATTTTTTTAAGAGCAACACCAAAATGGTAGAAGAGGAGAAGAAGAGAGGAAGGAGAAAGGAAAAGCATACCTGGGGTTTCTCGAAGTCTCAAACCTCACATTCCTTTACTCTGATTTTTTTTTTTTTTTTTTTTTTTTACGGCTTAGCATTTGCATTTCTAATTTCATTTTTTTATTTTTTAGATCTCGTTTATTTTATTTATTTTTATCACATTTTATAATGATATCAATATTTATTGTGATAATCAAAATAAAATAATGGTACAATGTTTATCTCATTTAAAAAAAAATTTAAAACTGAATTCATTATGATTCATCTGTATTTTATTTATTATTTATAATTCATTTATTGCGATAATTACATAATGATACTTTGATTGTTTATATGCTTGGAACTCATTTTTTACATTTTTTATTTATTAGATTGAAATTTTGGATAATATTTGATGATATATGAATCTAGGACAAATGGTTGCATATTAAGAGTTATTATATTATATAAAATACATATGACTTAGGATGCACCTCACTTCGCTAAAGCCCGTGCCTTAGTGCCTAGGCTCCAAGATGACAATGCACCTTGCACCTTTTAAAACTATGTTCCCACCTTGCAACCAATCTTAGTGGCTAATTCCCCCACCCTTCCTATTGGAATCAACTCACTCTTTAAGCTTATTTTCAACCCTAAGATGACTTCAAACCACATGAACAACCAACTAAAATGATCATCTGAACTTGGAAAGTCTTACAAAACACGATAACATCATCAACAAACAATAGGTGGGACACTTCCACCCTCTTACCTCCTCTCCTCACCTTAAACCCCAACAAGTAGCCCTCCTCCCCAAGCCTCCTAGGAAGACAACTAAGGGCCTTCATGGCTAAAACAAATAAATAAGGCAAAAGAGAGCCCCCTTATCTCAAGCCTATAGAGTTTTGAAAAAGGTTAGAAGATATGCCACTATCAAGAATAGAGAACTTTGTGTTAGATATGCACCATTTAATCCATCTAACCCATTTTTTACCAAAGTTCATCTTTTCAAGAACTAGTAGCAGAAATGCCCAATTAGCATGATCATACACTTTTTATGTTCAGCTTACAAAACTCCACAGGCATCACTTTTCATTTTTCCACATGGAATCAATGAAATCATCAGTTATAAGCACCGCGTCTAGAATTTGTCCTCTCTCAATGGCAGCAGTCTAGGATTTGGATACCACATTTGCCACCACATTCTTAAGCCGCCAAAAAGTTTGCTAGGAGCTTGTAAAGACCACCCACCAAATTAATCGGCCTAAAATCTGTTAGATCATCCACTGCCCCCTCCCCCCTTTTTTGGGATTAGCACAGAAAACATGGCATTATGATTTTTTCCAAACCTACCTTGATCATGAAACTCTCTAAAAAAGCCTATCACCTCTTCCTTTACCAGATTCCAACTGAATAGCCAAAAGGACATAGAGGACCCACTCTTGGCCTAGAGTTTTGTCTCTATTTAAGTTCAATGCTTTTCTTCTAGAAAATTATTTTTTGTAGTAACAGAGCCTAGAGAAGTGTCATTCTCCTCCATTATGAAACCTAAAGAAATTGTTTTCTTTTAAACATGTTACAGTCATCAGGTGCTCCGATCACATGTTTAACATGAGTTTCTAGTCATCATATCCCAAAGTTTCCCAATAAAACAAGCTCAGCATAAATAATCAGCCAATTCCAGAAATGAGATAGTTAATGGGCAAAAGGGTTCAACTATTCATATTGATTGATTTTCCAGAAGAAGAAAGGGGATGCGGAATATTGTACCTCAGCATTAAAATTTGAAGAGGATAGTCCATTACCAACAGTCAGCCACCCAGACCGAATATTGTGGTCTTCACCAAAGAGCTCAAGCCTTCGACGGCCAAGAGAGAAATGCTCAATTATCCGGTACATGTCTTCAGGCTTTGCAGTTGAACCTGCAATCCATTGGCAAAAGAATTTCAAAGGGCTCAATTGCTCACCAATTTTTTTTCCTTTTGATTTATTTACAATATCCCTGTACCAGTAAAGAGCATGGAAAATAGCAGATAAAGGTGGAATTCAGGATCTTCAGACAGCATTAATATGCCATTCAGTTATTTTTACAGCTAAACATAAAATTGTGTAACAAACATTGCTAAAATCTCATTTATTTACATTGCGCCAATATAAAGAAAACCTTCCCTCAAGAAAAACATATACAAACCTTTCAAACCATTGCAAGTACTAGAAACATGAGTTCCTAATGCTCTAATGCCCAAGAAACATAGGCACTAAGAATCTCTGCTTCAACTTGTTTTTCTTTGTCGTCAAACATCACATAAAAAGAGCAAGACCTTATGTACCAACCCATTTCAGTTAAGAACACATGTTGTAAACAAATGAGAAGGAGATGGGAGAAAAAAATGTTAGCATTGAAACGAATTAAACAACCTTTATTGTACAACATTCAAATGAAACTTCTGATAAATAAAAAATAAAAAATTCAAATGAAACTCAAAACCATAGTGACACACCCAAACAGTTTCTTGTCTGCATTCCTGATATGCATGAAGCAAGCAGCGTAGTGATAAATGGACTAATGCAAGCAGTGTTGATGTCCAAGTTGGATCGGTCACTAATACTAACCATAAGGAGGTTCCTCAGCTATAATTACATCCGTGTCAATGTTGGCATGGATGATATGACCATCGGTACTCCGACGAACAGTTCCTTTAATGCCCATCAAGCAGTGTTCCTTCATAACAATGACACATGACTAGACAGTTTAGGAAAATAATAACTGCATTCACAAAGCAACAGACAACAAAGGAGAGGGAATAAAGACATGAAGATGTAATTATTCATACTGAAGGGCAAAGTCACTACCAACCTTTGAGTGCTGAAACAAAGTATGAGAATCATGGCGCAAGCCTGGAGTTGCATTAGTTTTATTTGTCTTTACCCAACATATATCTTCACACCTTCGAAATCCCCACTGAATAACCAAGAAAACAAAATTAAAAATAAAAATCACAAGGGACCAACAACATGTGATATGAATGCCAGCACCAAAAAAGGGAAAGTCCTACTCACATAGTTTAATTATGAAGTTTGAATTACATACCTTTTTTAGACATTGACGGCCCTGCTCAAGGCCCACACCATCACCCACCCAAAGAAATATGAAAGAGGGTGTATCTGCAATCGCCTATAAACATTTAAGGAAACAAAAGTTCAGATTTAATGTCAAATGGAGCAAAATGAAAGAATGTCAAAATGATCTATTGATGTCAGGTTCAGGAAGCATTTTTACGTAAGTCCAAGGATAACTCTGTCAGGAAGAGTTAAACAGACGAACTGTGCATAAGGTGTTTTGTGGATCCAAACAATAAAATAACTATTTAAGTAATGTGATATGATGCAATTATAATGGATATTAAATAACAAATTGCACACTGATAATATCATTATTCATCATTTTATTGCTCTGGAATCGAGGAATAATATATCAATATTGTCAACAATATCTAGGCTAAAAAAATATCAATTCTCAAAAGGTACTTTGACATTAAAAAAAAAAAAAAAAAAAAAAAAAAAAAAAAGAAGACGTCTACATTGAACTTCTATTAATAGTCTTACTACTTTGCAATAAGGAGGCATAAAAAATAACTGGTTACCAAGTTATAAAGCTGATTTCACACCTGCAGGCATCTGCATGGAAATGCTTGTTTTCCATTAAAGAAAGGGTTGCAAAGAAAAGCATAAGTGAATACCTCAATCTTAAGATTTAAAATTTCTTCAAAGGTCCAGTATTCCATATGGTCAGCAACACCAGGAGCCCGATGAACATATTCCTCCCAAGGGGGGTCCACAAGAATGACATCGAACTTAGTTCCAAAGAACTCTGGTGACAGGGCATGCTCCCGTAAGTCACACTTGTAGTACATGGGAGGAGAAGCAGATTTAGCAACAATCTCATCTTTTTTCTGTATGAGTTCACGAAGTTTGGGGTAGTCCTCCACAACATTAGTAAGCTCTAGCTCCCTGATGAAATTCTGTGGCCGCATACCTGTGTCAACAAAATTCTGAGAGTAATCATTCTGGTCTCCTCTTGAAGGAGCTTTACCAGGAGGTCCACCAGATCTAGGAGGAACCCAACCCCCAGGGGCTTTATCATGTGACTGTCCACGTCCTACTGATCCTGCAGCATTAAAACCAGGGCCAGATATGCTTGGAGGCAGCCCTCTTCCAGGGCCTGGCTGATTAAAGTACATGGCAGGATTTGGTGGAGTTCCTATGTTAGGAGAAAACCTCGGACCTGATGGTCCAGGAGGAACAGAAGAGAGACCAGGTGGAACAGCTAACATATTCATATCAACAGCTCGAGCTCCAGGCCAAACAACAGGTGGAGAAAATGGTGGAATAAAGACACCAGGCGAAATTGGAGGTCCTGGAGCAGGAGACATACTAGGGTTAAGTTGCTGCATTGGTCCAGGTGGCGGCATTCCAAGAGGTCCAAAAGGCGATCCCATTAAAGGCAATGGGATTCCAACCTGTTGGTTGTCTCTCCCAGTAGGCCTACCTCTTCCTCCTCTCCCAACCCTATTCCCTTTTACTCCTTGAGCAGTAGCCCTACTAAAAGAACCTGGATCCTGGTTTCCATAAGGAGGCTGTGAACCACTACTAGTACTTTGGCCACCAGCAGCACGACCAGACATAGCACCTTTCTGACCTCTTCCTTTCCCTCCCTGAATGTCAACGTCCTCTCTCCAAGAATGCTGATCCCGCATAGGGGTGCTATCATCTATATATCTTTCCTTTAAATCATCACCAGACTGGCCAGACCCATATACATCAGTCCTTCTTGCCCTGTCCTCCCGCATATATGCCCACTCCTCAGCATTTGGTGCTGATTTCATGTCAGATGTAGGACCACCTTCAGTTCTCCTGCCAAAGTTGGGTCCCATGTCAGCTCTTCCATAATCAAGAGGCTTGGTTTGAATCTCTATCACATCATAATTCTCATTTGAAATTCCAAAATTTGATGAGGTTTTCACAGCTTCACCCCTGCTCCCATCTTTCCTGTTTCCAGAACGCCCATCAGTCCTATCCCGAGCATGTCTTGGTAACTCCCAGTCTCTTCCATGATCATACACAACATCCCCTTCTTTTGTCTCTTTATCGTTACTGCTGGGTTGCCTTCTTTTCCAACTCTCTTTGGAACCTTCTCTATCCCTGTTCCTGTCACTCCAGCTATCCTCCCTGCCTTTTGACCTATCATCCCTGTAACCATCCTTTTCCAGTTCCTTCCGTTTGAGGCCAACACTTCTTTCATAGTCAGTCTCATAGTTCTCTGATCCTTGATGTCGTCTCCCACTCCTCTCAGGTGTTCTTGACCTGTTAGAGTGCCCAACTTCTCTCCCACTTTTGTCTCTCATCCATACACTTCCATCCTCATCAGTATTGAAAGACCTTTCCCGGTTTTCAGCAACATCGCGACCAGTGGGAGTCCGCTGCTGTCTGTGCTTCTCATTTTTCTCCCTGCCAGATCGATCTTCACGAGCCAGAGGACTTGCTTTATTATCTTCTTCAGGAGCTTCTGCCCTGTTTTTGCTCTTACTCCTCTCAGCATCATTTCTTCTCTCTTCCTTGTTGCTAGATTTGACACCCTTGTCACTGTTTGAATCTATGCCTCTGTTTTTGCTCTCAGTGGGTTCAGTTCTTGCAGACGCATTTCTCTCTTTAGCACCCTCATTCTTGGGATCAGAAGCCTTCCCACTTCTCAAATCAGCTTTTTCATAATTACTTTCTTCTGCTTTCACAACAGAATCTGCATCATCCCATCTTCTCCTTGGGTTTCTCACCTGATCAGAAGATCCATGGCCTTTCTCTCGGTTGGTTTCTTTCCTGTCTGAATGCCTGGAATCTCTCTCCATTACTTTTTCAAGCTCTCCATCACGAGATTTTTCTTCTTTGCTTTTACTTCTCTGGGAACCCTCATGGTCTGCGAACTTTGAGGCCATTTTTCTTCTCTCACCTTCATCAGCTCGACCATGCCCTCTACTCCCAGCCTTATCTCCACCATCTTGCTTGTTCTCCAATTCTCCATCTTGGTACCAACTGCTCAACTTTTCTAAAGCACTTTCCTCTTGTTTTTTCTTCATCTGCTTAGAGCGGGAGTCCTTTTTTATTTCATGATCATCTTCATCACTTCCAGCTCTAGAGCCACCTGACCTTTTTCGGATTTCATTTCTTTCTCCAGAAGTTCTCCTTCTTCCACCTCCGGATCCTTCAGTTTCTTCTCCATTGCTAGGCTTTTTTGATTTACTTGATCTGTGCTTCCTCTTATCGCTATCCTCCCATTCTTCATCATCCCGGGCTCTTTCACTTTTCACATCTGAATTATCCTCTATGTCACGTTTCCCATAGCTCCTACGTTCAGGTGAATCCATTCAAGCAAAGACCTCGATGAATTGTTTCCTCTTTAGTCCCAGGACAGACTAATATGCATGACAAAAGTACAAAAAAATCATCCTGCAAACGGTGAAGGAAAAATGAGAAAATGAAACTAAGAGCAAAATTATTTATTGCTCCTGCCACATTTGTTTTGCCAGAAAATTTCTCCAAAACTAAGAGCAAAATTCATCTGTAAAGAGTTTTTCCTTCAAGGAAATAGAAGATACAAGTTAAATTTCACTCCAGCTTCATGATAAACTAACCATAGAGACAAAAGGAATTTTAAGAGAAATAAAATTGTAGGCAGAATTATTTTTCTGAAATCTTCTGTATGAAAGGAGCCCAGACAACCGAATAACTAGCATAGTAGTCACAAATAGAGTCTTATGGAGTTTAGTTGAGTTCTAGAACCAAGCCTTTGCTAATGGCATCTTTTGTAGTCCCTTCCTTGACTTCACATAGCTAAATGACACCCACTTTTCAAAATGAAAAAGAAAAAAAGTTTAAATCTGACAAATTACAATTTGTGGATCTGAATCCAAATCCAAAGAAAGCTCAAAAAAACCCACTGACCTTAGCCAAGCAGGGTTCAATATTGCATCATAATACACCAACTAATGAGAAGCCCACATTCAAAATTTTGATTTATTTCCTTTTTGTACCTTTTTCTCACTGACCAAAACACCATAACCATACCCCCTCAATTTCTTTTTCCTTCATTTTCTTCCCATGCATCAGCAAACAAAGGGTACCCACCTTTCCACATGAAAAAAAAAACCTCAAACCTGAGCAAACTGTAATTTGCAAATCCAAATAAAGCTTCAAAAACCCACTAACCCTCTATCACAGCAAAGTTCAATATCACATATATAACACATAAAAAATAATAATAATAAAGTGCTTCCTATTGCCTTCATTAACAGCTCAAAAGAATCCCTGAGTCAAAAGATTGATTTATATTCTTTTCCTCCCTTTTTCAACCAGCCAAACATACCATATCATAATAATTCAAATTTCTATTTTTCCTCCTTTTTCTTTCCTTCCGTCCAGTTTCTCAGCATCGAAAGGCATCAATTTTCCCATGGGGGACAAAAATCAAAGGTAACGAACTATAATTTTCCAAATCCCAATTCAATCCATAGAAGACCCAAAACCCACACTTACCAAGTAATTACTTAACACATTGTTAAGTCAACCAACTCAATTCTCTCTTCGGTTGGAAAAACAAAAAAATACAAAGGCTCGGAATCTTCGGCTTCCTACTGCTAAATTCCCAAGAAAAATTGTTTATGTTCTCTTCCTCCCATTTCACACCAATCAAAAACAACATAAATGCAATATTACAATTTTCCTTTCCTTTCCTTTCCTTCCCATGCCCTCCACTTTCTCGGCACCCATGCCCTCCACATTTTCAGAGCAAAAAAGAAAAAGAAAATTTCAAACCTAACAACTATAATTGAAATCGAATTAAAGCTTTAAAAGAAACAACCATACCTAAAAGAACAAAGTTTAATATCAAAAAAATATTCATAAAAAAAAAACATGTATTGTAAACAAATGTTCTATGAAAAGGGGATTTACGGTTAGGGTTGAGGGTTACCTGATGTTGATGATCCACCGGCAATTCTCTCCGCCGGAAACCTAATGGGTTCGTAGAGAGGAAAAGTAGATAGAGTCTTTGGGAGAAAGGGTGGAGAGCATTTCAGAGTGAGAGCTGTGTTTGGAAAAGGTGGGAACCCTAGAAGCCCTCTGACTAGGCTTGGGGAATTCCAGGTCAATTGATTTTAGCAAAGACGTAATTTTTGCGCATTTTTTGTCCTATTTACTATTTAATAATTAATAATATATATATATATTTCTTATTTTTTAATTTAAAATTGAAAAATGATAATAATTTTTATAGAAGATATGAGAACGATTAAAAAATTACAACGGGAAAGTAATGATTTAAAAACTATATCAAAATTTTAGGTATAAAAAAAATTAATATCTCAAATTTAAATTTTTTTTAAAGATATAAGAGAAATTTATAATTTTTAAAAAATATAACATAAATTTATATTTTTTGTGCAAAATATTCTACTTTTATATAAACATTTTTAATTTTAAAAATATAAAATAAAAGGTTTATTTAATTAAAGATTTAAGCCCTATTCGATAACTATTTTTAAAAATCGTCTTTAAAAATTTTTCTCTAATATTTTATAAAGCAAAATTTGTCCGAAAACTTAAGAAGTTTTTAATATTTTTACATGTGTTTTAAAAATAAATTTTATATCCATAATTTTATTTTTAATTATTTTTTGTATTTATATAATTATTTTTTAAAATAGTTCTATAAAACAAATAAAAATAAAAATAAATTTTTTTAAAAAAACACCATAGCAAAAAATATAAAATAATTTTTTTATTATCAAACATATTTTTTTATTTTTTTTAAAATAATATAAAATTGTTCTAAAAAATAGTTATCTAGTAGATTTGGAAAACCGTAATATATATATATATATATATATATATATATATTTTTTTTTTTTTTTTTTTTTTTTTTCCTAATACATTTATTGCACTTCCAAGGCTTGAATTTAAAAAGGGTAAAAAAATCCTTAAGACAGCTTACCCTTTGAACAAAGACTCGTTATTTCTTACTTTCGATGTTTATATGCTCATTATTGAACTTTCTTTTCTACAAAGCTTTTTTTGTCCTAATTTTTCCGTTTTACATAGCATTCCCTTGTATGTTTCCCCATTTGTATGTTGGGGGAAGCACCCTCGATGTAGGCATTCCTAAATCAAATGAGGAATATGATTTTATCTTATGATGAAGGGTTCATTTTGCATTACTCCTATTTCCATGCGGATTTGAGAATTTCTTTTGAGTTTGTTTCTTCCTAATTCCACCCAAACCTCTATTAGGGTTCAATCGAAAGCTTAAGGTTTGTTTGGCAAATGTTTTCAAGAATAAGTTTTTCATTTTTTAAAACAAAAAAAAAAATGAAAAACACTTTGACAATTAGAAATTGTTTTCTATTATTAAAAACATAAAATATAAGATATGTTTGGGAACGGTTTTTAAATACAGTTTTCTGTTTTTTAAAACAAAAAAATTGGAAAACACTTTTGACAACCATAAATTGCTTTCTATTTTCTATTATTAGAAAATAGAAAAATAGGTCTTATTTGGTAACTATTTTTTAAAACAGTTTTGAAAAAAATAGTTTTTAAAAACAGTTTTTGAAAACTATTCTCTGATATTTTGTATAACAAAAGTCTATTTGGGAACTTAAAATTATTTTTAACCTGTTTTTAATATTTTTAAATATGTTTTAAAAATAATTTTTAAGTCAATGACTTTATTTTTAATCATTATATATGTTTATATAATTATACTTTAAAATAACTCTAAAAAAATAACTGAAAATAACTAAAAGAAGTTATCTGAAAACACCTTATTTTATGATTTCTAATAATAAAAAACAAAAAGAAAATAGAAAACGGTTTCTAATTGCCAAACATGTTTTTTAATTTTTTTGTTTTAAAAAAAAAAATTGTTATTGAAAACAGTTGTCAAACAGGCCATAGTATTTTTAAATAATATATTTTAGTTGTTTTTACTTGTTTTTCTAGAGCTGTTTTAAAAAAATAATTATACAAGCATATATAATGATTAAAAATAAAATTACATGCATAAAAATTATTTTAAAAATATATTTAAAAATATTAAAAACATTTTTAGTTTTCAAACATACTTTATAAAACATCATAAAACAGTTTTTAGAAACTGTTCTTAAAAACTATTTTTCAAAATTGTTTTCAAAAACAGTTACCAAACAAGGCCATAGTGTTTTTAGAGAACATTTTTTAATTATTTTTAGTTGTTTTCACTCATTTTTTAGAGTTGTTTTAAAAAATAATTATATAACATATATAATTATTAAAAATAAAGTTGTTGCTATAAAAATTATTTTTAAAAATTATTTAAAAATATTAAAAACATTTTAAGTTCCCAAAAAGACTTTTATTTTATAAAACATCTTAAATACCATTCTTAAAAACTATTTTTTAAAATTATTTAAAAAAAACAGTTCCCAAACAATATCTTACTCATTAACCATTGTCATGATGTTAACTCAAGGCTCTACGATATTATGCCCTTTTCCTTCTTAAAAGAAAACATAACTCCTTTCTCCTTTCTTAAAAGCCTCCACTATTTTCATTAACCCACATAATGGTGACAAAGATTGAAAAAAATTGGTTTCCTAAGCACAACTAGTAACCCCCTTGAGACACTAAGAAGCTTTAGAGCTTACAAGGCTTTCGGTTGCATAGACAGACTTCACGTACCTTTTCTTTAATTCTACATATCATATTTCCTACTTGCTGAGCACTAGGAACTTGTTGATTTTGTTTCCATAGATGATGATGGGGATGATATGTTGATTAATGTCTCGATTTGAGTTTAATAGCCTTTCATTGTTTTTAGTGGAAGTATTTTTATTGAAAGTGTTTTCTTTTAAGCACTTTTATAAAAAACGTTTTTATACTAATTTAAAAAAATAATTATAATAATATTTCTGATAATATATCGTATAAGTATAATAAACACTTTTAATAATAATAAATTACTAAAAGTGACATTTATTAAAATAAGAAAATATTATAATAAATTGAAAACTTTTATTACAAAATATATATATATAAATATTTATATTATTAAAAAAACTCAAAAAAATATTTTTACGAAAGAGAAGTGAAAGAGGTTTGGAGAGTGAAAAAGAAAAAGAGAGTGAAAGGGAAATGGAGGATAACGGGAAAAAATATTTTAGGAATATATAAAAATATTTGAAGTATTTTAAAAAAAAAAATTTAAAAATTTTTAAAAATATTTTTAAAATATTGTCAAACACCTAATTTTTTACCCTAAAAATATTTTTAAGACTAAAAATATTTTTAATAGTGATTTTAGGAAATGTTTTTAGTCTTTCTAATATTTGAAATATAAAAATTTAAAAAAATATTATAAAGGATTTTTAAAATTACCGTGAAACCGGCTCAAACCGGCTTTAAAAACACTACGAAAGTAGCTCCGAGTAATTTTCAAATCTTCTTTGAGAATCCTATAAATTTTCCTTTTACCCATTGAAGAATACATTTATTAACGATTGAGCTTCATATTATATCTTATCAAATTAATTGAAAGCGGAAAATTGATTGAGGTGATGTAGGAAGACCCAACCAAAATAATCAATCATATTAGAAAGACATGACAAGATATCCTTCCCTAACTTCTGGCTGATACGAAATCAGTAGCCATCACACAAGTACCTTTTATACATATTCCACATCCCATATAGGAAAATTTTAAACTAAATCCCATATCTCTAAAACCCTAGGAAAACCCGAACACCCACAGACATTGACCCACATTAATTAAAATTAAAAATAAAATAAAATAAAAAATAAAACACACAGTCAAACCCCTAAACCTCCATTAGAAACTCCTTATCCTTCTCCAACTTCTCCATTGCACCAGCCTCCAACGTTATCTCCATGTCAATGCTTCCTACCCCGGTCTTCCCCTGATACAGATACACCATTCCGTCAAATCTGTTGTTCGATCCACTTCGCACCCTCTCCGGCTTCCCAAACCCGAAGTCCACGTCGTACACCTTGAACCTCGGCGAGCTTCCCACCGCAACGCAGTTCACTCCGGCGTCTTTGAACTGGAATATTATTGGGTTGCTCTCCCAATCATCGTTGCGTTTGTTGATGACTTTCGCGTCGTGCGTTACTATCGCTTTTTGAATCATCGCCGCGGCATACTCCGGCGGGTTTGCGTAGAGGAGTCCGGCGGCGGTGACGGTGAAGATGGCTTGAATCAGGTTGCCGAAGTAGGACTCCGGCATGGGAGGGTCGACCCTCTTGCGGCAGTCGGCGAAGACGGTGTAGACAGTGACGTCCTCGGGTTTGAGTTGGCGAGCGCGTGTCACCGCGAGCCACACGTGCGTGGAGAGCGATTGGAAGGTGGAGAAGGGTTTGGAGCCGTCGGATGGGGTTTTGTTGAGCGTTGACTTGATCTGGTTGATTTGAGATTCCGAGAATCGGAAGATGCGCTCGCGGAGAAGCGGCGGTGGCCCCGCCGTGCCGTTTGGAGGGGCGGCTGCGGGGTTGAGAGGGAGGTCGAGCTTCACGCGCGTTTTGCGCGTTTTGGTGCGGTCGAGGAACGGTGGGACGGAGACGGAGTCGGCTCCATTGCAGATCTCGGCCCACGAGCTCATGAAGTGCCACGTGGAGGTACCGTCGAGGATCGCGTGGTTGAAAGCGCATCCCAGTGCGAGTCCATCTCTTAGCTTGGTGAACTGCGGATCATGACAGAAAAATAATTTGTTGGCTCAACGGAAACAAAAAAAAACACTCAAAATTGGAGCCACGTGGAGGTTCAGGGGACGGTAAAACTGAGTAATTGTCATAAATACATCTATGGATGCTTGCATACTCGCGAAAGTAGTCTGTAGGTTCTGACTCGCTGTAGTAGACTGAAACCTGGAATTATCCGTTTTCCAATGCAAAATGAATGGCAGCTTGCACATCTAAGTGTTCGAAAAAGGCGAGTGCAGACTTTTATCTAGAGCAGTGCGTACGGGTATTACCCAGACCTGAACCTGCCTTTATGACACTACCGTGGGCGCGATACACCCAACCATGCCTCCACCTTCAAAGCCTCAAATTTTTACTTATTTATTTATTTGTTTTAAATTCATTTATTTCCTATTCTATCATAATTAGAAAGATTAAAAGATAATAAAATTAAATTAAATTAAAATGGGCCTAAAATGGGCTTTTAGGCCCACAAAAAGGCACAAAAAATTTAATAAATAAAAAATACCCATACCATCAATTTCGCAAAAAAGCATAAGAATAAAATTAGGCATGGCATCCTTGTATTAATTGAAGTAGTTGAATAACCTAGGACAAGAAATTTTCTTCTAGTCCATGCTTTTCAACTATTAGGAAATCATTCTTTTTGTACTAAAGGCATATATGACTACTTTGAATACAACATTACAAGTATGAAGTTTGGTAAGTGACATGCCCCTAAAAAGATCCCAAAGAGAGAGAGTTCATAATAAATATTAAAATTTTAAAATAAAAATGAAATATTATATTCTTAAATATGCACAAAATTAAACAATTCCCGGGTTTGTCTTAACTAATTTATACCATATTATGTAAATGTTATGTCAAAGGATATGATATCTTCATCCTTTGATTAGAAACGTTTTTTAAAATCATTGTCAAATACCATTTTAATTGATAATGTGACAGATAATTTTTCGAATATTAATGATATATTTGATTAGGAAAAAAAGGAAAAAGAATATGAGGAATAATGTAAATTTATATTTTGGAGAGAAAAAAATGAAGAAGAAATTAATCTCCCTCTCCACAAATGGATATGAAACCTTGGTTTTAAGGTGGTGAAGTACAATAAATTCATGGACAATAAGCTTGGTAGGTGGGTAAAAGAATGGGGAGATGATTACCTTCTTCTTATCATTTCTGTTTGGTTGGTGGGATTTAGGAAACACGACAAAAGAGAAAATAAGTTAGAGGTGATGCTAATTTTTTTTATTAAATTTTCTCATCATACAAAGAGAGCAGAAAATGAAATTAAATAAATGAATTTCATTTGTAATTTCCCAAATTTTTTTATATTAATGTTTTAGTAAATAAAAATTTAAATGACTTGAAGCAATGAAACAGTTCTGACAACTATACATTGTCCTTCCCCAAATAAACCCAACAAATTTAAGGGTACCCCTATAATTTTAGGGCCTGATTTGGACCAAAAAGTGGAAAAAAAATAAAGAAAAATTCAATGCAATTAAATAGGAAATAAATAAATTGTTACCTGTAGGACCAGGAGGGGTTTATGAAGACCCTCAAAGTTCAAGACTTGGGTGTATGGCACCATATCCTTCATCATGTTTGTGCTCTCCACATCTGTTAGATCAGAGACACTGATCTGATCAGCACTTGCTTCCAACACTTCCACACCCTCCATTTCATCATCATACACAACCTTAAAGACCCCATCTTCATCCTTCTCTAGCTTCCCAGCCAACTGATAAAACTCTTCCAAAACCACCCCTAACCCATCCTTCAATTTACCCACCATGTCCTCAAAGTCAGACCCCTTGTAGAATAGCAGCTTTTGGTTATAGTAAAAGGCCAAATATGGGAGATCAAATGTGATCAACTGACACTCTCTTCTCCCAAGCCTCTTAGTGGGCATAATGTGGGACTTCCCATGGACAGACACCTTCACAACCTCATCTTCCTCCTTCTTCACAACTTGATCAGCTGCCATGGTTGATGAGATGAAGAACCCTAAAAGCAAAGGAGAGAGGATAGAGTTTTGGGGAGTGAAGAGAGAGTGATTAGGGGATATACTTATAGGGGAGTTTTCATTTGATATGGTTGGAAGGTGCATTTATGAAATGCATGAGAGCAGTTGTAGGCCATTTAATGGCTCTTTTTTCTCCTCTGCTGGTCTGGGTGGAAGTTGAGTAAAGATGCTGTGGAATGGCTAACCACAGGTCTACTTTCTCTCTCAGAGCTTTTAATGTAATATCACTATCTTCTTTTTGAAAAGAAACAAAATCTCAATTAAGGCACCCTGGGCTAGTGACATTGACAATCGTTACAAAGAATCAAGTTTTTGGGGGCACTTTCTAGCCACTTTCTACCTAGAAAACATTTTAGTAGACAATATTCTGCCCAAGAGAAACCCCAAATCATTCTTGAATTTCAAGGCTCAATTTTACCTAACCATAACTCTCTGCATTTAAAAGATTAATACGTGGTGGGAAATACCCATATAAATCTTTACATCTAGCATCATTTATAATGATCTGTTTTCTTATGCATAAGTATTATCGACTTAAGATATAAGTTCATATATGTTGCTTTTTGTAAAATTTCTATTTCAGCTTATATAAGAATTTTTTTTTGGTTTTTACACTTTCTTTTAAAAGTTATAATTTTGTCTTCAACTTCAACTTCTAACAATAGAAAATACGAAACTAACCAAACCAGAACTTAGAAAAATATTGAAAATTACTTTTCTTAATAGGCATGAAATCTTGTACCAAGGTTTGTAAATTACCTTTATGCCCCAATTTTCAAATTTGGGAGAATGTGTTTTGTTTTTTTGACAATAACTAGCCCTAGTCTCTTAGAAGAAGAAATTTGATTTTGATATGACTATGTATGCTTTTTCAAAATTGGGGTTGAGTGAATCATTGACAGAACCTCATGGAGGTAGAAAAAGTTCCCAAATGTGACCTTCATCAATTCATTGCCAAATGCAGGCCTAAAATTGATGTAATTTATGTACCCATGAGGTTGTAAAATTAATAAGTTGTGAAAAGTGGTTGTCAATGTACACTTTCTTTGTTAAGAACTTTTCATTTTGGGAGTAAGAAAAACACATGGAGTGTACTATTGAGTTGCATTGGTAAAAGGGCCGTCCCCAACTTCATTTGCAGCTAATTTTCATGGGCTTGAACCAATAAAAATTACTCATCTTTATGGTCATGGGGGCTGAGGGGTTGTTGAGATTTAATTGTGTCCCTTCCGACTCCATCTCTGGCTGTCTCAGACTCTCAGCATACAACTTAGTGTGAACTACTTTAGAATTCATTTCTTGTCTTGGAAGAGGCTGTCATATGTGATTCATTTATGCCACTTTGGACCCTGTTTTATTGGTTTTTAAAAGCTAGAATGCTCTCATTTCTTTTAAGAGATTTTATTTTGTGGGCATTTGGGATGGTTGTTAATTTTATTGGTCTGCATTTGTAGTAGTATAATAACTAAAAGCTAAATAGTGTTTTTATACGCATTATGCTTGAGCGAAAATGCCAAGTTATAGAATCGGTATCATATCTATCAAATTTCATGTTGAAATCATTGAATGTGTATAATGAAATTTAGATCGTTACGTGAAGATACAAACATATGGGACTAGAGATAGTGCATATATGATATTGTTTGATTGATGATACTTTTTCGATATTGTATTAAAAAAATAAAAATATGTTTTTTTTTATTATCTAACTTAGAAAACAAAAACATGAACAACTCTTATTTTTCAAAATAAAATAAATCACACAGAGAAGTGAAAAAAAAAAAAAACAACCTATCATGAGAAGATTTTACCCATCTCAATTAAAAAAAAAAACATATGTTACTTAAAACATAGTTTTAAAAGATAAAAAAATGAGTAACATTTCGATATTATTAATTTGAAATAAAAATTTTGGTTTAACTTCCAATTTGACATTAGGGTAATTAAAATAGAGGTAAAATGTAGGTGTGAAATTAAAAATATTTATTTGATATTCCTAATTGATGAAAATAGCATGATTTTCAATTAATGGTTCATATGAAAAGGTTCACTTCAAGGGGCCTCCCACATCTACCCCATCAATGCTATTTAACATTAAGAAGATGGTGCCCTCTCTTTGGGTGGATGGGTCATGGACTCTATAGGTAATGGAAAATGACTTGCTATTCATTGACAATTTGGCATACACCTACATCTTGGAATTTCAATTTCTTCTTCATTTCTTAGAATGGAATTTGAATATCAAAATTTATGGTGCAAAAAACAGAAAACAAAATTGAATTTGAGTCCTTAAAATAATAAATAAATAAATAGCTTTCTTGATTGAGAATCGACATGTCATGTGGGATTTTTTTGGCCCTATTGCTTCCTGCCATTACTACATGACTTTAGACTATAGTTGTTTTTTGAAAATAAATTTAAAAAGTGGATATTAATTATGTAATTTTATTTCTTTTTGGTTAAAGATGAAGAGATTGTCGGGTGATTATTTAAAAAAATAATTCTGAAAAATAGTTTTTAAGAACAATTTTTGAAAATTATTCTTTTGATTTTTGTAGAAAAAAGTATGTTTAGAAATCTAAAATTTTTTAAACTTATTTTTACTGTTTTTAAATATATTTTAAAAAGAAAAAATAGATTTAATTCTATATATTTGTAAAATTATTACTTAAAATAACCCTCAGGAAACAAGTAAAAATAATACAAAACAATTAAGAGATGTTCAATAAAAATATTTTATTTTTTATTTTTAAGAAAAAAAAATAATTTTTGATTACCAAATGTATTTTTTTTTATTTTTTGTTCTGAAAAACATAAAACTATCTTAAAAAATAATTCCCAAACAACTCTGAAAATTCTCAATTTTTCTTTTTTTTAAAAAAACCATAATGTCATAATAATCACATTGACATTTAGTGGTATGTTTTCAAGAAAATGTGATTTTTTAAAATCAAATTTAGTAGTATTTTGGGGGTGTAAAGTATTTATTGCTTGTAGTTAATGAACCAATAAATCACAAAATAAATGGTATTGTTTGTTAAAATTCGCAAATTTAATATAGCTTTTTAATTCAGTTTATTTATACACTCTATCAAACTGATGATCATTTTGTATGCATTTTCACTTTCTATTTTTAAATAGAAAACATAAATGTTAACATTTTTTTTCTAACACTAATTTATGCTTCAAAAAAGGCATTATCAAGTTTTGTGTAGTGGGATAAGGGATATTGTTGAGTATTTAAACCAAAAATAACCACCAAAAAAAAAAAATCATATATTTTTTGTTAAAAAAATTAAATTAAATTTTTAAAAATAAAAATATAGGGTCTGTTTGGTCATATTTTCTAAAACCATTTTTAAGTTAAATAACAAAAAATTGTTTTTAAAAATAAGTTTAAAAAAACATGGCCAAATAGGTAAATATTTTCCTTTTGGTTTTTAAAAATAGATGAAAAAATCTCATACTTATTCTTTAAAAATTGTTCTCTATTTTACCTTGTTTTTAATAATTATTTTCAAAACATAATGACCAAAAAGTGTTATAAATTTTTAAAAACGGTTTAATATTTTTAAAAACAAAAATTTATTTTTAAGTCACATGGTCAAAGCAGGGTCATAGACTCTTGAAAATGTTTTGTAAAAAAAAAATGTTTGAAATTTGAAATGTTTTGTCTTGTTTTTTATATTTTTAAATATATTTTTTTTAAATAACTTTTATAAACAAGTCAAAAACTACTAAAAAAAAGTTATAATAACCACCCAATCTCCGATTTTTTTTATTTTCTAATTACCAAATATGTTTTCTTTTATATTTTTATTCCCAACATCTAATAAACCAATCATAGTGATATTCTTTTGTCAATATTTTTTTTTTCCTATTTTTTGTTATGTTATTGGTAACCGACTATTTATTAAGCACATGGCTCCACTTGAAATGACCTTATTTGAAAATTACATATTAATTAATGGTATCCAACCTACTAAGATTTGACTTGCTAACAACTCGTTAGCCAAAAACTCAAACTATTTTCTATGTACGTACTTTCTTTCATGGAATCCTTTTTTTCTCATTGCCCATGAATGGCAACTACTATATATTGAAAATGAAACGTCAACTCAATATTGATAGCAATAGATCACCATGGAAATTGCTTACCACTCTTCTATTTCTCACAACCTTGTTTCTTCCAAAAAAAAAAAAAAAACAAAAACAAAAAAATTGAAAGTGATAATTGCTCTCTAATCTATGAAAAAAATTTGGAATACTAAGGTAATTTTTAAGTCTTGAATGATTTTATGGTAATGTTTTAATGATTCTTTTTCTTATTTATATATATTTTATCTCATAAATTACTGGAAGTTTGGTTTTCAAGATTGTTGAGATGAACAAGGGAAAAATGGGTTTTAATTTACTAATTTGAAAAAATATAAAAAAAATGAACTTCGACTTTTATAAATCAGGTTTATCTTCATCCATTTAAAAATATTTTAAAATATATGCACTTTTCATAAGTTGGACAATTATTTCCTAAAATACCCTTTTACTTGATAATGTTAAATAAAATTATTAAAAAAATATCAATTTAATTTGATAAAAATATATTACAAATAAAAGTATTGACAATAAGTTTTAGTTGAAACATACATATTTATTTTAAACATATCTTTTCCTACTAAAATTTTTACAATGCAAACAAATATAGGTCATAAGTCTAAACAAAGAGGATGCCCAAAATGTTCTCGTGTTATGCTTGTACATTTCAATGTTTATGAGATTATGAAATAATAAAATTAGTAATAAAAGTTTAGCTAACCTATGGTTATTTGAAGATTGTAACCGAATTTTTATATGAAGTAGGTAAGTGATGTGAGGTGGGTTTAAGCAATAAATGAAAAATTCAATTAACCGAGAAAAACAATACATGTGAGCCAACTACTCAACACGTTGGAAAGAAGTAGTCTATTAATATTAAATGAGTTTATAAGATGAAGTACAAACTCGATGGTAAAGTTAATCAATTTTAAACTAGATTGGTGGCGAAAGGCCACAAATAGTAGGTATCTATAATTTTTAAGTTCTCGTACTAGTTGCCAAACTAAACATCATTAGCATAAAAAATTGAACTCGTAATTCAAAAAAAGTGAAAGCTTCACTAAATGAATGTTAAATAAACTTTCCTTAACTGTGTATTTGAAGAAAAAGTTTTTATTAAACAACCATTATAATATATTAAGAAAGAACAAAATAAGCAAGTTTACAAACTCAAAAATGTATTATGAGTTAAAGTAAACGTCACATACTTAGTATAGGCAAAGTGAGATATTTAATTACACACTCTGCACAAAAGTTAAATTCTTATAGTTATAGAATTATTATATACCTATATAACATTATTTGATTTTTATAGGAAATTGTCAAGAGATGTTTGAAGATTTCAAGGAGATAACAATACAACAATTTGAGATAAAAAAATTTGATACTAATATCCTATTTTCTTAAAATCAAGGTTCGACAAGATAATGATATCTTTATCTCACAAAACAAACATATCATGGACATTCTAGAATGATTTATGATATATTAGTAACGACTTGCACTCCCACTATAAACTGATTAAAAATAAAAAATAATAAAATAAAGGACAAAAGAATTAATAAATTTCACATATTTCAAAATCATAGTAGGAACTCTTTACTATTTTATTTCTACGGGATTAAATATGCTTTTAAAGTAGAAATTACTAGTAGATTAATGAAAAAAACATATAGGTCACACTTGTAAGCAGTTAAGTTTAGAAATAACACTCGTGATCATGAAATTTTATACTCCTACTCGAGTAACTTCATTTTGGTGTGTTACAAGGTTAATAATTGGAACAACTTTGAAATATGTCAAACAATCCTATAAAAATTTTGTACGATAATAAGTTTATTATTGCATTGCTAAAAAATTTGATGTTTCATGATAGAGGCAAACAAATATGCATCAAGTTTTATTACATTAGAAAACTTGTGAAAAAAATGTGAAATCAAGCTTGAGTTTTGTGGAACAAATTACAGATATTTTTATAAAACTACCAATATAGAATGTGTTCGAAAAATTAAACATGACATTAGATGTAATTAGCTTTAAAGTTCGGGTTAAGGAAAGTTATTGAAGAATTTTAAGAATTATTATTTATTTAGGTTTTTAATCATTCAAATATAATTAATTTATTTTATTTATATATATTGAAATAAATTGTGAAAGCCAATATAAAAAATTGGCGACATTAATTTTAATAATAAAAATGAAAAATAAATTAAATTATTTTGATGATACATTGGGTAGACCCTGGTCCATAATCTCCTTCACCACAAGGGTTCTCCCTCTATTAATGGTCATGAAACATAAGTATAAATGCTCTTCTAGCTCATCTAGCTGCTGGCTAAAGTTAGAGTCATTCTTCTTCAGCTGGCGCGCCACTTCTCCACTGGCTTGCAGGTTATCCTCTTTATGCTCCAACCAAAACCTAACCATTCCACTTATATGCTCCAGCTCATTGTTTAGCCTGGCCACAAGCCGGCTTATCATGTCCATATCCTTGTTCAGTATGTAAGTTCCTTTGGCAGCTGCATCAAGCTGAGCCGGCAGCCTGGCTAATTTCCTAGTCGAGGCCAACTCAAGTGAAGCCGCTATGAGACCTGGTGCAGCCACCAACATTGCTAAGGCGTGAGTTGTGGCGATTACAGCCACCGAAGCCGTTAGCGCGACAAGCAAAATAGCTGAGCCGCATTTTATGCTGTTGACGAGCTGGAGCTTGGCTCGAGCCTTGTCACGTCCTAACTCTAACCGCTTGAGTAAGCCAGAGCAGCCGGTTTGGATGACCTGAACCCGAGCCAATATTACTGGAAAGCGGTTTACGGGTAGTAACTCAGTGGCTCCATGAGATTCCAGGGTGGATTTCAAGGATCGGTACCAGACACGTATACGGTTAATATCCTTTAGCAGAAGGCTACACAGGAAAGAAGCGTTAGCCGTTTCAGAAAAGTATTCGGCTAGAATTGAGTGGTTTTTGGGTCTGCTTTGAGCCAAAGCCAATAGTTGAGTGACAGTGGGTTGGTCCGGATCTAAGAGATATTCAGCGAAGAGCCGGTAGGATGAGAGCCGAGCCGCAGTGGTGGACTCTATGGGAATTGACGTGGCGCTATCTCCATGGGTTAGAGTAAGGACACGTGTCCAAAACTCAATGTATGATTCAGTGCGGAAGGCATTAGCATATTCTTCGCGATAATCCGCATAATTAGGAAGATTAGGAGGGTTGGATCCGGAGACTGCATGATAAAAAACAAAATGAGATATCACAATCTTTTAGATTAATTTGTCGTATCATACTACATTAAATTACAACCCGACATCAATAATTTGATCTAAAAACTAATTAATATTTATTAAAAATACGTCAAATCTTTTATGATGTTCAATATTTTACTTTATTGATTTATTTTAATAGACATTATTTAGGTGGTCCATTTCTCGGTTTAAAAATAGTGCTTATAACTCGAACATATTACCTTTAACCTAATATCAGTTATTGGATCAGGTTTTGATCGATTTTTTACTCCAATACTAATTTTTGGATCAGACTTTCACCATTTAATATAAATATCAATTTGTCTTCAATGAGAGTAAATCAAACCTTTTATAGTATTCAACATAACAATCAAAAGTCCTATTCTAAAGGTACCCGCAAAAGGACATCATTAAATTGAAAAACTACGATGTTTTCATATACTAAATTATCACATTTCCTCAAAACGAAATTACTTTTAACTATTGAATACCACTCTAATAGTGAAAAATATAATCAATGAATCACATGCATAAAAAATCATACCAGAGTACTTGCCCTATCCATGATATAAACTCTTAACACAAATTAGGGCAATCAACTTCTGAAACATGGGTACTTGGTACATCCCATGGGACACCCTGTTCTTCAGTGCAGGGCTTCAATGGCATTAGTGGTGATGTGAGACTACTCCTAGACTCCTGTTCTCTCTTTTCTTTCATTCCAACCATCTTTGGAAGACATGGGGCTGTGGGGGATTTTCTGGTTGTTGGGTTATGCTAACCCTAGCTATTATCAATCAATGCTCTTAACTTCACTCATGTTGGACCAATTTCTATTTCTCACATTTTGTACCCACTAAATTTCTAGGGTAGATGTGGCCTGTTTGGGCTTATTTTGGGTTCTTTTTTACCTCCCTAGGGCTAGCCAATTTGCCACTTTTTCTATCATTTTAGAAATGACAATGATTTTTTATTTTTTATCCAAAAAAGAAAACATTTTTAGTATATTTTTCTTTATTGGAAGTAAGATGGCAATTTGGAACTATACAATTTATTCTACAATAAGATAAAATAATTTTAATAAAAACTAGTGTTGGACGTACATTTAACCAAGCATGAATTAGTTGAGTTGGAATATTAAATCGATGTAATTTAGAAAAAATAATTATAACTTAAGACTATGTTTCGTCTATGAAAAATATTAAGAAAAGAAAAAAATTGTTAATTTTTTTTTTGAAATAACTTTTAACATAAGAGAATACAAATAAATAAAATTAAAGTATAAGCATACATACGAATCGACTTTAAGATTCATTTTAAGGGAACAGCGGAATAAATTTTTTAAAAGTTTTCTCGTGTTCTAGAATTTGAAAACAAACTTTTATTTATTTATTTTTAATTTCATATTGTTAAAATATTTATATTTTAAAAATATAAATTAAATTATTGATATATTCTGAAAAGGATAATTTTTAAAAAAAAATATTTTTGAAAGAGTTTTCTAAAGCCTCCTATTAGACGTGTACAAAAACAAACATTGTTTTTTTTTTTTTTTTTTTCTATTTTTAAAAGTAAAATTAATATTATTTTCTGTGATGAAATAAACCTAAATATTAAAAATTTATGAAAATGCGTCCAAGAAAATAATAACAAAATAATTAAGATGATTTTTTCTTTTCTAACCATGAAAAGAATCAGCCACTACTTTGGCCCATTTGTATGGATTAAAATGGGCGCCTATGGGCCTTTGTGGCCCATTTAAAACTTTTTCAATAGGAGAATCTTAGGCCTTGGCTCCATACGTGGCAGCCCAAATCCTTGGGCCCACCCAGCCCAGTGATGGTGGCATGAATGGGAGAAAAATAAAGGCTAGTGTAGATAATATAAAAAATGAAAAAAATATATTTTAAGGACAAATTCACAGTTTGTCCGTCTATTAAAGCCTTGTTTGGATTGACTTCTAACAAGTAAAAATACATTTTTTCATCTCTTGACATATGTACATAAATCACTTTCTTTAATATTTTTTTCCTTTTTTTTTCCTTTTTTTTTTGATATTTTCATAAACCCAACATAATCAAAATATGAAAATGAATAAATAAATACATGAATAAAAAAAAAAATGCATACCAGAGCATGAAAGGAATTTTCGGATGCAAATGCTGATTCTTTTCCTCATTCCGCTTCTTCAAATGCAAATTTCAGGTCAGAGATGAAGAAAATTTGGCTTCAATGGTTGGATTCTACACAAGTCTGGAGAAGGAAGTGAAAGGAAAATGGAAAGGATCGGAGCTCTTTATAAACCAAGAAAATAGTTTCTTGCTTTTGCTTGTGGGAAAGTTGAGCTTGAAGTGCAAGCCAAGGACTTGCCTACATTTTGATACTTAAAAGGAAAATGCAACTATTTGATTATTATTATTGTGATCATATTTTCCGGGGAGTGAACTGTTTGGAAGGATGGAAAATTTTGTGGGAAAGCTTATATACGTGGGATAATTTGTATAGTTCTAGAAAACATTAATGTACAATCGAAGTCTATGGGGATAGATTCCTTGTTTTAACCCACACCCATAATATTCTTTTCTTAGTTGAATGAAATATGCCAAAAAAAAAAAAAAAAAACTAGATTAGATTAAAAAAAAAAAAAAACTTATTCTAAAAAAAAAAAAACGATTAAGCATTGAACATTTGAATAATGTATAAAATCTTGCTAACTAGATCAAATGTGGGATATTTGATTGAAAGCGATAAAATGATAAATCATAAATCCAAATATTAAATGAGTATTTGGTAAATCAACTTAATAACTTAAAATGATTTAATAATTTAATTTAAGTTATTGAGTAAATTAAGTATGTTTGGTAAAATAAATTAATGATATAACTAAAATAAAAAAATAAATTTAAGTAATAAGTAAAAATTAATTAATTTATTATTAAGTCCATATTTCCATTTTTACTTTTTTACCCTCATTTGTCCTAATTACTTCCACAATCTCTTTTACTACTCTGGGACACCTCCATTGTTACTTAATCTCCTTTGTCCTAGTTGTAATTTATGAGGATGGATATATCAATTTGATAATTTAAAATAAATTTTAAGTTAATTTTATCAAATAACTTTAATACTTAAAGTAAGAATTAAGTAATAAGTTTTAAGTCAACAAGTTCAGTTAAATATAACTTAAAGTCAACATAAGTTATTAAGTAATAAGTATTAAGTTTTACCAAGCACCCTAACATTCACTTAGTAAAAATATAAAATACTTAATTACTTAAGTATTGGTTTGGTTTTAATTTTTGTTCTCTATTTTTAAAATTGAAAACAATGATAACTTTTATACACAATGTGAAAACTACCACAATCCACGTACATTGAAAGAGTGATAACATTAAAAATTATTTACAAAAATTGAAGTATATAAAAAAGAAATTACTATTTCAATTTTTAAATTTTCGAAAGCGATTTTTAAACTATAAAATAATTTATTTTAAAAAATATCATACTTTTATATGGTATATATATATATATATATATATATATATATATATGTATATTTTAAAAAAGAGTTTACTTGCATTTATATACTAATTTGATATCATTATTAATATTTTACTCATTTTATTTTAAAATATGTTATTTATATATAATTAAACTACACATCGAACAAGATAAAGAGGAAGAAAATAAAGTCATTAATCTCACACCAATTATGGGTGGTATTTATTTTTTGACTGAATAAAAAAAGTCAAAATATTTAACTTTTTTTATTAAACTAAAACTAATCAGTTAATATCAATCTATATAAGTAAAGTGAAGTAGTTATATTCAATTTAGTTATATAGGTTAGTATGAATAGATTACTTTTACTTGAATTAAAAAAGTCTAATATCTTATCTTTTTTTCAAAATCATTGCAAAAATATGAATGAAATATAAAAAGCTCAATAGCTTTGAAAACGAAGGAGTCGTCAATGACTATTAATTTTATACATCCGTCAATTTGATGGACTAAAATAATATTTTAGTACTTAATTTTCAATTTTATCAAATACCATGTTAGTGGATTAATTTTTAATTTTATCAAATTCCTTGTTACTTTTAAATCACAAATAGTTTACAAAATGAATTAATTTTAAATCTAAAAATGAATTGAAGTTTGTATCAACTATGTTTCCTAATTTCAAACCTTAATGATTTAGGAAACCAAGTTTGTATCAACTATGTTTCCTATTCTTGTCCACTTTCTATTTTCTCTCGTGAGCCAATTGGATTACAATCCAAAAAAAAAGTAAGAAAAGAAATAAATTATACAAAATAGAAATTCTTAGTTTACACCAAATCTATGATGTTACTTTCTATTTCTACTAGGACTCAAATTTATCTCAAGAAATTTGATGTTACTTTCTATTTCTACTCAGATTTCCGCTCTATATATTCTCTAAAATCCAAGGTTTTTCCAGTTTCTGGTTAGAAGAAGAAGAAGAAGATGGTAAAGCTTGAAGATATGGAGGATGTGATGATGAAGAAGGACCATTGGGAGAAGTTTGATGCCCTGGTAGAAGTAGCGTTCGTTGCCGGACAGCAAGAGGAGGACGAAGAACGAGAGAAGAAAATGAGAGAAGAGATGGAGGAAGCTGTTGCATTACTCTCTCTCGCCGCGAAGAAGCATTGTAAGAACGTGCAGAGACCATATCAGCAGCCGAACATGGAGCCACCTCCGGACATGCCGGAGAGTTTCAGAAGGAAGATAATGGAGATGGGGGGAGAGAATGTGGCGTTTGTGATCGAGAAGATGCTGTTCGACACGGACGTGAGCGCGGGGCACAACCGATTATCGATGCCCATGAGCCAAATCAGGCAGGACTTTGTGACGGAGGAAGAGAGGAAGAGGTTGGACTCGACGGACGCGAACATAAATGGAGTGGAGGTGATTCTGGTAGAACCGTCCTTGGAGGAGGACGAAGTGATGCTGAAGAAGTGGAAGATGAAGAGGAATTCGATTCTGTATGTGCTGATAAAGAACTGGAACTCTGTTGTGGACAGGAATGGACTGGGTGCAGGGGATGTGGTTAGGGTTTGGTCGTTTAGGGTTGGGTCGAAGTTGGGTTTTGCTCTGGTTAGGGTTGGAGATGAGGAAGATGAAGGCAAGAAAGGCAAGTCGACGGGGAAGAAGGAGAAGGATGGTGGGAGTGGGAGTGGGAGTGGAAGTGGAAGTGGGAGTAAAGGGCAAGAGGCTGAAGACAATGGTGGCAATGAAGTTGGACTTGGATCCACTAGCCATGCAAACATGATGTGTTCTTAGGGTCATATTTGTAATTTGAGGGAATTTTTTTTTTTTTTTTTTTTTTTGGGAAATTATCTTACATGGGTTTTTGAGTCCCGTAAGAGTTAGGTCCTGCAAGGGTTTTTGAGGTCTGTTAAGTATTAGGTCTTGTCAGGGTTTATGAGTCATGTTTGGGTTAAGTCACCAAATTTCATTGGGAAAATTTAACTATAAGATAGTTCAAATTTTCTCATTTGTTTGCCTTTTTCTCCCATAGCTCATAGCCATTTATGATCATAATAATGTATTAATATTGAAACCAATGTGGCACGATGGGGGCACCTCTAACTGTATTATGTTTGTTGTAAAACATTGGTATATATGACACATATGTATTGATCTTATAATATAAATATACTAAAAATATGATGTATTATGATATGATCGATTTTATTTTATTTATTAATTATTAATGTTGATTTTTTATTATTAAAATGTTTTCTTCATAATTTTATTACAAAGTAAAACAATTCAATATTTACGAAATCAATATAATAATAAATATAATGATTTTGTTATTTTGTGCAACCACTCAATTCAAACTGATGCTTGTTGTTGTAGTACCATAAGCCATTGCACCAAATACTAGGGCATGGGTGTTTGGTATCTGTTGAACAAAGACGGGTTGTAATTGTATAGTAATATCTAAAAACATATCTTAGGAATGCTCTAAATCACTCATGGTATCATCTTGAATATTTAAATCAAAACTGTGAAAACCTAGAAACATACATGTCTAGACACTTGTGAATAATTGTGATACACTTGTTGACATTCCGTCCACAGCAAACAAATCATATAACTCATTTTTTTGTTTAGTTGTTATATACATATACTTATGAGTTTTATTATAAGAATCATTGACAATAAAAATACACTTAATATATAATGTTAATTCATTGATATAATGTATTAATATGGGAACCAATGTGGCGTGATGGGCACCTCTAACTTTATTATGTTTGTCGCATATGCATTGACCAAATTATATAGAAAACTTGATTATAACACATATGCATTGAACTTAAAATACAAACATGTTAAAATTAATTGGGAGATGACCAAATTTTATTTTTTTAATAATTATTAGTGTTGATTTTTTTATTATTAAAATTTTTTTGATAGTTATTATTATTATTATTATGTTTGACTTTTAAATCCTTTTTGGGACTTATAAAAATAGATTCCTTAAGGGGACTTCTAAGCTACATATGACTTAAATTAAAGAGTAAAAAAATGTGAGTACAATTTGTTATTTTTTATTTTTTTGTATGAATTAAAGAATAAGAAAACAGTGGACAAATTTTAATAAAAAATGTGAGTATGGTTTTTGTGATATTCTTTAAATTAAAGAATATATATTCTTCTTATTCGACCTCTTGAGGATTCAAATTCAATAATTATGTACTTTTGCTTGACTTAATCAAGGGCTGACTAGGCTTGATCTTGACTTTTCCGCATTGATAATTGATTTGTACCAAAATATATACTTATAAAAATACTAATGATTGCGCTCTAGACTTGTAATGGGGACAAATCACTATTTATAGCTTAGATTAGTGTTAATATCCATTTTAAGAACTAATGCACTATTTTTTAATAAAAAGGCAAAAAAAAAAAAAAAAAGAGTAGAAATGTGAGAATCTGACACAATTTTGACATATGAAATGAAATAAAGTTATGAATATAACGCATAAAGATGTCCTAGTATTTATCAAAGTGGAAAAAATAAGAACAATCACAAAAGCAGGTCAAATCGGTTTAAGGAGTATTAAAATTGATTTGAGGAAGTCAAACTAATAAAAAAAGAAATGAAGTAACACAAACCAATGCCCAAAATTAATATTCCCATTTCAAAAACCAATTTAGGAGGACAATGAAGATGCATTAGTAGTAGTTTGCATTCAAATTCTTATTTGTAAACCTTTAAATTAGTTTTGACAATTCCAATTAAAAGAGAAATTGGTTTCACTAGAGCTTCTTGCAAGTTTCCGATTGAAATTCATATTTGAGACTTTACTTTTGTAATTGTGGTTTGTTAGACATTACTTTTCTTAAAGTGGCCAACGAGGTTAAGTGACATGTACTTTTAAGGTTAGATTATACATACTTTTTATTACTGGGTTAAAAGGAGAGTGTCGTTTTATATTTGGATTTTCATGTTCATATATTGAAGACCTTTTGCTTTATTTTCAATGATACCATAGGTTTCTTGTTATCTTATGAAATTTGTGTGAAAACTCAACTATGAGAGGCTATGAACCTTTCTTCTAGCAATGTAGCATAAAGGTGGAGGATTGGGACAAACGGCAGTGAATATAGCAAGGCTACATTGGTAGATTAGGGTTTTGATGTTTATTTTGAGGTAATGAGATCCTTGGTATAGTTTGGATTAGGTGAAATATAGTAGATGCTTGTTAAGGCATTACTAATACCTAGACACCACTTAAATCATAGGTTAACTTGATTTAATATGTGGTAATTAAGTCTAAGCTCAAATCTATAAGATGGATAAATAATTTGGATGAATGGACAAATTTAGGTTTTGTCAGATTTAGAGTCATAGGAAAACTCTAATCGATCTATAAAAGTCAATTATGTCGATATCAGAGAAGGGTATCCGAATATGACATGATGTTCTTATGTTCTCTAGTTTTTATTGACCAAAATTTCTATGGAAATAAAGAAATTTCCATTAAAACAAAAAGTATGAATCAAGAAAATGAGTCATCCCCAATGACCATGAAAATAAGTTTAAAGTGATTATATTATTTTCATATATCTACCCAAATTCATTTATTTTATTTTTTATTTAAACAATGAAAATCTTTCAAATATATAAAATATATAAGTTTTAAATTTTTTTTGGCAAGCCCAACCCACATTGCCACCACCTTAATTCATTGTTTTCTAGGGAAAAAGCCCATCTAAACAAGCCCATATCACTACAGTTTGGGCTCTACCTTAGATCCACACCCTGCGGCCTTGACCCCATCTCGGATGAGTAATGCATTTAAAGGCCTTCCTATTCGTCGTCCGATGTGGCATTGGTGATATTAGTTTAAAGAAAAATAATGAAAGAAAATCCCACCAAGTTTAAGAGATAATATGGGCACCACTCGCCTACACACTTTTTAATGCTAAGCTTAGCAAACACAAAAAAAAATATATGCTTTTCTAAAAAAATTTATAATATTAAATAAAAATAATGTAATATTTTTAAAAATTATAAAATTATTTAAAATTAAATAATTAAATTTTCTCTTTTAATAGATTCACATTTAAATATTATACATATTTTATTTAATAAAATTTAAATTAATAATACTTTTATATTTATGTATGATTTAATTAGATAATATTAAATATGTATATATATATAAAACGCGATCGATTCAACCACCAACTAATTAGCTATAAATTGATAATTTTTTTAATTTAATAATTGATCTGATTCCGAAAATATTACTTTTTTCTCCCACTGTACTCATACAATAAATACACGATCAATTAAATAATTTTTTATACTTTGATATTATTTATTTAAACTTTGATTTGAAAATAAATAAATAAAATGTGTAGAATTTAAAATAACGAATAGAAAATAAATAAATAAATAATAAACCTAGAATCTAGAAAGTTCCAAATGGAAGACAAAGTATTATGCTCGCTTTTGAGAAGAAATTCTGCAGAAGGCAGTTAGATGCCTAAATTCAACTTCAAGCATCTCTTTATTAATTATTATCATCCCATCAATCCCCATTCCACTCACTTTTACGATTCGCCACCTCCACTCATTTCGGCCTGCCAATTTTTTACTTTCTGTTCATTTTCTTACGTAATATTAAAATTATTCTTACACATAATATAAATTATTTTCTAAAAAAAAAAATACAATTTCCAGCGTAAAAATAAAAACCTTAAAGAAGTCTATACTATAAACCCGGCCCAAAAAGGGCAGTTTTCCCGACAAATTATTTGTCCAACACGACTATTGTTCATATTATTATTCGAGGAAGGAGATGATCCAAAATCAAAAGTCGTCACCATCGTAATCCTCATCACCACCATCGACCCTATCTTCCACGTCATCAGCAATATGGTCCTCCAACGCATCCACGCCCTCCGATAATGCCAGCCCACCCAAGACCCCTGCGACTGCGCCCACTGCCAGTCCCGTCCCCATCCCCATCCCTGATTTCTTCTTCGGCTGCTCCACCACCGTCTGTCCGTATGGTCCCTGCGCGTATGGCCCTTGTCCGTACGCCGGATCTCCGTATCTTGGCGGAGGCTGCCCATATGCCGGCTGTCTGTAGGGGTCTTGGCCGTAGGGTGGTGCATTAGAGTAGTAAGGATCAGGTGGGGGTGCGCCGTATGGAGTGGCGTAAGCCGGGGAAGCCGCGTAGCCTACGCCTCTGGTTCCCGCTGGCGGCGGGACTCCGTAAGGGGGTGCGTAGGCTGAGTCAGGCGCACGGTAGCGAAGATCTCTCACGGAGACCTTGACTTCCACCTTGCCATGAGGGCGGC
Source organism: Vitis rotundifolia (assembly GCA_030254885.1). NCBI lineage: Eukaryota > Viridiplantae > Streptophyta > Magnoliopsida > Vitales > Vitaceae > Vitis > Vitis rotundifolia. The sequence goes on from CM058166.1 coordinate 17,083,524, forward strand.
CAGAGGGGCGGCGCAGCTCTAGAGTGCGGATGGCCTGGGCGCCGAAGCCGACGTCATCGACGACGTCGCGGAGGAAGAGGCGAGCGGAGCCGACGATCGGCTTGGTGTCGTCTTCGTCATCGGCTTGGAAATGGACGACGTCGAGGTAGAGTGTGGAGTCTTCGATCGGGGAGGGCACTGGAACGAGTAGAGTCTCGTTCCAGCAAGGAAAGGTGTCGCCGTCGTTGTCGACTTTTGTGGAGAGCTTGGCGGCAGGATCCACCCAAACCACGACGTATGGCTTCAGAGAGCCGTGACGCCAGTTGACGTTCTTCAGATCTTTGGCGGAGGAGATAATCAGCTCTAGCTCGTAGCGACCAGCCATGGAAGGGGCAATAAGGGAAAAATAATGGAGAAAATAGTCGGACTGTCGAATGGTTGCTCGTCGTGGGTCAAGTATTTATAGGCTAATACTTGCTTGTCCTTCTAAAATCTTGCCCCTTTTACCGTTATACCCTCCTGCCCAAAAAAGAATATATATATATATATATATATATATATATATATATATATATATATATATATATATGTGTGTGTGTGTGACTGAGAAGCTCAACTGGGGAAGGGCATAATAGGGAAAAGGCTAACTAGGGGAAGGGTTTGGGCCCCACGGATTGCTTTCTCACTAAGCATCGAGATGTCCTGATGCTCTGACTTTATGCGCACTCGATGTTCTATTGGTGTAACCGGATAATGCCGGTGTCAGATCTCAATTGAGAGGAGATCGTGTTGTCCACGTGAGGAATATTCTCGCACGACTGAGAAAGGTCTCGTAACGAGATTGGTCCTACGCGGAATGGACACGGCGTCACTTGGGCCGGACCTTGTCAATTTTGCATCTTTTAGGCCCAAAATTTGGGCCACCAAGGCAGCCCATGGGCTTTTTTCAAGCCCACTATTGGCTTCTTTCATCTACTTCACCAGGAAAAGTTCTTAAGTTCTCTTCCAATGTGGAACTGTTGAACATCCATGATTATTTGTCATGATTATAAAGCAATAAAAATTTTAATTTATTTACTTATGATATTTTATTCAATTTATATGATTATAATGTTATTAAGTCACTTCTTTTGTTATATGTTTCTTAAAATCATTTGAAAATTCGATTTCTAAAGTCTTAAAAATAAAATCACTAGTCTATGGTCTATGACTACTAAGTTTTTGCATTTTGTATAAAAATTATTATCAATTTTCTATTTTAAAAACAAAAATATACCATTAATCAGATGATGTCATGTATGTGCCTTCAAATTTTAATAATTTATATCTGAATTTTATTTGTTTTATATTCTTAAACTTGGAAGACCCAAAAGATTCTTCCAATATATTATTTGTGGGTCCAATAGAAGAATTTTATTTTTTATTTATTCATTTTTAAAAAACCGTATTCCATTCTTACTTGCTATAGAATATATGGGAAATTAGTTATTGCCTTAACATGTTGTATCTCCCCTAAAAATTTAGTTATTGGTTGGTTATATTTCTTATTTTTTATACGTAGAAATAAATTTTATATAAAATAGGTATGAATTTACCTTATATTCTTAAAAAATATGTTACCATTAAACTTCGAAAACTAAGAAAGATCAAAGGAAAACTAATTTCTCATGTTAAAATAAAAACAAAATAACTATGTTAATTTGAAGACAGTTCATGATCTTTGACAACGACATCATTTTCTTGATTGATACTTTTGGTTTTAATGGAAATTTCTTTATTTTTATAGAAATTTTGATCAATAACAACTAAAGAGAGAATAAGAACAATATGTAATATTCAAACATATTCCTCCTACATCATCATAATTGACTTTTTATAGATTGACTAGAGTTTTTTTGTGACTAGCTTTAAATCCGACGAAACCTAAATTTGTCTATACATCCAAATTATTTATCCATCTTATAAATTTAAGTTTAGACTTAATTAGTATAGATTAAATCAAGTTAACTAGTGATTAAGTGGTGTCTAGATATTGGTAGTACCTTAACAAACATCTATTATATTTCACTTAATCCAAACTACACCAAGGATATCATTAATTATCTCAAAATAAACATCAAAACCCTAATGTTCCAATCTAGTCTTACTATACTCATTGCTTCTTCTTATCCCAATCCTCCACCATCATGCTACATCACCAGAAGAAAGGTTCATAGCCTTTAATGGCTAAGTTTTCACACAATTTTCATAAAATAGTAAGAAATCGACAATATCATTGAAAAGAAAGCAAAAAGCCTCCAATATAAGAATGTGAAAATCCAAATGTAAAACTGCCTTCTCCTTGTAACTTAACGATGAAAAGTATATATAATTTAATCCTAAAAAAAACATGTGACATTAAGGATGAAAATATTGGTTCTTATGGATATACAGCTTGATTTTATGGAGATATAGGAAAATATCGATGGATATTTCGACACAAAATATCAATATGAAAAAAATCAATGAAAAGGATGAAAAAACTTTAAAAATGATATAATAAACAATAATAAATATTTTAAAGTTGTTTTATCAAAGAAAATGTTATTGTATGATATAATTTATCATATTTGATAATAATATCATATATGTTGATAATAAATATGAATTTTATAAGTATACATTTATTATTAAATTACATCAAATATTATTCAACAATAATATTATGATATTTGATTATAATATGCCTAATTTTTTAATATTTAATTAATAGGCTTATCAAGAAAATTATTACGATAATTTTTATATTTTTGATAATCAATCAAATGAAATTTTTTCATTTAATTATAATTAATTTGTTCTTTAAAATATTCCTTTAATATTTTGTTTATATGATAACTTTATATATATATATATATTTGGTGCCATATGTTTAAAAAAGGTTGAGCTTGGCCCAATGGCAGGCTAATGCATCTTTATGCGTCATATTCATACCTTTACTTAATCTCATATGTCATAATTGTGTCAAATTCTTACATTTTCTACCTCTTCTTTTTTTTCTTTTTTTGGTCTTTTTATTAGAAAATAGTGCATTAGTTCTCAAGATGGGTATTAACACAAATCTAAGCTATAAATAATGATTTGTTCCCCATCACGTACGCAATCATTAGAATGTTTATAAATATACATTTGGATACAAATCAATTATCAATGCAGAAGAGTCGAGATTAAACCTAGTGGCCCTTGATTAAGTCAAATAAGATGACATAATTGTCATATTTGAATCCTTGAGAGGTGGAATAAAAAGATTATACATTATTTAATTTAATAATAATAATATTAATAATAATTACAATAATAACTATCAAAAAAATATTTGAAGAATAAAAAACCAATATTAATAATTATTAAAAAAATAAATATTGGTCATGTCATAAGTGATTTTAGCATATTTATCTTATAAGTTCAATACATATGTGTCATACTAAAGTTTTATAACAAACATAATAGAGTTAGAGGTACCGATCATGCCACATCATTTCTATATTAATACATTATTACCAATGAATTAACTAACCTCATATTTAGGTGTGTTTTTATTGTCAATGATTCTTACAATAAAGCCGACAAGTCTCATATATAAAAATACAAGGCGTCTTCTATGGTTGGGTTGTAGAGGGTATGGGAGAAAAGGGCAAACAAATGAGAAAATTTGAATATCTTATAGTTATAGTTTCCCAATGAAATTTGGTGACCTAACCCTTCCTCCGTCAAGTCCAGCGACCTCTTCTCTTCCTCCGCCACAAAGTCCTGCCTGATTTGGCACATGGGCATCGATAATCGGTTGTGCGCTGGAAATCAGCACCATGGATCAGCAAAGCTTGGCAGACTGTAAACTCAAAAATCCTTAAATAAAACAGGTCAAAATCAAGAAGGATTAGCCCACCGTAACATTATAATGTTGCATGGCAAAAGTTTCCCGAGAAACCCAAGAAACTTTGAAAGTTTTAGAATAAGGGGTTGAAGAATCTTATAATTCACCGTATTTTCTTTTTCTTTTTTGGTATTTTTAATTATATAAAGAAAGGAATAATAAGTATTAGAAAAACAAATATTATTTATTAAATTAAGAAAATCAAATATTATTAATATTTGATTGTTATTAAGAAAACAAATATTATTTTTTTATTTATGGTTTATGAAAATATTGATTTTATGCGGTACATATTTCTTGTTACCAAGGATTGAAAGCAGAAGTAGTATCAACAACAAAGACAAGGCTCCTATTTCGATACATCATCTAAGTGTAATCTCTTACTAAATAATTTGTGAGGGTCATTTAATGCAACTTTTGTTGAAGCAAGATAGAAATCAATATTGAATATGCCATAAGACATAAGGGTATATTTGATAAGAACAACAAATGCAAGGAGGACTTACATGAACAAGTGGGAGATGTTGTTGTGCCCAAATATTTATAAGATTTTGGAGAATGATAAGATTAAGACAAATAGTTGTATGCCTATTTGGGTTGGTGGTTTAAAGTTTGAAATCAATTGTATATGTGGTGATAGATATGTTATTGATGTTGTCAATCAAACATGCAAATGCATAAGACGAGACTTAACTGGTATCCCTTGTTCGCATGCAATCTCAATTATATTTGTAGAAGATAAATAATAAGTTTTAAGTTATTTTTAAAAATTAGTAGACTCGTTAATGAATCAAAAATATTAACTCTTACTTAATATAAAGTTTATTTGTCGGATAAAAAAATTGTAAAAATATGATATATGTAAAAAAATAAATTAGCTAAGTCATTTAAAATAAATTTTGGTTTATGAATTTTTAGTGTTTTTTAGTTTTATGACGTTTTAATTTTAATTAAATCAGTTTTTGAGTTTAAATTATTTTTTAAAAATAATAAATATATTTGTTTAATAAACAATATTAAAGAAGCTAAAAGAAATTCAGAAAAGCAAATCATATTTGAAAATTTTCAATACTTGTACAGTGAGGAGAAAAAGTGAGAGAAAAGTATATCCTGTTCAATATTATGAAAAATAAAACATCAGTGCAACACCTAAACCTCCATTAGAAACTCCTTATCCTTCTCCAACCTCTCCATTGTACCAGCCTCCAACGTTATCTCAACGTCAATGCTTCCTCCCCCGGTCTTCCCCTGATACAGATACACCATTCCGTCAAATCTGTTGTTCGATCCACTTCTCACCCTCTCCGGCTTCCCAAACCCAAAGTCCACGTCGTACACCTTGAACCTCGGCGAGCTTCCCACCACAACGGAGTTCACTCCGGCGTCTTTGAACTGGTATATTATTGGGTTGCTCTCCCAATTATCGTTGCGTTTGTTGATGACTTTAGCGTCGTGCGTTACTATCGCTTTTTGAATCATCGCCGCGGCGAACTCTGGCGGGTTTGCGTAGAGGAGTCCGGCGGCGGTGACGGTGAAGATGGCTTGAATCAGGTTGCCGAAGTAGGACTCCGGCATGGGAGGGTCGACCCTCTTGCGGCAGTTGGCGAAGACGGTGTAGACAGTGACGTCCTCGGGTTTGAGTTGGCGAGCGCGTGTCACCGCGAGCCACACGTGCGTGGAGAGCGATTGGAAAGTGGAGAAGGGTTTGGAGCCGTCGGATGGGGTTTTGTTGAGCGTTGACTTGATCTGGTTGATTTGAGATTCCGAGAATCGGAAGATGCGCTCGCGGAGAAGCGGCGGCGGCGGCTCCGACGTGCCGTTTGGATTGGAGGCTGTGGGGTTGAGGGGGAGGTCGAACTTCACGCGCGTTTTGCGCACTTTGGTGCGGTCGAGGAACGGTGGGACGGAGGCGGAGTCGGCCCCACGGCAGATTTCGGCCCACGAGCTCATGAAGTGCCACGTGGAGGTACCGTCGAGGACGGCGTGGTTGAACGCGCATCCCATTGCGAGTCCATCTCTTAGCTTGGTGAACTGCGGATCATGACAGAAAAATAATTAGTTGGCTCACGGTAAAAATAATTTTTTAGAAAAATGAGCATAAATAATTCATATTTCATAAAAAATTAGGCACGGTATCCTTGTATTAATTGAAGTAGTTGAATAAACTAGGACAACAAACTTTGTCTAGTCCATCTTTTCAACTATTGGGAAATCATTCCTTTTTGTACCAAAGGCATATGAAGAAAATAAATAAATTGTTACCTGTAGTACGAGGAGGGGTTTATGAAGACCCTCAAAATTCAAGACTTGGGTGTGTGGCAGCATGTCTTTCATCATGCTTGTGCTCTCCACATCCGTTAGATGAGAGACACTGATATGATCAGCACTTGCTTCCAACACTTCTACACCCTCCATTTCATCATCATACACAACCTTAAAGACCCCATCTTCATCCTTCTCTAGCTTCCCAGCCAACTGATAAAACTCTTCCAAAACTACCCCTAACCCAGCCTTCAATTTACCCACCATGTCCTCAAAGTCACAACCCTTGTAGAATAACAGCTTCTGGTTATAGTAAAAGGCCAAATATGGGAGATCAAATGTGACCAATTGACACTCTCTTCTCCCTAGCTTCTTAGTGGGCATGATGTGGGACTTTCCATGGACAGACACCTTCACAACCTCAGCTTCCTCCTTCTTCACAACTTGATCTACGCATGGAGTGGCGTAGGTGGACTCAGGCGCAGGGTAGCTCGCATCTCTCACGGAGACCTTAACTTCCACCTTGCCCTGAGGGCGGCCGGAGGGGTGGCGGAGCTCTAGAGTGCGGACAGCCTGGGCTCCGAAGCCAACGTCGTCGACCACGTGGCGGAGGAAGAGGCGAGCGGAGCCGACGACCGGCTTGGTGTCGTCTTCGTCATCGGCTTTGAAATGGACGACGTCGAGGTAGAGTGTGGAGTCTTCGATCCGGGAGGGCACTGGAATGAGTAGAGTCTCGTTCCAGCAAGGAAAGGTGTCGCCTTCGTTGTCGACTTTGGTGGAGAGCTTGGCCGCAGGATCCACCCAAACCACGACGTATGGCTTCAGAGAGCCGTGACGCCAGTTCACATTCTTCAGGTCTTTGGCGGAGGAGATAATCAGTTCTAGCTCGTAGCGACTAGCCATGGAAGGGGCAATAAGGGAAAAATAGAGGAGAGAATGGTCGGGATGTCGAATGGTTGCTTGTCGGGGGTCATGTATTTATAGCCTTTAATATTTGCTTGTTCTTCAAAAAACTTGCCCCTTTTACCGTTATACCCTCCTAGATTGAAAAAATATACAAATTGGAAACAACTTCTCAAGTAAGTCAAAAGACGAAAATTTTCTAATTTTAACATTAGACTCTGTCTGAACGTTTAGCGAGACGGTATTTTGGTAAAAAGATATGGCAGAGGAGGGAAGGGCGTAATAGGGAAAAGACTGTCTTTATGATTTGACTGACACCTGGCGGGCACGCAATCGAGAGTTTTGGGAGCAAAATAGCCTTTTATATAAAGAAATATAAGTTTCAGAACTTATGTTAAAATTATCCCGTTATTACCAAATGACCAATATCATAATTTTTTTATATTTTAAATTTAAGTTAAAATCTTAATTATCAATTAAAATTTTATTTTTAATTAAAATCTTAATTATTAATTGAGACTTTATTTTTTAATTGAAACTATTATTTTTTTTTATTACTTTAAAATTTAATTAAAAATATTAAATTACAAATTATTATTAAAATTAAAAATATATACTTTAATAATAAAAATTTATATATTTAAATTTAAAAATCTAATATTAATTCAATAAAGATAAATTGATAAATATAATAATAAATTGATATTTTATTTATCAATATATTAATAATTTTAAAATAATAAAGTTATATAACATATAAATAAAAATAAGATATAAAATGATATAATTTATTAATTTAAGTTATATCACTTATAATACCTGTTATGATTAAGAAGGGGTGTTTTTTTTTTCTATTATATAAATGTTTAATGGGTATTTTTTATGATTTTGATGAAATTACTAAAAGTTACATTTTATAGTAGACTTTTTCTAATTAATTTGATTAACTAATTTCAAAATGTATTTTTAAGACATATATATTGTGTGTGTGTACAAATAATAGTTTTTTTTTTTTTTTTTTTACATTAAACTATAAATTTATGCTTAAAAAAAAAACTATATATGAAAACTGGAGAATATATTATTATTTCAATAAAAATAAATTTATCAAAATATAAATAATTTTATATCTTAAAAATATAATAAATTAAATATTTTAAATTAATACATTATATACTTTTATATCTTATTTATATGTCATATAATTTTATTATTTTAAAATTATTAATTTATGGATAAATAAAATATTCATTTATTATTATATTTATCAATTTATCTTTATTGAATTAATATTAGATATTTAAATTTAAATACATATAAATTTTTATTATTAAAGTATATATTTTTAATTTTAATAATAATTTATAATTTGATATTTTTAATTAAATTTTAAAGTTGAAAAAAATTGAAGTCTTAGTTCAATTAAAAAATAAAGTTTCAATTAATAATTATTAATTATGGCTTTAACTTAAATTTTGAAAATATATATATTATTTATTTATTTATTTATTTATTTATTTATGAAATGGCACTTAGACGGCAGTTTGAACATAAATTTTTGGAAAGTGGTTAAATGGTAATTTTTTCTTTCTATGGATGGGCTTATTTTGGTCCAAAACGCCTCAATCAATTTTGGGTCTTTGACCCAAACAAAAAGTCAACTTTAACCCCGTGTTGAAACGGTCGTTCAAACTAACCTTCTTCTTTTTAAAAAAATAAAAAAATAAAAAAAATAAAACGTCCTTCTCTTCCACCCGCACACCCATGACCATCGACCAATCGCCGGCGACGTTGCCCCCTTCTTCGGCCGGCGGCACCCCTTTCTCCCTTCCCTTCTTTCCTTCTTTCCCTATTTCTCTTCTCTCTTTCTCCATCCTACCCACCATATCCATTTTTCCTTTTCTCCAACTCCTGCTGCTACTCATTGCCGCCCAGCGACGTCATGCCGTCGGTGCCGCCATGGCTCGACCTTGCTGACGATGCCCACGGTTGCCCTCACCATGACCCACATATCCATCTTCAATTAAAAATAATAATAATAAAAGATTGAAAAGACGGCTAAACTCCACATTTGTTCTTGGTTAAAGGTTATTTTTAACCCAAACTCACTTCTATTGGTGCAATCGGATAACGCCGGTGTCAGATGTCGACTGAGAGGAAAGCGGCGTAGTCCACGCGAAGAATATTCTACTATGACTAAGCAAAGTCAACCAACGAGATTGGGCCGGATCTTGTCTATTTTGTATCTTTTAAGCCCAAAAATTGGGCCACCAAGGCAGCCCATGGGCTTTTTGCAAGCCCACTATTGGCTTCTTTCATCTACTACACATGGAAAAGTTCTTAATTTCTATTCCTAGGTGGAACTCTTGAACATTCCATGTTTATTTGTTATGATTATAAAGCAATAAAAATTTTAATTTATTTACTTATGATGTTTTTATTCAATTTATACGATTATAATATTATCGAGACACTTCTTTTGTTATATGTTTCCTAAAGAAACCCGAGAAACTTTGAAAGTTCTAGAATAATGGGATTTAGAGTTGACTTTTTCTCCTTTTTTTTTTCTCATCTCCACCCATGCTTATCTGATCTTTGTTGAAGAATTTTATAGTTTGGCATATTTTCATTTTATAATTTTTTTTGGTATTTTTAATTATACAAAAAAATAAATAATAAATATCATAAAATTAAGGAAACAAATATTTCTTCATATATTAAGAAAATAAATATTATTAATATTTGATTGTTATTAAGAAAACAAATATTATTTCATGATTTAAGAGAATCAAATATCATTAATATTTGATTGCTCTTGATTTTTGAAAATATTAATTTTAGGCATCTCCTATCTTGTCATTCTCAATTCTACCATTTTTTGTCTTGCCATTCTCTTTTATTTTTTCCGTTGATAAGTCTCATTTCGTGAGGTTGAATACCTTTATAATGTAACGATTATTCGAGAAATATTTTTTTAGAATAATTTTCTATTGTTCGGAACAAAAAAACACAGAAAAAATATTTGACAATAAAAAGTTGTTTTTATTTTTTATTATTAAAAACATAAAATATAGTATTTTTAGATAACATATTTTAGTTGTTTTTTTTGTTATTTTCACTTATATTTTGAAATTTGTTTTAATAAATAATGATTAAAAATAAAATAATAGATATAAAAATTATTTTTAAAACATATTTAAAAATAATAAAAACATGTTTTAAATTTTCAAACTGAATTTTGTCCTACAATTTTCAAAATACTATTTTTTTTGAACTATTTTCGAAATCCGTTGCCTTACACGCCCTTAATTTTCCTTCATGGATATGGTTGCCGATAAATGGTTAAAATTAAGAATCAATCATACATACATGTAGTACATATTTCTCGATCTCTACCAAGAAGCATAAGTTGTAGCAAAGACGAGGCTCCTACCATCATCTACACTAAGTGCTTAACCCACGACGATCTCCTCAGTCCTCACCGACACGCTCAGGGTTCCTGCAAATGTATTTTTACCAAAGAAACGTGAAGGAAAACATGACAGGAGGATGGTATCATTTCTGGACAATATGGGAGTGCTCTGGGAGCTGGAGGTTACATCAGAAGGGCTTTCATTGAACTGAGACAAATTTCTGAAGGCACATGGATCGACATATAAGGATCTGATGTTTTTCTACGATGATGCATGGGCCCAATTCTAAGTACTAAATCATTAACCATCCTAGAATTGGGTGTGAGGTGCAGTCACAATCCAGGTGATCAATTTTCTTCATTGGCTTATCTCTCTTGAACTTGAACTTTTCATTCATATCATTCTATTCCATCAGTCTAACATTGTTCCTATATGTTTCTTAGTTGTGGGAAGTGATAAGTAGTTGAAAATATTTTACATCTCCATAGACAAGTAGATCGTCCATTTGGGCTGTTGGAGGTTTTGATGGGCGGCTTTTGTCGAGCCATGGTGCAGTGACTGTGATATGGTGGGTGGTTGGTGGTGTCAAAATGAGTCATGCTACTGCAGGGGTTCACAGGGGCTTCGGGTTGATGCGTAAGTGTCGTGGAGAAGGGTGGGCGGTGGGAGGAGGAGGTTGTATTGATGATGGCAAGGGAGTGTCGGGGACCTTAAATAAATTCAAATACATTAGAAAAGGAAAATATTAAAATATTTCAATTTTATATATAGAACAATTAACAACTACCTCGCATTATTTTCATAATAGTTGTAAAATTAGTAGCCTAGTTGTTTGTAATTGTTTTACAAAACAATAAATAAAGAATATTGATTTAGAGTGTTTTTTTTTTATTTTTTTTATTTTTTTTATTTTTTATGTTTATAATCTTTTAATATTTAAATAATAACAAATTTCAAGTATTATAAAGATTAAAAACAATTTTTTAAAATACTATTAAATGAACCCTTAAAGCCTGTTTAAAAGTGATTCTATAAAGTATTTTTAAATTTTTTAACACTTAAAATTTTTTATTATTCAAATGTTAAAAATGTTAAAAATATTTTTTTAAATTATTACTAAATGCATTTAAAGTGCGTTTAACCGCGATTCTAGAAAACGTTTTTAATCTTTCTAATACTTTAAATATAAAAACTATTAAGTATTAAAAATATTAAAACACCTCGCAAAATCACTATCAAACGCATTCTTAAAGCCCGTTTGATAGTAATAGGCCGATTGATAATGATTATAGGAAGCGTTTTTAATATTTATAATACTTGAAAATTTTTATTATTCAAGTGTTAAAAATGTTAAAAACGCTTTCTATAATCACACCTAAACTCAGTCACCTGTTTGGTAGTGATTATAAGAAATGTTTTTAACTTTTTTAACACTATAAAATTTTTATCTTTTAAATATTAAAAAAATTAAAAACGTTTAATAGAATCACTACCAAATACAGGTGTCTTTGGCAATAATTCTTACAAGCATTTTTAGAATGTGTTTGGAAGTAATTTTAAAAATCGTTTATAACATTTCTAACATTTAAATGATAAAAAATTTCAAATAATAAAAATATTAAAAACGTTTCATAAAATCACTATTAAATAAATTATTAGTCTTTTTAATACTTGAAAAATAAAAATTTTTTAAATGTTTAAAAAAATTCAAAATATTTTCTTAAATCACTACCAAACAAACTCTTATTATCCTATCAAAGCATCACATAAACTCACACCCATATGGACCACATCCATATATTCTCATAAATAAATTTTGCAATGCATAATATAAATATTTTAACAAAGAAAAAATGATTTAAAAACAAAAATAAGTATATAATTGTGATTTTTGTTTATGTAAATAAAATTATTCCTTCGTAATTATTTGTAAAAAATATTAAATCATATGAACAAATCATAGGATTTGTTTCTCCAACATTAATTTTATATAAAATTAATTATTTTTTAGTTATGCCTATATTTTCTAAATCTCAAAATTAAGTAACCCAATTAAAAGAAGACACGTATTGAGAACACATGGGCCGTGTTAAAAAATTTGCAGCAGTGTTGTAACTCTAGCGGCGCACTTAAAAGGAAAAGGGTTATACGTATAATACCATAAACCCTAAGAATCCTTCTATAAAAGCTTCTAAGCCCCTTAAGCTCAACACGCCTCCATTTTGATAAAACCTTAAACCCTAACTCCCCACCCTTAGCAGAGATGAGACCTCCAGCAGGAAGAGGTGAAATTTCTTCTTTTTCTTTCCCTTTGCTTGTATTTTCGAGTTTCATTCTGTTCATTGTGGATGCTGTTGTTTTGGTATGCTCATTTGAGTTAGGGTTTGTCATTTAGAGTCCCAACTCTTGAAAGGGTTGCATTAGGGGTTTTTGTTTGTCTGTTGAGTTCGATGCAGTTGGGTTTTTGATTTTTGGCTCTTGGTTTTCATTTGCCTTATTTTGGCTTTCAAATGCGAGAAAATCTGAGGTTTGAGATGCTGATTACTTTTGTTTTCTATGTTTGAAGTTAATGTTTTGAATTTATTTTAATGTATTGATATGCAGGCCGTGGAGGTGGCGGTTTCAGAGGCAGAGGCGATGGAGGTGGCGGTTTCAGAGGCAGAGGCGATGGAGGTGGTGGTTTCAGAGGCAGAGGCGATGGAGGAAGGGGCAGAGGCAGAGGAGGGTTTGGTGGAAGAGGTGGCAGTGACATGAACAGCCGGGGTGGCGGTCGTGGTGGTCGTGGCGGCGGGAGAGGCCGTGGTGGACGCGGAGGCGGCGGAATGAAAGGTGGAAGCAGGGTTGTAGTTGAGCCCCATAGGCATGAGGGGGTGTTCATTGCTAAGGGCAAAGAAGATGCACTTGTTACTAAGAATATGGTCCCCGGAGAAGCCGTCTACAATGAGAAGAGAATCTCTGTTCAGGTATTTATTTTTAGGATTTTGAGTTTTTTTTTTTTTTTTTTTCAGTTTGTGTACTGATGAAGACATGTTTCATTTTTGGCCAAAAAGCTTACAAATTTCTATGTACATTTTTTTGGTCTAAAACCCTTTAAATAGTATGCTTACCCTCATGTTGTTTCAGTAGAAGCCAAAGGAAACATGGGATTCGGTTGTTTAAATCTTGTTTCTTCCCAATAATCAAGTTAACTGAAATAAATTAGAATAAAATTTTATACTTATAGGAAAATTTCATCCTCAGTTCTCTCTATATCCTAATGGGGACTCCAGGATTTTCTTCCCCTGTTTTTTTCTGCTATTAATCATGATGTACTAACATTCAGACGTAGGGATTTGCCAATTAGTCCATCCTTCACCTCCGAAGTAAGTAGTTGAATGTTAACTTCTTTGGTCTATCCCAATAATGGAGGATGTGATTTTGGCATGTTTTTCAACTCTTGTAAATGGGTAACTCATTATGTGTTTTAGGATTTTCTACTCATAAGGTTTAAGCACTCTGTGAAATGTGATGGTTATTGATCTACTTATTATTTTAATTTTTCAGAATGAAGATGGAAGCAAAATTGAATACAGGGTTTGGAACCCCTTCCGTTCAAAGTTGGCTGCTGCCATTCTTGGTGGTGTTGATGAGATCTGGATTGTGAGCTTTCTTCTGGAAGCCTCCTGGTTTTTAAATGCAATTTTTTACTTCTGTTTTTACTTTAGGTTTCAGTACATGTTTTCTGATTTGTCTTTATTTATGTGTAATAAAGAAACCTGGTGCTCGAGTTCTCTACCTTGGTGCTGCCTCAGGGACCACTGTTTCCCATGTCTCGGATGTTGTTGGCCCTGTAAGTACTCATGATGTATTAAGGAATATAGTTCCTGTTGCAATATTTAGAATGGAACTGTTGCTGATAAATAGCCAACCTTTCTGCAGACTGGAGTGGTTTATGCAGTGGAATTTTCTCACAGAAGTGGTAGGGACTTGGTTAACATGGCAAAGAAGCGGACAAATGTTATTCCCATCATTGAAGATGCTAGACATCCAGCAAAGTACAGAATGCTGGTTGGCATGGTTGATGTGATATTTTCTGATGTTGCACAGCCTGATCAGGTTAACTTCTTTTATTTTTCTTTTGTTAATTGGTCCCTGGATAAGGGTTTTTCTTTGTGTGTATGCTTTGTTTCATATTCATCAAAATTTTCTTGTTGGCTTTGGTCTTTTCATTTAAGCTGCTGATACTGCTACTCCTGCCCATTTAGTTGAACATCATGATCATGTTCTTTTCTATCTTTGTGTTTCTTTTCCATTTCATTCTGAAGTTTCTAATCTACTGAGATTAGTTTAGTTGCACGTTTTTATGATCGGATTGTATGTGAAAATGTGAGGTAGCTTTTATATATAGTTTGTGTTAGCTCTATTTCATATTTCAGGCTGTGTTTTGATTCTTTTTTCATTATTGAATGCTGTTTTTGTTGTTCTGCTCAGATCTTGACAGCAATTCCTCAGAGTCTATAAAGTTTTGACATATCTAATCATAATGTTTTTTTTTTATATGTTTTCCTTCTGCAACATTAAATGTTTTTTATATGTTTTTCACATTCATATTTTCTTGATAATCATGCAAATGACGAGTTACTCGGATTCCCCTTCAAGACATTATGGGTGATGCAAACTCGAGTTTCTGATGCATGTCAAGTTCTTTTTCCTTTTACTTAACTTTGAAATTTAATTTGACATTTTTTTTGGCTCTTTTTTTCCCCTGAATTTCTTGTCTCCTCTTTTTGCTAGTTTCGTGGATTGAATCACTTTTATTTCCTTCCATGTCAAACATCTTGGTAGGGTTTTATGTTTTATTATTTAATATAATTTGCAACCCTTTCTGAACATATTTTTTTACTTCCCTTTCACTTTCTTAGAAGGTTGGGGCTCAATTTATTCAGTAACATTCTAGTTGCTCTTTTTTTTTTTTTCCCTATTCTTTTCTCTTTCTTTTTTTTTTTTGTTTAGCAGTGTGTTTGTTGTTTCTAGATTCTTGATGATGCTTCCTCCATACTTGGAGTTAACTATTGAAGCTACAAGAGATCCGATATTTTGTTGTATTTTATTTCCTTTCTTGCATCTGTATTCTTAAAACTTGATTTCTGTTCTATGCATCAGCATGTGACGAATTACTCGGATTCCCCTTCAAGACATTATGAATGATGCAATTTCGAGTTTCTGATGCAAATGTCTAAGTCATTTTAAGTATTTTGCTGGTTGCTTATTGTTTGTTGTAATTCACTCACTTTGTCTCGTGTTTCATGTTTCAGAGGAAATTTTTATTGACTCTGAATGTGAGACTGGAGAATACAAGTCTTGTGTTTCTTGGTAGGAGGTTGATTTTTTCTTAAAAGAAGCCAGGAAAAGGACAGTTTCAATTTGTTTTATTCCCATTTGAAAAGGGTGGAATTGAAAAATTATGAAGAACGCAAGCGACCCATCAGTTGCTTATGGTTGTTTTGATTACAGTAGAATCTTAATCCCTTGTCCAAGTTTAGATTATACCGTAAAACTTAAGTAGTTTACATTATACCTGAAAAGCTAAGTAATGAGCGAAAGAGTTTACTTATTTTGTTGATATTGAATGATTTTCACACAATTCAATCAACTTCAAGAAATAGTTTTCTGTTTGAATGTTGTGTACTGTGCTTCCATTTTAATTCTATCTTGTTGAAGACATGCATGATTTATTACTTCATATTACAGTGGCCTTTAATGCATGTTTAGTAAGATCAAGTTCAACACCTAAACTGTCTACTGTCAGATAAATATGTTATATTTTGTTTTCTGGATGCTTGATTGTCTTTCTAATATCTCATCTAATCAGAGGAGCTAGAAATGTAAATGAAGTTTACCACTTGGGTAATAATAAAAACTTGGACTAGTATGTACTTCATAGAATCCAGTGTTTCCATTTTTACATAACATGATTCTAAAAGGATGATTTTCAGGTATCAACTACCCTTTCGCCCCCCTGAAAGTTGTGTCTGCATGGGTATAGGTAGATCTGTCTGTTAGTGTGTGTTTTAATCGTATTGATTGTTCTTGAGACTGCATGAGGTGAAAACATCTTCATTTTTCATTATATTTTGATTTCCTGAAACTTATCCCTTGTTTATCATAACCTCAATTGCTAAACAAGCAATACAACCCCTTGGGCATGTCTGGCTGCTTGATGGAGCAAATTCAGCAGTGATGGTTGGATCAGCATCTCCTCTCTCCAGGGACAGTGATCATATGCATCCTTCGTGGGGTTTAAAAGTATTCTGAGATTCTTCATTGTTTATTCTCTTTGCAGGCCAGGATTTTGGCACTAAATGCATCGTACTTCTTGAAAGCTGGAGGTCATTTTGTTATATCAATCAAGGTTTGTTTTCGAATGGCTTTTTCTCCAATTGAAAGAACTAGAAATTTAAATGAACTCTGGCCCAATCCGTATGTTGCACCAAAGAAATTTCTGTATTTCCAAGAGTAGTGAACAATGAATGGAACTTCTCTACATTTGATAAAATTCATTTAAACTTTTCAGGCAAACTGTATAGATTCGACAGTCCCAGCAGAAGCGGTATTTGCCCAGGAAGTGAAGAAGCTGCAAGCGGATATGTTCAAGCCTTCTGAGCAGGTCACCCTTGAACCCTTTGAGCGAGACCATGCTTGTGTGGTTGGTGGGTACAGAATGCCAAAGAAACAAAAGCCAGCAGCTTAGAAAATGTGGGGAAATCAACCCATTGCTGAGGAAAAATTAATGTTGGAGGGAGGGTTACCTCTTTCCATTTGATTAGGTAGTGAGATTGTGCTATTTGCTTTGTCAAACTTAATTTATTTTAGCTGAGTTTTGGACCTTCATGGAACAATCGGAATACCTGAACCTTGTGTATTTGGTATGATGTTGAACATTTATGGAAATGTTCACATGGAAACTTGAGTGCTCTTATGAGTCATGATTAGTTTTACTATAACAAAAAAATATAAAAGAAAATCAGATATGATTAAGTAGAAATTTGTATATTTTTAAATTATTAAAAGAAAGTGAAATGAGTTTGATAGCATGTAAATTTATTTATTGGTTTAATTTTTTAATGTTTTTTACTAATATTTTATTTTCTTTACTTTTTTTTCTTTTGTTGGAAATTTTTTTAAAATTTTAATTCATCCAAACATACCCTTAACACTTATTTTAATTCATCTCAAGTTTGATAAACTTAATAGTGATTTAATAATTTAATTAAAATATTAAAAAAATTAAATATATTTGATAAAATAATTAAATGGTAAGATATAAATTTAAAAATAATTGTAAATTTATATTTATATTTTATTTTTTTATTCTTATTTATTTTAACCATCTCTATGCTCTTTTATTATTTTATAATATTTATTGTTACTCGTTCTCTTTTATCTTATAATGGATAAATATTTTAATTTGATAATTTATAATAAATTTTAAATTAATTTTATCTAATAATCTTAATATTTAAAATAAAAATTAAGTAATAAATTTTAAATTAATAATTTGAATATAATTTAACTTAAAGTTAATTTAATTTATTAAGTAATAAATATTAAGTTTTACTAAATATTCTCTAGGTATCATTCTTAATTTCCTAAAAAATATGAGAAAAATAAAATGGAAGAAAAGAAAAAATAATATTTATGTATATTATTTTAAATTTATTTTTAGTTATTTAAACTCTTATATATAAAATTTTAATAATTTGAAAATGTAAAGGTTTAATGCTAAGATACTAGCTTTCATCCCTAATCACCTTTTAAAATTTGTGAAATTTGAGGGTCATGCTTATATTCAAACATTTAAAACTATGGTTAAAAGTTAACTATAAGTCATACGGTTAGATTAAATTATTGGATGGTTGGTGGTAAATATAAGTCATAAGGTTTGAAATTTGGTAAAAAGTTAACTATAAGTCATAAGATTAAATTAAATTATTGGATGGTAGGTGGTAAATAAAAGTCATAAGGTTTGAAATTTTGGGGAAAAATGTCAGAAGTGGGATTTGAACCCACGCCCTCTCTCGAGGACCAGAACTTGAGTCTGGCGCCTTAGACCACTCGGCCATCCTGACATTCGCGTTCAAAGACTGAAAATACTGTACTTAATAGTATTTTTTAGTGCTCTGGCCTCATTCAATTGGAAAATAGGGGATAGGGGATCACTGTCTACAAAACAGTTCCACGTATGAAAACCACATGGCATTCATATGATGTTTGGTTCTTACAATTTTTTTTTTTTTTTTAATTTAAGAAATTGTAACTATCTCCTCTTAATCATTTAGATATCATTCGCCTAAAAAAATCCTCATAACTTTAAAATTCATCTATACAGTTATAAGAGATTATTACAAAATAAGTTGAATCTCTCTACTGGATTTTACAACTCGCAAATTAAAGAAGGCCGCTTCCAATTGTATATGATAAAAGTTTTAGTCCCAAAAATTTGATCCACATACTGATTGGTGAGTCCATAAATGAACATAAGCTAAAGACAAAGAGAAAAGGTTTGGGCTCAAAATAATGTCCCTAATGTTAATATACGTTTTATGCAGCTTGTTTTTATATGCATTATCAAATGATATTACCTAATAATTTAATATGATACTAACGTCTTGCTTTTCCAAAAAATTTAAAGTTACATGAGTGAGATCCATATTTCTTGAGAAAAAAGTTTTTAAGACTTATGAGATTTAGAGTATATTTGGTAGTAATTCTTGAAAGCGTCTCTAATCTTTTTAATACTTAAATACTTAAAAGATAAATTTTTTTAAGTATTACTAAAATTAAAAATGTTTCATAAAATTCTACAAAATGTACTCTTAAAATGTATTTGAGAATGATTTTAGAAAATGTTTTTAGTATTTTTTTAATACTTAGAATAATAAAAATTTTCAAATATTAGAAATATTAAAAGAATTCATAAAATTACTATCAAACGGGTTTAAAAGTGCATTTAATAATAATTTTAAAATGTGCTTTTCTAAAAGTGATTTTTAAATTTTATTAAATATCTAATTATTCCTTAAAAAAAAAAATTATATTAGAAGTGTTTTTCAAAATTAATTATTATCGAGCTAATTTTTATACAATATGATTTTTCTAGAATGCTTATGAACCTATAATACTAGAGAAAATGTGGGAAGCATATTTCATAAATCATAAAAAGGATAATTACAAAAATACCCTAAAGATTATCATTGTCAAAAGAAACCTCTACTTTTCTATTACAAGTAAAGTTGATTCTTTGAAAAATATAGACTTATAAATCCAATGTTGAAAAATCGAATCGACAAATTGACATTAAAATACACGCATTTTGGGACAGCCCTACACACCGCAGAGAAAGAAGACAAAGGACGCCTCTCATGCTTCTAGCTAGTATCAGTACCCTTCACTCCATTCTCTCACCACATTTTGGGGAGACTGGTAGCTGGGAAGGCTTTCTTATCTCATTCATTGTTTTGTTGGCAAGGGATTGTTTGGTTGAAAAAGTTCCGTTCTTCTAGAAGGCTCTTCATCCTTCGTAGTTTGTTAAAGACGACACATCTTTTCTCAGTGAACATGTTTATTAATAGAAAAGATTCCTTAGCCGTCTTCTCACGAGTACGAACACCCGTATTCTGGTGAATACAGGTTTCATATTTTAAAAAATATAAAATAATTAGTGGGATAATAATTTTGAAAGGTATTTTTAAATTTTTTTTATATTTGAAAGATAAAAATTTTTAAATGTTAAAAAAAGTATAAATACTTTTTATAATCATTATGAAACTGTTTTCTAAGAACATGTTTCATAGTGATTTTAGAAAACGATTTTAGTATTTTTAACACTTAAATAATAAAAAATTTTAAATATTAAAAATATTAAAAATATTTTCAAAAATCATTACCAAAGGGCGTAAGCCATATTAAGGAGTATGAAAGTTTTATCTATTTCATTTGTCTCCCTCTCTTGTCTGAAGCTTTTGTATAGCTTCAAGCGGGAAAAAGTTGAATCACTTTGGAATGCCTTGCCTCAAGTGATGAAATTCGTCCCCTACAAAACTTCATATTCTTTAACACGGGTGGTTCGTGTCGTCTCAAATTCAATTCTATTCTAGCGGTGACAGGGTTTAGGATTGATTTTTTTTTTTTTTTAAATTCATTCTAATAAAAAATATATTTCATTATTGTTACAAATTGATGCCCATGCTCTCAGATCATAAGGATGTTTAAAACCTTGAAATGGAAATTAAGCCTCAAGTTGTAGACCTTGACAATGATCTTACGAGACCTCAAAATCACATAAGCAGACACTGGTTTTTTTCTTTCATCCATACAAGGAAACCAAAAGAGAGGTAACATCACACATCATCGGCTTCAATCCGTTGTCCTCCCCACTTTTGCATCCTCTCTGTTGTTTGCTCTACCTGCAATCAATTCAGTTTCAATATCCATCAGCAAGTCTCTTACTTCATCTAGATTTGAGCCTTTTTTTTCAATCTTTCATCTTTCTGTTTACAGAACTGAATTGTGAATCATGGGATGCAAATTGCAAAAGCCATAATGCAGACTCAAAGGTCAAGCTGCTCACCTCCCTGTTCCAGTTGGTTCTGTATACTATGAACAATAGTATCAATGTCTGCAAAGCAGTTCCACATATCATGCCCCCCCAAAGTCCCTGCACTCACAAAACCCATAACGATGATTTAATTCCGAAACCTGATTTGTTAACAATTCTTCGTAGGAGAAGTTCCATGGAGAGAAAAATTCACCTGCACCCCCAGATTTGCTTTGTAACCTAGAAGGAAGCCTAGAGGGATTCCAAGAATGTAGTAGCAACCCAAGTTGATGTAAGCCACCATGGCTTGCCATCCGCCTCCGACAGCAACGCCTATAACAAAGAAGGAATTATGAAGGTGAGGAGGCGAACAAGACACACCATGAGAGCTATGCTATGACACAAATAGTATATATGGAGAAGCGAAAAGCCAATACCTGAAAAGACTGGCTGCAGACTGTTAAGAAGCATGGTGGCACCAAGAAGATATGCTAGGTGAGAAACAGCCTCTTGCATTTCCTTGTTGCTGGTGAAAATGATGCCAATGTAGTCTCTAGCGAACAGCACCACCACCATGCAGAAAATCCCAATAAGGAGAGACTGAGAGACTGCGATATAGACAGAGTACTTGGCTGCTCGTGGATGTCCATATCCGAGCTCATTGGAGACCCGAATGCTGAAAATTAAGCAATAAAAGGCATCCAAAATATCCCCAAGATGTACAGATGAACAAACAACATCCCTTAAAAGCACAAAAATTATTGAAGAGAGCAGCATATTTGTTTTACCTCACAGCAGCATTCATCCCCATGAACATCACGACCTCCAACCCAGCAAAAGTCAGGCTAAAACATATCATATGAACAAATAAATCAAAAGCTGAAAATGGATTACAAGGACCAAAAGCATATGCTCATTAGTCATTATTTCAGAAAAGGAATGGTGATCTCACCAAATAGAAAGGGACCCAACTGCGATAACTGCATTTTGAAGGTGGCCGGTGAGAAGGATTATGATCATAAAATACCAGACCTCTAGGCAAAGCATCACACCCGAGGCAAGTGAAAGCCGAGCAAAAGCCCAAATCTCCCTGAAAGCCGACCATGTTAATCCTGTCCATCCTTCTTTGCACCAACCGATTGCATAGACGACTTGAGCCACGGCGACCACCCAACTCGAGATGTCATAAGCTATGGCTGCACCAGTCGTGCCCCAACCGAACACAAAAATGAAGACCGCAAGCAAGCCAATGTCCAGGATTAGAGCCACAAAACAGATAGTTGCTTGCACATTCACCTTGCTTTGGGCTTGAAGGAACTTCTGGGTGGGGAAGATGATGGCAAGCGAGAACAATTGAGGAATGGTTTCGATAGTGAATTGTCCAGCAAGATCAGCTATGTCGTCTTCTTGCCCAAGGACCTTTAAGATTGGGGTGGCAAAGATGTATATTGGCAAGACGATGATACAGGTTACTAATAGAATTATCCATGATCTCTGCAAGTATACCCCAAGCATTTGGACTTGTCCAGCACCATAAGCTTGTCCACATAAGGTCTCCAGCGCACTCCCCATACCAAGCTACAAATTTGAAGGTAGATTCAGAATCAAAATCTGTTTGTTTCATCAGAAAATGAAATGAAGGAAAATGACAGCATTGATTCAAAACAATGCAAGATTTTTTCATTCCCAACTTGTTATTCCAAGTTCCCGTTTCTTCTTTAACTGCTCCAGAAGCTTTCCGGAATCTCTCATCAACAAAGCACAAATTTTTCTTATAATGCAAACATGATATTAATGAGTTTCTAGAATCTTTCCCCCTTTTAAGTTTAAAATAAAAAATTGAACTCAGGTATTCCTAAATGGCTCTGTTTGCTTGTTGGGAAAATGAAGGAAAAGAAAAATAAGAACATTTTGAGAATTAATTATTTGAGAGCCTAATCCGCTCACCTCTCCAAAGGAAAACAGAACTCCAATATCAATCTATAAACCCATTAATATCAACCGTCCTGAATTCCAAAATTTTCAGGTCCAGCACTTAATTGTGATCGAAAAATTGGGTTTGATCTTTTCACGATCAAGAAACAGAAACAATATAAGAATAATAAAGATGATGACAAAAACATAAGAATCGAGTCATCATCCAAAATAATTTACTCTTATGCATGTTTCACTTTCTCCACATTCTTAGAAGGTATACAAAGTAAAAAATTTTAAAAATCAAATGCATTTGAAGAAGTAACCCAAGAGCCTGGCTGGCTCAAATGTCAAAGCTAGAAAATCAAAAACCTTTTTTTTTTTTTTTTTTCTTTTCCATCGTTTCTCGGCAACCAAACAAAGGCACAGATACGAAAAGCTACCACAAACTTAATAAATAACGGTGACAACCCAGAAAGGAAACACCCGTGACAGTATGGAAGTGCAGAGAGAGAAAAGGAATCCGACCATGAAGCCAAAAGAGAAGGTTCCAATGACAGAGACGGAAATAGAGACAGCAGAGAGCTCAAGGTTTCCGATATGACCAACAAACACAGTGGTCACCAAGTTGGTTCCGAACTGACACAGTATTTGGAAAGCCAAAGGCCCAGCAACTCTCCACACCTTCACTGTCTCTCTCCACACCATTGCCCTCACTTCCCTCCAGCTCCTCAAAGGCGGGTAGTCCCCGCCTTCGCCGCCGTATCCCCTTTCGGCGCCGCTGTTGAGCAGCGGCGTCTCCATTGGCGCCGAAGAAGACTGCCGCATGATCTTACAGTCTTGCTATGAATATAAGGCCACATGGATGTCACGGGGGCCCCCATTCATGACCACCAAAATTAAAAATAATTCGAGTGTTGACTAAATATGGGCATCATATAAATTTTATAAATTAATAAAAAAAATGAATTAATTAATATTGCTTTATGATTAAGTGGGAAATCATATTTTTAAAATATGGTTTTAAATATACAGTAAAATCGTATTTTTAAAATCTATTAAAATCATAATTTAAAGTATGTTGTTAAATAATCTTTTTTAAATTTAAAATAAAATATGTGAGAAAAATATATTATTTTTTAGCATTGAAAAATGTTGAAATTTTTTAACGGGTTGGGGCAAAGCGAGGGGTCAAGTATGAAAATTTTCTACACCTGCCCTCGCCGCCGCCCTCACCCATTTAATTTAATTTCTTTTTTTGACTAAAACTGGAATAAATATAAACAACAGGATGTGGGTGGAATGGGTAACCCGTTTTCAACCCACCCAATCGTCATCCTCATAAAATCATTTTAATATATATTTTATATATTATATAAATATTTTTAAGTAAATAAACGTATAAATAAGAAGAGCCGTTTGGAATTGTTTTTTAAAAATGTTTCTAACCCCAAAAAATACTTAAAAACTTTTTTAAGGTGAAAATTAGGTGTTTAATAATATTTAGAAAAATACTTTTGATAATTTAGAACCTGTTTGATATTGCTTCTAGTAGAAATGTTTTTATTGAAAATATTTTCTTTTATGGTACTTCTCTAAAAAAACATTTTTATGAAAATATGGAAAAGTGATTCTATCAGTATTTTTGATAATATAGTAAAAAAGACATTTATTACACAAATAAAATATTTTTATAAATCAAATACTTTTATTACAAAAATATATATAAACATTTATATTATTAAGAAAACTAAAATATAATATTTTTATGAAAAAGAAGTGAAGGAGGAAGAAGAGAGGGAGAAGGAAGCCGAAAGTGAAAGAGAAATTGATGATAACGGGAAAGGGTATTTTAGAAATATATAAAAAAATTTGAAGTTTTTTTAAAGAAACACCTCCTAAATGCTTATTTAAAAAAATACTTTTAAGTGTTTTCTTAATTTTAAAAGTATTTTTAAGAATATTATCAAACACCTATTTTATACCTTAAAAATGTTTGTAAGTGTTTTTAAAATTAGAAAACACTTTTAAAAAGTACTGTCAAACGAACTTTTAGGGCCTGTTTGGTTGCTGTTTTTGAAAACTGTTCTGGAAAACAGTTTTTGAGAACAATTTTTAAGAACAGTTTTTGGTGTTTTTAGAAAAAAAATTGCGTTTGGGAACTGAATTTTGGAAAACGGTTTTTGTTCTCAAAAACAGAAAAAACATGTTTGGTTGAGTTAATAAAAAAGTTTTTTAAAACAAGTAAAACAAAAAACATATTTGAAAGATGTTTTTTATTTTTTCTTTTCTAATTAATAAATTTTTTTTTTCAAGTAATTTTATATTATAAATTTATAAATAATTTTTAAATATACAATTTATTTAAATTTAAAAAATTATTTATTTTATTAATTTTAAAATAAAAATATTTTTTATATTTTTTAAAAAATAAATCAAACATGATAAAATTATTTTTATTAATATATTTTTTTATTTAATCTTTAATTTTATTAAAAATTATAGCATATTCTATTAAGTTGAGATAAAATTGTTGTCGTGATTTATTAATTTTTTTTATCTCTACTAAATCTAAAATTCAAAATGCCACCCACTTCTCTCACTCGGGCATCAAGAAGCCCTTTTCTGAAGTTGCCCTCGAGCCGAGAGAATCCCTAAAAAAGCCCTTCTCTCACTCTGCAACTCTCAATCCTCGCAGGTGCTAATCTAATCATGTTATTATTATTATTTTTTTGCAACCCCCGTTTGATTCCCAAGAAAATCCATGCCTCATTCGATTTCCGGGAAAATTCATCCTCGTTTGATTTCTGAGAAAATCCATGCAAAACCCCCAAGGAAAACCAAAAAAATTGCTTTTCTTTTGCTCCCTGTGTTTTCTGGATCCGTTTTAGGGGTCTCTTTGCTGTTGTGCCATTGGATTTGAATTTCACGAACCCTAAATCAAAACTCAGAAACGGGAAAAATCAAGAAGAGGCGACGCGACTGTGCTGGAGAAGAGATGAGAACGAGAAAAAAAAAAAAAACACGGAGAACAGATGTGTTTTTTGTTGTTTATTTTTGTTCTGTAAACAGTAAAAAAACGGGGAAAACAACATTTTGTTGTTCTCTAAACAGTGCCATTTTGAGAACACGGGAAACAACGAAAACAAAAACCACTCTCTCAACCAAATAAGTTTTTGGTGTTTTTTGTTTTCAAGAACAGAAAACAGTTCTTGAAAACACTAAACAAACAGGCCCTTAGTGTTTCTTTAAAAAAACACTTCAAAATTTTTCATATATTCCTAAAATACCCTTACATCCTATCTTCTATTTCTCTTTCACTTTTCACTTCCTTGTTACTCTTCTCTCTTCCTCTTTCACTTCCCTTTCTTAAAAATGATTTTTTAAGTTTTTTTAATAATATAAATGTTTATATATTTTTTGATAATAAAAGTTTTTGATTTATTATAATATTTTCTTTTTGCAATAAATGTTCTTTTTTATAATTTATTATTATTAAAAACAATTTTATACTTATGCGATATTTATCAAAAATACTATTAGAATTACTTATCTAAATTATCATAAAAGTGTTTTTCATAAAAGTATTTAAAAAAAAAAAACACTTTCAATAAAAATACTTCCTCTAGAAGTAGTGTTAAATGACCTCAAACTTTATTAAAATTTTGATAACATCTTTGTTATTTGATTTGGGCCTATGTCGGATCACTAAGAACACTTATTTACCTAATAATTTAGAGCTTATTTCACACTGTTTTTAGTGGAAGTGTTTTTATTGAAAGTGTTTTCTTTTACAACACTTGTATGAAAAACGCTTTTATGAGAATATGGAAAAGTGATTCTAATAATGTCTTTTATGATATGTCGTGTAAGTACAAAAATGCTTTTAATAATAATAAATTACTAAAAAGGACATTTATCACAAAAAAAAAAATTATAATAAACCAAAAACTTTTATTACAAAAAAAAGCATAAACATTTATTATATTGTTAAAAAAAAACTAAAAATAAATATTTTTATGAAAGGGGAGTGAAAAATGAAGAGGAATGTGAGAAGGAACCCAAGAGTGAAAAAGAAACCAAAGATAGTGAGGAAGAGTATTTTAGGAATATATGAAAATTTTCAAAGTATTTTTTTTAAAGAAACACCTCCCAAATGCTTTTCTAAAAAACGCTTCAAGTGTTTTTCTAAATTTTTAAAAGTGTTTTTTAAAATATTGTCAAATACCTTTTTTTTTTTTCTTTAAAAATGTTTTTAAGTATTTTTAAGGTGAAAAACACTTTTAAAAAGTACTATCAAACAGAGTAATATGATACTAACTTTTTGTTTTTTCAAAAAATTTAAAGTTATACAAGTGAGATCCATATTTTTTGTGGGAAAAGTTTTTGGCACTCATGAGAGACAATATTCCCACTTAAAAGTGTTTTTGGTGAAAATGTTTTATGTGAAAGTGTTTATAGGAAAATGAGTTATCATGTAAAGTTCTTGAAAACCTTATAAATGACTTTTCTATTACAAGTAACGTCAACTCTTTGAAAAATATAGAGTTATAAAATCCGCATCGAATCGAGAAATCAACATAAAAATAGTAAATTACACGCACTTTGGGACAGCCCCACCCACCGCAGAGAAAGAAGACGAGGACAACTCTCATCCTTCTAGCTAATAGCAGGACCCTTTACTCAATTCTCTCACCACATTTTAGGGAAGATTGGTAGCTAGGAAGGCCAACAAAAATTCAATATATACGCTGGTAGCTAGGAAGGCTTTCTTATCTCATTCATTGTTTTGCTGAGAAGGGATTAGGATTATTTATTTATTTTTTAATCATTCTCATAAAAAATATATTTCATTATTGTTAGAAATTGATGCCCATGCTATCAGATCATAAGGACGTTTGAAACCTTGGAATAGAAAATAAGCCTAAACTAGTAGTGTAGACCTCAACAATGATCTTACAAGACCTCAAAATCACATAAGCAGACACGGGTTTTTTCTTTCATCCATACAAGGAAACCAAAAAAGAAGTAACATCATACATCATCGTCTTCAATCCGTTGTCCTCCCCACTTCTGCATCCTCTCTGTTGTTTGCTCTACCTGCAATCAATTCAGTTTCAAAATCCATTAGCAAGACTCACTCTTAATCTAGTTTTGATCCCTTTTTTTCAATCTTTCTGTTTACAGAACTGGATTGTGAACCATGGGATGCAAATTGCAAAAGCCATAATGCAGACTCAAAGGTCAAGCTGCTCACCTCCCTGTTCCAGTTGGTTCTATATACTATGAGCAATAGTATCAATGCCTGCAAAGCAGTTCCACATATCATGCCCCCCCAAAGTCCCTGCACTCACAAAACCCATTACAATGATTTAATTCCGAAACCCGATTTGTCAACAATTCTTGGTAGGAGAAGTTCCATGGAGAGAGAGATTCACCTGCACCCCCAGTTTTGCTTTGTAACCTAGAAGGTAGCCTAGAGGGATTCCAAGAATGTAGTAGCAACCCAAGTTGATGTAAGCCACCATGGCTTGCCATCCGCCTCCGATAGCAACGCCTATAACAATGGAGGAATTATGAAGGTGAGGAGGCCAAGAAGACGCCCCATGAGGGCTATGCTATGACACAAGTAGTATATATGGAGAAGCGAAAAGCCGATACCTGAAATGACTGGCTGCAGACTGTTAAGAAGCATGGTGGCACCAAGAAGATATGATAGGTGGGAAACAGCCTCTTGCATTTCCTTGTCGCTAGTGAAAATGATGGCAATGTAGTCTCTAGCTAACAAGATCACCACCATGCAAAAAATCCCAATAAGGAGAGACTGAGAGACTGCGATATAGACAGAGTACTTGGCTGCTCGTGGATGTCCATATCCGAGCTCATTGGAGACCCGAATGCTGAAAATTAAGCAATAAAAGACATCCAAAATACCCTCAAGATGTACAGATGAACAATTTCCCTTACAGCACAACAATTATTGAAGAGAGCAGCATATTTGTTTTACCTCAAAGCAGCATTCATCCCCATGAACAACATGACCTCCAACCCAGTAAAAGTCAGGCTAAAACATATCATATGAACAAATAAATCAAAAGCTGAAAATAAATTACAAGGACCAAAAGCATATGCTCATAGTCATTCTTTCAGAAAAGGAATGGTGAGCTCACCAGATAGAAAGGGACCCAACTGCGATAACTGCATTATGAAGGTGGCCGGTGAGAAGGATTATGATCATAAAATACCAGACCTCTAGGCAAAGCATCACACCCGAGGCAAGTGAAAGCCGAGCAAATGCCCAAATCTCCCTGAAAGCCGACCATGTTAATCCTGTCCATCCTTCTTTGCACCAACCGATTGCATAGACCACTTGAGCCACGGCGATCACCCAACTCGAGATGTCATAAGCTATGGCTGCACCAGTCGTGCCCCACCCGAACACAAAAATGAAGACTGCAAGCATTCCAATGTCCAGGATTAGAGCCACAAAACAGATAGTTGCTTGCACATCCACCTTACTTTGGGCTTGAAGGAACTTCTGGGTGGGGAAGATGATAGCAAGCGAGAACAATTGAGGAATGGTTTCGATGGTGAATTGTCCAGCAAGATCAGCTATGTCGTCTTCTTGCCCAAGGACCTTTAGGATTGGGGTGGCAAAGATGTATATTGGCAAGAGGATGATACAGGTTACTAATAGAATTATCCATGATCTCTGCAAGTAAACCCCAAGCAACTGGACTTGTCCAGCACCATAAGCTTGCCCACATAAGGTCTCCAGCGCACTCCCCATACCAAGCTACAAATTTGAAAGTAGATTCAGAATCAAAATCTGTTTGTTTCATCAGAAAATGAAATCAAGGAAAATGACAGTATTGATTCAAAACAATGCAAGATTTTTCATTCCCAACTTGCTATTCCAAGTTCCCGTTTCTTCTTTAACTGCTCCAGAAGCTTTCCGGAATCTCTCATCAACAAAGCACAAATTTTTCTATAATGCAAACATAATATTAATGAGTTTCTAGAATCTTTCCCCCTTTAAGTTTAAAATAAAAAATTGAACTCGGGTATTCTTAAATGGCTCTGTTTGTTTGTTGGGGAAATGAAGGAAAAGAAAAATAAGAACATTTTGAAATTTAATTATTTAAGAGCCTAATCCTCTCTCCTCTCCAAAGGAAAACAGAACTCCAATATCAATCTATAAACCCATTAATATCAACCGTCCTGAATTCCAAAATTTTCAGGTTCAGCACTCAATTGTCATCGAAAAATTGGGTTTGATCTTTTCACGATCAAGAAACAGAAACAATATAATAATAATAATGATGATGGCAAAACATAAGAATCGAGTCATCAACCAAAATAATTTATTCTTATGCATGTTTCACTCTCTCCGCTTTCTTAGATGGTATACAAAACATAAGAATCGAGTCATCAACCAAAATTTTAAAAATCAAATGCATTTGAAGAAGTAACCCAAGAGCCTGGCAGGCTGAAAAGTCAAAGCTAGAGAATGAAAAACCCTTTTTTTTTTCTTTTGCCTCGTTTCTCAGCAACCAAACAAAGGCACAGATACGAAAAGCTACGACAAAATTCATAAATAACGGTGACAACCCAGAAAGGAAACACCCGTGACAGTATGGAAGTGCAGAGAGAGAAAAGGAAGCCCACCATTAAGCCAAAAGTGAAGGTGCCAATGACAGCGACGGAAATGGAGACAGCAGAGAGCTCAAGGTTTCCGATATGAGCAACAAACATTGTGGTCACCGAGCTGGTTCCGAACTGACACAGTATTTGGAAAGCCAAAGGCCCAGCAACTCTCCACACTTTCGCTGTCTCTGTCCACACCATTGACCTCACTTCCCTCCAGCTCCTCAAAGGCGGGTAGTCTCCGCCTCCGCCGCTGTTGAGCAGCGGCGTGTCCATTGGCGCCGCAGAAGACTGCCGCCTGCTGTTACAGTCTTGCTACAAATAAGGCCACATGGACGTCTGGTATAGTACAATTAATTCATGACCACCGAAATTTATTCATGAATAATATTCTAATATGATATTGTACGATTTTTTTGCGACTAGTGACTAATTGATGGGCATCATATAAATTTTATAAATTAATAAAAAAAATTAATTAATTAATATTGATTTATGATTAAATGGGAATATATTTTCCTTGATGTTATACATCTTTGAAATTTTGAGTCAAATATAGGAATTAGAAACCGTTATTTCAAAATATGGTTTTAAAGTATTAAAATCATAATTTAAAATATGATTTTAAATATTTTTTAAAATTAAAAATAAAATATGTGAGAAAAATATATCATTTTTTAATGTTAAAAAATAAAACAAAATAAAATAAAATAAGTTGAAATTTTTAAATGGGACAAAATAGGAGGTCAATAATGGAAATTTTCCATACCCGTCCTCGTCCCACTTAATTTAATTTCCTTTCTTGAATAAGATAAATAGATGTAAACAATCGGGATAAGGTTGGAATGAGGTAACCCATTAACAACATTATTGTCATTCTTAATCATGATTTATTGGACCAATCATACAATCATTTTAATATATATTTTATATATTACTTAAATATTTTTAAGTAAATAAACATATATATGTGTATATATATAATAAATTTTATTAAAATTTTGACAACATTTATTTGATTTGGTCCCGTTGCAATCATTAATCAACTTTTAAAAAAAATTGAAGTTAGATGAGTAATGTGACTAAGATCCATATGAAAAAGTTATTGACAATAACAAAATATAGAATGCTTATGATAATATTTTTATTCAATATATTTTTAGTGAAAATATTTTTTTTAAAAGTGTTTTTGGGATAGTCAAGTGTTTTTCTTGGAAACCTTATAAATGACTTTTCAATTATTTAAAAATGATTTCTAAATTTTGTAAAATGACATATTTGGCCTCAAAACACTCATTTTATATTAAAAGTATTTTCTAAAATTAATTACTATCAAACAAAAATCCCCAAAAGATTATATCAGGACCCTTTACTCAATTTTCTCACGGCATTTTGGGGTAGATTAGTGGCTAGGAAGGCTTTCTTATCTCATTCATTGTTTTGTTGCGAAGGGATTGAAACCTTGGAATAGAAAATAAGCCTCAAATTGTAGACCTCAACAATGATCTTACAAGACCTCAAAGTCACATAAGCAGACACGGGTTTTTTCTTTCATCCATACAGGGAAACCAAAGGAGAAGTGACATCATACATCATCGGGTTCAATCCGTTGTCCTCCCCACTTCTGCATCCTCTCTGTTGTTTGCTCTACCTGCAATCAATTCAGTTTCAATATCCATCAGCAAGTCTCCTAATCTAGATTTGAGGCCCTTTTTTCGATCTTTCATCTTTCTGTTTACAAAACTGGATTGTAAAGTATGGGATGCAGATTGCAAAAGCCATAAGGCAGACTCAGAGGTCAAGCTGCTCACCTCCTTGTTCCAGTTGGTTCTGTATACCATGAACAGTAGAATCAATGTCTGCAAAGCAGCACCACATATCATGCCCCCCCAAAGTCCCTGCACTCACAAAACCCATTACAATGATTTAATTCCGAAACCCGATTTGTTAACAATTCTTAGTGGAAGAAGTTCCATGGAGAGAAAAATTCACCTGCACCCCCAATTTTGCTTTGTAACCTAGAAGGTAGCCTAGAGGGACTCCAAGAATGTAGTAGCAGGCCAAGTTGATGTAAGCCACCAAGGCTTGCCATCCGCCTCCGACGGCAACGCCTATAACAAAAAAGGAATTATGAAGGTGAGGAGGCCAAGAAGACACCCCATGAGGGCTATGCTATGACACAAGTAGTACATATGGAGAAGTGAAAAGCCGATACCTGAAATGACTGGCTGCATACTGTTAAGAAGCATAGTGACACCAAGAAGATATGCTAGGTGAGAAACAGCCTCTTGCATTTCCTTGTTGCTGGTGAAAATGAAGGCAATGTAGTCTCTAGCTAACAACACCACCACCATGCACAAAATCCCAATAAGGAGAGACTGAGAGACTGCGACATAGACAGAGTACTTGGCTGCTCTTGGATGTCCATATCCGAGCTCATTGGAGACCCGAATGCTGAAAATTAAGCAACAAAAGAAATCCAACATATCCACAAGATATACTGATGTACAACATGCCTTATAGCACAAAAATTATTGAAGGAGAACAGCTTAGGTGTTGTACCTTACAGCAGCATTCATCCCAATGAACAACATGGCCTCCCACCCATTAAAATTCATGCTAAAACATATCAGATAAATGATTAAATCAAAAGCAGAAAACCGAAAGCATATGTTCAATAGTCATTATTTCAGACAAGGAATGGAGGAATGGTGATCTCACCAAATAGAAAGGGACCCAACTGCTATGACTGCATTTTGAAGGTGGCCAGTGAGAAGGATTATGATCATAAAATACCATATCTCTAGGCAGAGCATCACAGCTGAGGCAAGTGAAAGCCGAACAAAGGCCCAAATCTCCCTGAAAGCCGACCATGTTAATCCTGTCCATCCTTCTTTGCACCAACCGATAGCATAGACAACTTGAGACACGGCAATCATCCAATTCGATATGTCATAAGCTATGGCTGCACCAGTCGTGCCCCAACCAAACACAAAAATGAAGACCACAAGCATTCCAATGTGCAGGATTAGAGCCACAAAAGCAATAGTTGCTTGCACATTCACCTTGCTTTGGGCTTGAAGGAACTTCTGGGTGGGGAAAATGATGGCGAGCGAGAACAATTGAGGAATGGTTTCGATAGTGAATTGTCCTGCAAGATCAGCTATCTCGTCTTCTTGCCCGAGAGCCTTCAGGATTGGGGTGGTAAAGATGTATATTGGCAAGAGGATGACACAGGTTACCAATAGAATTATCCATGATCTCTGCAAGTATACCCCAAGCAACTGGACTTGTCCAGCTCCAAAAGCTTGACCGCATAAGGTCTCCAGTGCACTCCCCATACCAAGCTACAAATTTGTAAGTTGATTTAAAATCTGTTTGTTTCATCAGAAAATGAAATCAAGGAAAATGACACTTTTGATTCAGAACAATGCAAAATTTCCATTCCCAACTTTTCTTCAACTTCTCCTCAGCAATCAAAGGAAGCCTTGCAGATTTTTTCTTCAACAGAGTACAAATTTTCTTGTCATGAAAATTTCTAGATTGTTTCCTCTGATATACTTCAAAATGATTTTTGCTAAGTATAAGCCAAGTTTTGTTTTGGACCCAAGTAAATTCATTTGAAACCAGAAAAAATAAAAATTTTGAAAGCAAAAGTTGAACTCAGTTACTCTTAAATGGCTCTGTTTGCTTGCTGAGAAAATGAAGGAAAAGAAAACAAGGAAAATTTTGAAATTTTCATTATTTAAGAGCCTAAACCCTTCTTCTCTCCAAAGGAGAACAGAATCTGAAAATTTTGGAAATTTTCAGGTTCAGCCATTAATTGTGACATACACTTTGGGGGTTGATTTTTCTTGATTAAGAGCGGTGATTTTAGGAAATACTTCCAACATTTTTAACACTACAAAAATTTTGTTATTCAAGTATTGGAAATATTATAAATATTTTCTAAAATCACCATGAAACGCACTCTAGAAAACAAAAACAAAATAATCATAATAATAATAACAAAAGCATATGAATCAAACAAAATAATTCATCCTCAGACAGAGCATAATGTAAAAAAAAAATTAAAAATCAAAGGCATTTGAAGAAATAACCCAAGAGCCCGGCTGGCTCAAAACTCAGAAATTTTTTTTCTTTTCCTTCCCTTTTCTTTCTTGGAAACCAAACAAAGGGACAGATACCGAAGTCAAAAGCTACGACAAACTTCATAAATAATGGTGAAAAACCCAGAAAGGAAACACCCGTGACAGAACAAATACACATACATATCGATACATACATTGATTGAAGTGAAGAGAGAGAGAAAAACAGAGAGAGAAAAGGAAGCTGACCATAAAGCCAAAAGAGAAGGTCCCAATGACAGAGAGGGAAATGGAGACAGCAGAGAGCTCAAGGTTTCCGATATGACCCACAAACACACTGGTCATCGAGTTGGTTCCGAACTGACAAAGTATTTGGAAAGCCAAAGGCCCAGCAACTCTCCACAGCTTCACTGTCTCCGTCCACACCATTGACCTCACTTCCCTCCAGCTCCTCAAAGGCGGGTAGTCTCCGTCTCCACCGCCGTGTCCCTCTTCTGCGGCGCCGTTGAGCAGCGGCGTCTCCATTTTTCCCAGCTCTGATCCGACCGTAGGTTGAGGCAGTGGGGGTTGAGGCGTTGGCGCTGAAGGCTCTGCTGCTTGCTATTAGTATAACTACAAGGCCACATGGCTGTCACGTGGGCCCACAGTCATGCATGATTTCAACCACCAAAAACCTCAACCCCCAAAAAACCCAACCCCCGAATTACCCAAAATCATTGCTACACTCTTCACATTTCAAACCAACGATAATTAGATATATTTACATCAAATACTTATGCTCTAAAACTATGTTTGGTTGGTAGGACATGATAAAATAGGATATACATATCCTAAGATATCATATTCGACTTGAAAGAAAATTTATATTATAAAATATAATTTTCAATTAAATATAATATCCTTAAATATAAATATTTTATGGACATGGTATTTTAAAATAACATATCTGATCAATTATATTACTATAGACCCCCATTTCGGGCTCATATTCTGTAGCTTACTTTTAGCCAAGTGTAACCATCTAGGGGTAGCCACGTGTCACATTTTGACTAGCTGCTAGAGAATCACAATGGTGGAGTTGGAGGAGCAATCAAGGGTTGACACTTGTAAAGGTGATTTTGAGAATATGCAGGCAGGAGCGTATTTGGTGGGGGCCTGACATATGTGATTTTCTGATTGATTGATTGATTTGATCGCTATACATGATTGATTTATTCTGTTCCGTGACATGCATGCGATTACTCTATATTTGTTCACTAACCTTTGTTTCCCATGAAGTGAACCGGTTCATCACTTAGGTACGCTCTTTGCCTCTCTCATTCACTCGAATACATTGTTTTGACTTTCATTTGATACCCATTGATTTGCTTATTAATCACCATGCTCGCTTCATCTCATTAGTAGAGACCCATTTTTAGGGACTTAGAAGGGTGTTACGGTCTTTACCATACTTTCCCGATAAGTAACCTGACCCCCGAGCCCATTTTTGGTTTTTCACATACCACATTTTCCAAATAAGGAGTCACACTAAAGGTTTTT
Organism: Vitis rotundifolia; assembly: GCA_030254885.1. Taxonomy (NCBI): domain Eukaryota; kingdom Viridiplantae; phylum Streptophyta; class Magnoliopsida; order Vitales; family Vitaceae; genus Vitis; species Vitis rotundifolia. The sequence goes on from CM058166.1 coordinate 17,119,758, forward strand.
CTTTCTTATTTTGTTTACCCTTTAAAAATAAAACAAAAATAAGTGGCGACTCCAAGTCATTGTCTTAAATAATAATCCATTTTCAAAATAAAAAGCGAGCTCGCCATCGAGTGGAAGCGCATTGAGCCGAAATGCGGGAAAATCTCATTTTCAATAAATTTGGTCGCATTTTTCTCTTTGGCAAGCTTTTTTTTTTCATATTTTTCTTGTTTTTAAAATAAGTGTGAATCAATTTCGTAATTCCAAGTAATGGAATTTATGAAATTTATTCATGCAAAAATAAAGTGGGCTTTGGTAGGGGCCCAACATTAAATAAATCTTCTTTAAAATAAAAATGAATTTGAATGAAGTGTCATGCGTGCTATTGGTGGTTATTTATCTTGTTTAGTGACATGAGTGACATATTTTATGTTTGTATTTGTGCACTAATCCCATTTCTTGATAGCGCATGGTGGCTCATTGCCAAGGTACGCATTCTCTCTCACTCTGATTGTTTTTCTCGTGCATGTTTCGGCTTTTGGTATGTGATCATGTCGGTATTCGCTGTTTTTCTCGTCGATTGTCATGTCAACTTCATTTTATTAGTAGAAACCCGTTTTTAGGAACTTAGAAGGGTGCTACGGTATTTACCGTACCTTTTCGATAAGTAACCTGACCCCCGAGCCCATTTCTGATTTTTTCACAGACCCGCTTTTCCTTCAAGAGTCACATTTAGGGTTTTTATTTCTTATTTGATTTTTCCCTTTAAAAATAAAACAAAAATAAGTGGCAACTCCAAGTCTTTTCAAAAAATCAAAATTTTCAATCAATAAATCATTTTTCAAATAAAAAAGCGAGTTCGGGCCATTTGAGTAGGAAATGCATGAGCCGAAATGCAGGGTCCACAGTTGCGTTATATCATGTTTATATTTAATTTGTGAAATTAAAAAAAATGAAATATATATTATTTTCAATATTTAAAATAAAAATTATATCATATTTCAATATTTTCTATTTAAAAAAAATAAAATTTCTCATATCTTTAACAATATTTATGATTAAAATATTTAAAATTTATAAATAATTTTTTTATATTATATTATTTAATTATATTTCATATATTAGTATTATTTTATAAATATATTTTTTTTAGTTTTTCTTTCTAACCATAAATTTAATTTATAATAAAAAAATTATTTTGTAAAATGAGTATATAAAAAAATAAATAAATTGATAAAAAATAAATTTATGATACATGGGATATGCATCTTTCATATATTAACTGAAATTAACATATCTTATCTAGAAGAAATTAAAAAAAAAAAAAATTGAATAACATATCTCACCACTTATTTTATCCCATTTTTGGTTGAACATAGGATATAATAACTAATGAAATAAATTATGCTATCCTATCATACATTGATCAATCAAACATGGCTTACATGAAATTAACGTATAAAATTAAGCTTATAAAGATGCAATTTATATTTTATTAAAATTATAAAATAATTATAAAAATAATGTTTCAAATTAAATTAGCTTATGTAAATTTGATAACATATATGATATTTGATTTGATTTGTTGGTGGGACCACTAAGAACACTTTTTTGACATCAAGTTAATTTTTAGATAAGCAAAAGCCCTTATCCATAAAATTAGTTTAAAAAATTATAATAATAATAATAATATGATCCTAAAAGGTCACATGTTTTGAATAATTGATGCTAAGAACATAAAATGTGAGAAATAAAAATACCTTTAGTCATCAAATATTTGGACAATACTTGCAAGCAAAAATCCTTTTTGAAAGCAATCGATCCATGAGTTCCTCTCACCAAACCATTAAATAGGAAGGAATTGAAGTATTTCTTGTCAACTTCATTATTTTCCCTCTTTAAAGGGCTGCTCACTACCAGGAATTGAATTATTTCTTGTCAACTTCACTACTTTCCCTTGTTGAAAGGTTGCTTGCTACCAAGAAAAACAAACCACACACATCCCATACACATTTGTGCATGCACACATTAGAATTTCGAATCCATACCCCCACTAAACGTGCAAGGTTTCCCTTTCAAAATCAATCAATTTATAAATTTCTTTTACCATACCACGGAAACATGATTAACACACTTATACACATATCCAATTATACAGATGTGGATTTTGAACAATTGTACTAGGCAATTGCACTAGCTAACAATCGTAGAAAGTAATTACATCAATTATATAAGACTAATAAACTAATTGTATAAAGAGTGTATAAGATAATCTATTGTGAAGGAATTTGAGTGTTTCGATAATTCTCACTTGCTTCAGTTCCTCACCAAAGGATTTGGAAAGTTTTAATAAATGACAATAAAATAAGCAAGTGTTAAATTTTCTTTTCAAATTCTAAAAAAATTCGATAAATATAAAAATAGATTGATATTTTTAAAATAAAATTAAAATGGAAGAAAAAAAATCCTTTGAATTAAAATTTAATTTTTTTATCTTTAAGTTGATTTATAAATATTTTAAAAATAAATAGAAAATTTAAAATATTTTAATTGAATTTTAAGATAAAATTTGAAAATAATAATAACTTTCATATAAGATACAAAAACTTTGGGTCATGTTAAAAAGGTAATGGTTTTTAAATATATTAACAAAAAATTGCTATCTCAAATTTTAAGGTATTGAGATAGTAAAATTTTATACATTGAAATTTGTTAATTTTCTCATTTAATATCTATTTAAATTAAGATATTAAATATTTAAAATTTTTACTATCTCATTAGTTCATAAAAAATGATTCAAATTTACTTTCAATTGATAATAGAGAGTTCCATGTTGATTTTAAAAAGAACCAAAGGAAGGATATTTTAGAGATTTTTTGATGCGGACATGTAAAAATAAACTTAGTAACCATTTAACATCTTCTTCAACCATTTCAACTCAAATATGTAAGTTATCAAATATGTAAGTTATAGGATGTTGACCCAATTATTATCAAGTCCATCTATCCTTAAAGCACACTTAATTTTCTTTTTCTTAAAAAAAAAATAATAATAAATGTGAAAAGGGTAATAAAATTATGACTTTGACTTTAACTTCAACTTTTAGTTAGAGACAAAAATAAAAAATTATCCCGATATCTTTGTACCCCTTTCTAGATTGAGAATATTGTAGGCTTCAAGTATGATCCTATGAGGCCTACATCTCTACCAGGACTCACTGTAATGAAGGCCTCGATGCAGTGCTCATACAGAAAAAATGTGAGCTCAAAATTGAGCTACCTACAAAACGTCTAACAAAATCACAGAAGCATTAGAGGTTTTTTATTTCATCCGTACAAGGAAACCCAAAGAGATGTAACATCATACATCATCACTCGTCTTCTCGGTTTCAATCTGTTGACCTCCCCATTTCTGCATCCTCTCTGTTGTTTGCTCCACCTGCAATTTTTTTATCCAATTCAACTCATTGATTCATTTACTTTGGCCCTGATTAGAACGAAGGAAAGGAAAATCAGTGATAACCAAAGGCCAAGCTGAGCTGCTTACCTCCTTGTTCCAATTGGTTCTGTAAACTATGAAAAACAGAATCAATGTCTGCAAAGCTGTTCCACATATCATGCCCCCCCAAAGTCCCTTCACTCCCAATTTTGCTAGGTATCCGAGAAGGCAGCCGAGAGGGACTCCAACAATGTAATAGCAACCCAAGTTGATGTAAGCCACCAAGGCTTGCCATCCGCTTCCGACGGCAACGCCTATAACAAAGAAGGAATTATGAAGGTGAGGAGGCGAAGAAGATGCCCCATGAAGGCTATGATACAAGTAATATGGAGAAGGAAAAAGCCGATACCTGATAAGACTGGCTGCATACTGTTAAGAAGCATGGTGGCACCAAGAAGATATGCTAGGTTAGAAACAGCCTCTTGCATTTCCTTGTTGCTAGTGAAAATGAAGGCAATGTAGTCTCTAGCTAACAAGATCACCACCATGCACAAAATCCCAATAAGGAGAGACTGAGAGACGGCAACATAGACAGAGAACTTGGCTGCTCTTGGATGTCCATATCCGAGCTCATTGGAGACCCGAATGCTGAAGATTAAGCAATAAAAGAGATCCAAAATGTCCACAAGATGTACAGATGAACAAACAAGATCCCTTAAAGCACAAAAATTATTGAAGAGAGCAGCATATTTGTTTTACCTCAGAGCAGCATTCATCCCAATGAACAACATGCCTTCCCACCCATTAAAAGCCATGCTAAAACATATCAGATGAACAAACAAATCAAAAGCTGAAAGTAAATTGCAAGGACCAAAAGCATATGCTCATTAGTCATTATTTCAGAAAAGGAATGGTGATCTCACCAAATAGAAAGGGACCCAACTGCGATGACTGCATTTGAAAGGTGGCCAGTGAGAAGGACTATGATCGTATAATACCAGATCTCTAGGCAAAGCATCACAGCCGAGGCAATTGAAAGCCGAACAAAAGCCCAAATCTCCCTGAAAGCTGACCATGTTAATCCTGTCCATCCTTCTTTGCACCAACCGATAGCATAGACAACTTGAGCCACGGCAATCACCCAATTCGATATGTCATAAGCTATGGCTGCACCAGTCGTGCCCCAACCGAACACAAAAATGAAGACCGCAAGCATTCCAATGTGCAGGATTAGAGCCACAAAAGCAATTGTTGCTTGCACATTCACCTTGCTTTGGGCTTGAAGGAACTTCTGGGTGGGGAAGATGATGGCGAGCGAGAACAATTGAGGAATGGTTTCGATAGTGAATTGTCCAGCAAGATCAGCTATGGAATCTTCTTGCCCAAGGACCTTTAGGATTGGGGTGGCAAATACGTATACTGGCGTGAGGATGACACAGGTTACCAATAGAATTATCCATGATCTCTGCAAGTAAACCCCAAGCATGTGGACTTGTCCAGCACCATAAGCTTGTCCACATAAGGTCTCCAGTGCACTCCCCATACCAAGCTACAAATTTGTAATTAGATTCAAAATCAAAATCTGTTTGTTTCATCAGAAAATGAAATCAAGGAAAATGACAGTATTGATACAAAACAATGCAAAATTTTTCTTTCCCAACTTGTTATTCAAAGTTCCCATTTCTTCTTTAACTGCTCCTGAAGCTTTACAGAATTTCTCATCAACAAAGCACAAAATTTTCTTATAATGCAAACATGATATTAATGAATTTCTAGAATCTTTCCCCTTTTTAGTTTAAAATAAAAAATTGAACTTAGGCATTCTTAAATGGCTCTGTTTTGCTTGTTGAGAAAATGAAGGAAAATTTTGAAATTTAATTATTTAAGAGCCTAACCCCCTCTCCTCTCCGAAGGAAAACAGAACTCCAATATCAACCTACAAACCCATTAATATCAACCATCCTGAATTCCAAAATTTTCAGGTTCAGCACTTGATTGTGATCGAAAATTTGGGGTTGATCTTTTCAAGATTAAGAAACAGAAACAATATAAAAATAATAATAATAATAACAAAAACATAAGAATCAAGTCATCAACCAAAATAATTTATTCTTGGGCATGTTTCTCCACAGTCTTAGATAGTATACAAAGTAAAAAAAATTAAAAATCAAATGCATTTGAAGAAGTAACCCAAGAGCCTGGCTGGCTCAAAAGTCAAAGCAAGAGAATTAAAAACCCATTCTGTTTTTTCTTTTCCGTCGTTTCTCGGCAACCAAACAAAGGAACAGATACGAAAAGCTACGACAAACTTCATAATTAACGGGGACAACCCAGAAAGGAAACACCCGTGACAGTATGGAAGTTCAGAGAGAGAAAAGGAAGCCAACCATGAAGCCAAAAGAGAAGGTGCCAATGACAGAGAGGGAAATGGCGACAGCAGATAGCTCAAGGTTTCCGATATGACCCACAAACACACTAGTCATCGAGTTGGTTCCGAACTGACACAGTATTTGGAAAGCCAAAGGCCCAGCAACTCTCCACAGCTTCACTGTCTCCTTCCACACCATTGACCTCACTTCCCTCCAGCTCCTCAAAGGCTGGTAGTCTCCGTCTCTGCCGCCGTATCCCTCTTCGGCGCCGCCGTTGAGCAGCGGCGTCTCCATTTTCCCAGCTCTGATCCGACCCTCGGTCAAGGCAGCTGGTGTTGAGGCGTTGGCGTTGAAGAAGAGTCTTGCCGCTTGCTCTCAAGTCTTGCTGTAAATATAAGGCCACATGGATGTCACGTGGCCACCCTTTCAAACCAACCAAACCTAATTCACGAATGATGTTTTATTTTTACACGTCCTTAAAATTTTGAGTCAAATTGATTTGGAAAACTGTTCTTGATATATATTTTAATATTAAGAAATTAAAAAATTAAAAAAAAATTAAAATTTTCAAATGGAGAAAGATGAAAAAAGCATAAAATGATAAGAATAAATATAAACAATCGAAACACGAGGTTTAAATGAGATAACTCATTCTAAATTTGTCTGATTGTTATATCTAATCATGAATCATGATTGATTGGATCCGATTATAAAGTTATTGTAATAAATATTTTATATATTATATAAATATAATTAAATAAATAATAAATTTTATTAAAATTTTGATAATATCTCTACTATTTGATTTGGTCTAGAGGTGGGATCACTCCGAACACTTATTCAACATGCAGACACTTTTCATCTAAAAAAACCAAAAAGAAATCATTCAAGGACGAAACATCATATCCAGCTTTCGGAGCAACTTTCCACAACTTGACTATTCAAAACCAAAGAAAACTAAAAAGGCAAAAATAAAATAAGATACGACAAAATAAAAATAAAATGTGATGTTGAAAGAAAAAGAGTTTACATTTCAAAGCTGATATCGGAGTAGATTCTAAAATATAATTTTTGAAAATTATTTAAAAAAAAAAATTTTTATATTTTATGAAATAAAAGTAAATTTGATCAAAATCTAAAAAATATTTTTTCATATAATATTTTATTTTTAAATATTACTTGTATTTTTATAATTATTTTTAAAAATATCTCTTGAAAAATAAGTAAAAACAATTTAAAGATCATGTTTTTTATTTTTAAGAATAAAAAATTGTTTTATGCCTTTTAACCGATTTTAAATTTTAAAAATAATTTTTATTTATAATATTTTATTTTTAATCATTCCTCATATTTTTATAATTATTTTTTAAAATAACATAGGAATTGACGTATTGATTCACGTAAGAGTACGCATAGAATACCATATAAAGTTATTTTTGTTCAAGTAAGTTCTAACAATACCATTGTGACCACAGGGTTGGGTGGTTTCTTAGCCCTCAATCGATGCTTGTGGTTTCAAGGGTACAAAAAGAAGGATGTCATTTGCCGGAATTGCAACAAGAAATGTCATTAGTACATAATGGATCAAGGTATACAATAAGTGAAAGTCATGATAAAAGGTCCTGTCTCTAAAAAAATATAACATAAAAAACGAAACAACTAAAAAATATTAGTTTCTTAATAAGTTAATAAGTTAATAAGTAGTGATGATAATATTTTTAATGAAATTAATAATAATACCAATAGCAACAAGATAATAATATTGAGTATAATTGCTAATATTCATATCATGAATAATAATAATAAATATTATTATTATTATTATTAAAAATAATTAATGGATATGAAGAGAATTTTAATGAATGCATTAAAAAAATTTCTCAAAATTAAAAGCTAATGGAATGAAGTATGCAATACAATTGTCCCTTTTCAAAATAGCAATACCATTTTTAGTTTTGACACCCACTTCGAATCAAACCAAAAGCAACACAAAAGCGCTTTAAGCAAGGGTCATGAGTTGTAACTTTTAAAGTCCCATTGATGTCATCTTGGCATCTTGACCTAACCCACCTTTCATATTATAGCTATCTTCAAGCTCTTTTAAGGCATTTTTGCTGAAGGATGGCAAGTACCTAACATTTCTAGTAGGGTTCAAATAAAAATGAAGCTTTTCCATTCAATTTTGGGCTACCACCTCGTTAGTTTTAGAGTGTGTTTTACTTCAAGTCTCTTTAGTAAAAGTGTTTTATCTAAAAATGTTTTTAAAAGAATTACCTATTAAATATTTTTAAAAAAATATTAACTTCAACTTCATTTTAACTAACCAAAACCGAAAATTATCCCAAACAAGACCATAATATAAGTTTTTTTAAAAATATAATTGTTGAAGATATATTTTGTATTTATATTTAAAGACTAATTAATTATCCATAAAATTACCTCTAATAAAATTAATATTAACATAAATACTACAAGTTAAAAATACTTTTATTGTAATTGCTCATAAATGAAATCAAATTATTTTTTAAAAGAACAAATACTTTTTATTACATATTTAGGTAAATTCATACATATTTAAATTTTAAAAAAAAAAAAGGAAGAAGAAGAAGAAATATCTCCAATATGTCATTCTAAAATTAATTTTTAAATGGACTAATGGATAAATATTTTTTAAGTATAGAAAAAATACTATAATTTTCCTTAGATATATTATCAATACATTATCTTTTTATGTGTTTTTTCGTTTGATATGAGAACTAATTGATATTTAATGAAATGCGGTCAAATCTTTAATGTCATTTCATATCACACCTAGTGGACTTGTTCAAAAAAATTTCATTTTAGTGATCTAATGATTCATTCTTATTCTTATACATAATGCCCGATCTAAATCTATTAAACTCTTCTTATATTGAAACAAGTTTCTAAAGATCCCACTAAGAACAGGCTCTCTTGGACAGCTATTTTTGAGAATCATTCGAAGAAAAAAAACAGAAAAACATATTTGACAACTAAAAATTAATTTTCTATTTTATGTTCTTAAAAATAGAAAATGAGGTACTTTTAAAAAACATCTTTTACTTATTTTCAAATTTTTCACTTATTTTTTTATGACGGGTTTAAAAAATAAACATATAAATATATGAAATAATTTAAAATAAATCATTACATATAAAAATTATTTTTTAAATATATTTAATAATATTAAAAATATTTCAAATTTTCACAGACTTTTATTCTATGTACAATAGGAAATGGTTTTTAAAAAGGGTCGTATAAAATTGCTTTTTAAAATCGTTTTAGAAAATATTCACCAAACAAAGGTAATAGTATTATTTTTTTTTCCCTCTTAGAGTGGCAATATCAGTGCATGAACTTAAAAGGATATCATTGTTGTTGGTACACAATGTTTTCGATTATGAGGATATGTTCACGATTTGGGGCACTACACTATCTCCAAGTACGTCCTTCCTCCTTATGCGTGCCTTTTTGTATTTGTCGTAGACAACGACTATAATTTGTAAAAGGACGAAAATGGTGAATTCCTTGGTTGATGAGTGACCCACATCGACTTCTTTCGTTTGGAACGATGCTACATTCGTCAGACTTTAGCGTTTCGAGATAAGGCAAGCGCCACGATCACACTACAATGTACTATAATATTTAGTCCAATTATATTCCAATTCCCAACTACCAGTCCTTTATGCCCTACGCACAGACTACGATGTACTATAATATTTAGTCCATTTATATTGCGATTCCCAACTACCAGTCTTTATGCCCTACGCACAGAACTTTGAAGCCGCCACTCCGAATAGTGGGTCGGAGCTGAATAGTGGATGTGAGTGCAACAAAATTTGGATGATTAAATAAAAATTAAATCAAAAATTAGTGAATCGCACATTCTTTTATACAAATATTATCCATTTTAAGTTGTTATAAGATTTATGTACATCGTGTATGAAGAGATAACTTATTAAAATATCAATGTCAGATATTATATTTTTGGATAGGTAAAATAAGATTTTCCATAAAATAATAAAACTTTGACTTTTTATATAAATATTATCCGTTTTAAGTTATTATAAGATTTATACACATTTTATATGAAGCGACGACTTGTTAAGGTACTTGTTAATGAATTAATGTTGGATATTAAATTTTTGGAGAAGTGAAATAAAATATTCAATAAAACAATAAAACTTTGGCCTTTTTTAAGGTTGGGAAGGTAAGTGATCCAAAGACCTCTACGTGGTCTCCTCTTTACCAAGTTACACAACCTCTCAACTTGAAGTTATACTTGTAGTCAACCAGAATACAACTTTAGATATTAGATTTCAAATCAAAAGTCATGTAGACCCCAGAACTTCGGTTTAGAGTGAAGATGATATTGGACTGGTTGTTCGGAGTTTGGGTCAAAAATAACCAACCCCCTTCACCAAACAAATTTGGATATTGGCCCTCTTTTGAATGTTTGATTGTTTGTTCAAAATGGTTTCTTTCTCTCTCATCCGTCATCTTTTATTTTTATTATTTTTAATTGATTTTTTAAAAGTTATTTAAAAAAAAAAAATTGAAGATGGAGGTGTAGGACTTGGTGGGCATCGTCAGCAAGGTCGAGCCATGAGCGACATTAACGGCATGATGTCGCTGGCCGACAGTGAGTAGCAGCAGGAGTTGGAGGAAAAGAATAATGGGTATGGTGGGTAGGATGGAGAGAGAGAGAGAAGAGAAATAGGAAAAGCAGGGAAGGGAGAAAGGGGGTGCCGCCGGCCGAAGAAGGGGGCGATGGAGTGGCCGACCGCGACGTCGCCGGCGATGGGTCGATGGTGGTGGGTGTGCAGGTGGAAGGAGAAGGAAGAAATGCAATTTCAATTTTTTTTTTTTTTTTTTTTTAAATTAGAAGAACGTTAGTTCGGACAACAATTTCAACACTGGGCTAAAGTTGATTTTTTGTTTGGGTCAAAGGCTGCTAGCTTTGACCCAAAATTTGGTTGTTTGTCTTATTAAAAGACAAAAAATGCTTCTTTTTGCCCCAAAACAGTTAGTTCATATTTGGTAGGTTGCATGTACAATTGAATAGGATAAAAGGGGGTAGATTATAAGGCTGAGAAAGTTTAATATGATTTACCAATATGATTTAAATTTAATATATTTTTTGGGGATTTAGATTGAATATAATTAGGTTTGAGTCAAATTTATATCAATATATACAACACGGGTTTGATCCGAATTAATCCATTTAACAACCTTATTGATTAACTTAATTATAACAACTTTAAACTATTTAACTCATTTATTTTAAATTTATTTTTAAATAAATAGGTCAATTGAATCACAAGTATATTTGATTAAGACATTAATCATATAGACTTATCAAACTCAATTCAATTGCTAAATAAAATGACTTAATTATTAAATGGGTTACAAATATTACTTGTTTAATAAATGATAGATTTGAGTTCATGTTTTTTATTCCATCATTATTTGTATTGGGTTTGGGTTACAAATCTTCATCCTAAAATATTGTATTTTATCTTATATTTGATGGTGATAAGATATGATAAGTTATCTTAACACTCATCCAATCATATGTTTAACAAAGCATGAATATTTTTACTGATAAAACATATTGTTCATCATCTTTTTTATATTCGTTCTTGTGTTAAGATGTACAATATGCAAATTTCATATGTCATAAATTTATATTTTTTATCAATTTTTATTTTTTTTTATATTACTTCTTTTTGCAAAATTTATTATTATTATTATTAAATTTTTTGGTTAAAAAATTAAAAAATACATATATTTATAGAATTATATTAATGTGTATTATTTTATATATATTATTTTTATAACATAACATAAAAAAATGATTTACAAAGCTTATATATTTTAATTATGAATATTGTTAAATATAAGAGAAATTTTCTTTTTAAAATAAAAAGTATTAGAATATAATATAATTTTTATTTTAAATATTAAAATCATTGTGTTTTTGTGATGTCATCTATATATAGATTCACCTTCAATATGATTGTACGATTCATTATTTTGGAATGCTATGAAAAAAGTTTTATTTTTTATTTAGAAAAAAAAAAAAAAAAAATCTTACCCTCCTTTGAGCATTTCCTTAATTCCACTTTTACCTTTTTCTTTTTTCTTTTTTAGCTTTCTCTTGCTTCCTATTTTGTTTTACTTTCCTATTATACTTAAATATACCTTAGGTTATGTTTGGTTCTTAAAAAATTTAAGTGAAAATGCAAAAAAAATAAAAATAAAGAGGAAAAATATAATGAAAGAAAAAGTGAAAGAAAAAAAATTTAAAGTCAATAAATTATTTTTAAATGCTTAAAATTTGTTTGACGGTAATTTTAAAAAACGTTTAGTCTTTTTAATACTTGAATAATAAAAATTTTCAAGTGTTAGAAATATTATAAATACTTCTTAGAACAACTATCAAATATATAAACTTTTAATTAATTTTATTTTTTTTTCCTATTTTTCATCGTGAAACCAAATATAAGAAAACATTTTTCTTCTTTCCTAGTACTTTCCGGAACTAACCACAACCTTAGAGTCCCACGGAGCTAATCTCATATGATTAGAAGTAAAAAAATATTTATATAAAATAAATAAAAAACAAACAAAATTTATTTATTTTCCTTAATAAATTGAAATCCCATACAATATTTTTTTCCTTCACTTTAACTTCAACCTCATTCAACACTTCTGACATATAATTTTAGGCCCAGCCCAGTCACACCCAGGTCCCCATTTTCAAAATTGTAGACCCAAGTTAAAGGTTTTGTAACAATAATGGCCCCAACCTTGGGTCCTAAAAGCCCATCTATCTAACCATAATTTTGAAGGACCCTCCGGGCTCAAAGCCCATGCCACAAAACCACGAACCAAGAGGCCAACCAGCTCTCTTCAATTCCTTTTAGCTTTATATTTGCAAGCCCGGTTCCCCAGTAAAATGACCACCTTTTTTTCAAATTATTATTATTTTTAAAATATATATATATATATATATATCAGGTAAAATTATCTTCTTAAAACTAAAAAATAAAAATAAAAATTTACCTTCTAAAAAGTCAATCCAAACATGATTTTAAAAGGGGATATTTTCTAAATTTATATTGTGTTAAACCTATCAATCCAAAATTAAGAACATCAACCATCATAATCGGTGTTCGGTGCCCACATGCTTCGTTGAGACTTGAGAGGCAAACAAATAGGGAAAGCAATAGCAATAATGGGGGAAAATATCCCATGACATGTGACATTAAAAAATTAATAAGCCCTCTAAGATTACTTAAAAGCATTCCTCAAAGTATAATTTGCTAATTCCCCATCTTGTTTAATAGTTTATTTTTTAAAAAAAAAATGGTTAATATATAAGGGTGTGTTTGATAATTGCTTTTCAAAACGGGTTTTTGTGTCTCCAAAAAAAAAAAAAAAAAAACATTTAATAAATAAAGAATATAAAATAATTTTTTATTCTTAAAAACAAAACATGTTTGATGGTTGATTTTTAGAATAGTTTTTAAAAACTGATCTCTAATTTTTATAGGACAAAAGTCTATTTGAAACTTAAAATGTTTTTAACACATTTTTAATAGTGTTAAATACGTTTTTAAAATATTTTTTATATTTAATGTTTTATTTTTAATCATTTTTCATATTTGTATAATTATTTCTTAAAACAATCATAAAAAAATAAGTGAAAATAATAAAAAACAATATCCAAAGACACTCTATCTTGTGTTCTTAAGAATAAAAAGCATGAAATAATTTTTTGTTGCCAAATATGTTTTCTGTGTTTTATGTTTCGAAAAATAGAAAATTGTTCTAAAAAACAATTCCCAAACAAACCTAGAAAATAAAGTGTTATCAAATAACATTTTTTAATTATTTTTAATCATTTTTAATAATTATTTTTAAAAATAATTATATAAAGAATAATTAAAAATAAAGTACTACACATAAAAATTATTTATAAAATATTAAAAAATAAATTAAAAATATTTCAAGTTCTTAAACAAACTTTTATTTTACAAAACATTCAAAACTTATTTTTTAAAAACACTTTCCAAACAAAACCTTACATTCTCCACTATACATCACAATAATACAAATTTTTATTAATTTCACCTCGAAAAGAAATCACTCAATGAGGGCCCAAAGAATTGAAAGATAACCAAGTTGAGAGACAAATAAATTGAAACCAATAGCAATAATTGGGGAAAATATCCTATGGCATATGACATTAAAAATGAAGAAGCCCTTTAAGATTTCTTAAACTATACTTCAACAAATAAAGTATGATTTTCCACTTCCCCATCTTATTTAATAGTTTATTTTCAAATTTTTATTAAAAAATAAAACATTCTCCACACCCATGATTATTCACAATAATACAAACTTTCATAATATAAAATAAAATAAAATAAAATAAAAGTTAGGAGCTTTGTGTTAGGTGTCCAAGAGAGATTGATACAATGATTAAAACCATTTAACACAATCAACCCATGATTATTAGTATGAGGGGCTCAATCAAACTTAAACAATATAAAGTCCTTAAACTAAATTTAATTGCAATGATGTGCTCTTGATGGAATTGGGATTTTTTTTTTCTTTTTTTTTTGTGAAAAAAATAAGTATAAAATGAAAGAGTGAGAGATACCAATCAATCACTATTAGAAAGGAGAAGCATGGCCCCAAAAAAGGGGTTCCTCTTATATAATTTTTCCACACCCATAAGGTCACTTTCCATTATCTTTTGATTCTAGTGGTCTTGTGTCTAGTGTCTGTGTCTACATCTATGGCCTCTAAGGGGGGCTATATTTTAGCTTGAAGCTATCTCCCACTCTCCCACTGCCCTATTTCTTTTGACACTTTTGAGTTGGGAGAGGTGTGGTCTCTTTTTGCAGCTTGGGATTGTGGCCCACCAGGTGGGCGGCAGCATGGCCAATCTTGGAATCTGAATTTGGATGTGGGAAAAAGGCATTTTGAGCTTCATATTTTTTATGCAGTTGTTAATAGTAGGGCAAAATACCAATCTATTCCTTCTCCATCTTTATCTAATGCCATCTTTATTGTACTATTTTTTTTACTAAAAAGTGATGGCATGCACTTACACTGACCATAAAATATCTCAACATATGAAAGGAATATTAATGGTGAATATAATATGTGGGGTGGCCTCCTTGTTATCTAAGTCTCAACATGTAAGGATTTGTTGAAATTAAAAATAGAAATAAATATAAAATAATAAAAATATTATTTAGATTTGATATTTCATATAACAGTTTAAGGTGTATTTGATAATTATTTTTGAGAATTATTTTTTATTTTTTAAAAATATATATATATGTTTAATAATTAAAAACTATTTTTTATATTCTGTTCTTAGAAAAAAAAAGTGTTTTAAAAGAATATTTTTTAATCATTTTATATTGTTTTTATTTATTTTTTATGATTATTTGTAGAATAATTAAAAATAAAATAATAGACATAAAAATTATTTTTAAAATATATTTAAAAATATTAAAAACAAGTTATAAACATGTTAAGTTTTCAAATAAGAAAGGCACATATACTCTAACCTTATAGTAGATTCACTCAAGCGTCCACGATAAACATAAGGAGAGTTAATGTACACGACCAACCCTCCGATCTGCCAATAATCCCCCCCCCCCCCCCCCCCCCCCCCCCCCGAAGCGACATCCCTGAAGTTCAAACCCATGACCTCAAATTTGATACCACTTATAGGACCCCATGTGCTACCAACTCTCCTAAAAGTAATTGCTATTAGGAAATGCACATACCCTAACCTTATAGTGCATTCACTCAAGCACCCACAATAAATACTAGGGGAGTTGATGGACGTAGTCAACTCTCCAATCTACCAACATAAACTTTTGTTTCATAAAACATTATAAAACAATTTTTAAAAAGTATTCTCAAAAACTATTTTGAAAAAAAGTCACCAAACAAGTTCTTAGTCACAATGTTTTTGAAAATTGTTGTTAAAAATAGTTTTTAATTATAAACTCAATTATAAGAACAACTTTTTCATATTATTCTTCGTGAAAATACTGCATACTTCTATATATATATATATATATAGTATAAAAATTTTAAAAGATTCTTCATATTTACAACTTTTGCTTGAAATATTATAAATAAAAAAAAAACAATTAAAAAACTTAAAATTTCTTCTAAAAAACAATATGTTTCAAAACAAATTTTTAAAAAACTATTTTATCTCGGAAGTTTGTCAAATATATTTATTAAATCATAAAACTATTTTTATTCTTAAGAACATAAAATTATTTTCAAGATTAGTTAACAAATATGATCGAAAATTTTCATCTCTATATTTTAGATAAAATATTTGAAAATAAGACTAAAATAAAAATAATACAAGAGCTAGGTATTGTGTCTTTTAAGTTTGTATAAAGGATTTAAAAAAATAAAATAAAAATTAGCCATTTTTGTAAACAAAAAGGAAAAAAAAAATTACAAATATTATTTAGGGTGGAGTCATATGTAAAAATATTTTCATAAAAAAGGTAGAAAATTTGCATGTATATGTGAGTGGAAAAGTTGAGTCAATATAAAAGGACATAACAAGATGAGAGATGGAAAAAAAAATTAAAAATTTAATTGATGTTTTTAAAATAATTTGAATTATTAATACTTTATTTATAAATTAAATTATCATGAAGTAAAAGCTAACATGGAAGCAAGCCTATTCGCTTTCCAATGGTATAAATTCGGAATCAATATTTTATGTTTGGGTTGTAAAAGTTGTTCTGATAATCATTTAAAAAAAATATATTTTAATATTTATACAAGAAAAAAAATATATTCGTATGCTAAATGGGCTGAAAGAGGCCGGAGTTCATAAAGGCCCAAACTACTCCAAGCCATAGGGGAGAAATTTGGGGTGGGGTGGGCTGGGCTGGGCTGAAGAGTAGGGTTTGGTGCACACACCTTAATATTTTTAGTATCAAAAATTAGAATTTAAGAATATTCACAAAAGGAGATATTTTCCATAATAATTGAGAGCAAGGGTCCATTTGAGATACCTTTTTTATTTCTGGCGTTTAGTCGCCAAAATCAAAGTAATAATTTTTTTAAAAATATATTAATAATACAAAAAATTATTAATAATATATTTATTTTTTTACATGGAAAAAAAATTACTAGCATTAATTTTTTTTTAAATCTTAAACCATTTTAGAAAATTTCTAACAAAATAAAAGTTCATTTAGAGCTTGAGCAGAGCCATTGGGTAAGAAAATATATTTAAAAAGTTAATTTCACGAAATTTTAACTATAGGATATTTGGAAAGTTAAAAATATTTTATAATAATTAGAAGTGTTTTTTAATTAGACATCTTCTGAAAATTATATTTTTGTTACATGTAATATCGAACATGTTTAGAGATAACATGGGTCTCTTTGGACCTAGAAAAAATAATAGCTACAATGCAAATCATTATAAAGGCTTCGGTCTGAAAATCTGTTTGGATCAATGAGAAATGTTTGTTTGTTTGACTCTATAATCTTATAAAATATAATGAAAATATCGTCTCTGTATGATAGTGATTGTGATATCTTAAGTTGGTTAGAGTAAAAAATTTAAGTATAAACTCTTTTTAATTTTATAGATGCAGTTTAAAGTCGTAAGAATTCTTTACACTCTGAGTGAATAATATTTATAAAATGTTGTCACCATTATTAAGAAAATTATTTTTATTTATTTATATTATAATGAATTATGTTGAAATGTTTTTTTTTTTTTTTAATAAAATCTAAGAATCTAAGTATCATATTCACATAGCATAACATCAATCAAAACTAATTTTACAAAAGTGACACAAAAACTCAAAAAAAAAAAAAAAAAAAAAAAGTTTATAAGTCTAGATTACGTCCCCATAATTAGGTCCCTACCAAGAAAATTAGACAGAAGGGAAAAAAAAAAAAAAAAAAAGGGGGGGTAAAGCTGACAGCTTAATGAACCGCAAACTTCCAACTGTACCAAACTAATGCCCATTGCCCACCATTAATTACACCGATTCCTTTTGCCAGAGGGATGCTAGATCATGGGTACCGATCACTGACACTTGTCCGCAATCTTCTAACCGCCGTCGGACACGTGTTCCTGGCAACCGCTCTTTTTCTTCCAATCCAACGGCTCCGATGGTTTACGGCGCGAGAAAAAGGTAGGTGCATGGTATGCAGCTGTCGCGTGACGTCGGGTGCCACGGTGTTCGAGAATGTAGGGCTGAAGTGGTCGGATGCCGGAGGATGACCGGGTGTAGCCGGTGACTAAGGGGTGTGGGGGAAGATGCGTACGGGTAAAGTGAGTTCGCTTTCAGGAATTTCAACGTGGTAACGGAAATTATAACGGCTAACTGAAGATGGCGCTTTAATGACAGCTATTAAATGCCATTTAATAAAAAGTCATTCTTCGGGGATTCTGGTCATTTAACCTCAGTTACATTTCCAAATATATATATATTATTTAACTAATGGTATTTAAATTTTAATTAATATCAAATAATTTATGATATATAAAAAAAATTAAATTGTTTAACTCGAGATTCGAAGTAGTTCGAGTTTTGATTTGACTAACTCATATAACCAATCTATCTCGAGTCTAACTCATACATTTTTTTTAGTCTAACATAAGCTTAAAAAATAAAATAAAATCGGAATTAATAACTTGAGTTATAAATCAAATTGGATTGACCATTAACCTAATCTAACTCACCCGAGTTTTATACCTATATTGGATGAAGATTTTGAACGCTACACTCGAGTAACTGACAAAATAAATGATAATTTCGTTTTCTCACGAAACCAAATAATCTATATTTATGAGAACGGGAGTTCGCATTAACATTTTTGTAGGATTCAAGACTGATAAAATTATAAACATACCAAATGACACACAAATACGATTATTGAAAAATCACCAAAACAATGCCCAATTATCAATTAATAGATTTTTTTTATCATTTATATCCTCAAATTTTACTGTTTTACAAGAAAATTATTAAAATTTAAATATAATAGGGAAAACTTCAAATTGCCTTGATGGTCAAAGAGCCAAGTGCAAGAGAACATAGACATTGGAGTGGTAAAGCCTGTTATAATGAAAAATATTTAAATTTTGTTATTTTTTTTGTTTATTCCCTTTTGAGATTCACATGTATTTTCTATTGTAAGATTGCAAAATATTTATTGAATTGTTGAGGTGTATCGTAATACCAAATAGAAGAAACATTCATGATCTACTTAGTGACTTTTTGTCCTAACATTTTTGAATTATTCTTTTGAAATGCTTCTTTCAAGACAATAAATAAAAACTTAATTTTATTAAGTCACATGTGGATGCCTTGGGAACCATTTCAATATATTTAATAATGATAAGTGTTAACTTTTTAGATTATTGTAGTGGAAAATAATTTGTTCTTTAAGTGCTTCCTCCAATTATAATTTTTTTTTTAAATTTAGTATTATTGTTGTATTTTATTTTAATTTTATTATATTCTATAAAACTTTACACGTTTCTAAAAATTTGTTTGACAATAATTTTAAAAAGCGTTTTTAATATTTTTTAGGATTTAAAAACAATTATTCTGATAAAAATTTTAAGGTGTTATAAATATTTTCTAAAATTACTATTAAATAAATTCTAAATTATGTTGAATTTGTGATTATTAATAAATCTAAAACATATCGTATCATCATAAGTTAAGTCGATAAAAACATTATAAAAAAAATTAAATGATACGGAATATTATTTATAGAAATTGTGTTAATTAACTCAATATGTTATATAATAATATGATACTAGATTAAAATGATGCTTTTACCCCATTGTTTGTTTGTTTTTTTTTTTTTTTTAAGGAAAAAAATTATAAAGTAAAGTATATATATATTCGACTGAAAGAAAAATTGCAATAATCTTCCAAACTAAACTTTATAATATCTTTTAAAAAAAACATTGACCTCAAAGTGATAGATTCTAAATTACAAATATATTTTTTAACTAAATAATATGCTGTTTTATCAAATATAATTGCATATCCAATATTTGCTAGCAAATATAATTTGTATATCCAATGATATTTTATAAAATAACAAAAAATATATATATTATATATTGTTAAAAAAATCATTTGAATAAATAATTCAAAAAAACTAATATTACATAATTACCCATACCTAAATCGTAACTTATTGTGGCACAATAAAAAATTGGTAATAAATAATAGAGTGGAAATTAGCTTAAAATATTGGAGGATATTTTAGAGATGGAAAAATAATCATAGCTTATTCAATAAAAAATAAGCAAAAGAATAGTCCAACTTCACATACTTTTAATAATTTGATTCATATTTTATATGTCTAACTATAAACCCATCTATACTTCCTTGACTATGCACATGTGATTAATTGCCATAAATTCCATCCATATGATATATATATATATATATATATTTTACAAAAAAGCTTAGATTAGAAGTGAACTTAAACCAAAATCCTAATTTTAAATAATAAATACTGACAATGAGAAAATAATTTTTGGGGAAGTGTGTTTGGTGGAAAAGTTAAAAAAATAAAAATAAAAAATATCAAAAAATAATTAAAATTTTATGTACTTTTTACATGAAAAGTGGTATTTATTCGAGTCAAGTGTACGAATTGTATTATTAAAAGGTAAAACCTTTGTACTCAATGCCTTTAATTTAAAAGTATATAAAATAAAAAGTATTTTTAAAATATGAAAACATGTACACATTTTCTCATAAAATTTTATAAGCTAAAACAAGACTTGGAGTCTTTTTTTTTAGAGCAATTTTGAAGGAGATTAAAAGCTTTTTCAACACTTAATAATATTTTATTATAAAACTTAAGCATTTAATAATTTTAATTTTAAAATTACTTAAAAAAACATGGCTTTTCAATTGGAGTCGACTTGGTAAGTGATTCTTTGAATAATCACCTTTTTTTATTGTATAATTATATTACTAAAAACATTTCAGAATAGAAATGAATGATTTTTTTTTATCATTTAGGGATAATTTATATATACATGGTTTCATAACCAATTATTCATAATTGACTAAATAGTTGATATAAATAATATTAGAATACCAAAAATATCCCTATATAAGCTTCTCAAAGTAGAAAAAACTCTTGGTAAGATTAAAAAAAAGAGTTTGTTCTTCCTTTGTAAGAAATTATTCAAAAAATTCCAAACCTAATCTTTTCAAAAAAGCACAATACTTTTGTGTTTACAAGCCAAAGTTCAAGCACAAAAAGGCTAAAGTATATATTTGATTATTTATATCAAAATACTAAGGTGGTTTTTAGTAAAATTCATTACTTAATTCTTACTTGATTGATAAAATTAATATAAAATTTATTCTAAAATATTAAATTAACATATTTATCTTCATAAATTATAATTAGGGTAAAAAAGATTAAATAAAAGGACATAGAGTAGAAAAAGAGATCGTGAAAATAATTAAGACATACAAGGATAAAAAATGTAAAATGAAAATGTGAACTTATAAATAAATTAATTGTTTTTACTTATTACTTAAAATTGTTTTTTACTTTAAATCATATCATTAAGTTATTTTATTAAACATATTTAATTTACTTAAATAGTTTAAATTAAATTAAATTAAATTATTAAGTTAATTGAAGTTGTTAAATTAGTTTACCAAACACCCACTAAATGTCTAAATTATGATTTTTTTTAAATAATAATAAATTATATATAAGATACAATAACTCTAAGAAACTTACATCAGACAAGTAAAAAATTTTAAAATTATTTAAAATGTTTTTAAAAATTTAAAATAAATCTATAAATTTTTATATATATTTGGATAATTCTATTGAAATTTTTTTGGACATCCACGTGTTAATGACTAGGAATAAAACCATTATAATATTGAAATTGTCTTCTACCTAAAAATTTATTTATTTTAAATAAAAATTAGAATCATTCTAAGCAATTTAAATGTTTTACAATGTGTATGTTATTTCATACCTTAGTCCAAGTTCAATTGATTTGGTACAAATCTTCCAACCAAAGTCTGAATTGATCTTCAAAATCCCAATTTAAAAAATGTCCACCGTCTATTACGTTGACCGTCACCGCCGGTTCCCGTCAACCCTCTGACGAAACGAAAATGTTTATACGGGGAGTGTGGATTTCGTGTGCCCTGAAATGCGTGTTGGGGGTAAGAAAGTCAGCGTCGATGGATTCCACCTTCGAAGTCCGAACTCGGATGGATATCCATGGTTTACACACGTACACTAAACCACGTAGCCAAACACGGCCCCATACACCCACCCTTGAAATGACCATAACGCCCTCAGTCGCCACGAGTTAGGAGTGATTCGTTTTTCTGTTAGGCTGTCTCCACCAACTCCGAAACAGAACGCCCCCCTTCCAGATTATTAAAGAGATATGGATATATCTCCCCGAAATGACCAAAAGGCCCCTGTCGCCCCAAGGTGGTTAGTTATGAATTTAGGTGAGGGTGTTAATCATGAGAAAGTGTTGTGGTGCATTATAGAACAGATAAGAGTTAGGTAAATTTGGAATTTCGGGATTTAAATGTGTCTTCTCGGGAAAAGAATATGCGGTGGAGGGCGGAGGTTGAGGTGGGTGTGTGACACGTGGCACTTTTGACAAATATCTTGCCACGTGGCAACACCAAAATGGGTTGATGCTATTTTGAGAAAGGTGAAGATAAAGGGGGTAGCTTTGATGGGTCTTTTGCTAACCAATTTCTCCCAAATTTTGCCCACACGCAACAAAGAATGAGTTGAGTTGGTAGAAGTAATCTATGTGAAATTACATACTTGGTTTGTATCTCAAGTTGATATAATTGACCCAAAAACTACATTCTACATATACTTTCTATTAGGTCTTGGATTCTCTATTCAAAATTCTTGAATGGTATCAATTTTTTTCAATATATTCAAGTTGAATTAGGGAGACCCTAAGTTTTAGGCTTATTATTGTGATGATACTAATAATAATAATGGTTGTAATTATGAATGTTGAAAGTTTAATATTCAATAGAGGATATGATTTGACCTTTTAAATAATCAAAATTCAACCATAGAGAGTTGTAGATTAGGTTATGGGCATAGTAAGGATCATGTTCTTTGTTTCAAGCACCAAATAATAATAATAATAATAATAATAATAATAATAATAATAATGTAATTGTAATCTATGACATTTGTTTAGACTTCATAACATTTTTTCACATTGTATTTTTATTTTTATTTTTATTATTTGAGTTCACTCTCCGTTGAAATAAAGAATTTAAGGGTATTTTTTATAATTATTTTTTAAAATTGTTTTGAAAAATAGTTTTTGAAAATTATTATCTAATGTTTTATAAAATAAAAGTCTGTTTAAAAATTTAAAATATTTTTAACTTATTTTTAATATTTTTTATGTATAGTGTTTTATTTGTAATCATTTTATATGCTTGTATAATTATTTTTTTAAACAATTCTTAAAAAAAAAAAGTGAAAACAATAAAAAAAAAACTAAAAAATGTTATCAAAAACACTCTTTTATTATTATACATATATATATATATATATATATTTTTTTTTTCTCGAAAATAGTTGTCAACACAGGCCTTTGAGATTTTTTTCTATTTAAATTTTTTTTATCACTTTCATAATTCAAATAAGAAAAACATTAGGGCATGGTATCTTATTAAAGTTCTTACGTTGAAATATGGAGAACTAGTTGATGTTATAAATAACAAGAGTAAGACATAAAGGAATTAAATTAGGTATAGATAGTGGAATTAAGGTGTAAAAGAATTAGACCAAAGTATAAAATGATGTAATCTCATATGTAACATATGATGATTGATTTTTTTACTTTTTATTTTTGGTATATACTAATTTGATACTCTACGTGGTCCTTTGAATAAAGCCTAAAAGTTTAATTCGAGGGATAATTTGGTATGTAACTAGAAAACTTAAAGTGGGGAATTTAACTCAATGCAAGCGATTGATACCAAGACTTTTTGGAGATGGTTACCAAAATTGTGAATGAAGATTGTTGGAATATATAGAGAAGAAAGGTTTCAATTCAAATCTAAATGACATAAGATCACACATGAAAAATGCCTCCCCAATGGCTTGGTGTTGAAGCCAAAGGAATTGGGAATACGGACAAGAACTTTCACAATCTTTTTTAGCCACCATTTTGGGTTTCACTAAATATTTATTTGATTGAGAAATTGGGAGCTCACGCTTCTCATGAGGACCAACTTGCTCTCCCATCACATTGATTTAATATATAGCTCAAGCTCTCATGTTCATACCAAAAACATGTGCACAAAAATACATACAAAATATTATTAAAAATAAAATAAAATATTGGGGTGTCACCATAAGTAATTTATGGAAATGGGTCTTCTTCTTTTTTTCCTCTTTTTATTTATTTTATCATAAGAAAAAAAAAACCCAATAAATACAACACCCTTTTAATACTTAGCTAACAAATCATCAAATTTATTAATTTTCCTAATTACATTAGGAATGATTAGAAAGGATTTAAGATAATTTTTTTTCTAAAAATTAAACATTCGATTAACATTTATAGAATAATTCTCAAACTAGCAATGATAGTTGTATTTGAATACTCACTGATTTTTTATAGAAATGTTTTTAATTTTAACATTACAAATGTGTTTACCATAGTTAGAATCATTTTGGTAATGATTTTAAAAAACGTTTTTAGCTTAAAAATTATTTTTGAAAACAAATAAGACGTTCGACAAAATATAAGAAACATTTTTAAAAATATAAAAAATCACTTATAATATTTTTTGAAGAAACATTTGATAAGTAGGGTGGGTATGAGAATCCCCCCGCTCTGTCCAGCCTCATCTCATTTAATTTTTTTAATGGAATTAGGATGATAAGTTTTTTGAACAAACATGACAAGATTGGGATGCGGTCGACTTGTCCCAAACCTGCCTCGATATCATTCCTACTCTATAATAAATCATCAATACTTTTAGAGTTTGTTTCTCATAATATACAAATATCTTATGTCAAATTTAAAAAATATTATTATAATATTTGCATTTTTATTCGAAGAACGATAATTTTCAAATTAGTGAACATGTTATTTGTTTTTCTCTTATATCAAATTAAATTATATAAAATTCGTGAAAGAAACACGTGTAATGATCAATCCATTCCATGATATGATAAGGCAAATTACTTTCATTTTGTAATCATAAAATGCATGTGAAGATCACCAATCTTAATCATTTAATTTTAACCATTTAGAATCAAACATTTCATAAGTGAGAGCCTCGAGTATACAAATATTACTCAATGTGTTAATAGTGTATAGAAAAAAATTGGTGTCAAAATTCAAACATAATCATCTTCACTTAGTACCAATGCCAGCCCCCAAAACAACAGTTGGGAACCACCAAAAAAAAAAAAAGAAAAAAGAAAAAAAGAAAAAAAGAAAGCTTTGAAGTCCATCTTATCTTCTTCATCAATCCATGAAGTGAAAAAACTCATCAAAAGATCAAATGGTTGGCATCTAATCATCCACTTTCAACACCATTTTTCTGACATGGAGACCAATTTCAAAATTGGTGGGGGTCCCCTTTTTACCCAACACCACCACCCTCTTCTACAAAACCATGTAACAAATTTTGAGGGCATTTTCGTCATTTAATAATTGTTAATAATTTACAAATTTGAAGAGAATTTTACTTTAATTTGAAGCAATAGAACAAGGATGGGTATTTTCTTGGCAGAAACTTTTAGGTATTTTGATTTTTATTATTTAAATGGTTGGGGTTTTGCCAACGTAGACAGCTTTCTGGTTTTTGAAATTCTCTGCTCAGACGTAAAGTCAGTACACTGGCAGGTGTAAGTCAACCCTCCTAAACCCACCGGCTATTGCCGGTTACGACAAACCCCGTTACTGGATTTCGAATCGACGAGCCGGATGTGGGGACGTAAGGGTTACAGTGCTGTTATTTAAGTTTGTGCCCAGGACAAACTCGTGAGGTGCCACGTAGTGTTATGGATTGCGTTCATGGGTTATTGGGACTGGGTTCTGTGAAAGTCGCTCACCGTGCTGTCGCGGAATCATCGCAGTAAAAGATCATCTCTTGCACATAAACGGAATTCCACGCGCACGCTTAAATTCAGCGCGTGGTTTTGGTTGGAACTTGGAACTGGCGGCAGTGCCTTTGTCAGGTGGTTTTGAGAGAACCGACTATTCGCATTGGATTTCAATTTTGAATTGCAGAGCCTGAAGGTGCAATCACGCGTCAAAACACGAGAGTAGGGATGGTCACTCTCCTAACACCGAAGCGGATAACAGTGTGAAAGCAAGGTGTTCGTCTCACCTAAGAAATCACCGTTCATTATCTTCAAAAGCGGGAATAAGTCAAATCAGGGAGAATCCAACGGCTCGGAGGCATGGCGTACGTACTCGTGAGCTTATAAGAATAAATATTATGTATATATATATATATATATGTATATAAAAATAACTGAAAAACCAAAACCAGAGAACAATAGCTTGGTTGGAAACTGATCTCTCCCTATTTGAAACTCTCCCGTCTTGAAACGACGAGAATCGATTCAATCGCATAGGAGCAAACGCTCATTCTTTTTAAGTTCTCATGTATTTGGCGAGAAACGACGCCGTATAGCTCTGCCGGAAACATTCTCGGTGGATCACCATGTCTTCAGGCTTCCCCAGCGGTGCACCGGACTTCTACGCCTCCGGTGGAATCGGTGGAAGATCCGTCGCCATGAACAACAACCCTCAAGTTCCGTACAGGTCTCAGATGCCCGGAATTCTGGTCGACCCATCTTCTCAGATCGTTCAACGCCGGCCCGATTGGATCGGAAAACGGTCGCTGACGGAGTTTCAGGCCCAGCATCAGCATCAGCAACAGCAACAGCAACAACAAGGTTTAGGGCTTCTTCTCCGGTCCGTGAAGCCGAGGATGTACCAGCATGCTTCTCCAATATCCCCTCTTTCACCGGTGGACTTTTCAGCCTCCATCTCGCCGGAGCTTCCGTCGGTTTCAGCGGGAAGGTATGGGTTGCCTCTTCTTCAACAGCTACGACCGCAACCCATCGCGCTTGGTAACAACGTGATGGCTCCTCGGACCCCTAATTTATCGAATGTGACGTACCCAAATTTCCCTCAGAATAGAGGTGCAGTACAAGAATCAGAGCCGGAATCAGAGAAGAAGATTATGAATCGGCTCCAGGAACTCGAGAAACAGCTGTTAGACGACGACGACGTCGACGAAGAGGGCGATGCTGTGTCTGTCGTCACGCACAGCGAGTGGTCGGACGCCATACAGAACCTCATCAGCCCAAATCAAAAGCCCATTTCGCCATCATCTTCGTCTTCTTCAACGTCATCGATCGCTTCTTCGGTACCCATCTGCCCCAGGCAATCGGCCCACGAAGCCGCATCTGCCATATCCGAAGGCATGTTGGACGCAGCGATGGAGTCCCTCACGCGCCTGACCCAGGTCGCCAACGCTCGAGGTAATTCAGAGCAACGTTTAGCGGCGTACATGGCGTCGGCGCTCAAATCCCGATTAAGCGCGGCCGAGAATCCGCCTCCGGTGGCGGAGCTCTACAGCAAGGACCATATAATGGCAACCCAAATGCTGTACGATATGTCGCCGTGCTTCAAGCTGGGGTTCATGGCGGCAAACCTTGCAATTCTTGAAACGACGTCGTCGGAGCAGAGCGCTGCCAAGTTTCACGTTCTCGATTTCGACATCGGCCAAGGAGGCCAATACGTGAACTTGGTCCACGCCCTCGGCGCGCGTCAAAACGGGAAGCACACTTGCTTGAAAATCACCACCATCGCAGATCCCAGCAATGGTGGCACCGACGAGAGGTTGAAAGTGGGCGAAGCTCTGAGTCAACTCGCGGAACGGCTTTGCATCACCTTGAAATTCAAGGTCGTGACTCATAAAATCCACGAACTGAGTCGCGACTCACTGGGCTGCGAGGCCGATGAGGTCCTGGTGGTGAATTTAGCGTTCAAGCTCTACAAAATGCCGGACGAGAGCGTGACGACGGAGAACCCTCGTGACGAGCTTCTCCGGCGGGTGAAGTCTTTGCAGCCGCGGGTGGTGACGGTGGTGGAGCAAGAGATGAATGCAAATACGGCACCTTTTTTGACCAGGGTGAGCGAGGCCTGCGCATACTACGGTGCTTTGTTCGACTCGCTAGACTCGACCGTGTCAAGAGACTACTCGGAAAGAGTCCAAGTCGAGGAGTGTCTGGGTCGCAAACTGGCAAACTCGGTTGCGTGCGAAGGGAGGGACCGCGTGGAAAGATGCGAGGTGTTTGGGAAGTGGCGGGCCCGGATGGGCATGGCCGGGTTCGAGCCCAGGCCCATGAGTCAACACATTGCCGACTCAATGAGATCCCGCGTCAACTCACACCAACGCGGTAACCCAGGATTCACCGTCAAAGAAGAAACCGGTGGGATCTGCTTTGGATGGAACGGACGAACTCTCACCGTCGCATCTGCTTGGCGTTAACTTCACTCTCTCTCTCTCTCTCTCCAATTATCATTATTATTAATATTAATTGTTATATTTTTAACGTTTTCTCGAGAAAAAAAGAAAAAGAAAAAAAGGAAGGTTAAAGAAAGAAAGACCCACCAACAAAAAAATAAACAGGGGTTGTTTGGATGGAAGGAAAATTCGAGCATAGTGCATTTATTGATATTTGGTGGAAGGGTTGGGGGGGTGTTTGGTAATGGCTGACTTGTAATGGATGGAGCCTCACATTAGTGGCAAAGAAGGGGCTCCACTTATAGATTATTTTTTGAGTTTTAGTTCAACTTATTTAGGTAATTTTTAGTTATGCGTGAGCCTCGTGTCAACTTCTCATTGGTTACATCACACTTTTTTCCTTTTCTCCTTCTTTTCTCTCACCAATTTTTTTTTTCTAATTTTAATTTTAATTTTAAAGTCGTTTACAAATTACAACAAGGAGTGTGGGATTTCACGTGCGCATGTTGAGAAATTCAGAAATCAAGATTTGGTTTGAGTGCAATGTAAAATTCGTTGCCAAACATGCTCGTTTCGTTGATGTTTGTGTGGAATGGATGGATGGCTGTGTGGGGCATAGTGAGTTCTGTGCCCCCAATAGGTGGTGACGTGGCCGTGCTGATGTAGCAAGCAATGACCCCAAAATTATGGAATGTTGTGTGCTTTGGGCCACTCTGCCATCTTTATCTTCATTCAAATTCTGGCCAATTTCAATGTACTTCCCCAACTGATTCAAACCATCGAAGTTTATATGCCCGCCTCACTCTTTACTGTGGATTGGTTGAAACTTAAAGCTAGATTGTGTTTGTTGTCTCATTATATTCAAATAAAAAAAAGACTATCGTTTTATTTTCCTTTCAAAGCATTGTTATTATTTATCTTCAAATAAAATTTTATTTTCCTTTCACCTTCTTTTTTTTTTCTTTTTTTCTTTTTTATGCTAGCAAAAATACTAAGACTATGTTTGATTTGGGAAAGAAAAAAAAAAAATTAAATCAATAAATTATTTTTTATTTCTTCAAACTTATTTCACTTATTTTCCTTTATTTTATAAATATTAAATAATTTTAAAAAATATCATTTTTAGTTAATTTTAATTATATTAACCAAACATAGGCCAAGGGTTATATTATATTCATGATATCTTATGTTTAGTTTTCCAAGGAAAATAAAATAAAGAAAAAAAATTAAAAAATAAAAAAAAATAAAAAGTAAATTTAAAATTGATAAATTATTTTTATTTATCATTTCAAATTCATTTCACTTGTTTAACTTATTGCTGTAAATATTAAATAATTCTAAAATATATATGTTTTTAAATAGTTTTAATTATGATTGATTTTTTTTTATAGGTCAATTAAATATAAGAAAATGATTTTTATTTTTATTTTTATTTTATTTTTTAGTATTTTTCGGGAATCAGGTGAGTGTTTTGAAATCATGAATTTCACATAAAATCCAATTTGACACAAATTATAATAATTTTAGAATTTCTATAAAATGGGAAATATTAATGAAAATGGTCATTTATGGTAGTAATGATGGAAAATGAAGAAGGTACAGATGTTATGGATTTTATATTTTAATCACAAATAAATGCATAATAAAAGGGGGAAGGAGTTACGATTATGATGTTATGGTAGAGAGTTATTGATGCGTGACCAAACGAAAATAAATTGAAGCAAATACTCATAAAAATCTTGGATATCAGTGGGAGATACAACATAAATGATATTGATACCCAAATTTATTGATATTCAACATGTCCATGAGAGAACGGGAGAGTTAAATCTAACTAAATATGCATAATAAATGTCGGAATAATTTAGGGTTTTTTAATTAAAAAAACAAAAAAACCATATGAGGCGTGTGTTGTTACACTGAATTTTTTACGAACATTCTCATATTTTTATATCGTTCATTGCAAATCAACTCTTGATTGACCAAGAGGGTAATTATTCCTAATAAAAAAAATATTCTCTTGAGGTACATAGTCATGTTATCAAGATTACGATCTCATAGCCGTTCATTAACTTGTGCTGGTACTCCAAGACGACTACCCTATGATTCGTTGTATCTATCATGGTGCCCCTTTTAAGGTGACGACGAGAGTAATTGTTCATGATAGAAAAATATTATGTAAAGCTACATTCTCGTGTTATTGAGAACATGGTCTTACAGTCATATTCTTGTGAACTTGGTTTTCATAACGGTTAAACTCGATGTCGGTGCCTCAAAATGATTATCTTATGGTTCGTTGTATTTATCATGGTGCCCACTTCAAGGTAGAGTTTTTTATTTTTATTTTTTTTAATCTTAATATTTTTTAAATTATTTTGGATTTGCCTTCATATATATATATATATATATATATATATATATATATATATATATATATATATATATATATGGATAAGTAGTGATAAGGTTTATTTTTTTACTTAAATTATTCTTTTTAATTTCTTTTTTGTTAGGATAATATGCGTAAAGAATTTTTTTCTTTTTTCTTTTTTTAAATATCCTTAGTATCTTTCTATTTTTGGTCATATTTATTAATCAATTCATATTGCAAATTTTTTTTTACTATAATAGTAATATTGATTTTAATTTTTAATTGGTAAGTGTTTTATTGTATCGATTTAATTTACTTTTTTGTTTTTATATGAATTTGGACTCATTTAAATTGTAACCTTGCCCATCAAATATCATTTTGTTATGAGAAATATTTTCCATTTTTTAATAACTTGGAAAATTTTCCTTTTTTAAAAAAAAAAATCTTATTATAATTATATTGCCAAATATTTTATTTTATTGCTTTAATTTCCTTTGAATATAATAATTCTTGCTTGTCATTTTAATTAGTGATTGTAATTTGTAAGGAGGCTACCTTATTTTTAAGCTATTTTCATATTTTATTATAATTAATTTCAACTATTCCTTTCAATTCATGGCCTTCCCTGTTACCTTGAACCTTTGGTCGAAGGTTCAAGCCCTCTTCTTCCACGCTTTGAATTTTATTTAAATAAGCTACAATACATCCCACATCGAAACTTCATGGGATGAAAAGAGGCTATAAAGCAGTCAACCCGGACGGGAAAATTGGCCTTCGGGCCGTGAGAGGCTATGCTGTAGGCGGGCGTCATTTGGTAAATGGGTCCCATTTAAATAATAAATGAATTATATTTTATTCTATATCCCACCAATTTTGATTTTAAAAAAATTTCTCCCCATTTTTTTTAAAACTAATTTAATTTAATTTAATTTTCCTCAACTTCTTTATGCTTACTATATATATATTCTTTTCCAGATTTGTCCTTGCAATTACAATCTCATTATGTGCTTCCAGCATCAAGAAAGCCAATGGTGAGTTGGCATTTTGGTCTTTTCCTATCCAATGCCCACCATTCACATTCCTAGTGTGAATGACTGGTCTTCCTGAACTCCCAAGTTACCTAATTGTGAGCTGAATAACAACTGTCTTGGTTTGATACGGAAGTGAAAAAGTTTGATATAATTTATCAATACGATTCAAATTTAATACGATTTTCACGAGTTTTGATTTAGCATAATCGTGTTTTGGTCAATCTGTTTAACATGAATTTGACCTGAATTGACCAATTCAATAATTATGTTATTAACCTGCTAATAATTCTAAATTATTTAATTCATATTTAACTTATTTTAAATATATTTTTGAATAAAAATATCTTACTTATTTAATAATTAAATAATATTTAAATTATATTTTTAATTTAATTATTATTTATGTCGTGTTTGAGTTGATCTATTTAATAAAATATCTAAACTTTAACACGATATAGATACGAACATACGGTAAGAATTGAAACGATATTTTTGGCTCTTAGTTGTTGTTTTCCTATAAGACTCCCAAGTCATCAGATTCGGATATGGGTTGGAAGGACAACTCTCTCTTTCCTGCTGATGGAGCCCAATTGCACAATGATGGAGACATGGGTCTTGCAAAAACGCTGGTTATTGAAACTTTGGCTCATGTGATTGTCTTTAATAGTATGTTATTTCATTATTTTTCAATCTTCCTTTGCCCTGTGGAACACATGGATGGGTGAAGCGTTTTACCCTCTTAGAAGGAAATGGTCCTAGTAACCTTGGGTTTTCATAACTAGATAATAAAAATATCAACAATCATCTTCTATCTTTTTGTTGATCCCCAAACAAATGGGAGCCTTTTTCGGATAATAGAATACTCCAAATCAAGACTTTAGAAAAAAGTATGTTTTCATATACTCGTGTCAAAATAATCATAAAATATAAACCCCTTTAAACAATATTCAAGTTTCATGCACTCGCGGATTAAAAGCAGTACCTAAAATGGTTAGAAGAAATATCTAAGATGGCTAAAAGTAGTACCTATATTATTAAAATATAGTACTTGAATGGTCTATTTGATAAAAAAAAGTATATAAAATACTGATTATTTTTGGATAACTGCTTGAAATTTGTAATTTATACGTTTGAGTTCCTATTTTGTGATTTTTTTTTTTTTAATATAAGTGTGTGGAAACACACTTTTCCTGAGACTCTACTCTCCGATATTTTCATTAAATTTTCATATTTTAGAGTACTCATATGATATTATGCTGGATGTTTTTGACGAAATTTGTAGAATTTTTCATGATTTACTTAACCTTGTTCTCAATACTTACATTTGCTATATTAAAGCAACACTATGATATATCTATATACAAAATTAAATATTAAAGTAAACTTAGTAAATAGAATAATTCTAATCATTTTATTCTAAATTTGATTTAACTCACTGTGAAAAATATAAAAGCATCATTATAATTTTTATAGTAAGTCTTTTTTATAGCTTTTGTATATATACATATATCCATCTATAGGACAAAATTAGATGTATCATCATTTAGTATTATATATGTTATCAAGTTCTACAAATTATTACTTAATATCACAAATATTATATATATATTATTTTTAATAAAATAACTTTAACATTTGTATTATTATTTATTTTATAACTTTTTTTTTTAATTTTTCTCAAAAAATATGAGGAAAATAAAATAAAATAAAATAAAAAATATATTTAAATTTAATAAATTATTTTTATAATATTTTTCAAACTCATTTTACTTATTTCCTTCTTATATATATAAAGATTAAATAATTTCAAAATATATAAAGATTTGAAAATTTTTAATTATATATATATATATATTATGATGAAACCAAATATAAATCATTTTTCTTAATACTTTTATTATTTATTTAATACTTTTCAGGAACCAAACATAACGTAAAAATTCGTAACAAGTGATCATAAAAGTTTGTAGTTGAGATGTTGTATACTTAAAATTAAAGAGACATTCACATTTTTGTTCATTTTGTTTATAGTATCATATTCATTAAATAATTGATTCTAAATTACTAATATATTTTTTAATTAAACAATTTGTTGTTATATTTGATTCTGATAATAATAAATATTTAAATTCTTAAATAATTTCCAAATATTCTCAATTAATAACCTAACACAACTAGGAATATAATAATAATGTTGTCATCTACAAATTGTCATGCAAATTTATTAAGATTTTTTTTTTCATTTTTTTTTTGTTTTTCTCTTTATTTTTTGGCTCCTATTTTTTCTCTCAAAATTTCCAAAAAAAAAAACTTGAAGATAAGGTAAAATTTTTTTTCCTTTTCTTAATTATTATATAGCTCGTTGATAATTATTTTAGTTTTTTTTTTGGGAGTAATTTCAATTTTCTGTATTTTAAGAACGGCTCCCATTCACCCATTACAGGGTTGACAAAACCATAGTATAGCAATCGTACAGTGCACAAAGATGAACGACCATCACTCACTATATAGTATGTACACCATAACACACACTTCCATGTCAAAACCTCATCTCCTCTGTTACACGGCCCTCAAAGCGAAAGCCGAATGGTGGCTCTGAGACTACCTTCGCTCTCCTCCCTCTTCTCGCCCTCGGCCACCATCTCCCGTCGGTATCCGGAGATTCTCCGGAGCTGCCACCATGTCCGGCGCTTCAGCGGAGTCTCCGCCCAGAGCACGGCAGAGAAAGAGGCCTCGCCGGAGACCGAGCCGGTCCGAGTCGCGGCACGGACGGATCGAATCGAGGACCGAAGCGTCACGCCTCGGTCTCAGGACTTCAATGCTTGGTACCTTGACGTCATAGCCAGCGCCGAGCTCGCCGATTACGGTCCGGTTCGCGGCACCATGGTTATTCGTCCTTACGGTTACGCCATTTGGGAAGCAATTCAGGTTGTTTTCTGTTTATTTTTTAGTTTTGAATCCTTTATTTAGTTTTTGAGTGATTTTTTGAAATGATTTAGGCTTGTTTAGAGTGCTGGTTGTAGTTCTCTTGCTTTTGGAAGAAAAAAAATTCATTTATTTAGTTCTTGTAGTGAGAAAACTGCTTCAAGATATGGTGAGTAATTGTCCTAAAGTTCAGGTACTTGTCTAGTAAACAATTCTCGGTGGTCTAGGTTCAATTGGTTTCTGTCTCTGATTGATTTTTCCATTGGAGGGTTGCGTGATTTTTGGACGCTGCTATGGGTTTGGGAGTGATTTGGGTTTGTTGAGTGTATAGAAAGTACTTTTCTCATCTTTGAAATGGAAAATTGTAGTGAATTTTTTTAGCCTAGCTCTTAGTAGAAAGAAAACTATTCTTAGGGTGTTGAATCAGTGCCTTATGTTGTGACTGAATTGGGTTAGTTTTTCTGACCCTTCTCTTTGTTGCAGGATTATTTGAACGTGAAATTCAAGGAGACTGGGCACAGCAACATGTATTTCCCGCAGGTGCAGTTCTTAACCCTGTGCGTGGTTACTTAGAAATGTAGGGGAAGCAAAGATATTACAGCTGTGAATCTTAATATCTTCCTGCTTTTGTATATAGTTAATGCTTGTTCCTATTTATTGTCTATTGAAATGAATGGTAGATTAGGTTGACCAATACTTTATTAAAATGGTTCTTAAAAGAACGTCTAGTTATAGTTTTGGCTCTTAAAAATTTCAATATGGGCATTGGGATTAGCCAGTTTTGTTTTCTTTTTTAATTAATATGGAATGACCATAGAGGCTTTTGGGTGCATTTTGAGCGTTCTCGATATTATTAGTTGGAAGCTTGAGCTAGCAGTCTCAAGTTCACTCTTCTTTGGAATAACCAGTGAGTTGTTGTCTTGTTTGGTTGTTATACGAATAATTGAGAGAATAGAGGATATTAGATAAATGAGGGTTTGTTTGGTAACCGTTTTTGTAAACAATTCTGAAAACCAGTTTTTGAGAATAATTTTCAAAAACTGTTCTTTGATATTTTATAGAATAAAAGTTTGTTGGGAAACCTAAAATGTTTTTAACCCATTTTTAATATTTTTAAAAATAATTTTTATATCTAGTATTTTTTTTTTTAATCATTGTATATGTTTGTATAATTATTTTTTAAAACAACCCTAAAAAAACAAGTGAAAATAACTAAAAGATGTTATCTGAAAATACTTTATTTCCTGTTTTCTGTTTTTGAAAGAATAAAAAACATAAAATAGTTTTTGATTGCCAAATGTGTTTTTATGGTTTTTTGTTTTGAAGAACAGAAAACTATTATAAAAAACAATAGTCAAACAGACCCTTAGTCCCTATTTTCTGCTGTTTGATAGTAGCTTTGTGCAATTCCTGTAAGGCTACAGTACCTTTTACTAATGCTCTTCCTGATTGGCAGTTAAATTACCAGTGATAAGCATGCTACGGAAAGGAAGAAGGTGTGATAGGCATTTCCAGTTGTTTGATGTCTTTATCCTCTTTTCCATTGCAGTTTATACCATACTCATTTATTGAAAAAGAAGCAAGCCATGTTGAAGGTTTCAGTCCAGAATTAGCACTCGTGACAATTGGAGGGGGAAAGGAACTTGAAGAAAAACTTGTGGTACAATTTTTCCTCACAACTGGTTCATAACAAGTGACCATTGTGTGCTTTATGATTAGAATTAAATTACATGCCAATTTAAGTTCATGGCAAACTATGATCTGAGTTTTGGCTTTGATTGTTGCACTTCTTGAGGTTCTGGCAGGTTCGACCTACAAGTGAAACCATAGTAAACCACATGTTCACTCAGTGGATTCATAGCTACCGTGATCTTCCTCTCATGATTAATCAGGTGCATTGCTTTTTCTTTTTTCTTTTCTTTTTCCTTATAGACAGGTGCATTGATTTGCATGTGACTCAAATTGTCTCCTGTTATATGATTTATTACCTGTTCACCTTTTGTTTGTAATTGAATTGTTTCAGTGGGCAAATGTTACAAGATGGGAGATGCGGACAAAACCATTTGTGAGGACTCTTGAATTTCTCTGGCAAGAGGGCCACACTGCTCATGCCACCCCTGAAGAGGCAGAAAAAGAGGTATTCATGATATCTATCTGAAAACCACTCCTAATCTTTCTTATGTTTTCTTGTCTTCATTTAACAGATTGTAAACTGCAGGCATTACAGATGATTGATGTCTATACAAAATTTGCTTATGAGCAAGCTGCAATACCTGTTATTACAGGTCGAAAATCAAAAGTGGAGACATTTGCTGGTGCTGCTAGGACCTATACAATTGAGGCTATGATGGGTGATCGGAAGGCTCTACAGGCTGGAACCAGCCACAACCTTGGACAGAATTTTTCTCGTGCTTTTGGAACACAGGTCCTTGTCATTTGACTTCACTTGTTTTCTAAGATTCATTCTAGGCCATGTTTTCTGATATTCAGTGCTCAGCTGTGAACTGAGTATATTGTTTACCTAGGTCTATCATTTCTCTCTTAAAAATATTTTTGATTTTTTTAAGCATAGAGTATAACATGTTTATCAATTTGTGAATGGGATCAATGGTTTTTGTTGAGGAAATTGTAGAAGATAACAAGCTCTTTTGTTAAACAAGGAATTTCTGTGAACACCTCTCTACTTAGCTAACATCTTCATTTCTAGGTGAGTGCAAAATAAATGTATGGTGAAAACTGATTCTCATTGGTGATGAATAATTGAGATTTTACATGGGGTTTTATACATGATAGTATATTCTAGGAAACTATATATTCTGCCTAGGCATAATTCTAGGGTCAATGACAACCTATATGTTTACAAGATCATTACCTTCTAAGATAGAATGCATACAAGGAAATATAAAAAATCTTAGAGAATGAGATTTCCTAATATTACGGAGATTTCATAAGATTATTAGGAATTTCATATGGCAGAATTTCAACACTCCCCCTCAAGTGGATGCAAAGATATTTGGCAAGCCAAGCGTGTCCAAGAATTGATGAAATGTTGAGCTTGATAGACCCTTAGTGAGAAAATCGACCAGCTGCTTAGTTGAAGCAACAGAAGCAACAGGAGTACAAATTTTACCCATTGTCCCTTTTTCCTTTGATGAAGTGCCAATCAATTTCCACATGTTTAGTTCTATTGTGACGCATCAAATTATGTGCTATGTTTGTGGCGGCTTTGTTGTCATATTATATCATCATAGGCACTCGAGTCTTGACTCTAAGATCTGTAAGCACTATCTTAATCCAAAGTAAATCCCTTAGGCCATTGCCCTAAATTCAGCCTCCTCACTAGACCGAGCTACCATTGACTACTTCTTACCCCCCCAATGTGACAAGATTACCTTCAAGTAGAGTGCAATGCCCTGTAGCAGATCCCTATCAGTTAGGGATCCTGCCCAATTTGCATTGGTTTAGGCCTCTAATCGGACATTTCCATTATTCTTGTACAAAATTCTCTTGTCTTTAGAAGACTTGAGATACTTGAGTGTTTTATACACAACTTTCAAGTGAAGTTTTGGTGAAGAATGCATGAATTGACTCACAATACTAATCGCATATGCAGTATCAGGTTTGGTGTGTGAGAAACAAATGAGCTTCCCCACCATTCTCTCATAGTTTCCTCTGTTATGTCCCTAAGCTTGTGGTTGGCATCAATTGGTGTTTCTTTTGGTTTGCACTCCAACAAGCCTGTTTCTTTGAGTAAATCCAATACATATATTTGTTGAGATATAAAAATACTCTGTTCTGATCTTCTTACCTCAACTCCTAGGAAGGATCTTAAGACCTCCTAGATCTTTAATTTCAAATTTAGTTGCCAAATAAGACTTGAATTTTTCAATCTCTATTAAATCATCTCTAGTAACCATTATAACATCTACATACACAATTAAGGCAGATACCTTTCCATGAGTAGAAAGTTTGATAAATAATGCATGGTCACCTTGGCTTTGTTTATAGCCTCTTCTCACCATGGGCTTGGTAATCTCTGGATAGGCATTTTTTTTTTTTTTTTTAAATGGGTAAATAGCAATATATGAGAAAAATCAGGTGGAACATCTTTATATACCCCCTCTTCCAAGTCTCTATAGAGGAATGCATTCTTCACATTAAATTGTTGCAATGGCTAGTTTTGATTTGTTACCAGAGACAATAAAATCGGGATGGTGTTCGTCTTAGCTATAGGGATAAAAGTGTTTTGATAATCAACATTATAAGTTTGTATGTACCCTTTTGCCATGAGTCTTGCCTTATACCTTTACACTGAACCAATTGATCAAAAAAAAAAAAAACCTTTACACTAAACCATCAACTTTATGCTTAATAGTATAAATCCATTTCCACCCCATGGTCTTGCAACCTTTTGGCAAATCCACGATTTCTCAAGTCTTTGTTTTTCTTCAATGTTCTCATTCCTTCTTTCATAGCCTCCTTTCGTGGTTCCAAGCTTATAGCTTCCTCAACAGTTATGGGAATTCCATGGCTGAATAATTGTGTGGTAAAGGCCTTGTATTGAGGTGATAAATTTTGTAGGGACACAAACTGAGAAATAGGGTGAATTGTGCAAGATCCAGTTCCTTTTCTAAGAGCAAGGGATAAATCTGGATCATTATTTAGGGTGAGATTTTGATTACCTTTTCCATTACATGTTTTAGAGTCAATAATTGGGTCTTGCAAAGGAATTGCAGGCTGCTTTCTTTAGGAATACATTTTGACTATAGGAGGTGCTTTATTTTCAGCTACCATAGGATTTTCAAAAGTGATATGGGAATTTTGAATATATTCATTAGAAGAGGAAAAAATTATCTGAGGAAAGGGACCTTAGGAGTCATTTTAATTTAGTGTACAGGAGTAAAAAGAAGGTTCACATTCAAGATCCCACCATCTATCTTCCATATCATCTTTCTCCCCTTGAAGATAGGTGTTTCCTTAAAAGGATTTGTTTTCCACTAAAGTTACATCCCTTGTAACATTTTTTTTTCATGTGGTTGGATGGTAACAATTGTATCTCTTTTTTGTGGATGAGTAGCCTAAAAAAATGCAACAAATTGCTTGAGGATCAAGTTTCCCTCTTAAATGGTTATGAACATGGACATAGGATAGACACCCGAATATCTTTGGAGGCAATTTACTAAATCCTGAAAATTGGAAAACAAAGAGTGGAGTTTTTTTGTGGGGGATTTGAAATCAAGACCCTATTAGGCATCGTATTTATCAAGTAAGTGGTTGTCAAAATGACTTCTCCCCATTATGTTTTTAGAACATTCATTTAATAAGTAGAGTACCGGTAACTTCTAATTAGTGCCAATTTTTCCTTTTGATAACCCCATTTTGTTGAGTGTGTCTACATGTGATGACACTCTCATTTTGAAGATAAACAATCAATGTTTGGTTGAAATATTCCCTGCCTGTTATTTGTCCTAAGATTATGGATTTTCACTCCAAATTGGTTTTGGATAAAAATTATGAGAAGATGAAAAAATAGATAATACTTCAGATTTAGATTTCATAAGATGTATCCAAGTAGAACGAGTACAATCATCTATAAATGTAAGAAACCATTGTTATCCAGAAATATTGGTGACACAAGATGAATCCCAAACATCAGAATGCATCAAACTAAATGGAGGAAAACTATTTCAAGTATTTATTTGAAGAGGTATCCGATGATGTTTTGTAAATTCACAACTTTCACATTACAAATCCTTGATATCAATATTTGCAATCAAGGAAAGAGTCTTTTTAGAACTGTAAAAGAGGAATGACCTAAGCATCTATGGGAAAGCCATATCTGATTTATTCTAGAAGTAGTAGTAGAAACCAAACCTTGAGGGTTCAGATTATTAAGCTCCAAATCTGCATCCAGGTAGTACAACCCATCCCTTAGTTTAGAATGCCCAATCATCTTCCCCATCACATAGTCATAAAAAGTGCAACCAGAAGAGGTAAAAATTACATAACACTGCAAATCTTGGGTGAGTTTGCGTATCGATAACAAATTATAGGTCAAATTGGGAAAATGTAAGACATATTTCAAAACTAAGGATTGAGTTATTTGGATTGTTCCTTTACCAACAATGGGTTAAAAAGAACCATCTGCAACCTTAATTTTTTGTTGTCTAGAACAAATGGTATATGTAGAAAACAAATTAAAGAAACTGTTAGGGAAGCTCTAGGACAGGTAGAACACTGGGATGAAGTGGAGAAACATTCTCCCCTGAGTTTGGAGGACTGTGAAGCAAGGAAGGAGGCCCAGGAGGCCTACAAGTCTTGGGTGTTGAGGGAGGAAATTTCTTGGCGGCAAAAGTCTAGAGAGCTGTGGTTGAAGGAGGGGGACAACAACACCAGATTCTTTCACAGGATGGCGAATTTCCACTTCAGAAGGAATTGGCTGTCCAAGTTGAAAGTGAATGGATGTTGGCACACAGAGGAAAATAATCTGAAAAGTAGTGTGGTGGGGGCGTTTAAGGCTCTGTATACTGAAGAAGGGGGGTGGAGGCCTAGTGTTGAGGGGCTGCCTCTCAGGAGGTTAGCTAGCTGCGAGGCAGAGGGGCTAGAGACTCCTTTTTCGGAAGGAGAGGTGTATGCAGCACTGTCAGATTTGGGCAAGGATAAAGCCCCCGGCCCGGACGGCTTTACCATGGCCTTTTGGCTGTTCTGCTGGGACGTAGTGAAGATGGAGATAATGGGATTCTTCATGGAATTCCATGAGAGGGGAAGATTTGTCAAATCGTTGAATGCTACGTTCTTGGTCTTAGTTCCAAAGAAGGGGGGTGCAGAAGATCTAAAGGATTTCAGACCAATCAGCCTTGTAGGTAGTCTTTACAAGTTGTTGGCCAAGGTTTTGGCAAATAGAATTAAAAAGGTGATGGGGAAAGTGATTTCGGAGTCTCAAAATGCTTTTGTGGAGGGAAGACAGATTCTGGATGCAGTATTGATTGCAAATGAGGCTGTGGATTCAAGGTTGAAAGATGAAGAGGGGGGAGTGCTTTGTAAGTTGGATATAGAGAAGGCCTATGATCATGTATGTTGGAAATTTTTGTTGGCAGTTCTGAAAAAGATGGGTTTTGGGGAGAGATGGCTGAAGTGGATTGAGTGGTGTATCTCCACTGTTAAATTCTCTGTTCTAATCAATGGCTCTCCTACTGGCTTTTTTCAAAGCTCGAGGGGGTTGAGACAGGGAGATCCGCTCTCTCCTTACTTGTTTGTGATAGCCATGGAAGTGTTCAGTTGTATGGTGGGAAGGGCTATTAGTGGGGGCTTCTTATCGGGATGGAAAGTGGGAGGTAGGAGTGGATTGGGGTTGCAAATCTCTCATCTGTTATTTGCAGACGACACGCTGGTTTTTTGTGAGGAGTCTG
Source organism: Vitis rotundifolia (assembly GCA_030254885.1). Classification (NCBI taxonomy): domain Eukaryota; kingdom Viridiplantae; phylum Streptophyta; class Magnoliopsida; order Vitales; family Vitaceae; genus Vitis; species Vitis rotundifolia. Next base: position 17,161,902 of record CM058166.1, read on the forward strand.
CAGATCAGATGACCTATCTAAGCTGGCTTCTCATGTGGTTTGAAGCGTGTTCAGGGCTGAAGATCAACTTAGAGAAGAGTGAGCTGATCTCGGTGGGAAGGGTTCATGATATAGAGGGACTGGCTCTGGAGTTGGGTTGTAAAGCGGGTAGGCTCCCTTCTTGCTATTTGGGGTTGCCTTTAGGGGCACCTTTCAACTCCTTGGCGGTGTGGGATGGGGTGGAAGAGAGATTTCGCAGAAGACTTGCTATGTGGAAGAGGCAGTATATATCTAAAGGGGGGAGACTCACCCTAATCAGAAGCACCCTCTCAAGCATGCCTATTTACTTTATGTCTCTTTTCCACTTGCCAAGAAAAGTGAAATTGAGACTGGAGAAGATTCAAAGGGATTTCCTGTGGGGTGGGGGAGACCTCATCCAAAAGCCTCATCTTGTAAGATGGAATGTGGTGTGCTTGGGTAAAAACAAAGGCGGGTTAGGTGTGAGAAACTTAGCATTGATGAATAGTGCCCTCCTGTGCAAGTGGAATTGGAGGTTTGCTAATGAGAGAGAGGTGCTGTGGAGGCGAGTAATTATGCTTAAATATGGCGAAGAGGAGGGAGGGTGGCGCACCCGGGATGCAATTGGGAGAAACGGTGTTGGGCTTTGGAAAGCAATAAGAAAGAAAGGGCGGCTTCTGGATGGCAAGTTAGACTACCAAGTGGGTAATGGGAAAAGAGTGAAATTCTGGAAGGATAAGTGGTGTGAAGATGGACCTCTTTGTGAGTCCTTCCCTTCTCTCTTCTCAATTTCCTTGACCAAGAATGCTTGGGTTTCGGAGGTTTGGAACCCTGTTAGTGATGGGGATGGCTGGACCCCTCTTTTCACAAGGGCGTTTAATGATTGGGAGATTGAATCGGTGGAGCGTCTGTTACAGAAGATCCATGCCTGCCGGGTTCAAAGGGATGAGGAAGATAAAGTGATCTGGACAGTTTCAAAAAACGGTGCTTTCTCGGTTAAGTCTCTCTACTCCATTCTGGAGCGGGGGGGTTCTTCTTTGTTCCCTAGCAAAAGTATTTGGAGGGTAAGAGTTCCTCCTAAGGTAGCTTTCTTTGCTTGGGAGGCTTCCTGGGGTAAAGTATTAACTTTGGAGCAACTCCAAAGGAGAGGGTACTCCTTGGCAAACAGGTGCTTCCTTTGCCTCTCTGAAGCTGAAACGGTGGATCACCTCCTTCTACATTGTGTTAAGACGCGGGTATTGTGGAACCTCCTTTTTTCCCTCTTCGGGGTGGCGTGGATTCTTCCGTGTTCAGTGAAGGAGACCCTTATTGGTTGGAATGGAGGGTTTGTGGGGAAAAGGCGCAAGAGGGCTTGGCAAATGGCTCCCTTATGTATTTTTTGGTCAGTGTGGAAAGAGAGGAATAGTCTAGCTTTTGGCAATGTAGAGCTATCGCTGCAAAGGTTGAAATATTCTTTTGTAAGTAGTCTTTGGTGTTGGGTAAGGGCTTCCTTAGGAGCAAATCCGTCTTCTATTGTAAGTTTTCTAGATTGGTTGGGCTCCTAGTTAAGGAAGATGATGTGTATACTCCCTGTATACGTGGAGGGCACCAGTTTTTCGGTGTTTCCTCTTTTTGATTAATATACTTTCTTTACTTATCAAAAAAAAAAAAATTAAAGAAACTGTTCATATGATTGGAGGCACCCGAATCAATGATCTAAGCATGAGACTAATTCATTTCAAAGGCATTTAAGGCGAAGATACTACTTGTCTGAGCCATGGAACAAAAACTTGTGGCTGTGTTTTGATTCTCAAATTTCATCAAGAGCTTCTTCAGCCCATCAATGTCATCTTTGTTCAGTAAGGCCTCTTGGGATTCCTCAACAACAGTTGAGCCTGCCCTGTTTTGGCTTCATGACTGTTTCCAGTTTCCTTTTGAGCAGATTTGGTTCCAGGTTGTGGTCTTCCATGGAGTTTCCAGCACATTTCCTTGGTATGCTGACACTTGTTGCAGTAGTTGCACCAAGGTTTGTCCTTGTCTCCATGTTTCCTCCAACCAGGGGTGGTTTTGGAAACCATTGGTGGAGAATTCTCTAAGGTTGAAATCAATTTTTCTGGTTTCCTGAGCATGACTCCCTTTCAACCTTTTTTCTCCTCAAACATAAGTAAAAGGCCTCTCTTATGGATGGTAGAGGATCCTTGCCTAAATTCTACCACAAGCCTCATCAAATTTCAGGTAAAGTCCAACTAGAAAGTTGAACATTCTTTCTTGTTCAATCCCATCCTATTGTTTTTTTGGGTCATTCACGCATTCCATTTCCACATTTGATAAAGATCTAATTCTAGTCAAAGTCCCTCTAGAATATTATAATATTCAATGACGGATTTGGTACCTTGTTTGGTGAAAACAATGCTCAACTTCAAGTCATATGCTTGATCTACCATGCCTTTCTTTGAGTAGGTCAAATAGGTTGCTTCCCAAATATCCTTTGCGGTTGCCAGTAAGAGATAAGTGTTTCTATTTTCTGGTTGCATGGAGTGTAACAACCAAGACATCACAATTGAATTGTGAGTATCCCAGGCTGCGAATTTAGGATCATCCACAGTAGGAGGAGAGGAAGTGCGTGGCATAAACTGCATATACCTTTGCTTTTGAGGAAGATTTTGGTTGATTCAGACCATTCTGTGAAGTTAGATCCATTCAGCTTTGAAATTGTACTATGTAGAGTAAGATTTTCTGAAGAAAAAGGCCTTGAATTGGCAGCAATTGTGGTATTGGTAGCAAAGGCAAATTTCAGATGTGTTCAACATTTTTCCAAAGAAGGATATGGACGAAATTATGGAAAGTTTGAGTGAATAGGCCTAGTGGAAAAACAAAATTAGAGAAGTTTTAGACCTCAGCCTGCTCTGATACCATGTGGTGAAAACTGACCTCATGAGTCCTAAAGGCTGTTTTACAGACATCTAAATCATGTACTCTGATTTGATGATATCATGATATGAGATCTAACTTGGAAAAATACTTTGCTCCAAACAATTCATCCAACTCCTCATTAATGATAGGGATTGGGAACTTATCTTTAATAGTAATTCGGTTGAGGGCCCTGTAGTTGACACACATTCTCCTTGTTTTGTCCTTCTTAACCAATAGCATAGGCGAAGAGAAAGGGCTCACACTTTAATGTATAGTCCCAGCTTCAAGCATTTCTTGTACCACCTTTTCAATCTCGGTTTTTTTTTTTTTTTTTTGTGCACATAGGGTTACCTCTAGGGTTTAATGTTAGGTGCGGTTGTCCTTGGTTCAAGTGGAATTTTATGGTCATGTACTCTTTGAGGTTGTAAACCTTTAGGTTTGGAAATATTGTCAAGTATTGTTGCAACGGATGGGCCAATTCCTTAGGTTCTTTTCCTCTCTCTTCAACTATATTTTTCTTATCTGCTTGTATAGAGAAAATTTGAGTTGTAGATGCTTGAGACATGTGCTTAAATCCTTTTGAATTTGACTTGCTGAAACTAACTTGTTGAGGCTTGTAGTGGCACCTCTCAACATGAATTTCCTTCCATCAACAATAAGTTCCATTCTAAAATTCTTGAAATCCCACGGGATGGATCACAATTCAGCTAGCCATTGACTTCCCAATACCCTATAGCACCCACCTAAAGGTTTAAGCCTCAATTCTACTTGAAATTCCTTCCCTTTCATGTTTCATGTCAATTGCCTTCAAATTGCATCTCTAGTGATTTTAGTTTCGTCTACCACTTCCACCTTCATGGGGTTGATAGTTTGTATTGAGCAACTTGTTCTTTTGGCCACTACAGGATCAAGGAAGTTGTGAGTGGTTCTTGAGTCAATCAACATGGTGATGGCCTTCTTCTTGATGTAGCCACAGATCCTTGGGGTTTGATGAGAAGTTGAACCGGATATTACATTGATTGAAACCACAGGATCATCCTCCTTAATATTGTTTTCAGCTTCACAAATCGCTTCCCCCTCACTTTCATCACCATCTAATAGAATTTCTTTTACATTTATGGTCAGGCTCATACTTCTCATCATAATAATAACAAATCCTTTTTCCCTTTCTCTTTTGTATCTTTGCGGCTGAAATCCTTTTAATGGGTGGTCATTGACCATTTTGATTCCCATAGAGTTCACTAGATTCCCCCCACTTGTATTAGAGCCTTTGACTTCCTTGAGAATTGCCTCCATTGCCCCTTCATGCAGCAAGGTGAACCTGATGGCTTGGGCTAGCATGTTCAATTGACACATGGTGACTTGATTTTTAATTGCCTCTTTCAAGCCAGTAATGAAACATTGAATAGAAACTCCTTTGACAACCAACTAGTTATGGCCATCAATGCTTCAAACTACTTTTGCTATGCCCTAACTATAGGAACCTATTTTAGTTTGGTTGTTTGCCTATAATAGGACTATCATAAGCACTAGGGCCAAACCTAGAAACAATATCTGTAGAAAACTATCCTCAATTGATTTCCTTGTTACTAACCTCATACCCTTGAAACCATTCTAAGACCCTTCCTTCTAAATGCAAGGAAACCAATCCTACCTTCTCATGATCCCTTATTCCATTAATTTTAAAAAATCTATCACATTTGTAAATCCACCCACTAGAATTACCAGCTTTAAAATTTGAAATACTGAGTTTGGAAAACCTAGTTCTGAAAGGAGTTTGTATCGTGTGAGTGATAGCCTATTAATTAAACCACTATCCCCATTACCTGACTCCTCTACTCTCGAAGTCGTGTGTTTCAATTTCAGGTTTATAGTTGCGACCTTCTTCAACAATTCTGACAAGGTGGCTGCTAGTTTATCCAATGAGTCCTTCAACTGTTTAACAAAATCTTCAAGTCTATGTTGTTCTTGTGCTCTAGTCCCTTCTTCCATGGTTGGTGCTAAGACCATTGTTGATACCAAATCTTATGACCCAAGGAGAAGATGCAAATTTAGAGAACAAATTCTGGGTTTTTCTTATTGAGATTCTTTTTCACACCTTTTCCCATTACACTCTCCTTATTTTATATAGGTTACTTGCCTTATAGAGGATAGGCAAGACAAGGAAACTAAATGAAATTAAATTAAAGAAAGCAAAGATACTAAAGGATCCTAGGGACCCTTGACCCTTCATCATGGCTGTGACACTCTACACCCCATAATAGTCACCAACTCCTCTGCAGTAGAAACACTCCCAATTGTAATCAATTCACTTTTTTCCAGATTTGATCTTCAGCCCAGAGATTGCCTCAAGCCACTTCAAAATCTAACTCAGATACATCATTTGATCCTTCCATGCCTCACAAAAAATATTGTGTTGGGCAAACAATAGGTGAGGCACTTTTTTCCTATGTGTTTTTGGAGAGGCACTTTCAGTGTTAGTTTTGTTTGCTTTATTGTTACTTTTTTCTATCTTCTTTTTCTGTTTCCCTCTCTTTCTTATTCATTTACAAGTGAATCTAGTCTAAGTTTGGAGGTCATTTTGCATTGGGTTATTGATGCAAGGTCTTTGTGTTTCCAGATTTAGGAGTTTCTTGAATTATAGAATGAGATGAAAGGACCAACAGTTGCTGAAAAGAACAAAGGAAATCCTTGACAATCACACCAAGATTCATACACAATCACGTCTACCATTTGCTAAGCAGTCACACTTAGGCAGAAGACAATCACACCTTCAAAAGGTGCACATAGTAAATGTAGTAAATTTTTATTAAAATTCTGACTCCCTACTTTGAAAGACTAAATAGATAGGCTCGAATTGAAAATTTTTGACCCTCTTCCCTAATAGGACAACTTTTCTAATTCTTTATCTTTCCTTATAGGAATAAAAATAGGTCTAGGAAAAGGAATATTAAGTTGAAATTAAAAGAAATATAATTCTTTCCTAAAATAAGTAGGGGACTAAGAATTTTCCTAAAGTTCTTGGAAAGTTTAATAGAAGGTATGAGACGACGAGAATAGTGGGTAAAAATTGGAAGGAAAGAAAAAGTGAAAGAAAATAAGAAATAGGATTAAAATCAATAAAATTTTCCAACATGCTTCCCCTAATTTATTACTCTACTTCTCTCTTCTATATAAATAATGAATTTTAAAATGTATAAAATTTTCTAAATATTCATTATATTTGACTTTACTTCTTATTTCCCACAATAAACCAAACAACAAAACTTTGATTCCTTCCTACCTTTTTTTCTCCTAGGACTTTCCATGATCCAAACAGAGCCTAAAAGAAATAGAAAGTTGATAAAAAGTAAACCACTTACCAAAATAAAAACTTAACAAAAGACTCAACTTAACCCACACTAACTCTGATCATCCCAAGAGGAATTCAAAAGATTTTTCCAGAAATACTTCTGTTATTTGCATTGTGTCTATCATATGGCACCGCAATGGAAAGATTTTGAATATTGGATTTTTTAAGCACAGCAAACCAAGTGACCTATCTTAGTTGCATTCTTAGTTAAATACTACTTTCACTTCCTGATCCATCTGCAACTCAACATTTGTCCTTGATCAGTAGTCTTGATATTGCCTTTTCTCTTTAGTGTTTTTTTGTGTGTCTTGGGTCCCAGTGATACATAACTAACAGATTCAAGAAGAGCAATCTGCATTTGTTAAGAGTGTGAAGTAAGAATGGCCTACTTGATGCCTTACCTTGTAACATGGGCATGGACGCTTGTGTCTTAACTTGTGCATGTACATGCACTCTCGCATTTCAACCAACTTGAGCATTTATATATTTAATTTTTATTTAAGTAGCTCTCCACATGTGAACATTATTTTTGTTCATTTCAACTATCAATGGATATAGTGTTGACCAAAATGAATGCTTGTATAGTTCACTGATGAAAATGGACAAAGACAACACATATGGCAGACATCATGGGCAATCAGCACCCGTTTTATTGGTGGTATCATCATGACCCATGGAGATGATGCTGGTTTGATGCTTCCCCCAAAAATTGCTCCAATACAGGTATTACTTACTATCTGATCAGTGTTGTTAGATCCAGTTTATATACATTCCAATTAGAGACTGCTCCAAGTTTTGCTTCTTGCCATATGGTACTTGGAGATTATAACTCATTGTTTTGGTTCTGCATTTTTTTGTTCTTAATGCTTGTTGATTTGGCAATTTTATATTTTAACACCTATTGCATTTTTCCAGGTGGTAATCATACCAATCTGGAAGAAGGCTGATGAAAAAACAGGAGTTCTCAATGCTGCATCATCTGTGACAGAAGTTTTAAAATCTGCAAATATTAAAGTTAAAGTTGATGACTCAGATCAGAGAACCCCTGGATGGAAATTCAATTTCTGGGAGATGAAGGTTTGTACATTCTTGAATCAATCCTTGCATAACCCAGTGTTATCAAAGGCAATTGCTTGGGTCGCCTAGGCCATCAGGCCAGGTGGGGCAGATAAAACTCGCCTCTTGAAGACCTAGGCAAGGCGGCTTAAAAAAGGCAACACCTAGGCAATATCCTTGAGATAAGGCACAAGGCATAGAGACGATCACCTTTGACCATGAGTTAAGATTAAATATACTTAGATTATAATTTCATTCAATCTAACATTGGATTAAACAAAGTGTAAGATAAAATATTATATAATCAATCATAGAGATAATAAGATGGAGGGCTATCAATCTAGTCTTGATGGAAGCAATGACAATTTTAATTTCAATGATGACTCATGATGATGACGCCTAAAGCTTCTCTAGAATGTTCAATCTCTTATTTTGTTTTTTATTTTGCTTTTTAGATGTTTGAAAAATTAGAATATTCATTTAAACAGAATAAATATCTTTAAACAATGTGATGTTTCTTATGATATAGGGTATAATATTTAACATTTTGAATAATTATTACTATTTTGTTAATTTTATAGGACATCATCAACAATAAAAAATTAATAGTGTTGATTGTTGAAGACAACATTGGTTGAGTATCGAATAGGTAAATATGTATATTTTTTATCGCCTTACTATAATCAGGCTATCACCTTGACATCGCCTTTATTTTTTGACAATAGTGGCATAACCTCAATTCAACTGAACAAAGCCTTAAAATCACAACTCAGCAACCTTATTATTTTGAGGCTGCCACTTCTGGCCAAGCAATATGGTTCACAAACACAAAACAATATGAGCTGCTTGCTGGTTGATCCATTTGGAATCATGATGTTATATCATGCATGTTATGAGGTTTATGGTTCATGCAACATTGAAGCCTTAGTTGCATCATAGTAATTCTTTTTTTTTATCTGATGAGAAACAACAATATATTATATTAAGGTAAGGAAGAATAAGTACAATAGAAGGATGGGAATCCTCTAAAAAACATACACAAAAAGTATGTAGGAACCTCCAAAATACTAAGAGGGTGTTTGTTTTTTTAGCTTTTTATTGAAAGCAATTTACTTTCAGATTTTAGGTTGTCTGGTTTTTTACTTTTTATGACTTATTATAAACTTTTTGTTGAATATGAAAAACCAAAATATTTGGCTTTTTCTAAATGGAAAAAGTAATATTTTGATTTTTCTTTACTCTTTAATACTTAATAGAAATAAAATATTAAAAAAACAAACAACCTAATACTTAACATTATTAAGCATTAAAGTTATATTTTGAGTTAAGTAAAAAAACAAACACCAACTAAGTAAATCTATACAACTATGAAGTGCCACAACCCATATGGGAATATACAAAAAGAAATCAATCCTTGCTAATCCATACCTTTAGACTTACATGCCAACATCCAATCAAATTGAATCATATTAAGGGGAATACCCTTAAAAGTTGTGGTACAAGAGGTCCAAAAGGAGGCTAAGAAATGAATAATATCCCAAAGACTCTGAAGTTCTTGCCTTCTACTAAAAAATCCTAACGTTTCTTTCCCACCATAGAAGTACGCAACCCACATCAAAGCAAGACAAGCGAACTACCACAACACCTAGCTTCTACTAGAACTTTACAACCCTTTATATGAGATGGTCATCATGTCACATATACTCTTAGGAGGAACCCAATCCAAATGAGTCAATCTAAATAATCTATGTTAGAGCCCCAAAGTCAAAGGACAATGTATGCAAAGATGATCTACCGTTTCACTATTCTCCATACACGACAAACAAATATTAAGACTAAGGGCTTTGTAGGGTCTTCTCATTTGTAGCATGTCATGGGTGTTTACCTTCTTGTATGTCACTAACCAAGCAAAGGACTTGACCTTAATTAGGGCTTGTGATTTCTAAACAAAATTAATAGGGAAAAATGGAGTTGGATTGGTATGGTCAGACAAGACTTAAAATAAAAACTTTACTGTTAATAAACTCGAAGGAGATAAGGACCAAGATCTCGCATCAGGAACAAATGGGGATAAGTGTAAACAAGAAAGAGAGGACACGAGCTTTTCAAGATTTCCCATCTCAAAATTTGAAAGATTGTGATAAACGTTTAAATTCCAAAAGAAAGGATTAGTGGACCCAAAACTGGTGAAAAAGTACTGTTTTTACCTGTGACAATTTTGAATAGACCTGGGAATTAAGAATACAAAGGTTGATTTGCCCCCACAAGTCTTCCTAGAAACGAATTCTCACCCCATTTCCCACAACCAATCATGTGTATTGGAAAAATCCTGAAAGACCTATGCAATGGCTTTCCAAGGGCAACGTTGTGACCACTTGACTATAGTGTTGACATCCCACCTATTAGTATGTGTCCTATATATGTTTAGAATAACCTGATGCCAAAGAGCAAAACTTTCCTTAGGAAATGGATTTAGAGGAAACCTCTAAATCCATTTCCTAAGAGAGCACAATTCCTTACAAAAACTTTCCCAACCCCTAGTCCTCTTTCCCCTTTAGACTTGTACACTACATCCCAACTAATGAGATGGTCTCTCTTATGCTCTACAATCCCTGACCAAAGAAAATCCCTTTGCATCATAGTAATTCTAACCATTTGAATGTTTTATCCATTCCATGTTATTTCTACCCTGCAATGGCCTGCTGGTTAACTCATTGGAATCATGATTTTATATCATGCATGTTGTGATGGTTATGGTTCTTGCAACATTGAAGCCTCCATTGCATCATAGTAATTCTAATCATATGAATGTTGGATCTTTTCCATGTTATGTCTACCCTGCGATGGTTCAAATTTATTTTTAGTTGAGGAGCTCTGGTTGCAATATATCCCTTTTCTTTTCTCTTACATTATGTTGTCACTTGATATGTTGTTACTATTGGTAGTGTGGTAATAGAATTTGGTTTTTCAGGGAGTTCCTTTAAGGATTGAAATTGGTCCTCGTGATGTTTCAAGCGGGAGTGTTGTCATATCTAGGAGAGATGTTCCTGGAAAGCAAGGGAAAGTTTTTGGGATATCTATGGAACCTTCAATTTTGGCGGCATATGTCAAAGATAAGTTGGATGAGATTCAGTCATCACTTTTGGAAAGGGCTACGTCCTATCGAGATAGGCAAGTTTTGCTTTATCATGTCATATTCTGTATAAACTGATGTTTTATTCTTCAACATGATTAATATAATAGGCTTGCTGGTTTTTCTCTACAAAAGCATATACAATAGCCTGAAGCCTGGTCAGGTGGTAAAGGGAGTGGAAAAGGGGTCAACAGGTTCCAAATTCAATTCCATATATGTATATGCAGCATATGCTATAATGATACTTAGGCACCTTGGTGAGAATCTTGTAACCAAGATTGTAAGCTTCTGTGCTTCATTCAAATTGCTCCAAGTTTTATGTTGAATTTTATGAACCTAAGAAACAACAAACTTTTACTAGATTAAGAGTTACGTGGCCACTCATTGGGTGGTTACAACTTACAACATTAATGTGCGAGTATAGAAATACCTAGCCATGCATTTTGATCTTGAAGCTCCCCTTTATTTTCCGGGTGTTAAAACTTAAATGAGCATCATTCTTAGGCCCTCCTTCTTGCGCTTTGTTGAATTAAAATTTGCTTTATATAATTCTTGTTTCATTGTTTGCTTATTTATTTTGCTGACATCAATGGATATTTCTACAGTAACATTGTGGATGTCAGCTCCTATGATGAGCTGAAAGAGGCCATTTCTCAGGGAAAATGGGCAAGGGGTCCTTGGTCGGCTAGGTATTAAATTTGTTTCTTTCATTGTATTTTTGACTCATCCAACTTAATAAGCTAGTGTTTCTGAGGCCATTCTCCATTTGTTGGTATAGTGATGCAGAGGAACTAAGAGTGAAAGAAGAAACAGGGGCAACAATTCGGTGTTTCCCTTTTGAACAGCCTCAAGGCATGAAAACATGCCTGATGACAGGCGATCCAGCTGAAGAAGTTGCACTTTTCGCAAAATCATATTAAGTCTGCAGGCATGTACCCTCTTCTAACATTGGGACCTGTCTTGTTTTCCCCTCACATTCAATTTTCTGAAGGTTTTCTCTTCTTCTCCATAAGGTATATGATTTAGATTGAAATGCTCTAAAGGTTTTGTATCCTTAGTAATTAAGGGGAATTTTAAAGCCGTGCCTTCCAAAACCATCATAATTTATGTGGAAAATGTTTCTTTTAGAAAGCTTTAGGAAAGCCTTATTATTTGCAAAGATGTTACAATGATTTTAGTCTTGTGAGCACTTCCACCCTAAGGTCATGTTTTTGTTTGTAGAGTAGGCTTGGGAAGGAAGATCTTATTTTCTAGAGTTAGACCCATTTCATGGGCATGCAATTCTTAGTTTAATTTTGAGGAAATATCATGAATTTGGGTTTTTATTTATTTTTTATTTCCATCTTAATTTGGTGAGAATTAATCTAAGAGTGTATTTGATGATGATTTTAGGAAATATTTTTCGCCTTTCTAACAATTTTTTTTTTTAGTGTTAAAAAAATTACAAACACTTTCTTCAAATGCATTCTAAATTTACAATACAACCCATGGATTTTTTCTTTTTTTTTTTCTATTAATTAGAAATAAATATTGTATATCTAGTATTTCAAGGAAATTAAGATCATTATATTTGATTATTTATTAGCTAAAAGAAATTGGGTTATTTAATTAAATAAATAAAATTGGGTTATTTAATTAAACGGGTCAATGAAAATAAAAAATTTTAAATTTAACTCTTATCTTTTTTTTTTTGTAAAAATAATATTTTCTTTAAAAATCTTATATAAATAGTAAAAAGTATTTACATAAAATATTTTGAAAGAATTATATTTCTCATCTCTCCGTAATCAATTAACCGAATAAAAGAAATAAAAAAAAAAGGGCCCTAGTATAATGCTCGATATTTCCTAGAGGTGGTCATTCCTTGCCATGAGTAAAATACAAGAAAATAATGGGGCAACAAGAAAATAACACAAAGGGTGAGGGACACCATGCAAAAACACAAAATTCGGTGGGGTTGCCCTTAATATCGAGGGGCCTTTTTTTCAACAAAGCGTAATGGCTTTGCCGGGTGTCGCACGCCGAGAGGGGGAATCGAATCTGTCAATCTGAAGGCATATCCCAAAGAGGACAGTGTGGGGTTAGAAGCGGCGCATGGAAGCCGAAGCGAAGCCGAGCCGAAAAGAGAAAGGAATCTTTTGACTTTTCGCCTGCCTTCCGTGGAATAAAAGCAAACGCAGAAGAGGAAAGGAAGCAACAAAGAGAGAATAGGCAACCGAGAAAAGTAAGGTTTGGCCTATTGGAATTTTGCAACTTTCTCTTTATTCTCCTTCTTTTATCGTATCAATACCCCACCCCCCCCCCCCCCCCCTCTCTCTCTCTCTCTCTTTTTCTGCCTTTGCAGCTGGTATCAAAATTTGGCTTCCTTTGTTCTCACTTGGTCTCCGTTTCACAACTTCTCTTTTTATTTTTATTTTTTCAAACGTTATAATATGCCTCAAATGATGGTAATAAGGGGTATGGTACATGTTGAACGCGGGGAAAAGACAGGCCGTGCTCCTCGAAAAATACAAAGAAATAAAAGCCCTCCGGCAATCATTTGATGCATGAAACTATTACCTTTGGAATCCCAGGCACCATTTGTCGTAGTGGAGCCACTCATTGTTCACCATTCTAAGCATTCTTACAAATACGTGAAAATTAGAGGCTCGGGAAAATATTTGCGAAAAATGATCCTTTGAAAAAAATACTTTTTAATATTTTATAAAATAAAAATCTATTTAATAACCTAAATTATTTTTAATCTATTTTCTATATTTTAAAAATAATTTTTGTATGTCAGCTTTTTTTTTATATATAATTATTTTTTAAAAATAACTAAAAATAATTTAAAATAATTAAAATATGTTTTTTAGCATATAAGGCGCATATGGAAGGGAGATTGACCTAATAGACTAAGCTACAAAGCGTTCCGTTATTAACAATCAACCTTTTGAAATACTATCTTTCTGCTTTGATTGAGGTCTCGATTTGCTATTGTAGCATTCACCTAAATAGACACTTTTCCTAAATTTTATTGCGCTTGGACATTGTAGGAGCATATAAGCATTCATGCTATTACTCTACTAAAGAAAGGCCCTATGGGGTGTTCAAAATTGATTATTAAATATTTTTTTTAGGACATAAAACTATTTTAAAAAGTAATTACCAAAATAGGATGTAGTCGTTATTGACCCTATCATTGTTATTAAAAGGCTAATAATCCAAAAAATGTGATTAAATTAACGACATAATTTATGTATATGTATTCTCATCTTCTTAAATTATATGTTTTATGTCTTAATTTCATTTATTTATATTTTAATCTCATTCTTCACACCTTAATCTCATTATTTATACAAATAATTTAAATTCTTTTTTTTTTTGTGTACTTTCAATAATAGAGGTCAACAATATGATAAATATCTTTTCAATACCTTGGGTGTGTTTTAAAAACTTTCATCCAAATTGAATCTTTTTTTTTTCTTTTTTTTTAGATGAGAAAAATATGTAACAAATTTTTTGAGAAAAATTCTTAATTGTTTTTTTTAAAAAAACTTTTATTTGGAAACTTGAACATAAAAAATAGGTTTCTCAATATAAAAGTTTTAAAAGTATTATCTATATTTTCATATGTTGCTTACGATACTATACAAGAAACAATTGAAAAACGTCTACAGTTTGTTTTAAAAAATAAATTTGTTTTCATAATGAATGGATAGAAAATTGATTTCCACTATTAATTTACCAAAAATGTGTTTTGGAATTAAAAATTTGTTTTCCATGAGTGTTTTAAACGATAATTATCCAACGGGACATTTGTTTTTCATAGTAAGAATAGTTTTGATAATTCTAGTTAAATAAACATAAAATTTAGTGGCCTTTAAGATACATTTTTTATTTTTGTATTTTTGAAATAAAAAATAATAATAACTTTTATTAAAAAAAAAATATAATAACTAGGCTTATATAAAAAAAAGTAATGATTTTAAAAAGTATTTAATCAAATCAATTCAATTTTCGATAATTATAAAGATTAGTTGGAATTTTAAAAATTGGCTTTAGCAGTTAGATTTTTTATTTTATTATTTCTTAATTGGCATGAATCAAATCAAATTGATATTCTAACATTTACATATTTTGTAATTGTTCAATATTTGATTTTTTTTTTTTTATGTTTATTGTTATATATTTATTGTGGATTTTATTAAAATAATTCATTGTTATAAAACAATAGTCAAAATTAATTTTGAAATGCATTCATTATATTTTTGGTTAAAATTTTTAAATATATTTTGAACTTTAAAACCAAAAAACAAAACAAAAGTAGAATTAATGACTAAATTAACTCGTATCAAAGTGATCATGTAAATAAAATCAAATCGACCTTAAACAAGTTTGATTTGGTTCAACTTTTCTATTACTAAAAAGTTGATTTAATTTTGGTTATCAAACCATGTTAAATGGATTAATTATTCTTCAAAAAAAACAATTAAAACTACACATTTTTACATATGTTGTGTTTAGCACCGTAATTTGGACGAGTCAATCAAGTTGGTGACTAATTCAAACTTAACTCAAATAAGAAACCACCATTCCAAAGTTAACCCAAATTTTGGTTGAATTTGGGTTAGTCAAGTTAAACCCTATTTATTGTATAATCTCAAATTAATAGGATTACATTTGGGTTGGTCAGATTAAACTTTGATTGATTCGCTTGATTAGGTTGCATGATTTAAAATATTCATTCAGTGTATTTTTTAAATAACGTTTTTCTATGTTATTTATACCATAATTTAGATAATTAATAAAACAAAATTTTAAGATAATAACAAAAAAAAAGTAAAAAAAAATTTATTTATCTTTAACAAAAAAATGTATATCATATAATTATAATTTGATTTTTTTAAATAAATATTATTATACAATATAATATATATTATAAATATTATAAAAATATTAAATCGGGTGATGTGAAACTTAGCTTGAGCTCAATTTAATTAGAGTTCAGGTTGAAAAAAAAGTAAAAAACTTAACCCAAACCTATTATTTAGTTTTAAGTTATATTTTAAATTAATTATAAAAAAACAAACACAACCTTATCTAATCACTTAAAACAATTCTTAATATATTATTATTATTATTATTAAACCGGTCCATGTTGTGGCCACGTGGCTTGAGGGTGGTTACACCGCCCCTTATATAATCACTCAAAACAACTCTTAAATTATTATTATTATTAATTAACCTGTCCATGTTGTGGCCACGTGGCTTGAGGGTGGTTGCACCGCCCCTTCAAACACAATCAACCAAATCTGATCACTTTGGATCCAAACTCCTCTTCCATTTATTTAAAATTTTAATTTTAGAAAATTTATTATTATATTGAAAGTATTTAAAAGAGTTGGAATTATTATTATTTAAAATTTTTATTATTAAGTGAATATATGTTTGTATTCACTTATAATATGATTTAATAAATAAACAAAATACATAAAAAAAAAATCATATTTGATCCATATTCATATATCTTTTATATTTAATTTAATTTATAAATATTTTAAAATATATTCACTTTTTCATGAATCAAATAATTATTTTCTAAAATGACTCTTAACTTGATTATATTAAATAAAATTATAAAAAATTTTAAGTTGTTGCTAATAAAAGTGTCTTAGAAATAAATATATTCTAATTTTTTATTATATAATACGAGATAGAAATCATCATGGATAAATTCTAAAGTTCCTCAAGTAATAACCAAAATCCTTTTTAATTCTTGAGTTAATAATGATTTTATATTTTATATTATATAAATCCCTTCATCTTCTTATTTTTTTTTTAATAAAATTGAATAAAAAATTTGTTGATCAACATTAACAGTAAAATAAATTTTTTAAAAAGCTTTAAAATTATATAAAAAAAAATATCGACTTTCACTTTGCTCTTAAAGTACCGATAGTTAAAAATATAGATATCAAGAAAGAGAAATACATAGGAGCCAATATTTTTTTTTTTTTAATTTTCAAGTTATTTTGTTTTAATAATATTTAATTTTTAAGTATCTTAGTTTTAATTCTATTTTTAATTTTTAAAATTTTATTTTATTGTTGTTCAATATTTTTAAGAATGTTTGTTTTTAGAGAAAAAAAATAAAACCTAAATTAGGTTTGATGGTTAAAACAAAAAACAAAACTAAAAAGGAGATAAGTTCATAGTTGGTAATTGATGTCATTAAGACAACAAGTAAAAAAGTGATTTTAGGAAGTAATTATATATTTTAAAATATTTTTAAATGGTTAGGGATAAAATTGATATATAAAATTAGAGTTTTTTTTTCTATATTTTAAAAAATTATTGAGTCATAATTTCCCATAAATTTACCCTAAAAATAGTAAATTTTTAAAAAAGATTTAAATAATCAATAATAAAAATTACTATTTTAGAATTTAATGTAATAATTATTAAAAAATAAAGTAAATGTTTATTATTTGTGTATGAGTTTCTTTGTTCTATATAAAAATTATTATTATAATAAGATAAAAGGAATATATATTATTTAGTGTTGGGGATTTTTTTTAATATATCACAAATAAGGAAATAATAATAAATATTTATTTATTTTAATTTTTTAAATTATTAACTTCCATATATATATATATGAACAAGGTTTTTTTTTTCTTAAAAAAAATTATTAACTTCCATAAGAGGCATATTTTATTTTGGATCAACTTGTACAAATTTCTCCTAGTCATCATATTTCCTCTTGGAAAAAAAAAAAAGGAAAGTAAATAAAAAGAAAAGGAAAAATAAAATTGTCATGAAGTCAATAAAACAATTTTTGGTAACACCAAAAAGAGAAATTTAGAATTTGGTCCTTCCTTTTGAGCCCTCATAGAAGGGCATAGATGAAGAGAACTTCAAGAAATGGGGGAGGGGAACACAAAATCAGGGAAAAGAGGCACAAGAAACCTAAATACAGGAAACCAAAGGACCACTTATTGAATATGCCACGTCATGGATATATGTGTATTAATAGAGGGGGGCAAAAGTCAAGATTTTGACTTTGGGAGCGCAGCCAAATCGAGACACTTCGGGTGCCCTGAAAATGCCCTTTGCGACCGCTGAGGCCCTCTCGATACAGGCAAGGACGAGGGTAGTTTCGGAATTTCATGAACTCACGAGGGTAGATACGGCACAGACTCATCCATAAATACGTGGTGTGTGTGAAGGACTTCCTCTCAGTTCATATCCAAACAGCGCAGAAGACGAAGACGAAGAAGAGGAGGAGGTGAAGAGGGAGAGAGAGAGATAGAGATAAAGGGAGAGGGGAATCAGAAGGGGGGAGGTCCAGAGATCCGCCTATAACGTCCGCAGATCTGACGGCTGTGGCTCAGCGATTCAGTTCACGAATCGGCGCCAGTTTTGTCAGTGCCGCCGGCGGTGATTTCAAGGCTAGAAGAAGAAGAGGAGGAAGGGGAAGAAGAATCAGGATTTGAAGATTTGTGCGAGGATTTGTTGTGTAAATCGTGGAAGGTTTTCGATCGCTGCGATTTGGTAAAAGAACAGGTATACAAAACCCTAGTTAGCTCGCTTTTGATTTCTACACTTTTTTATGGTTGTTTTTCACGGCATCGATTGAGGATCCGAGGTTTTTGATCGTCTCAAGCTCAGCTCTAGTGTGAAACATATTGAATCAGTGAGGTTTTCTTTGAGGATTCAAAGACTTCTCATGAAGATTTACAGGAGAACATCGATCTAAAGAGGAAGAAGCGGCCGCAGAGATTTTATTTAATTTTTTGGATTTTTAATAAATTAGGGTTCTTGATTGACTTATGATTGCAGTTTTGTTGAAGGCGGCACAGAACTGAATCAATAGATATATACACGTGTGTATATATATTAGGGGAAAGGGACGAATTGTTAGATGATTTATTAGGGTTTTAATCAGGATCTATGAAGGTGACAAAGGGTGCTGTTGCATCTTCAACAATTGTTTTTAGAACGAGTTCTTATATTAACTCGTATTTTTGCTATTGGACCTGTAAGTTAAGGGCAGTATCTTGTAATTTCAGAAGCTCTATGTCCTGTTTTGTGACTAAAGTGGACTTCAAAACTCAAGCTTCGCCTTTGCAGAAAAGGGCCAGTTTTTATGCTTTGGACGAGTTTAGGAAATTGGGGCTTTTGGAGTTCCCAACATAAGGACTGGAGATTTTGAAGTACAAGAGTTGCTTGGAGAATGACCAATTTGAAGATTATATCAACATGATTGATTGTTAAGATTGTTTTTCAAGGCTAGATTTTGACGTGAAGAGATGGCTTCAGCCCTTGTTGAGGGTTTTCCTTGTTGGTTGGGGCAGTGATCAGTTGGCACAGCTGAATGAAAAATTTGAAGTAATATTTTAGATAACTTTGCAGACTTCTTTGCCGAAATCTGAAGTAATAATAAGAATACTCTTATTTGGAAACTAATGTGTTTCAACTGGAACTGAACTCTTTCAGAGTTACTCTTGGCTGTTAAATTTCACTCATTGGAGTGATGAACACATTGTGTTTGTCCTGTTTTTACATGAAGTATTTCATTGTCCTTATTTATTTGTTTGCAAAGAAGCCCTAATTCCGAATATTAGGAATCTGCTGTGTTGAAAGCTACAATGTGAAGAAGTTTTTGCAGGCCTTCAAAACTGGTTAACACTATCTGCCCCAAGGTAATGGCCTATGGAGGCATATGCTGGCAGTCTTGTTATCAGTGTTTGGGCTTGATAACGATGTTGTTTATCAAGCAAACTAAACTGCATTTTTGTATTTGCTTGCATTTGTTATTGGTGTTGTTGCTAATGTAAATCTGCAACTTACAGGTGAGGTGGCACTCTGAATCCTGCTGACTGTCTGCAAAGAATCTATACACTTTCTCAAACGAGCACAATTGAGGGGTCTGAATCAAAAGTAAGTTTTTAGGATATCTCACTCTTTTTGTCCAATAATTTCCATGATGAAATCCTATTAACTGGGGTTAAGGGTTCCATAATTGATGCAGCTTTTGTACTAAAATACCCCCTAAATTGTGGTTGGGTATGTGTGTGTATGTTGAATCCCTAGTGACAAGTCTAGGATTAATATACCTAGAAAGCTATAAAACTTAAATCACAAGTATGATGATCGATGATGGCTAGTCCTACCATAATAATACCTAGGGAACTATGGAAATTCTTTATATACATCAATAGAGTTTATTGTCATACATCAGTGGGTTGATCTAGGACTACCCAAAAAGGTAAAAAAGGTAGCATCTTTGTAGGATACTTATGCAGATGTAATTTATTTGAATTATTTAAAATTAGTATTATGCATGTATATATCTAGTGCATGTGTAATTATTTGTTTTTTTGCTAACTTCCTGGCTCACTTGTGTGATTGCATCAGGGGTTCACCCTTGATTCTGGAGTTAAGCAGAGAGCACATAGCAAAGGCATCCTGCAAAACTTGTGGTGGCATACCATTAGTTAATGGGATAGGATCCCCATCTGCAAGCATGATGGGTACTGTGGGCCTAGAACTTACAAATTTTATAAATCCTGAATTGACTTGGAAGACGGTGGTAAAAGGAAACAGGAGTGCATCGAGGCGCTCTAGGAAGCCAGCCTCTAGAAACTCAAAAATGGGTGCTGGCCAAGTTGATAGGAGCCCCAAGAAAACAGAGAATGCCTCAGTTTCCGAATCTGAGAAGGTTGCTTTTGCATATTTGTTGGTTCATTTCTGTTTTCTCAAACTCTTTTATCAAGAGAAGAATCCTAACTCTCATGATGTATTATTCCTCTATTTGTCTATTTTTCAGCTTGGTGTTGCTGTTCTTGGGAGACGCTTCAGTGATAAAGTAGAGCATGTACCGATTAAGAAAAGGAGATTTATGTTTCGGTCTCCATCACCACCCCCACGAACCCCTTCTCCTCCCCATGAGGATTCTGAGCAGCTTGTAGATAGTCAGCATTCTTCAAGTCAGCAGTCTAGTTCAAATTCAATTTCCAAGCAACAAATCATGGCAACTCATGCTTCTAAGTTCATTCACAGTGTAGATGTAGTTGTTGATGGAAGGATTTCAGAGGTGACAAATGAAGAGATTGGTGATGGTGAGGACTTTTCAGGTATTGAGATTCTTGCAGCAGCTGCTTGCAATAACAGCATGGGTGATGATGTGACAGAATCAACTACAGAGGATGGTCCAGTTTTGACATGTGAAGGAAACAACTCATCTATTTCTGCAATGCCTATGAAAGAAACTGTTGCATCCCCTGCAACAGCCAATACCTTCCAAAAAGAAGTGGCAATAGAAGATGATATAGAGGGCTCATTTTCTCAGGATAATTCAGTGGCTGTCTTGCAGGACCTTCATAGCGACAAGGATGATGGGGCATTGAAAAGGTCTGCTTCTTCACGAGATGATCGGTTACACTGGGACTTGAATGTTGTGATGGATGCATGGGAACAACCCGATGATTATCAAGTTGTTGATTCTCAGACAAACATTTCAGCAGTCTCTGAGGATGGAAAGCAGCAGAGTGAGAAGCTGGATAATTTGGAAGATTGCCAGATACCGAACTCTGGAGATATTAAAACAAACATTGAAACTACAGCAAAATCTATGAATGACACTCTGGTTTTAGCTGATGTAGAAGGCGATATCAACATGGCCTCAGACTCGAGAGGCGAGGGTCTTAGGACTTGTGATTCAAACACAGAAGAACATAAGTTGGAAGCATGCTCCACAGCTAACACAACCTGCTCCCATGAAGAAGGTATTCCTACTCCAACTGAACATGCTCTGGAGTCCACAGTAACTGAACATGCTCTGGAGTCCACAGTAGTTGCTGTTTCTGATGCTAAAGCTTCTGAGGAAGTGATAATGGATGCATGCCTCATGCAACCTGCCAGCCCCAGATCACATCATATTGGAAGTGCACAGATATCTGATGAAAACAGAAATACAGCAATTAGCGGTGTTATTGTGGATCAGAGCAGAGAAGATTGTACTTCTGATATGCAATTGGATAAACCTGTTTGTATAGAAAGTGTTGAGGTGGAGAAGAATGAAGTTGAATTTTCTCCCCCACCAGTCACCAAGACAAACTGTGAAATTGACTGTCTTACAACTAAAGATGATGATAATTCCAGACAAATATCTTCTGGAGAGATGATGAGCACTGACATCTGTTCACTAGGACCTGAACATGCTGAGGTTCCTACTAATGAATCAGGTGAAGTACATGTTCCCCATTCTTCACCCAGGTGTGATGATGTGTCTGCGTCTGGTGCATCTGCTATAGAAGGCCAATCTGTGGTAACGGAACACAATGACCAAGTTTCTGCAGATGATGCTACTGAAGTTGATCCTTCAGTGCATGTTGGGTCTAGAGAACTTGTAAACAAGTCTTCTGAGCATTCAACTATTTCAGGAGAACAATCTGAATTCATCCCTGATGAGGTAGGCAAGAATTGTGATGATGATCCTGCTAATTGCTCTGGCAAGGTTGATTTGGAAGATCCTTTTGATGATAGCTATGACACTGATGTTTCTCAGGATGATCGTGGTCATCCAGTTGGCATGGAGAATGTGACTGAACTTGATGCTGGTTATGACTCTCAGATTGAAGATGGGGAGTTGAGAGAGCCAGTTGTCCATGCTTGGGAGGAAAATGAGGCTGAGGATGGGGAAGCTGAACGTGTGGACTATGAATCAGATAACCGAGATATGTATGACTTTGATGCTGTTGACTACCCTGGCCCCATGACAGAGGAAGTTGAAGTGGGATCAGAATGTGAGAAAGAGAGACTTCTTGGGCCAAATCATCATTTTGGTTATGAAGGTGGTGAAACTACTATTGACAATGGTGTGAAAGGAATCAGTGATCAATCTTGCTTAGGTGGTTCTCTGGCAAATGAAGCAGAATTCAGTAATGGAGGGTTAGTGAAAACTTCAAAACCACAATCATGGACACAGTTTACTAGGAAAGTTGACACAAATATTAAAAGAGGATCGAGTACTGGTGCTAATGATATGGCTGAAGAAGCTGAACAGCCTGCTGGAGGAGGTGCTTTGAAGGAACAAAGCCAGACAAATGTTGCTCAATATGATCAGTTGCCAAACGATCGGGAAATTTCTACTGATAAGAATGTGGAAGAGAATGATGGCAGAGCAATTGGACCAAGGTCAACAAGGAGGGAGTTGCTGTCACGCATTGAAGGACCATCGTACGATATCTTACGCAGGAAGGATGCTGTAATTTTGCAGCATAGCAGGTAATTTTTCTAGATGTTCTTTTGATTATTTTTTAATACACCATCAGGAATTGCTGGATTGCTAACTGTTGTTATGTTTCAGATCCAACAACCTTGATGATTCAGATCCTCGAGCTGAAAGGGGAACGGATTCTGAAAAATCCATGGGAAGGAGCAGATCTGCTTTGCATATTCAGGGAAGAGGCCAGAGAGATGGTAACTGGGATCAACCTTCAACAGGTTATTGGGATTCGAAACGCCGTCATTCACCTAGTTATCATGCCCCCTATGGCTCAGGGCGCCCCAGACCAAGAAGCATTGTTGAGACTGGTGGATTTGTCATGACCTCAGACCGGACAATTTCAAAAGCGGGAGTTGGTGGACTTAATGGCATTCACAGGCAATCGATGAATTCTTCCTCAAAAGGTGTGTATCGCCCCCTAATAAGAAGGAGATCACCATCTGACAGAGATGATGCTTATGGGATGCATATGGGAATGGCACCTGGCAGAGATGTTAGCCCTGAGAGAAGTAGGGGCAGATCTAGAAGATACCAAGGAGTTCATAGAGGCCCTAGGGAGAGCTATCATGGGTCCATTCCCGATGAAACTGTTGAATTTCCTCTTCGTGTGCCTCATCATTTAGCAAGGAGAGAACGAAGCATTTCTCCCGTTTTTAATAGAGGAGCTCCTCATTTTTCTGAATCCCACAAGATATCTCAGTCAAGATCCAGATCCCGTTCCCCCCCTGCTTGGCTGATGTCAAGGGAACGGAATGCAAGCTCAAGACACTTCAGTAGATCTCCAGATTTCAGGTCTGGGGCTCGAATGGAGAGAATGAGGTTGCCCTTTCAGAAGCCCAATTTTGCAGATGATTATGAAGAAGGTTTTCTATCTCCACCAAGAGGTCGCATCTCCCCACAGCATAATTCCAGATGGATTGATGATCGAAATGGTGCAATGGATCATTTCAGAGATGGGAGATCTCCAGTGAGAATGTTCCAGCAGAGCCAACGTTTTGATTCTATGGGTCCCCCACGAAGATTAAAGCCAAATGATTACTATAGACCCATGATCCATCCTGGAAGATTATCTGAGATGGTTGGTGCTGGTAGGGGACGGAAACATGATGACAGTGATGATGATAGAAGAAAACATGGTGATAGATATGAGATGATTCGTCCAGTGCGGCGTTATGATACAGGTGGTGTTGTGAAGCGCTTCCGGTATGATACAGAAGATTGCTTGTCACGCAACCCTCATAACAATGATGACTGCATTAGGGGTACTGACAGAAGGCCTAGGGATATTCCAAGGAGACCAAGTGAAGAGAAACGTCATTTAAGATATAATCATGAGAGGCTATATAATTCGAGCCCCAATTCATTTGGAATGCGAGAATATGATGAAGATGTATCACCCAGAAGGGGAAGACCTGCGTGAACTTTCTATCCATGACTTTTTTCCCTCATTGGGTGGGACTTGCCTGTAGCTAGGAGATGTTACTCCTCTTAACCATTTTCTCTTTTTTATAGGGTAGTATCGCTATTCTGCCGTTCTTCTTGCTTGCAATGCTTGTGGAATCTATTCTCACCATTTTGATTTTCCTTGGCAAGATTTTTATCCAGCCTGCTGTTGCTCCTCCTAATTCTTTAATTATGTTTTTTTCCTGATGGTATTTTTCTTCTGGCCACTTTTGGCTGTTGTAACCTCTTTATGAGGCCATAATGATAGAATGACCAATGAAAATTCGATGTGTTTTGACTTGCTTTTATTTATAGTAAATCTTATTATTCCTTGTCAATCTTTGTGTCTACTCTCTCACTCTCTCTCCCGGGCTTGACTGGGATTTTTACAATTGGGGTTTGGACCATTTCTTGATTATGTAATATTTTTACAGGGACACATGAAGCTGTGCCCTGTATCATTTTCTTTGTGCTAATCATGGTCTTAAGGGTGATTGTTTTACCATAAGCTGAATCAGCATGAACTTCAAAATGAAGACTCTTAAAATTTAATGTGCTGTTAAGTTCTTTTGGGTTTAGGTTTCTTCACCTTCTGAATATCTTCCTGTATGGCTAATATATTTTATCATGATCTTGTCCGTGAATTTCATCTTCCTTTGTAGTTGTGAGTAATTTAGGGCCTGGCCATAAAATTCAAGTGGACCTAGTACGGGAAGAGGGAGGATTTAACATCAACTACGATCATATGGTAATTGTTTATTCAACTATTCCTTGTTGGATGCAATTTACTGATCCTGAAACTTGCAACTGTGTGTGATTTACATTGGCATTACCTTTATATGCTCGTAAAAGATTTGTTTTTGGTTGGAATAGCTTCATGATATGGCTCTGTTTTCCGGGTTTGCATTTTTTGGTGATCATATTGATAGGGATCTTCACAAGCAATGCTTCAAATCCTGAACATGGTAAGTTTCTTTGCCTCAAGCATGGATGATATATGGAGTTGCAATGATGATTACTTTTCATAGCTATTTTTATTTTCGTATTCCAGTAGCTGCATGAAATGAAGCTTGTTGTGAAACGTTGTGTAAATGAAACTTCTGCTGGATAATTTGGAACACTGAATAAACCTTGATTTGATTCATTTGAGAAGAAGGATCAACTTCCTCATATCCTGGGGAAACATTTAAATGCGGTAGTCTACCTTAAGTGCCATTCAAAGTTTCTTATGCGTATGCTTTTTGCCTGTTGAACTAGAACTCTTCCTAAGACTTTTCTTTTTTCTTACTTATTAAAAAAAAAAAAAAAGACTTCTTTTTTCTTTCTTTCTTTCTTTTTTTTTTATGTCCTGAAGTTTTTGATGATCATCTTTTGAATTTCACCATTGAAATTTGTCATAATGAACTGTGGATCCGACAGGTTTGGCAGTAGTGATTTCTGAAATGAGTTTTCATGGTAATAATTTGATGAAAAAACCTTCTTACACTATATACACAAGGAATGATTGCTTGGGAATAATTGCATTCCTTGTTCTTAATCCAAAGGCCCATGGGCAGAACCTGACAAACTATCACTCGTTGTGGATCTGGCAAAGTAAACATGAAACCTATGTTTTTAGTATGTTCACCAGTTAAAGCTGATGGACTCAAAATGTAGGTTATCTGCCAAACCGGATGAACAGATAGCTGCAACTTCTTGCCTCATCTTTCTTGGGCCACTGACAAGAACTCCAACGCTAGATCCTGCACACTCAGATATCATTCCTGCAGGGGAGAAAAATGAAATTTATTACAGTTACCTCAAGGGCTTAGAAACTGAAAATAATTTGCAATTGGGAACATTACTGATGGTTTTTGGGAGATGAAAAAAAGGGAAGAAGGTGAAGATTCACACAATGCTGTGTGGGGACAAAACACGGTAAGTGCTGTCTGAACTTGAAATAATACATTGGCAACTTTGTTTTGTACCTTCTTAGTGGTGGTGTTGCTGCTTTTTTCTCTCCTTTTTTCGGTTGTGTGGTGTGTGCCTTCATTTTTTTTTTTAATAGCATTCTTCCATAGTCTTTCGTTGAGTATAAATATCACTTCATAAACTATTGTATTGTGTAAAAAAAAATCTTCTGAAATCATTTAATGGATATCGAATGTTAATCTTACTTCTTAGGTTGGGTCTTTCACCATAGTGCACCTTGGTTGCTTCAACAAAAGACTGGTGTGGAAAGGCTTCCAACTCTCTATCTGCATTGTAAAACCATGAGCCTGGTGATGTGGTTGGTGTTGGTGCGGCTGTGTTTTGAATCTGCCTCATTTCCTTTGTTGCCTGTTTTTTGTTCCAAAGAAAAGCTGCAGTTGCAGGCATGGATATGGAGAGACACATGAATAACATGTTTAGAGCAGATCTTGCAGAGTAGGAGTAGATCATGTTAGTGTTATGGTCAATTGGTTGTATATAGTCTCGTGTAAGAATGCCTATTATCAGAAGAAAAATGACGAAAGAAGATGACATGATTGTTCCAAGCCACAGCCAGCTATTTGGGCCTAAAATGGCAGAAACTGGTACGTCCAATGTGTTGGGCTTGAAGTTGAACCATATGGTTCTAAGGAGTTTCTGGTTTTCTCTTGTGGGCTCTGTTTCTCTTGTTACATACACTTCAATTTGTAATTGCAACTGAGAAATATCAGAGGTTGTGCCTGAAACCGGGAGGAGGAGGTCTAGCATGGCGACATCCAGAGATTTCTTGAAAGCGGAAATGAGAAGAACCCTTGGAGTCTTGCTGCTCATTCTGTTGGCTCTGAAGAGGAGCTCACGGATGATGGAGATGAAAGGAGTAATGCCACTTCCTCCACTCACCATCACAAGCATGTCATGCCTGCACCATATTTTTCTCCATCTTAATCAAAGGTATGAAAACAATCAAAGTGGGTTACAGATTTTCTTGGGCTATTACCAATAAATGGTACTTGCTTTGAACTGTTGAAGCTTAGCATATCCGATTTCAGAGCCTCTGGAAGTTAAGTCTTTATGTTCTTAAACATGAAATATGTTTGTTATATGCAATAATACAAACTAATCTGAGATGATGTTGCTTTGGATGAAAAATGCTTCAAAAATTTGAACTTGCAAAAGGCTTTGCTTGTATTTACACACCTTAGAAAATTGGTTGAAGTAGGTCCATAGGGCCCTTCAATGCTGACCTCAAGGTGGATCAGTGAGGGGGATGATAGCTTACAATACAATGTGCTGGACCAACTTCCTTCACTTTTGATGACAACACTTACCTTCTCAGGATCTGTATTACTGTTTGAGGTGATTGTAAAAGGATGCCATTGCAGCTTGGAAATGCTAGGCACATTTATAAAGAGGGTACTTGTTGGAGTATAATTCAGCCCTGGTAAGAAACATCAGTAAAGTTTTTTTTCCTTAATTCTTTTTTTTTTTCTCTGTTTAGCTAATTTTCAACTTAAAACTTCATCCATGATGCACTGAAAAGAAAATTAAATCTAAAAAAATGTGAAAGGATCATGTCTTATTACTGTACTTTTACCTGATGCTTTAGAGAAGTTCAACTCAACTGCTTCACAAGGTAAAAGGCGGGCTGCAACCAAGGGAACCCTTTGTTGGGATTGTAAGAATCGCAAGTATCGGTCTATCAAGAAAAGGTAGAAACCTGGAAGCATGATGCAGGAGTAGGAGATGCCCACATGTAACACGAAAAAGATGATGAAAAGGATGTACAGATGATGGGTATAAAAGAAGAGCTCAAAGATCTTCTGCCTTATACGAGGGAAGCTTGTTGCCCACATGGCTAATCCAGATAGTAAGGTGAGCTCTCCAGCCACATTGGAGATCCCGATCTCATCCCATGTGAGCATCTGCAGTTCCGCAAAAACACAGTGAGGAGCTGGCAAATGTAACATAGTCTGACTCATATACCAGGTACTGAATCGCATTTAGAATCCCCTGTTCTGAGTTTCAAAATTATATGATTTCAATTTTTTGACAAACAGGAAATTTAGGGGTCCAAAATTCTTTTTTTCTGAAATTTTCTGAAAGTATTGATAAGGTTCGCTTCCTCTGATACAAAAGGCCCTACATCTCCTTAGTTGGGAGTGGTAACCCTTTGCATCAAAACTGTTGTGTAGGGTATAAAAATTTTATGGCCCTGGTTAAGAGTTGTAACCTTTGTATCAATTGAGGGTTGCTGAATACAAAAACAATAGATGCGCTTCATCAAGTGGATACATTTTTGTATCGTACAGGGGTATAGAATATGTGCCCTTGTTTAAAAGACTACAGATTGCTATTCGCCTTTTTGTTGTAGAGGGGTACCCTATGCATCAGAACAGGAGGATAGAATACGGCATTTAGCCTTTGCATCAAGACAGGGTCTTAAAAGTTAAAATATTATAATACTTAATGATATAGTTCTATATCATATTGTTTGGCTGTGGCAATTTTGTCTCCCCTTTTTGTCAAAAGAATAAAAAGAATGATATACTGTGTTTACCTCTGAACTTTGATGTGTTGCAGCCCAAAAGATGATGTAACATAAGCCATGGGCAGTGAAGAGCGTCATGACAATGTGACCGAGCCAGATATGATATTTGATACTTGACTCAGATGTAAGGCCGATGAGCCGCAAAACAGAAGATCCTCGTGTCACTGGAAAGAACAGAAAGGCTAGGCAAATGTTCCCAACAAGGCCTAGCATCAGAGCTACACTTTCTAACTTGGCTTCCCACCTGCCAATTCCTCAATAAGTGAAGGAAAAGGTGCTGAAAAAAACACTTGCAGTTCACAAAGAAAACATGGGAAGAATTCTTACACTTGCACTCCCATCTTTGCTGCAGATTGGCGGGTGATATTTGCAAACATACCGTACAAATAAGCTGAAATAGACCAAACCAAGAGGACAAAGAACATGGATAAAAAGGATAGCTCTATCCAAGAAACAATCCCCAGAGTGCCCTTCACGAGCACAGGTCGTTTCCATAAAGCCCATCGAGAATTTTCAGCTATGTCATGATCAACACATTTCTTTCCTAAGTGGAGATATAAACAGCCCAAAGTAGCAATGAGTAGGACCGGAAACGTATAAATGAGGAGGTTGGCACCTGTACCACACAAGAAGCAAGCAGCTAAAGTGAACACTCTTTTTGAGCTAATTTCTTCAGTCTGGAGTAGAGAAAAGGCACCAAACCTTGTTGTCCAAAATAGTTGGAATCAGTTTTTGCATGGATGTCAGGCAACCAATGCAGCCAAAACGTGTTGGTGGGCATCATGATCCATACCATAATGTAGCCAAGAAAGGCTGCCATTACAAACAATCTGATCACTGATCGAAGAGCATCGACTCCTAGCCAACAGGACGTTCCTCTTATCACCTTTGGATCCATATCTGCTCTCTTGTTGCAAGGGTCTTGGTTGGGGGTGTGACTGTAGGCTACCTTAATATATTAGCCAAAGGTTCCCACAAAAACATGCTCATAGATTTGACCAAAAATTATAGCAGTCCAATTGGGGTCCAGTTTATAGTTAATTCACATATAAAATTTGTTTTGCCTGCCCGATTGTGGGTGTAGTCCATAAAAATTTGACTGCTATATGGGAGGCAACAATATGCCACAGTTATGGCCTTCTCTTATTGTTCCTTCCATCCTATGTTCATACAACATGCTCTATTTTATTAATGTTTTCTGTCACCTTCTAGCTTTGGAAAACAAGTACCCAGCTGCTGTAAATTGTACTCTTTTTTGCCCCTTGCGTATGGAATATCAAATATGATTTAGAAAAAAGTGTTTGAATTTAGGTGAAGACTGGTTGTTGAATGCTAACATGGACTCGGTGAGTTGTATTTGGGTGTCTATTTTGGCTTTACTATGTTCAAACTTAAACTTTTCGTTACTTGGGTGGGCTAGCCTTTGGACGGTTTGGGTCATCAATCAATTTTAATGTTGGGATTGGGCTTTTTTTAATTTTGGACTGGACTTGGGCCAAGGATGATGTTTCTTAATGGGTTGAGTTATCTGCCAAATTTGCAACCCTACTTTAAGATCACGTCACAAATTGCTTTTGGAAAAGGCTAATGGAATGGGTGGGAGACAATGTCCAAAAAGGAAGATTCCTACCAATTTTCATAAAGTAATATTTGCTGTCCCGTTAGGCAATCCCATCAATGGAGGAGTTATTTCATTCTAAGTAACATGAGAAAGAAATTAAAATATTTTAAAAATTTTAAAATAAAATTTAAAGTGATGAATATAATAGAAATTTAATAAAATGACAATTATTCAGGGTTTTTTTTTTTTTTTTTTTATTGTAGTTTTTTTAAAAATAAAAAATAAAATGATAATTATTTGTTGATTTTTTGAAAAAATTGCCGAAAAATCACTGATTTAATTGGTGATATATTGATGAATTTTTAAAAAATTCCAATTAAGTTAAATCACAGTCGTCCGATCTATGGTGAATTTTCAATTCCATGTTTCTCTTTCACATTGATTAATATCCAAAATTTTGCCAATGATACATGTCAATTTTTTAATCTTTATCAAGGCAATTATTTAGAAAATTTTTCTAAACTTAAGAGATATTGGGCAAAAGATTTACTTTTAAAAATAGATAGATATGGGTAAAAAGAAGAGTCATAACTAGTTAAAAGACCAATGTGGATACAGAAAAATGTATATATGCATTGAAGACTTATTTGATCAATTTGGTAGAACAAGGTACTTCATAAAGATAGATGTAAGATTGAGTTACTACTAAGTTAGGATTGTGGAAAGGGACAAGCTAATAAAATCTTTCATCCATACTTAGATAAAGTTATGGTGGTGTACTTAAATAATGTCCATGTCGACGACAAGCACCTTGGAGGAACATGTGGAACACCTATGGAAGATATTTGAAGTGCTCAAGTGTAATGAGCTTTACGTAAATAAAGAGAAATGTTCATTTCCTAAGGAAGGAATGAGTGTCTTGGAGCATTGTATAAAGGATGACAAGCTTATGATAGATGAAAGCAAGATAAAAGCCATCCAGGACTAAGATTCACCTACAAAGGTACCTTAACTAAGGTTCAAATTGACTTAGTAAATTATTATTGATGGTTCATTAAGGGCTACTCAACAAGGGGTAACTCCACGTATAGATCTACTAAAGAAAAATAAGGCATGAGATTAAGACAATGAGTGCCAACAAGCCTTTGAAGACTTGAAAAAGGTTGTAACAAAGAACTAGTATTGATGCTACAAAATGACGACATGGTATTCGTGGTGCACATAAATGCCTTTGACTTTGTTATTGAAGGAGTTCTAATGCAAGCATCCCATAGCCTTTGAGAGTCACAAGCTTAATAATACAAAAAAAAAAAAAAGAAAAAAAAACATTACATGATACAAGAGAAGGAAATGACAATTGTTGTTCATTAATTATGTACTTGAAGATACTACTTGTTAAGGTCTTATTTCATAAAGAAATCTATCAATGTTGCCACTAGTTACTTCCAAACATGAAAGAAGCTAAGCCTTAAGCAAGCAAGGTGACAAGACTTCTTAGAAGAGTTCAACTACACCATTGGAGTACAAGTTAGGAAATGCTAATCATGTGGGTGACACCCTAAGCTACAAGATAAAGTTAGCATCTATGACCAATTAATCCCAAGGAAAACTAGTGAATTTTCTAGAAGAAGGTTACCACATGACTTGTTGGTTAAGAGTCTTATCACCTTAGCCCTAAGTGGTTTTGGGTAGAGGATGTCCTATCATAATACTAAAGGAAAATGAGTGTACATGTCCAAGTAGGGTTACTCGAGGAGGAATTTGATCAAAGGAGTGTCATGACATCAAATGGGCTAAGCAACCTAGGCAACAACACATAAGGGCATTATTAGAGTCAACATACTAGTAGTCTTAGATGTGGGATGAGGTTAGGGCTATAGCAAGACTTGTCTTGTGGGCCAACAAGACAAGGTGGAGCGACACTTGCCTAGATGCTTGTTACAACCACTACCCACACCTGAGAGACCATGGGAGAGCATCACAATGGACTTTATTATTGGATTACTTAAGTCAAAAGGCTATGATCCTATCATTGTAGTAGTAGACAGGTTCTCCAAGTATGCCACTTTCATAGTACCCCTTATAGTTGAGGAAATTCATTAGACATGTGGTTAAGTAATGGAGGTTTCCAAGGCACATTATAAGTGATCGATTTGCATTTATATTGAAAAGTTTTAGACAAAGCTCTTCAAAATAATGGGGTTTAAGCTTCACTTTTCTATGAGCTTTCACTTGCAAAAGGATAGATAAATGGAAAGAGTAAAGATGCAGTAGAGTCATACTTGAGGCACTTTGTGAGTGCCAACCAGAAATATTAAACTAAGTTATTGGATGTAGGTTAATTCTCATACAGCCTACAAATGAGAGAAACAACTAACAAGAGCTCATTCAAATTGGCTACGAGATGATAACAATTGCCTCCTCACACCTTGATGACAAGAGAAAAACCTCGTCAACATTCAAATTCACTAAACGATAACAAGAGCATACTAACATAGTTTGCTTATACTTAAATATGACCACTAAAAGGATAAAAAAGTGGGCTAACAAGAAGAGCTGACATATTGAGTATTAGGTCAAAGACCTAGTACTTGTCAAATTACTTCCTCAATAGTTCAAGTCCTTAAGTGCATAAAGGAATTGCAAGGAGATATGAAAGCCTTTTTCGTATACTTGGGAAAGTTTGTAAGGTGTCCTATTATGTTGAGCTATCTCCAAGGTTAAAGATCTATTATGTCTTCCATGCAAGTTACTTGAAGCCTTATTATAAAGACAATGATGACCTAAGCCATGAGATATAAAAAAGGGCATCTATAGCCATAATGATCTCATATGATAGGAAAATAGAGTATATCATAGTTGATTGAGTCATTAGGAGACGAGGGACACCTCTTACAATAAAATACTTGGTTAAATGGAAAGGAGTACCTGAGAGTGAGACTAATTGGGAGCTTGCAAAAGTTTTATGGTAGTTTTAGGGGTAGATTGGATGATTTCAAGTAAAATAAATGATAAGAACATCTATGACTAATGACAATGATGAGGGAAATTATGACACCATACTCAAATTACCCTTATCTTAATGTCAAAGACTTAGGTGTTTCCTAAGCACCCATGTGGTATTAAGACAACTTAAGCCACTTAAGTTGTTAAGTCAATCTTCCCCATGTACTTAGTTTGCTAAGTTAAGCAATATTACTCTAATCGGAAGGCAGACACAAACATAGGAAGCACAAAAGTTTTGGAAGAAAGGAATTTGTATTGCACAAGAACATTTTACAAAGCTTGGAAAGCTTTCAATTGCTTAATGTATTGGTCAAATGAAGTCTCCTCCAAAACAAATGAGGAATCTTCCTCATAATTCTATGCTTATTCTATGAGTTACAAGAACTTTCTATAATTCTCCACACCTTTCCCTTATCCTCCATTCATTTGTGGAAATGTATGGATGTCTCTAGATTTTTGTAGAAGCTTCTTGCTCCCATATGAAGCTCAAGTGAGGGATCATTTTCAGCAAGTTGTGACATACATTAACTCTATATATGGTTAAGAAGTTTACAAAGAGAGATAGAGGCGTCTACTCATCTCTAAAGATAGGTGAGAGTTCTTGGAGTTTTGTAGAATATTTTATAGAACTCTTATATATATTTCGTATGTAGCTTGAAAACATGTAGGTCTTTAGAGTATTTTAGAATTATAAAGAACGACTTGGCAATAAGTGATGGCGAATAGGACTAGAGCACAAAAAGTTCATCGGTTAGAGGATTCCATAAAGTGATTAAAGGATACCTCAGATCAACAATCAACAAAGCTGAAGGTGTTATCCTGTATGATGACAACGATGAACCTCAAAATTGATCAACTAAGAGAATCGTTGGTTCTTGTGGTTTCCATGGAGGCTAGTAGTTTAATTCCAACCAAGCCAAGAACAGGTTCTGCTTTTTGCATGAATCATACACAAACCAAAATTTTCAAATTGTATTTTCCAACTTTTGAGGGGAAAATCCTACAGGTTGGGTGTACAAGTGTGAGAGGTTTTTCAAATACAATGAAGTGTTGGAAGATGAGAAGATTATTTAATAAAGTTCTATTTTTCTTAGTCTATATCATGTCTTCTATCTTCTTCTTCCTGGCTATTTCATTGAGAACTCTCATGATGCTAATAAATAGATGATAACCTCATTTGGCCAAGCCACTAAGCCCTTAAGAGCTTCCTTTGCTTCCATCTCTTCCTAAATATACTTCTAAATTTGTAGGAAATAATTGGAATAAAAAATAACTTGTATCAATATTTTGGAAAAATAAATTAAAATTAATTTTTAAAAATAAATAGGCAGATAGTTTTTCACTTAATATATAGCAAAACTTAAATTTTAGACTTTGTTACAGAAGTATTTGGCTTCTACTTTTACTCGGTTTTTTTTTAAATAAACATAATAGAAGTCATGTTCTTCTGCTTGTTTGGTTGAGAGGAAAAAAAAAAAAAAAAACAGAAAACCAAGAGAAATGCAAGAGAACAACACAAAATCAAGTCACAGGGCCTTCATTATTTATGAAGTTAACATGCATTCATCACCAGTTAAAGCTAATGGACTCAAAATGCAGATTATCAGCAAGACCAGACGAACAAATTCTTGCAACCTCATGTCGCATCTTCCTCGGCCCGCATACCAAAACTCCAACATTCGATCCTTTGCAATCAAAAAGTATCTCTGCAGAACCACGGATGAAATCATTACGGTAATTCACTGCTATTGTGAAGAACTGATATTAGATTAGTCGATAATTCAATCACTTATAACAATTTAAAGCTTACTCTTGAGATCGGGTCTTGCTCCAAAATGCACCTTGGTAGCTTGGACGAGGGACTGGTGGGGGAGGCTTTCGAGCTCTCTATCTGTACTGCCGCATAGCCATGACCCTGTTGAGGCTACCAGTGTTGGCACTTCCAGGTTCTGGATTTGCTTCCCTTCCATGGTGGCTTGTTTCTTATGCCAAAGAAAAACGCCGCTGGCAGCTAAGAAAATGGCAGCACATGGGAAGAACATGTCCCAGAGACATCTAAAGGAGAAATGATAAATTTCATCACTGCCATGTTCAATAGGGTAAATGTAGTAACGCGTGAGAATGCCCAAGAAGAGGAGGAACATGATGAAGGAAGATATGATTATGGCACATAGCCAGAGCCAGCTGTTTGGACCCAGGACTGCGGAAATGGGAGCATCTGATGTGTTTGGCTTGAACCATATTGTTCGGAGGAGCTTCTGGGTGTCTCTGGCGGGCTGCTCTTTCTCTCTAGTGATATAGGCTTCTATTTGCAGCTGTATCTGTGAAATGTCCGAGGTCATGCCAGAGACGGGAAGCAAGAGGTCTAGCATGGTGAGATCAGCAGAGTTCTTGAAGGCACAAATGAGGAGGATTCCTGGAACCTTGCAGTTTGGTTTGGTGCTTTGGAATATGATCTCACGGATTATGGAGATGAAAGGAGCAACACCGCTGCCTCCACTCACCATTACTAGTGACTCGTGCCTGTAAAAATAATCAACAAACTTAGTAAGAATGGAAATACGCCCATAAATCATGGCTGCTCCTCTTTACTTGGGGCCTCTATCAGAATCTTGTTTTGTTATCAGACCGACCTTAGGAAATGAGATGAAGGAGGCCCATATGGTCCTTCAACAGAGACATCAAAGCAGTCTACAGCAGAATGTGAAGAAAGTTTGTTGTAAAGCTTCTGAGACCAGCTTCCTTCAGTTTTGATGGCTATGCTTAGTTCATCTGGCTCACTGTTACAATTTGAAGTCACAGTAAAAGGGTGCCACTGCAGCTTGGAAATGCTAGGCACATTCACAAATAAGATGCTTGTGGGGTTGTAAGTTAGTCCTGCAAAACCAAACTCAGTTGATGAAATAAAACATATTAATAGATTTGTTACATCCTTGTGTGGGGCCAAGCTATTTGTTGGCTCACCTAGACTCTTGGAGAAGGTCAATTCAACAGCTTCAGAGGGTAAGATGCGTGCTGAAACCAGCCTAGCTCGTTGCCGTGACTGTAAGAATCTTAAGTACCGGTCTATAATGAATAGAAAGATCCCAGGAAGGATCATGCAGAAGTAGGCAGTGCCAACATGCAACACATAGAAGAAGATGAAGAGAGTGTATATGTGGTGGGTGTAGAAGAAAACTTCAAACATTTTTCGCCTCACCCAAGGAAAGCTTGTTGCCCATATTATTAATGCAAATAAAAAGGCAATCTCTCCAGCTACGTTTGATACATAAGTTTTGCTCCATTCTAGCATCTACATTGCCAAAACCTCTTTTCAGTATGCAATAACAAACAGAGTATCATCATCCAATTTATACAGCTATTAGAAAATTGCAAACGGGGCCAATTCTCAGGATCTAGATTATGTCACTGACAATATTTTGACTTTTGTATTTGATACTGGTAATTTCATAACTTGTAAATATTTTCTCACAAGTTATTGTCTTATTCATAGTAAAAATATGTTGGCATCATTTGATTCATAACCTCCAGTAAGGAAACTTTTAGATTTCGGAATTTGGAAAATTTTCACATTCTTTGATAGCAATGTCTCATGATACAACTTAATATTAGTAGATGATATTTCTCATGTCTAAGACAGCAGTGTAAGCCAGTAGGGCCCCCTCAACATGATGCATATACCAATAATTCATTCTTTTTCCTTTTTGAAAGGAAAAAGGCAGGAGGAATCTAAGTCTCTCTTAAGATTTCTCTCTACTGTCAAACAAGAAAGACAACAGACTCCAATTCCACCAAGAAAAAGATAACAGTTCTAACCACATAAAAGGAAAAGAGATACCGCATCTTTCATCTCACCAAGAAAAAAAAAAGCAATAATCATGAGCATGGAATAATCATTTTAAAAATTTAAATGTTGACCAAAGGGACAAAAGGAAAAGAAATATTAAGCACGTACCTCAGCCATTTGATTGGTCATAGCCCAGTAGATGACAAAACCTATGCTATGTGCAGCAAAAAGGACCATGGAGAGATGCCCAAGCCAAATATGATACTTGATGCTAGACTCTGAAGTGAGCCCAACAAGAGGCAGAATTGAAGATCCCCGAGTCACAGGAAAAAACAAAAATGCCCAGCAGATGTTTCCAATATACCCAAGTCTCAGAGATACGCTACGAAACTTAGCTTCCCACCTGCCAAAGCCAATCCTGGCAGATCAATTATCTAATTTGTCTTAAGAATTAAGCATAGGCTCAAACAATAAGAAAGAACTCTCTTTGTTTCAACTGAAGAAAAACTAAAGGACTCAATTGGCAATTTGAATTGAATGTGTAGGCAGCCTATATTCTGCAAATATCTTTGAGGAAAAAGCATAATAAGGGATGAATAAAGCATGTATAGGAAGCCCATATTCTGGATCCCATGTAAGAATAATAATAAAAAGGAGTGGAAGTCAATCTACTTTTTGATGGTAACAAAGCCAGGCTAAATATTTATCATTGATAATTGAAGTGTAGAGATGTTCCAACATACACTTTCTCCCCTTGTTTATGCATATGGAGGTGACCAAAGCTGACATATAAGTAATTGGCAAGAGACCAGATTAAGAGCATGATGAACATGGCAGCAAAAGCAAGCTCCATGGCTGAAACAATTCCAAGAGGAGCCATCACAAGCACTGGTTTTTTCCAGAAGGCCAGACAATGGCTTGCGCTGATGCTGCAAACAGTTAAATATATGAAGGTATTGTTCTTCCATATGCATCACATGAAGGCAAAATTATTTTTTCAAGTGAGAGAAAGGACAACTGAAAAAATGAAGGTAGCTGAAAAAAGATCAATAGAATTTTTACCTCCCAGAGAAAGAATTTCCTTTTTTCTTCTGAAAGTGGAGATAAACACAACCCACAGCAGCTATGAGCATCATAGGGAATGTGAAGAGCAAAAGATTTGTTCCTGTAGAATATGTTGCCAATAGTATTGAATCAGCAAGAAAAAAAATAGGGAGGATGTTCCCAGAAATCAAGCTAGTGAGCAGCATAAAAGAGGGTAGTGAGAAGCCAACCTTGTTCTCCAAAATATGTAGAATTAAGCTTGCTGTTTAGCTTGGGAGTCCATTGTTGTTTATAAATCTTTGTAGGCAACAAAACCCAAACCATAAGCCACCCAAGAAATACAACAAGGAACATCATCCTTGTGATTGTGTGCCTGCTCTTCTTCTTTTTCTTTCCTTTATAACTAGGAGTAGCAATGGCAGGAGATTCCCTCACTAAATCAGAATCCATCATCAAGTACAATTCCAACTTCCGTCTATGCCCTGAAAGGCTCCTAAGATGTATTTATAGAAGATGCAGTTGCTCTCTACATCATCATGCATATGATGGAATGGGCAAAAAGAAACAGCATGATTCATGCATATATACACCATCTTTTGTGGATGAAGTTCATCTCGTGCACTTACAAACTAGTGATTTGGATGGTTACAGAAAGTAAAAATACTGCTTAAATGATACCTCTTATACTTCAGAAGAGTCGTGCATAAATAGAGTTTGTCATATCTGCCCCTAAAGGATTTTTTTTATCACCAAAAAGAATGGGATATCCTAAATGGTAGTTAAAATGCCCTTAATATGGTCACTAGCTGATTCATGATATAATCAGCTGGTTCTCTCTCTAATCAAATAGAAAAATCAGACTAATGCTGAGACCAATGATAAGCAGAAATGTGAATGCATTAGAAATTCATATGCATCTAAACACTATAAATATCGAGTCTCCTAGCAGTATGGAACCCTATGGATCGAAAAAGTCAAACTGATATATTACATGACCGCATGTATAGTTTGCAGGGATGCAATGCATCATTCTAAATGAGCCAATGGCTCTCCAATTTCATTATTCCCATTATTAAAAAATATCAAAGCACTCTACACAAAAAAGAGAATTTGTAATGGCTACTACCAGTGCAAGTACAGTTGACCAATGACTTTAAAAGTCAAAGTATGGTGCAAAAGTACTAGTATAGTAGTTTACACAAATTAAGATCTATTAATCAGAGAGATTCAGTGATCTAATGAAGAATTTGTAAACAAATCAAAACCTGGCATGATAACAGTTCCACCAGTTACAATTTTTCCATATCATTGTCATCTGAGCTATGACCTTACTAAAGTTCTATCACAATTGCCAGGGATAATTGATATTGAGCCCAATCATTACCAAAAAAAAAAGGAGAGAAAAGATCCACAACCATCTAATTTTAGCAGTTATTCAGTGGAAAACAGAGTTGAAGGAACTGGATTATTGAGAAAATTATCAGCAGTGTACAAGCAAAGTAAAAGGTCACAAGTCCCCCAGAACTGAGTGTACAAATCTTATTATGAGTTTAAATTATACAGAATAATACGCTTCTGATATAGAAATAAAAAAGTATAAAAATATAAATTTTACATGTGTCTAAGAACCATGACTCCAAAACCAATGCCAAGAAAAGTTGCAATAGAGATTCCAAAAATGCCTGCAAGAATCCCAGGAACAACCAAAGAGCTCCATCCTTTGGCTGTGGCCATTCCACATGCTGTAGTAGGACCTCCAATATTGGCATTTGATGCCAAAAGCAACAGCTTTAAGTCTAAGCGAAATAGCTTCCCCAATCCAAGGATCACAGCAAGGTGGACCGTTACTTGAACAAGAGCAAACATGAAAATACTGGGAGCGGTATTGATGACATTCCATATGCTCCCACTAGCACCCACTACAGCAAAAAATACCTGCGAAGAACACAAAATTGAGATCACATAAATTTATTCAATCAGTAGGTGAAACTTGAGTTTTTTTATATGCATTTAGTGACAGTGATAGTTCCAGGTTCAGGAATAATTAATTGTGGGAATGATATAAAATTCATAAATTTATTGAGGAAAAATCAAGTTGTCAGGAGTCATTATATTATTTGACAACAATTTTAGAGGAATAATTAGAAAAAAAAAAATTCAAGAATAAATTCATGGGGAAGGAGAGGCAATGTGCATACAGGAAAAAGAAAAAAAACAAGGGAAGAAAAAAAAAAAAAATACAATTTCATTTGGCTCGCATATGAGGTTTAAAGCAATAACAAGAATCAATCATAATATTCATGAATTATTTGAGGGGAGAGGGGGGGGGGGGGGGGGGGGGGGGGGGGGGGGGGGGGGTGTGGGCATATAGAATTAGCAAAAAGAACCTAAAAAAAAAAAAAGAAAAAAGAAAAAGAAAAAGAAAGCCAAAGAAAATCTCTTTTTAGAAAAAGGAACAATAAAACCTATAATCCACAAAGGAATATAAAAAGTATTTCCCATAAACAGACAAGATTATAAACATACTGGAAATGTAGAACTTTGAAAGTTTTAATATCAATACACTTTAAAATAAAGCAGCTAAACAATCTCAGTTGCCCCCCAAAAAACACAAGTTTCAGCCGTTAAGGAGAGGGTCAGCAGCATATATCAAGCCAACATAATAACCCCCTATAAGTAGCAATTCTACATGATGTAAATCAAATAAGCTTGAGATATAACACTTACCTGCATCAAAACCACAGCAATAGTATCACCAGCAGGTGCAAGGTAACCAAAATACATTGGAAGGGCAGTTGCTAAAACAACAACAATTGCTGTTATGCTTGGTAGGGTGCCTCCTTGAATTCCAAACAATTTTGTTAGATATGTGGCAGACAGGCAGATAACAAAAGATACAGCAAGAGCTGTAGCTGTCTGCAGCACAGGGAGCTTGCTTCCAGAATCAGACTCCATATTCAGTGCAACATCTACCCAAAAGAAGATTTTGATAGAGGTTACATATCGAGAGACTAAATTATGCACATTTGATTGTATTATTCCTCTCTAAAAGATCATAGTTAAGTTGATGACACAAATCATTCTAACAACTGTTAAGTAGTTATTCTAGTAATCAGTATTTGCAGAGAACACATAATATATACAATTTTTCGATGTTGAAAAGTGAAGTTCATAAACAAAAGCACAGGCTCTTATTTGAACATCAGTATTGATGAATAGCTAAGTAGACTGGAGCAAGGAAAACAAGAACATTCATATGAATTTTTCAAGGGAAGAAATACTTGTCATAGACTAGGAAAAATCAAAGAACAAGAGAGAAACAGAGCTGGTGTATCTTATCATCCACCTCAAAGTGAATAAATTAAATTACTTCTTACCATTGGTTAATTTTGGAGTCTCGGGAGGTATTTTAGAAGCTAATGCAAACAAGATCATAAAATACAGAGCACAAATAACATTATCTGCCGCTATTCCTGCAGCCAAAACTGATGGAGAAACACCAAGAGCCTTTGAAATTGCAACATAATTAACAGCTGCAGAAAACCAGAAACAAATAGAGTGTTAGTTATGATAACCAATTAGGGAAAGGTAAAAAAAAAATATTACCAAGACATCAAAAGATAAGAAAGTGAGACATTAAAAATGTTGAACAAGAAGGTCCTAGTTCCCCTTTATTTACTGAAAGTAAACAAACAAGATTCAAATAGTGAAAACAAGAGATGTAGCTTATTGCACTCAAGGCACCATAAGTTGCAGCACTCCTAAGGAAAGAGGTCAGCATGACCTTAAAGCACTAAGAAACCACTTTTCTGATTGTAAAAAGGACACCACATTTAAAATTGGAAAAGATACATTGAAGCAAAGATTGCACTCCACATCAACCAAAATTATTTTTAAAAAAATGCATGGTGTAGTTGGACCTATAACAGATTGAGTCGATCAGATACCAGTGTCATCAATCAGACAAAAATGGTGATGATTATAAACAATTACAATTGGGCTGGCATTCCCAAGTGAACATCATTGTATCTGCTCACACTTGTTGGGAGGGTTTAGTCCAAAAGCAACATGTGACAATATCTCTCGACAAATTACCTCCACCAATATAACTACCCATGAGGGCAGCAGCTATTTTCCAACTATCTTGACCCAGTGATCGCATAGGCACTACCAGAAATGCCACAAGAGTTCCAGCAATTGTTGCAACTGCCATACAAAAAGAATAAGTAAATGGTCTGTTTCAATATAATAATAGTCATTTCTTTTTCTGATCAAACAAATATTTGTTTCTTTTCTATGTAGCAGACAATTTTTAAGGTATGGAAAATTAGTCTAATAACCACAATCAGGTACTTTATCTGTTCTAAAAATAAGAAAAAACAGTTGAAATGAAACCATATGAGCATCTGATGCAATCAGTAAATAACACAAAGTGAAACCGTTTAAGGAAAAAAAAAAAGGAATGTAGCCAATTAACAAAATTGTAAAATTCACCCTATGCTTTCCAAACATTGTAGTGTTCCTTTCTATCCTTATAATTGTTAAACTACGAATTACCCTTAAAGCTTAAACTTTTAGCAGGTCAATGATATATCTCAATCAAACAACAATAATAGTCTTGCTTTAAAAATAAAAAGACCTGAGGTTTGGTTCAATTTCAAGGATCTTATGCATGGCAAGGTAAGTTCAATTTGGAAAACTAACATTTTTCCTAAACCTAAGATGCTCCTTTGGTTTCTTAACTGACACAAGCCTACAAGAACTTGCAGGGAAAAATGAGAATGAAGGACTAACGATACCTCCCCAACTAGACTGCAATTTGCCTTATTTTCCTTCCAAACTATAGCATTAGATGAAAAAACTGAGTTTCTAGAAACTCAAATCTGACTTAAGATGATTTAAGGTCCTACTACTAAAAAATTGCAGCACTAGTGCAAGAGGCCTAAAAGTCCAACACACGATCATGACTTTGTATGGGGATGTCACCCAATTAGGAGGCTCATGAAACCATGATTTGGGTATGTAATTAATGACTCAAAAGCCCAAAATATAGTTGCTTAGGGCTGGTAACTATTAAATACCATTAAGGCACAGAATACAGTAAACACACTGCAAAAGGACATCAACAAATAAAAAGAAAAAAAGGGCTTGTAACTGAATAAGACTAGTCACAGGATGGTGGTTCTGTTTCCATTGCATAGTAGAGGCATTCAATCCAGCACATATCAGTATGATCACATGCTAAATCGAAAAACAGATTTGGAAGAATTCATGTGTTTGTTGATACATAAACAAAACCCCAAGTGAAGGATACTT
Source organism: Vitis rotundifolia (assembly GCA_030254885.1). Taxonomy (NCBI): domain Eukaryota; kingdom Viridiplantae; phylum Streptophyta; class Magnoliopsida; order Vitales; family Vitaceae; genus Vitis; species Vitis rotundifolia. The sequence continues at coordinate 17,205,261 of CM058166.1, forward strand.
TTCTTATCATGGAACTTGAACTCTGAAACTACAGCAATAAAAGAATAGAACTGAGATATCAATCAAATAAATAAAGAGGAACTTACAAGATTTGAAATTAAATTAATCTGCCACTCCTTGGAGCACCATTATATCCATTAATTCATGCACATCTCCATGCAGAAACTACAAGCCTATTCCTTTGATCAGCTAGCTTAGAATGAAATCCAAGACACATATGTCAGACTAATTGGATCCAAATCTGTACAACTATGGTTTGGAAACGTAGAGCATCTTTTTCATAACATATAGATTGTATATTCTTCATAATCAATTTCGAATATGTTTTCTAGATCATCAAAGTCAAACAACACACTAGAAGCCCCTTTTGTCCTTGATTGGTGACAATTATACCAGTCTTAGATAATCTTCTTCACAACTTTTGCAGGCCGCTTAAACAGGTTGTATTTTTGTGTTTCCCTTAGAGATTTCTTTGTGGAAAAAAAAAAAAAATTATACCAATTTCAGGGGTCTTGTAAAAAACAATTGGTATTTGAAATTTTATTTTGAACTTTGGTTGCATGATTACACATAGTTTCGAGTTCAACTCTATAAAAAAAAATAAAAAAAAAAAAATAAAGCAATTCCTTTTCTCGCTTCTCAACTGACACACAAGCAACAAGAAAGCCATGGCCGGAAACAATTATTATAGTCATTATTAGTCATTTGCATATCTCCAAAAACGGGATTTCAACCAAAATAGCCACTAATATAACCAAATTCAAACAAGATAATACAAAGCTCAAGGACACGAAGAAGGTTGCAACATAACAAAAATGACCTGATCCAAGCAAGAAAGCCAAGAGCAATGTCCCAGTCGACTGCATCACTTGACGCATGTCTGCTCTAAACAACAGCAGTGGAAGAGTAAGAGGTAGCAAAAACTCCATCACAATCGAATATGCCGGTGCATCATAAGGAATAATTCCAAGATTACTTGCGGCCAGCCCAACCAAAATGCTAACCAGAGCAGCACTCACCATGCTCCCAATCTTCGTCTTCTCTGACCTCCAATCCCACAAAGAGAAAATCAACAATAGAGAAAAAAAGGAATCACACCCCAAAAAATGCTTTGAAACTCCAGGAAAAGGAAAATTCAACTCAATGAAGTAAAAATAATAGCAGTAAGCCTAGTTGAATGAAGATTCTTTTGTTTTCTCGGTTGATAAATGATGAAATATCCAAGATCGAAAACTTCAATTGCTTTCATTTTATTTGTCTTGCGTTTTCTCGCCATCCAACATAATCAACAAAATTAACAAAAATTAGATTCAGAAAACACCGACGATTGATGTCAGAGAGACTACCAGAGGCCGAAAGCACCAGTGGCGAAGAGTGCGGTCCATGTACCCCAATGGTCTTCCGGAGAGATGACAGGGCCACTCAGCTGTGACCGAACCTTCACAAATCGGTGCCGGTTTTGGTTTGCATGGAAAATCAGAGGCTTGCAGGTAGAGCAGTTGGAGTAGCTATTGCGATGGGAGATGGATGACGGCGGAAGTAACGGCCGGACTAACGGTGAGGGAGAGACAGCGTTAAGTAGTGGAAATGGTGAAGGTGAAGGTGACGGTGACGACGACATTGTGTGACGAGGCCGACCCGGTTTTCGGAGTTTGGTTCTACTTCTATCTTTTCCATCGTTGTAGGGATGATGATGTGTGGGGCCTTTTGCTCCACGTGGCTTAGTTGGGTCCAGCAGAAATCGCGTGGGATTCTGGAACTGGACCCTCATCACCTTTGTCTACGGTTGCAACGCATGCGGTTCGTAAAGTTAGGCACTTTGATACCGTAGATTTTGGACGATGATTCTCATTCTAATCAATAAATCCTATTCCTGACTTTCTTAATGTAGAAAATTCATATGTTTTGCAATTGGTTTTTTCGAAAAGTTCAAGAAAGGAATCAGGAATCAATTTTTCAGTCAATTTTTTTTATACGTCGTTGTCATGTAACGCTTGTTTAAAAGAATAATTTGTTTATAATAAGATCGTGGCCGATTTTTTAACTTTTTGCGAGTTCCACATTCAACTGAATTTCTTTTGGTCCGCATATATGTTTTTAAACAAATAAGCCGATATGACGGGATACTTTTAAAATTAATTTAAAATAAATTTAAGAGTGATTTTAGAAAATATTTTTAATATTTAAATAATAAAAATTTTTAAATATTAAAAATACTTTCTAAAATTACTATAAAAAAAAAGTTCTTAATAACTTAATAATTTAATTTAAGATATTAAATAAATTAAATATATTTAATAAAATAATTTATCATAATTTAATATTTAATACAGGATTTATTTTTTGTAATATATATTTTATAGTTATTTTTACTTTTAATATGTTTGTTTAATAAGAAATAACAAATATTAAATTTTACCCAAACCCTCTAAGCAAGGGTAGAGTAAGAAGCTTTAAGAAGCTTTTCTCTTCAAGGCCTGTGTAGCTGTCCGGAAAGTTGCTCCAGCATCAACTAAGGAATGAATCCCAACATGATGCTTCTATCATTGCATAAAATTAGACCAGTCCTGGTAGTAATGATAGTAAAGTTTTACATGAATTTAAGGACTGTTACTCCAAAGAGAATGCCCAGAAAAGTTGCAATTGCGATACCGAATATGCCAGCAAGAATCCCAGGAACAACCAAGGAACTCCACCCTTTGGCTGTGGCCATTCCGCAGGCTGTTGTAGGGCCTCCAACATTGGCATTTGATGCTATCAGCAACAGCTTTAGATCGAAGCGGAATAGCTTTCCCAGTCCCAGGATCACAGCAAGATGGACCGCAATCTGGACCAGAGCAAACATGAAAATACTGGGAGCTGTGTTAATGACATTCCATATGTTCCCGCTTGCTCCCACCACTGTAAAAAATACCTGTCACTCAAACGCAAGTAGCAGAGACATGGAGTCAAGAACTAGGGCTTCTCTGTTTACTTGACTATAGCAATAAACTCAGCTTCTAAAGCTCATCAATGGAGTGAATTATGATTTGAGAGTGTACTGAGATGGGTACAGAAAAACTTAGAAACTAGGAGCCTGTTTGGGAACGTTTTTGAAAACAGTTCTTAAGAAATACTCAAAAACTAAGAGCCTATTTGAAGACACTTTAAAAAATGGTTTTTAAAAATAGTTCTATGATGTTTTTAAAAATTAAAGTCTGGTTCAGAACTTCGAGTGTTCTTAACCTGTTTTTTATATTTCCAATTTTATCTATAGTATTTTATTTCCAACCATTTTATATTTGTACAATTATTTTTTTTAAACAACCTAGAAAAGCGTGAAAACAATTAAAATGTCTTATAAAAAAACACCATGTTTTCATAACAAGTTCTCAAAAAACCGTTCTGTCAAAAAAATACCAAACATGATTTTGACTTGATTCTACAAAACATTTTCCTTTTTTTTTTTTTTTTAGGGGGCTTTTAAGAATAGAAAACTGATTTTAAAAACAGTCCAAAGCAAGCTCTAATGCTTATTTGTTTGAGAAAGCAATAGAATGATTCAAATTTTCAGAGAAATACTAGTAGCAAGATCCCAAATTAAAAAACATTTCAGAATGATGCACATTGACTGAACTGGGCATATCATAAGAAATTAACTCACCTGCATCAGAATCATTGCCATAGTCTCACCAGCAGGTGCAAGGAGACTAAACTGTTTTGGAAATGCAGTTGCTAAAATAACAACTATTGCTGTAATGGCTGGAAGACTACCTCCTTGAATTCCAAAATATTTTGTGAGGAAAATGCCAGCCTTGCAGATAGCAAAGGATACAGCAAGGGCGGTAGCAGTCAGTAGCACAGGAGGTTTGTTGCCAGGCTCGGGCTGCTCATTCATTCCTGTATCTGCCACAGTTGCATCTTTCATTAGAGGCAGAAATATCAGTTACACAACTAAATTCATCTGCTAAAGTGGTGTATGATGTCTGGGAACTTTGTAAAAGAAGACATATAATTAATATTTTTGCAAAAATACAGATAAACAGGAAAAACGAGCGAAGTCATTAGTTTTTGTTTTAACATCAAAATAGAGTGCAATAAAAATGCAAAATGAAGTGTAACCAAGAAACTCCAAGGTTGGACCATAACTAATTCAGAGGGGGAGCAGGGTAAAGTGAACCAACAAATTATCCACCTTCACAAATGGTCGATTTAATTTAGCATCAATGAAGGGGTGACTAGTTAAAGTACTACTAACCATTTGCAGATGTTGAAGCCTCAGGGGGTATTTTTGAAGCTAATGCAAACAATGTTGTAAAATAGACTGCGCAAATAACATTGTCCGCAGCTAGACCTGCAGCTAAAACTGATCGAGAAACACCAAGAGCTTCTGAAATGGCAACATAATTGACAGCTACACAAAATCAAGACAAGAATTTTATTAGTAAGACATATACAGTGAAAGTATATCATGTTGACTAAACACAAAATCCAAAATCAGAAAGTAGGAACACAAAAAAGCAGGTTCTCAGGATTTTTTACTTCTAAAAGGTGGAAGACAGTCAGAGTTCAAAAATTTGTGTATTAGATTAATAAAAATCGAAATGTGATGGATCAAGGTGTCAATCTGGTCTTAAAGGTACAAACCTGAGCATGGTTAAGCCAGAATTAATTTGACTCCCCCATTCAAACCACTCTTTTTGGGCAGCTCTTCTCTCAAAAATTAAACTAAAAGAGTAAAAATGTAACCCAAATGAAAGCAAGAAAAAAAACACAAATAAAAACTTCAAAAATTAAAAATAATTAAATAAAAAAAGGAGGCGAAAGAACTGATTAAAGAACATGAGCTCAGACAAAAGGTGATTACTGAATAACCTAATCAAGAATAGGCTTCCCAAAGAAGCAAACTTAAGTGCCAGGCCATGCTGTTGCAAGGAAATTGGCATCTATATTGATCCATCCTGAGGCCCAAGTGAAAATGCAACACAAGACTGCTGAGAGCATGAGAAACAGTGGATGCCCACAAGAATGAGCAAAAATCTCCAAGGTTCTAAATCTACTCTAATGTCACAAAAACAATCTCCCAATTTTCCATTCCAAGCCTCACAACACCCCTAGATCCCTGAGTCCCCAATTGAAAGCAAGAAGTCTAGCCTCACAAGATTATCACTTTCTAACTGATTTTAGTAGGTGAATCATATTCCTAATATGACCCATGAAAACGTTTCCAAAGCCCAGTTGACCAAGATTCTAGGGATACAGCAGTGAACATTCAATTTCAAGCTACCAGTGCCCTGGGTTTCAGTCTCCTTGCATAGCAGGCTTAATGGGGTAGGAAGCATGCTTCCACTTCATGGTATGATAGAGGGGGAATATCCTATAACCCCCTAGAAATTGAAGCCTGAGAAGATGAACTAACCATTCCATAATAGTCTTCTAAGCTTGTAAGATTACTAAAATTCTTTTTTTTTTTCCCACCAAAACAATACATCTTTGAAACAGCTGCTACCTAGGACCTCCAAAACCTAAAGAACACTCAAGTAATATGGAAGACTACCAAGGAGCAAGCCAATTGATCCTCACTGAACTAAATAATGAGGTCCAAATCGAACAACAGTTTATTCTATTAAGTACATCCGATCAAGATATAGTTTTAAGCACACAGGAAGTGTTGTGAAGGTCCAAATCAAACAACAGTTTATTCTATTAAGTATATCTGATCAAGATATGGTTTTAAGCACACAGAAAGTGTTTTGAATAGTGATGTTTCCTTGAAAATTACCTCCACCAATATGTCTGCCCATGAGTGCAGCTGCTATCTTCCAACTGTCCTGACCAAGTGATCGCATTGGAACCATCAGAAATGCCACGGCAGTCCCAATTGTTGTTGCGACTGTCAATAGCATCCAAAATTAAAAAATAAAAAGTCAAATAGAATCACTAGCAGACCCTGTAGAAAACCTAGGTTTACCAATGCTGTCAAGAGCCATTCTGTCAAATCTAAAAAGATTTCACAATATATAATATGTAGGTAAGTTTTTCTTTAGATTGAAACTTGATTACTGTTGTTGACAATTTTTTTCTTCTCTTTTTATAGAACTTCATGTTGAATTTAGTTGTATAATTCCATAATGCAAGACAACCTTCACACTGAAGAATGAATGTTATTGCCTGTGTGATCCAGACTCAAAACATACTTGATACAACTAGAGCAATTTTTCCACTTCCCATAGAGGGAAGAAAAGCATTAATCACACTCCATGTTCAAGTTCTACCAGTAGATGAACAAATCAAAATCTCTTTGGCATGATCAAAGCACATGATATCATAGAATATATAACTTTTTAAGAATTTTGAACAATATTAGAAGTGCAGAACAGAAATAATACAATATCAACACATATGACCTGATCCAATCAAAAAAGCCAAGAGCAGTGCCCCAGTAGATTGTATCACGCGACGTAAGTCTGCTCTAAACAACAGCAGTGGGACTGCCAGTGGTAACAGAAAATTCAACACAACCGAATATGCTGGCGCTTCGCAAGAAATAATCCCTAAATTACTCGCTGCAAGTCCAACCAAAGTACTCACCAAGGCACCACTCAGCGCACTCCCAATCTTCGTTTTTTCTGACCTTCAATCCCAAGAATTACTATATAAATAAAGGAAAAACCCATAATCCTCTTTTTGGTTTCTGAGTTGATACAGGAAACTGAAAGAAATCAAAATTTTCAATATCAAATTTTCATTATTTAGGATTTGATTCAACCAAAAATAATTCAGAAATTGAACCAAACTAACAGAAACACAATTAAGACTCAAATGTTTGACTTGCTTTCTTTTTCTGCCCTTTTCTCGGTAACCAAATGGAGGAAAATGCTCAGTTTGCTCGATGGATTAATGTACGAGAAGAAAATAATAAAAATTTGAATATTTGATTCTTCTAATCTTCTCCATTTCAGAACCAAGAAAACAAACCTCCACTCAACTTTGTCTAATACAATTATTAGTAAGGTAATTTTTCCATCTCTGGTCCATTTATTAGTCAATGAAAATAATAGTGGAAAACAAAACAAAAACTTTGTCATCTATTTCTATCCTTTTTGTTTCTTGAAAATTAAAACTCAACTCAACTCAACTAAGCCAAACAGTTGTATCACCGCTCAATTGGTTCAGTTATTTTTCTCAGGTCCTAAACAAAGCAAAATGTGAGTTTCGCAGTTCTGAATTCTTTCGTTTTCCTATGTTTTCTCAACCAACAAATGGTGCTTCCCTTCCTCAGTTTAGCAAGAAACACACAGTCAATTGAGGTATACTACTCAGCTCGGGTCCTAAAATAAAAATGAAAATAAACAATAATTTCTTCTCCTCTTCTTCCATTTTCTCACCAACCAAAAGGAAGGTAATACTCTGTTTAGGCTCTGAGAAAACAAAAAACTCCACTCAACGGAGCCCAATACAATCATTCACCTCACTTGAGTTAAATTTCCATTTCTGGAAAAAAAAAAAAAAAAAATATATATATATATATATATATATATAACACTTTCTTTTCTTCATTTCCCCGAAACTTTCTCAGCAACCAAACAGCGGAAAAGAAAGAGACAAAAAAGGGAAAATACCAGATACCGAAAGCGCCGGTAGCGAAGAGAGCAGTCCAAGTGCCCCATTGATCTTGCGGAGAAATGATAGGGAAAGTCAAACTGGATCTGATGGTCACGGATCTAATCGAATCAGAATTTTTTGGGAAAATCAGAGGCGAGAGCTGCGTTTGCTTCTTGGTATGCCACAGCGATGGATCTTCAACAGTAGAACAACAACTGCTCGTAGAGACGGTTGGCAAATTCTGGCGGGAACACGTAACCGGTCGTGGAATCGACAGCGGAGCGCGGAGAGTCAGAAACTTCGACGCCATCGACTGCGAATTGCCGGCAGCAACCTCAGTTAGAGAGGGAAAGATTCGAAAGAATGCGCAGAAACTGACACTTCGATGGAGCTTTGGACTTCACAGTAAATGAGCGGCCTCCATTTTTCGAATCTTTTTTTTTTTTTTTTAATTTAAAAAAATAAAAATATTGTGAATATTTCATTTAAGGAAACAAAAACAAATTCCTTTAAATGAAAATTATTTTTTAATTTTTGAAAATTGAGAAATTTATCATAACAAGCAAAATATATGAAAACGCCATTTAAATATATCTCTATTTTTATTAAACATAATTTAATTTTGAAAAATAAAAATAAAAATTATATATAATATTTTACTAAAAAAGAAATTATCCTTTTCTCTTTATGAAACTGAATGAGTATTTGATAAACCAACCTAATAACTTAAAAAAAGACTTTATAACTTAATTTAAGTTAATAAGTAAATTATATATATTTAAATAAATTAATAGTATGATTTAAAATTAAAATTAAAATAATAAATAAAATTAATTAATTTATTCTTAAATCCATATCCTCATTTTATCTTTTTACCCTCATTTACATTAATTCTTTCCATAATCTTTTTTACTACACCACTTCCACTTACTAAACTTCCTTTTACCCTAATTATAATTTATGAAAATAAATATATTAATTTAATAATTTAAAATATATTTTAAATTAATTTTATCATATAACCTTAATACTTAATATAAAAATTAAATAATAAATTTTAAATTAATAATTTAAATATAATTTAATTAAATCATTTATTAAGTTTTACCAAACAACCGAATTTTTCCTTTTTGTCTTTTTTTTTTTAAAAAAAAAACCTGTAAAGTCTGATTTTTTTTACATTGAAGTTTAAGAGAATCTTGTCAGGTCTCTTTTTTAGAATTTCCCTAAAAAAAAGAACAAGACCTGCAATAAGGGCCTTGACACGAGCTCTGAAAGAAGAACGATGAACCACAGTCAAAACTACAACACTTCTCATTATGTGTGATATACGTTCCTCAAAAGCCCGGGAAAAGTACCATTCCCATTTGTCTTGAAGAGATTTGGAACAACTCTTCCACTTGTATGGTTCTCTTTTCCTATTTCTGCTTATGATTCTTTGGTAGATGATCGGTCAAGACCATTGCTGCAAGAAACTTTATCAGCAACCTTCTGCCTCTTGGTGCCATTGCTCTCTTCCTCCATTTCCTTTAACTTGTTCTTTATTGCAGCAATTTTAGCACTCCGGCTCATTTGCCCTGAACTGCGGCCAGTGAGGCTTGATTTGTTTGATGCGCCAACCCTTTGGGGAGCAGCTTCTGCTGTTTCCATTAAGGATTTCTCATTAGCAAGACGAACAGTCAATGGTCGGCCACAGATCAATTTTCCATGCATCTTTTCCTTGGCCAGTTCAGCTTCCTGATTGTACACATTAATGGTGGAAATCAGGAATTGCTAAAAGAAAAGGAAAACAAAGAGAGAGGAAATATGTAACGATGTAACTTGCCTCTTTTGTGCTAAACTCAATAAAAGCAAAGCCACGGGGCTCCCCTCGCTTTGGCCCACAAGTATGCCACATGAAGTCCTCTCCTACAATCTTTCCAAATGGAGAAAACATCTTAATCAGAGCAACCCTGAAAGCAGAAATGAAAATTTCGTTCAAGCAGCAAACTGTAACTAGTTTTCACAAGCAGTGGAATGATAGAGAAGACAAACTTTTGAATATTTTGCTTACTCTGATACCCTCTTATCAAGATTACCAATGAAAAGCCTGCATTCACACTTCTTGTCGGTTAAACAATTAGGGTCCTGCACCCAAATTACAATTCTAATAAGTAATATGTAAAGAACTCACTGCTTCAATTGTTGGCTTCCAAAAACTAGTTTCACACCTAAAGTGAAGTCAAGGATGCTCTTAAAATTTTTCTTTGGGCTCATATAGTGTGTCAGAGTCTGAAACCTTAATACCTATATTTGATGTTTTAATCTATGAACTTCTATAAACATAAAGAACCCACTGCCAACAGGGCTGCATTATATTGCGAATAATGGTAACACCTAGGAGATTTATATTGCAAAAACTTTGAAATGCTTAGATTAATTTCACCATCATATTTTGCCTTTTGAAAAATATTTTGAAGTGCCAAAGGAAGTTATTGAGTATCATATAGGTAAGAATAATTAAAACATGTTAACATTGGAGAAGAAAATCCCTCGATGCAGCAGAGCTAAAACCTGCCACTAGTTTCATACTACCCTGCATAAATGGCCATCATGGAGTTTTAGGGTCCATGTTTTGAGTCTGATAACAGAGAACATCTTAAAATGAGATGTGATAAGGTGAGTGACTGGACACGAGCCACTCAAAGCAAACACAGCATTAAGAGCCTGTTTAACAATCATATTAAATGCTGCAAATACAAAATATTAGTGGTTTTGCGCATTCAGAGCCTGTGATAATGCATGATAGGTTAGCACTCAAACAAATTTTGCTGAAAGAAAGACCTGAAATTAGCAGTTGGGTTTTTTTGTGTAAGCATATTTAGTAGATTAAAGTTTTTAAATCATTGAAATTACGATTCCCAAATTTTAGTCCTATAAGTGCTGCCTGGGATGTACATACATGTTTGTATAATTTCCAGTAAAAACCATTGGAAATATGAACATGGGCAAAGTAGAGAATCCAAAATGAAAGATTTAACTGATACAAGTATGCTTAGGGCATTAAAACTACCATGATACTGCAAAGGCAATCTGGTGGCAATTGAAGTCCCGGACCAGACACATAAAAAGTTCTGGGAGTTCAGAGGATTACAGCTGTATGCACCTGCATTTAAAAAAGTTTTACAAGGAGAGTAAATGCTCTGATCCTTCAACAACAAATAAATATAGTAAAACAGTTCCTAAATTATTTTTCACCACATTATTCCTTTCAATGAAGTCAAAGAAAACCAGCAAAGATATCATATAGTATGCTTAGAGATCTTTACAGAGTAGACTGGATAGATAGATAAGTACACAATGGGTATTTTTGGAGATGAAGTTATAGGGCAGAAGGGAGTTCATCGGTAAGCAGTTGCATTTTGCATAGAAAGATCAAGTTAGGAACAATATTTGTCAGAATGCACTGCATAAAAGACTTTGGTTTACCAGTTCCGGCTTCCTAAAGGTCCCCTTTCCCATTTTACATGCTATAAGTAACACCTAATATATTGTTTGTGTTGTATTATTATGCATTCCAGATTTTTGATACGCTTCGATATAGTGCCCATTGCACTCTCTTATCCCCTTCCTAATCACTTCTCCTAAATCAAATTCTTCATCAGCTGATTCTTATTTGCCTCTCACTCTCCCTACTTTTCTGCACCAAAGCTAAAACAACATTTATATATAACAGATGTTTCAGATGTGAACCAGTCCCATTAAGACTCCATTTGCTTAGTCATAAAATGTTTGAACAGCCTAAGAGATGCGAACCCTTTTAGGTCAGCATAAGGAGAAATAATTCAAAGTGGAAGAATTTGGAATCCAGGGCCCAAATCCTAATCCTTTATTGGGAATTTAACATGAGCGTTTCAGTTTCAGACCCGAAATCCAATTAGACCCCTGAATTTGTGACCAAAGCATATAAAAATTTGAAGTTTGAATGCTAAAATATGCTGATAAACAAGTTTCAGTTGCCCCAGCATTCCAAAAAATGTTATGCAAAATGAAGGATATAATCTATCTAACATAATCGCAAACTATGACATTTTAAATGAATTAAGCATACAAGATTCCCACTAAACAAAAACTTTAATCTTTGTTTTGCGGCTGGTAATATGTAGGCGAAGAAACTAAGAGTTCAAAATTTTGATGTTGATTGACTCACTGCTGGATGCCTGATATAACAAGAGGTCGAAATGAAAGAGCGCAGCTCAACGTGCAAAATTAACAAAAATTTTACCCAAATGCAAATTCTTTGATTTTGTCCAGTTTTCTCAGCAACCAAACGCAGGGTCTCACGAAAATTATGAGTTCTGATGATAGAGAGAGGACAGGAAGGAGGGTAGATACCGGAGGGCTGCCGGAAATGATGGTCGTACGTGGAGAGCGCAAAAACCCTACCCCTGTTTTGCTCCTAACAGAGTAGATGCCTTTCTCGAGCAAATACTCTGTTTGGGAACTGAGAATCCGAAAGAAGAAGGGCAATTTTAGAATTTCACAAGTCGGGCTTCGGCTTCGACTTTGAGTGATATTTGATACTCCCATCTCCCTCCGCACCCGATTCCGCGAATTGCTTATAAAATATAGATAAGAGATGGTACTAATTTCCCAAAAAGGTTTTGAATTAAAAAAAAAAACATAAAAATTATATTATTAACTTTTTTCATTCTTTCATAGAATATAGAAAATAAATATTTTTATTTTTATAATATCTCACATCAGATAGGTTCTTACACTAAAACACAAGTATAGGTCCTTCTTAATATTGTAGACATGTTTTAAAACAATGATAATATCTTTGGGTTCAAAACTGACAAGATCTATATAATTGAGTATAAGTCGTTACAAATGATATTAGAACTTATCATCGACTTTGGTGAGTGGTATTTGTCTAGAATAGTATTTGTGATATTCCACATCGAATAAGAGAGAGAGTTTATGATACTATATAAGAATGAGTTTCTCTTAATTTTATAAACTCATTTTAAAGTCATGAGAACTCTTTTAAGTCAAAAGTGGATAATATGTACACAGTTGAGACATTCTCTTATGTACTATTGAAGGGTCATATCTTATCTTTATTTTCACTAATTTAATGTTCAACCACCAAATAGTTGAAACAAATTTTTTGTTGCCTTCCTCCATCTTGGAGAGGTAGATATTTCAATTATTGCATTCTATTCACCCTCATGCAAAATGAATAAATACTTAGCCTCTATCTCATTGATGTTGCCAACGCGTGAAAGTCAACGTCATGCATTAATAACTCATTGGTTGGTCTTAACTATTTGTAAATAATTAGCTTATGACTAACACATGAGAAAAGTTAATTACAAAGAAAATTCTCTTTTCTTCCTCTTTTCTCTCCATTATTTCTACAACTAGAATGCTAACTTCATCTTAAAGGGATTTACTGAACCATCCTCGTTCTGACATTTTCCTCCATTTAAAAGAAATACTAGCAAGAAGCACATAGTTTAGCGATAAACAAAATTATTGCACTCACTGTTAAAAGTCACAAAGCTGAAGTTTTTAAGAAGTAGCCAAACCCCTTCACTTTAGCAGACGTTGTCATTCTCACAAACATTGGAATGCTAATTTTGAGAATTGATACATTTGAAGAGGCTAGGCATGGTGAAATTGTAAAAGCTACTCTAAATTAGGTTGACAAATATAAAGAGGTTTTCCTTACTAAGCTAGCCCATTGTTAGCAACAAGTTGCCATTTACTACAACAAAAAACTCACAATTAGTTAATTTAAGGTGGGAAACTTGGTGATTTTTCTAACATAACTAGTTTTAGGGATGAAAAGTTTGGACCAAATTGGGGAAGTTCTTACAGAGTAACATACATCGGCAAATTAAGATCTATCATTTAGAGGATATGGATAGCTAATGTATACCACATCCTTGGAATGCTTATAATTTATGGAAATATTATTTTTGGCCCTTAAACACTTATAGTCCACTTTTGGGCCTTAGGAAATTTTTGTCCATTAAGGAAAATGACTTATTTGCTTGTATAATGAATGATAGCAAGTAATAAAACAATGTAGCGTAAACTAAAATCTACCTAAAACTTACTCTATCAACTCTTCCAATACAAAACATTTTATGCGATCATTCAACAAAATTATAATAAAGGCAATGGAAATAGGCAAATAATACATGCACCAAATACGATCATTTGAATGAGTCGAACATTAAACAACAAAAAAGGGTGCCCATTAAATGTCTAAAAGTACAAAGTAGTCACATATGACCATCCCTCTTTATGTAATAGCATAATTGTATTACATTGTTTTTCAAAACAAATAGGTGAACCTCAACGCCCTATCATCACTAGGTTGTAAACCTCCTCGATCTTGTCTATCCAATGTTATAGAACAATATAAACATAAATAAAGCCCAAAATGTCTAAATTGGAAAAACCCCACAATACCATCCATAAGACTAGGATCGCCTTACCATCCAAGAATGTTAAGAACCTTAAGAAAGGGCGCGCCAATTTGGTCTATGGTCTTAAGGACAATAGGTTAATGATCAAATGCGAGAAACTTGCAAAAGGTAAGAAAACCTCATCCACTATTGAGTTGTGAGGGTCTTATAGTTGAACCATTGAGAATGGGAAGCTAAGATCTTTATCAGAAAGGACTAAGAAAACATCCTTGAACCACTGGGTAGTGGGGCAGTCACCTCTCCCATCTTTTGAAGATGACACAGAAGGAAGTTCTTTGTTTGAAGTCTTCGATTTGTCTCCTTCACGTGCTTAGTACTTTGAATCCATACGAGCCTCATGAAGTTTAGATTGAACCATCTCTTCAAATGTCCACAAACTAATCCTAAAACGTGGAAAGAAAAAGTGACTTACTGAGAGTAAGGTTATGCTTAGTACCAAGAAAATTAAGGAAAAATATAAGGGAAAGAGAATAGAAACCAAAAATAAAAGTAAAAAAAAAAAAAAAAAAAAGATTTAAAATTAATAAATTATTTTTATATATTAATTCATTCTTATTTTAACTCTTCAATATAAAGATTAAATAATTTGAACAGTAAATTTTTAATTAATTTTAATTATATATTTTTTATAGTACAACTAAATATAAGAAATTATTTTGAAAATGGGTTTTAAAACTTATTTTTTGATGTTTTATAAAATAAATATCTTCTATTCGGAATTTGAAATATTTTTAATCTATTTTCTATATTTTAAAATATATTTTAAAAATAACTTTTATATGTAATGTTTTATTTCTAATTATTCTTCATATTTATATAATTATATTTTAAATTAATTATTAGAAAAAAAGTGAAAATAACTAAAGATGTTATTTAGAAACACCATATTTTCTAATTTTTAGAACAAAAAACAATTTCATATTTTTCGATTGTCAAATGCATTTTTTTTTACCTAGATTGTAAGAAAATTTTGAATTACCTTTTTGAAATACCCACAATCCAAAATAAAAATAGTTGTTTCAGC
This sequence comes from Vitis rotundifolia, assembly GCA_030254885.1. NCBI lineage: Eukaryota > Viridiplantae > Streptophyta > Magnoliopsida > Vitales > Vitaceae > Vitis > Vitis rotundifolia. Next base: position 17,220,351 of record CM058166.1, read on the forward strand.
ATTCACCTCATGTCGTGAATACTATTATACTAAAATCGAGAACCGCTTCGACATAAAAGTCTTTCATCTTATTTTTCAAAGAATTTTTCGAGTTCTCTCGTTCTTTTTTGTTTTGAAAAAAAGTAAAAAAAATAAAGAGATCTCTCATCCTTTATAATACGATGGTTTTTAGACAATTTTTGACAATTCTAATTTCCTAAAATTGCTCGCCGGATATTTTATTTGGTTGGATCAGGTTCTATCAATCCGACATAGACACCCACTCGACTCCAACATAGGTAATAGAAAACTGTTTTCAAAACTATTATTGACCACGCCTACAAGTTAAAAGTAGTAATATGGATTTTTTTAGAAAATATATACCAAGTAATCATCACTTAAAGCCATTCATAAAAAAAACTTGAAATTTTTTTTCCATCCTAGAGAGAATAGTGACAATACTTTCTTTTTATACATATATATATAGAAAGCAATGAGAATCTTTCAATATGTTATGATGATAATTTCTGACCGACTGAGAGTCGTATGTCCGTGGCTCTTTGTGTTTTGTTTGATAGTGAATGAACACAACCCATCACAAGCTGTCGAATAGACTTTACAATTCACAATACCACTACACCTTTACCAATTGGTCAAGTTTCATCTCATCTTGATGGGGTGACGTCACTTAGATCACATTTGCATGCTAGCTATGTGCCAACTTCTTAGAGGACCATATATTACTTGAAAAGTATTCTAAAGTGAACATCTAATGTGCTGTCACATGCTCACATGCCAACTTCTGAAACGACCGTATAACAATAGAAATTATTTTATACTTCATATCTTAATCTTCACTTAGTGTATATCTCTAATATAATTATTGTTGGTTTGAAAAAAAGAGTGTCAATAATGCCCAGAGATTGCGTACAAATTCTCTAATGTTTGCCCTTAATAAAATTTTGTACTCATCTATAGTGTCAATTGGTCAACCTCCACTCAAGAGCTATTATGAAATGAAAACATACGTGTACGTAATTTAATTACTATAATTATTGATTATAAAATCATATTTATATATATATATATATATATATATATATATATATAAAGTACGAAAATCAAGATCTTTCAGTAAATGGATCGAAGAGTGCATAACTATATGGATAAGCTCACACTAACTCGTCAATTTGGGATCCATTTTGGGATTTTTCCTACAAAGTATCAGGAAGGAATTGAAATGTAATAATATCGATTCATATATATACAAAATAAAATGCTCTCTATTGATTCAAACGTTGTAACTATGGAATGGGGATAAAAGAAGAGGAAAAAACCGAAGATTTTACATAATACTTTTGATTGAAAAATCAATTTGATTTATTTCGTTCCCTTTGGTCAATAAGAAAATAGGTCAGATTCTATAGGACCAAACCTATAAGAATTAAGCAATGATTGATGGAAATATAAAAAGATATATATATAAAATATGGGTAGGTTGGAATAGGGAATGAGAATTGAGAAATTCATTCAATTCTTTCAAATATAAGGGCTACAAGTTGGGTAGGTTGGTCGGATTGATGATTAATTCAAGCCCAACCCAAAGTAAAAAATAATCAACCCAAACTCCAACGGAAGGTACTAAACCCAAATCAAACACAACTTCATTTTTCTAAGCTTGAGTTGAGTTTAAATTGTTTAAGTTAGACTTGGATGCATAATTCAAAATCTATTTATGATATTATTTTAATGTATTTATATGAAAATTTAAATAACAATTATGACAAAATTTCAAGATAACAACAAAATAACAAACACAAATTTATATATTTTCTAAAAATAATGAAAAACATATTATATAATATAATTTGATGTTTTAAAAAAAAATAGAAAAATAAAAGAAATATTATTATATAGAATAAGATGGATTATAAATATTATAAAAACATTAAATTTGGTTCGGGTTAGACTCGAATTGTTTGAACCTTAAACTTAACTCAAATTGGGTTCGGGTTAAAAAAATCTAACTCTAATATTGAAAATGATTACTCAAACCTACCTAAACATTGAGTTAAGTTCAAGTTAGATTAGGTTAGCCCACCCAATTGCACTCCTGTCAAATACTATGTTTGAATTATTCACTATAAATAAGATTATAAATTAAGCAAAAAATAATTATAAGGAGAATAAAAAAATAAGAATTCGTATGTAAAAAAAAAAACACTTTTAACCCAAAAAGTGTGTTTGAAAAAAAAATCAAATATTTGGTAAAATTTAAAATTACTTATAATATTTTTTAAAAAAAATATTTTATAGATGATTCTTTTAAAAACACTTTTAAAAGCATTTTTTATATTTTCAATATTTTGATTTCATTATTCCCATTCCAATTACACCCTTAAGGATTTTGAATCTTTTTCAACACTTTAATTGGTTTATAAATTTGTTTCTTGTATTTATATTATTATAATTTTTGTATAATGTTTATCTATTTTTTAAAATTATCATAAATTTGATAAAACAATTTTTTTTTGAAATAAATAAAACATTATAAAAAATTAGAGCGGTGCAAAATGAGATATTTCTTATTTATCAAAATAAATAAAACAAATTGATTCTCTAAATAAATTTCATGGTAATGTTAAAACTCCTATCTAAAAATTTTGGAAAATATTAAAGTATCAAAGTAGTACCTTCCGAATAAGAAATCTAGACCATTAAAATATATATGATGAGATCTAAACCGTTAAATAAAGGTACAAATAAATAGAACCAAAATACAATAATAAAAATAAACGTGATAAGAGTACAAATAATAAAACAAAAAACTATTTACGTTACACCACCCAATTAATGGTGAGTATAAAAAAGAGTATCATGAGGTATTAGAAAGTTTTATTTGAATTAACTTTTAAAAGTTATAAGCTTTTTTTTTTTATGTTTAATAAAAATATTATTTATTTAACTAAAAATTTTTAATTTTAAAAAGGTTTAAATTATTTTAAATTTTAAGTAAAAATATGAATATTAATTTTTCAAAAAAGGCGCGAAGTTGTGAAAGAAAATGAGGACTAATTATAGAAGTTTTAGCTCAAAAGAGGGGGTTTTGGAAAATTAAATTAAAAATATATATATTATTTGAACTATTTGAAAATTTATATTTATTTATTTATTTATATATTTTGAAAGGTGTCTTTGGATTTTGTATTGACATCTGCCAACGTCTGAAGATTGACATTAATCTCACCCATATGGACGGTCCAAAAATGTCAAAAATTTTAAAATAAGTACAGGAAATCATTAAGTGTCCAAGTCTGGATTCGGAGTTTCTGCCCTGCTGAAACCTCACTTTCTCACCAGCCAAACACACAGTTACTTGCACAGTTAGTTCACGCGCATTCTCTTCTTCTGACTCTTCACCACCGCCTCCACCGTGAACCTCACTTTCTGAATCCAAGCCCTCTTCATCACCATCAAGATGCTTCACTTTCTCTCTCTAACCCTCCTCTCTCTCCTCCACTTCTCTTCATCTTTCACACCTCTAGACAACTACTTAATCAACTGCGGATCAAGCTTGAACTCCACTGTCGATAACAGGGTCTTTGTTGGTGATTCAGCGCAACCCATTTCGGTTTCCGTCTCTGCAGGCAAGTCCATTTCACTCACAGACTCGAACCCATCTCCAGGCTCGTCCAATCTGTACCACACTGCCAGAGTTTTCACGGGAGCTTCAAGCTATGAGTTCCGTATCCAGAAAGCAGGTACCCATTTCGTTCGTTTCCATTTTTGGCCATTCAATTCTCGAAACTATCGTTTGAAATCCGCAAAGTTTGGTGTTTCTCTTAATGGGTATCCGATTATGAGGAATTTTACCACTACAAATGCCGTGATAAAGGAGTATATCCTGAGGGTTGATGATAAAAAGCTGGAAGTTCTGTTTTCGCCTGAGGGAGGATCTGGGTTTGGTTTTGTTAATGCAATTGAGGTTTTTTCAGCTCCTGAAGATCTGATTCCTGATTATGGGCCTAGATTACTTGGTCCTAGTGGATCTGAAGAGTTCTATAATCTGTCATCGAAAATTTTGGAAACTGTTCATAGGATCAATGTTGGTGGTTCAATATTAACCCCTTTTAATGATACTTTATGGAGGACTTGGATCAATGATGAGGATTTCTTAGTTCTGAAATCTGCAGCAAAACCTGCACTCACCACACATACCCCTAATTACCAGGAAGGAGGCGCAACTCCGGAAATTGCGCCTGATAATGTTTATATGACTGCACAACAGATGAATAGGGATAATGTGACATCGGATTCGAGATTCAATATAAGTTGGAAATTTGAAGTGGGTTCTCATAGTGCCAGGCACTTGGTTAGGTTGCATTTTTGTGATATTGTTAGTAAATCACTTAACTTGCTCTACTTCAATGTGTATATTAATGGGCTGCTTGCAGTCAGGGATCTTGATTTGTCTGTCCTTACATTCCATGAACTTGCATCACCTTACTATGTGGATTTTGTTGTGGATTCGGATAATTCAGGGGTTACAAGGATAAGTGTTGGTCCTTCTGACCTCAGCCCAGTCTCAGCAAGAAATGCAATTTTGAATGGGGTAGAAATCATGAAGTTGGTGAATTTTGTGGCTCAACAGAGCGAGGCTAAGAAGAAAAATATCTGGGTTCTGGTGGGTTCAATTGTTGTGGGGTTTGTTGTTGTATGTTTGGTAGTGCTTGCAGTTTTGGTTGCGTTGAAATGCAAGAAGAAGAAACCAAAACCAAGACCTGCAGAGAGTGTAGGTTGGACTCCTTTACGGGTAGCCAGTTCCTACAGCAGGATGTCTGAAGGGACGGCCAATCCATATCTAGGTCCAAATTTATACCTTGGCTTGAAGATCCCTTTTGCTGATATACAAATGGCCACAAACAATTTTGACAGGAGTTTGATGATTGGTTCGGGTGGCTTTGGTATGGTTTATAAAGGGGTTCTTAGAGACAATACTAGGATTGCCGTGAAGCGAGGTGTGCCAGGGTCTAGGCAGGGCCTCCCTGAATTCCAGACTGAGATAACCGTTTTGTCCAAAATTCGCCATCGTCATCTTGTTTCACTTGTTGGGTATTGTGAAGAACAGTCAGAAATGATACTGGTTTATGAGTATATGGACAAAGGACCATTGAAGACTCATTTGTATGGTTCAGAATTGCCTCCTTTGACTTGGAAGCAGAGGCTCGATATATGCATAGGTGCAGCAAGAGGTCTTCACTATCTTCATACAGGTTCGGCACAGGGAATCATCCATCGTGACATTAAATCAACCAATATTTTGCTTGATGAGAATTATGTTGCTAAGGTTGCTGATTTTGGTCTTTCAAAATCTGGCCCTTGTCTCAATGAAACCCATGTAAGTACTGGCGTAAAGGGTAGTTTTGGCTATCTTGATCCTGAGTATTTTCGGAGGCAGCAGCTCACAGATAAATCAGATGTTTATTCATTTGGGGTTGTGCTTCTTGAAGTGCTTTGTGCTAGACCTGCTGTTGATCCGCTGCTTGCTAGGGAGCAGGTGAATTTAGCTGAATGGGCAATGCAATGGCAGAAGAAAGGCCTGCTTGCTAAAATCATTGATCCTCACCTTGTGGGCAAGATAAAACCAAGCTCTTTAAAAAAATTTGGAGAAACAGCTGAAAAATGTTTAGCAGAATATGGTGTCGATAGGCCAACCATGGGTGATGTATTATGGAATTTGGAGTATGTACTTCAGCTTCAGGAAACTGGCACACGAAGAGAATCACATGAAGATAGTGATATTAATACATCAGAGCTTCAAGCACACAGTGCAGTTCCCTTACCTCATTCTAGCAACATTAGAACAGAGAGAAGCCATGGCTATGGGAGTGGAGACATATCAACAACCCAAGTCTTTTCTCAATTGATGACCAACGAAGGAAGATAGTGTTTAGTCTCACAATGCACCATATGCAGTCCACACAGTCCCAAATAGTATCACCTTCTTACTACTTTGGAAGTGCTACAGAACCATATCTTGGAGGTCTCAAATGAAGTTTCAGGTTCTTGATTCATTTCATATTATCTGTATTTTATTGTGATATTCCCATAATAGTTATGGTGTTTCAGGCTGTCACAGGTTAGGTTATTTATTCAGTTTCATAGGATATAATTTCTTGTACTAGATAGAAGCAGCATTAGTTATGATGATAAACCCATAATTGTATATGATTTCATAGTTCTTGTAGCCTTGATTTGTTTGATATTATGAATGAGGCCTAGATATCTCTCTCCCTATGTTGTTTCAGGTGTTAAATCTAGAGTCCTATGGCGTGTTTGGATGCTACATGGAAATAAAGTCTATCACTCATTCTGTTTGTTTTCCATAACATTTGAAGCCACCATCCATCCTTGAGAGAGAAGTCAATGCAAAAACATGGAATAATTACCACAAAATGATGATAGAAACATCATTTCATGAAATCCAAGTGATTCTATACATGCAAATGATGTTGTCATCTTGAATTTTATGAAAGACAACATGGGCACATTCCAAAAACTATACATGTAAGACAAGGGACTGATTTCATTGTCATGCAACATCCACACATTCCCCAAATACAATATTAGAAAAAGGTTTGCATTAGATTACTTTGTCTCACATAAATACTGTTTCTGTAAACATTACTTTTATTGCTACTTGTTCACCATATATACAACATTTAATTACTTTACTAATATCAGCTATCAGATTTAGGTTCAATTTTTCCATCACTTTCTGCACAATATTCCTGCATTAGTGACTCCTAATAAGCAGTAAGCAAGAGATGACCATCAATGGTGCCAAGTTTGCTTATCATGAAACAGAATTTTTTGGTATTAAAACCTTAGTTGGAGGCAAGATTGCTTTTCCACCTTGATTGGTAGTCTTAACTCTTACCGGTAACCGGGTTATAGATTTTCCCTTCTGCATTGGCTGGAACAGTATTACTCACAACTATATATGAAGTTGCCTACTCTATCGATCAGAAGAGTCTTATTCTCTACTTTGATTTCATTGCATCATGATTAAAACCCTAAAAACCTCATACAGGTATTGTGGGTGAAATCTCTATTATAAGAGATGGGTCTGTATTTCATGAAAGCACAAAGCATATTAAAGTTGATTGTCACTTTTTCTAAGAGATATGACAACAGAGAACCAGATTACTGTCTTTTTGACCCCTATTTGAAATTTGAAAATCAACTTGGAGATCTTACCATTGAACTTTAAGGGGAACAAAAAAAAAAAAAAAAAAAAAAAAGACTACTCTCCAGTATCTGTAACAAGTTGGGCATGATGGATATTTGTACTCTGCTTGAGGGAGAGTGACAAAGTATGAATCAATTGGGAGATGTTTCCACTAAACTCTTAGGAAAAGGGCTGTTCTCCAATCTGTCACCAGTTGGGCATGATGGACAGTTGTGCTCCAGCTTGAGGGAGATCTTATAAACTAATTTTTGGGTCAAGTGGGATGAATCTTCATAAGCAGGTTTCCTTCAATTCTTATTGACTTAGCAGATTTAGTTGAACAAGTAAACAATGTATAAGAAGTAACACTTTTGCTTCCAGAGCGCATTAGTGGACTTGGAACCCATGAAAGAAGGAATGGCAGATTTTGAAGACCATCATATCTTGAGAAATAGCTCACATAAGTAAATTGCTAAAGATACCTGTTGTGTAAATAGCATCCAAACCCATTTGAATGGTTGTTATCAAGCTTCACATATACATGCTATGAAGAATGATGAACCTAATTCATGATTGGTGTAGGTTCCATATTGGTTAGAAATAAAAATTCTTGCATTTAATATGTAGTGGCTCCTTTCACTTGTAATAAACTCATTTTTGGGTTGTGTAGCTTTTAAAACAAATAATATCTAAAAATAATATCTATATTCCAAGAACTAGACAGATGTTATCAGACCCATCTTGATTGGATGGAGCAGCCCAATGATGGCTGCCAATTGGGATGGAAATGATGATGAAGATATAGATGGGAAAAAAAAAAAAAAAAAAAAGGAGAAACTATATGGGAAAATTATATTAATATTATTATGTGTTATTAATTTTTTAAGGGTGGAATAAGATTTCTTCCTTTTGTGGGGATGACCCCAATGCTTTATTTTTTCCACTTTTTTTTTTTTTTCTAGAACAGAGAGTACAGGGCCATGGATGCAGTGGAAACCAACCAATAAAGTGCTTTTAGGTATGGGCACAGATATATCCCACTCAAGATATGGTGAGGCCTGTGGGGCAACTTCATCTTTCCACTCAAAACTGTCCCCCTGCCCTATCTATTAATTTTTTTTTCCCTTTTTCTCTTTTCTCTTTTCTTGGTATGAAGGCAGGCCTCTTTATCTTTGACCCTATTATTTATGATAACTGATGCTTTAAAAATAATATTTTTAAAAAGTGCTTCTAGGTCACTTTCATACTTAATCATTAACATGTCCAATTTTTTTAGGGCAATGCACAATATTTCTATTCAAGGAGGTGATTGTTTTACAATAGTACTAAGAAATTTTCAACTTTGCTTTTCCTATTTATAAGCAAGTGTTGCTTTTTCCTAGTGTGGACAGAAAATTATGAGGTAACATGATTCCAAGGTGATATTTGGATTCATTCATGAGATATCAAAAAACTTTTTTAGGTCCAGTGGCATCCATTTGGGATAGGTTTATTATTATTATTATTAAATCTCTAAAATAAATTTAAAGTCAAAGTCATTATTTTTTAAAAAAATAATATTGATATTGTAAAAGTTTATGAAATATGTAATAACTTTGCAGATAAGTTTGACTAATTTTGTTAAAAATGGTTGTGATTTTTTAAAAAAAAAATAATAATAATTTGGAAGTCAATAAAATAAGTTTTTTTTTGTTTTTTTTAATGGAAATAAACTACGAAGTAGAATATCTACACATTTGATTGAAAGAAGAACCGTAATAATCTTCAAATCCAAATTTAATAATATCTCTAGGAAAGTCTGATCTCCAAGTGAAAGACTTTAAATTACAAATGCATTCTCTAGCTAAACAAAAAAGTTATTAGTTTATGCAAAAAAAAATTATATTCAATGCTAATATTACTTTTTTAAAATTATAATTTAGGCTTTTTTTAGGCCTCATTTGGGGTAGTTTTTAATTTTCTGCATTATCCGAAAGTTGAAATTAAAATTAAAATCATATTTTTTGTAAAGGGTATTATTGATATTATAAAAGTTGTATTAAATATAAAATAAATTTTTATATAAATCAAAATAGATCTTATGTAAGTAACAATTTTTTTCTAACTTTAATATTAAGCTTTTTTAAAAGTTACAAGCTTTTAAAACAAAATTAACCAAACAAATGTAAAGTTCTTATTGGGTTTTCAACTTCTTAAAAATCAATTAAGCAAAGCTTTAGGACATGTTTGAAAACTGTTTTTCATAACAGTTTCTCTTATTCAAAACAAAAAATATAAAAAACACTTTTAGGAACTAATACTGTTTTTATTTTCTGTTCTTAATAATAGAAAATATGATGTTTTTATATAACATCATGTAATATTTTAACTTGGTTTATGAGGATTGTTTTAAAGAAATAATTATACAAATATGTAAAATAATTAAAAATAAAATACTAAATGTAAAAAGTATTTTTAAAAATATATTTAAAAAATATTAAAATGGGTTAAAAATATTTTACGTTTTCAAACAGACTTTTATTTTGTAGAAAATAATTTTTAAAAATAATTTTTTAGAATTATTTTAAAAACAATTATCAAACACACCTTTAACCATTTTTATTTTTGTTCAAAAGCTTCTATTAAAAAAAAGTATTTTAAAAAGAAGCTTACCTCAAGGAATTGTTGGTTGCAATAGAAGCTTTGATTTGATTTATATGAGAAGTTATTTTATATTAAATAAAATATTTAAATATTAATATTATTTTTTATAAATTATTATTTTAATTTCAACTTTAACTTCTAATAAAGTAAAAAAAAAAAAAAAAATTGTCTTAATTCAAGTTCAGGGTTTAGGAGTTGATCTTAAACTTATGATTCAGTTTTGCACTGCAACAATGAATAGAAGAAGTATAATTGCAAAGGAACAAGAAGTATTACCATGTGAGATGTTCATCATTATTTCTAAATTTAGCATAAAGTCAAAACTACTAATTTGATTTTGGACTTCTTTTGTGATTTGTCAATGCCACTTAAAGGTGTGCTGTATAATGTGTGTCCGTTCAATTTGTAAATAGTAATGCATTACATAGAATAAATGCCCCTGGTTTCTTCAATTTATATCACTACTGCCATTATCTTTTTTCTAAAAGAATCCAAATTTTTAGAAAAATGATTCCTTTTAAATTTACATGCTGTAAAAGTCGGGATGTAAGTTTTGTCGTCACTTTTCTTCCTTTTTTACCCTTTATTTTTGCTGACTATTTACCCAACTGTCCTCCTTTGCTAGCAAGTCTTACCAAACGTCCTTGTCCCACCTTGATTCCTAAACACCTTTATATAGTTTGTTTTCATTTGTTCATTCATATTTAACAACTCAACCTTTTCTATTTGGTATAATAAAAGTTTGAACAAATAACCTAGTATTAGATTTAGGGCTGCAAATTTCAACGATTTTTTTCTCTACATATTCTAGGGAACCCAAAAAAAAAAAAAAAAAAAAAACAAAGGAAGAGATGTTAAAAATCAAGAGGAAAAATGAAACAGAGGTCTTTCATATGAAAAACGTGATTAGGAAATAGTTTTAAAATTTATCCCATTGTTTGGTATTATTTTCTATAGATAAATTTGAAAAAAAAAGTGAAATATAAAATATTAAAAGTAAAGAAAGATAGAGAATAGCTTTTGGAAATAAAGTGGAATAGAAAAGTGTTTTTTGAAAACAAATAGGAGATTTTTTTAGATAAAAGAAAATAATTATGATATAAAAATAATTATTATTTTTAGGAAAACTAATAAAAGAAATTTTAAAATAATTTTAGAAAACTAAAGAGTCAAAGAAGATGTATAATTATTATTTTAAAAAATAATTATGATCTAACAAAGAAGATTACTCCATTCTCATGCTCCAGATAGAGTAGTTATTGTTTTCCTCCTCATTTAGTTTGTAATTTTCTTTGCTTTTCTCCTCTTATCCACGTTATTTATTGAAAACCTGGATTACTTTGTTTTCATGTCCTGAATCTCATAGGATGTTTGGATTTATCATAAAGATCTCTAGATCTAACACGACGAAAAAGCATGGCTTCAAAAACTATATTAGGATAATAAAGATATAGAGAAAAGGTGTTCATACTAAAATATGGATGTTCTCAAATCAATTCTTTGTGATGAAGAATATGTCTAGAAAAATTGGAGAATCTCTCATTATGTTCTTATCCACGTGCGCGTCTCATGTGATTATCGTGCACGTGGCCTATGCACATTTTGTGAAATTCCTGTGCGCGCAGCTTGTGCGCATCTTATGTTGTTCTCATGCATGCGATCTGTGTAATTCCAATACGTTGCACGCTTCTCATATACTAAAAATCTTTTACTCAATAACTCTTTCTTATGTATAGGCACTAAGATGGTGGAGATATCAAGAGTAAATATTAGGGTTCTCTTTCTAGACTATAGGGAAAAAATGGCAAGACATGGAAATTTTAACCCTTAAACGGATATTTATAAGTTTCCTACTAAGTTTAAGTGACTTAAGCTCACCATAAGCTTGAGCCCTTTAATCTAACCAAAAAAAGTTGTTAATTGATTAATTAACCATACAAGATCATAATTAATCAATTAACTCAGTCCAGAGATACCACTCATCTATCGTTGTGCAACCTTGTATAATTATCAAAACACTCTTATGCACAAAAATGAACTAAAAACTTATCCAACCCTTATAAATCATGTCATCAAAGAATATGAACTCAGAATAGGGATCATTGGAACCCATAGAAGTATTTACTCCATCAAAATCAAATTCTGAAATTGACTCAATATCCCATTATAGAGAGTTAATTACATTCCAATACCCTATATCTATTACAATGAGATACTAAGTATTTATATGCGACCCATTGTATGTAGACTCATCATGAACTGGTTTTCGTAATCTAACAAGGTAGTGTTATCACATATCAAGATTACTTCTCAAATCATTGAGTTAGATATCTCATTTATTATGTAATCAACTGACATACTCTAACACCAAAAAGCATATGTCAAATTTCATTAAAAAAATTATTATGACCATAGATTTCATGATCAAATATTCTTTGGATCACCTAAAGGAATACATTATCTTAATCCTATGAAATATCATGGTGCTTTTATTAATAATACCCATTGTCACCAGCTTCCATCAACAGTGACCAAATTCATAGGGACTACTTTAGGGTCAAAACTTCCTATTGATTTTGGTGTAGACTCAATATTCTCTTAAGAGTCCATATAGTATAGTAGTTAGGTGAATCATGACAATTGGGGGTTGAAACTAACATTTAAAAATTGCGAACTGAAACTTATCTTCAATGACTTTTCTATCATTTTTAACAAGTTTAGTAATTTTTTAAAATAATTTAAAACTCAAATAGTGATTCAATTAACATCAAATCAAATTTAATTTAGAATGATGATGTTTTTTCTCTTTGAGTATAACTATAATTTTTCAAATTTTATCACTAAACAATATTGTAAATCAAATAAGACTTAAAATTATTAGATTCGTTCACAAGTATTTTAATTTCTAAAAAATAACTTGAAACTAAAATATAACTTAAAATTCACATACTAAATATCGATTTAATATATATATATATATATATATAATATAATTTTTCAAATTTTATCACTAAACAATATTGTAAATCAAATAAGACTTAAAATTATTAGATTCATTCACAAGTATATTAATTTTTAAAAATAACTTGAAACTAAAACATAACTTAAAATTCATATACTAAAATCAATTTAATATATATAAATGACTACATTTTTATAAATTTTCTCACTAGTCAAATAGACTATAAATCAAGCAAGACATTAGTTGGAATTTTATTGTTGAGTTTAGCAATTTTTAAAAATATTTTGGATCTAAAGAAATAAACACAATTTATACCAAAAAATAATAGATCAAAATTGGTCAATATCGAGCTCTTTCATCTCTATACACAATTGTATTATTTTTTTAATTTTCTTACTAGGCAAATAGATTATAAATCAAGTAAGACCAAATCAAACAAAATTTAATGTTTTATATTTTTTAATAAAATTTAAAATTAACTGCACAATGAATCAAAATTATTTCAAAAATATTCTCTATATTTAAATACTAAATATGTGCATGTAATAAAAAAAAAAAAACTTATTTATATATTAAAAAATCAATTTACAAAATAAATTTAAACAAAATAGTTAAAGGGGAGCTATACTACAAGGTAGGGTTTGTCCAACATATACAAGGTGTTTCGGATACAAAGCAAGAGCCATAGAAAGTTAAAAACCTACTAAAAGGAGTTGATTCAACAAGTTATACAAATAGTATAAAAACAAGACTACAAACATGCATTTAAAAAATCAATTTCTTTAAAATGGTTAGAGATGTGATAAAATTCAAAGCAAAATAAGATGTCTAAAACATATTTCAAAAACTCAAAGAACCCAAATATAGATCTCAAACAACATTTCATAAATAAAACACAGGACTACACAGCAAATATGCAAAGATTAAATTATTTCACAAGCATATAGGTGAAATAAAAATCAAATAAAAAATTATACAATATAAGTAAGATGTCTAGATCACATTTCAAAAGCCTAAATTGTCTAATAAACATTTCATAGCTCAAATATACGACTACACAATCAACATACAAAGATTAAATTAATTCATAAGCTTAACAAAAGATTTTTTAGTAGGGCTAAAGCTCCCAAGCTTATTTAAAAAGTTTAGAATAAATAAAAATCTCAAAATTGATTAAAAAACCAAAAATGTTTAATTCTTTAATATAGTGAAGATGTATGAAGTACAACCCAAGTCTCAAAAATATTTTTGAACAAGTCAAAAAGTCAAAATTTGCAAAAACAACTTAAAGGTTAAAAATAGGGTAACAAACATGCAAAACTTGATAAACAAGATACATGGGCTTTGCCACGAGTCCAAATTATTTTTCATGGATAAATTCACGTCTCAACCTCTAATAAATATGAGAAAAGGTTCATGTGAGCTGAAAATGATTCCATTAATTTAAGATTTGCAAGGATGATTCATGTTTCAAAAATCAAGAAAATTTGCAAATCACGAGTAGAGAAAAAATGAGTGATGTAGGTTAAAGAAATGAATCATGGTTTAACTATAGGGCTTTTATTCATTCACAATTCTCAAATGAACATGAATTTAAATTCATAAGAGGCAAGGAAGACCAAGATTACACTCAAATTTGAAAAAAAAATTGTTAGAACACACATGAAAAGGTATGTTCTCGTGTAAAACTAAGTCGTGCATGGCAAGAACTAGTGACAATTATTATTAACCATAAAATGACCATAATCTCAAGCCTCTCACGGCCATGAAGAGAGGTTCACAAGGAATGAAAATGGTTCTCAAAAAATCAATTTGGAAAAACTTTTAAAAATTACAAAAAATAAAAATAAAAATGTGAGAGTAACTATCCAAATTTTCAAGTATAATGGTAAAACCAAAGCCTATGATAAGGGACTTGGCCTTTGATTACCAAATTAGCCATAAAAAAGCAGTTGAATTTTAGTCAAAAAAAAGGATTTGAAAATAAGGTTTTACAACAAATTTTGAAGAGTGTTAAAAAAAAGACAAAAAGAGCATTTTATGCTTAAAAAACATCAAATCGAAAAGGAGAAAATGAAATCTCCAAAAGAAGAACGAAAAGAAAAATCAAGGATCTCAAATCCAAATGAGCCCTATATCAAGATCTGTTTATTTGTCTTAAAAAATGGGAAGTAATTCAATAAATGAACAAAATTAATCAAACAAGTTTTGAAAAACAACTAAACAATAAATCAAATAAGAGAATAAACGTTTCATCAAGCATCCAAAGTACACGAAATGAAAAAAATAATAAAAAATCCAAAAATGAGTATTTAAAAGACGAAGAACAAGTAGCAAAAAAACAAACATGTGACCTTTCATATCAAGAATCGATAAATAGATGAAAAACATAAAAATAGTCACAAGAAAACAAAATGAATATGAACTTACCTAAGAATCTTCTCTCATGTAAAACACTTGGCTTCTAATATCTTAAAACTTTCTCTTCAAGTAATCTTGCTCAAAATATCAAAACTTCTCTTTTCTTTCCTTTTTCCTAACAATTGGACAAAGTTTTCCCTCAAAATGAAAGAGAAAAGTCCCTTAAAAATGAGTCACATGTCATATCTCTACATCTCATCATCTCTTTTACTAAACTTTTTTAAATTCTTTAAACAAAATTATTCAATATAAAATTACTAATATATCCATCATCCCTTCTTACCATCTCATTAACCACAACATTGATGGTATATCTGTCAAAATCAAAAGCGCACAGTGTAATTTTCATTGTCGAGGGAGGAGTACGTGGCCATCATGATACGAAAGCGATGAAAATGTTACCGTTAGGGGGAAAGGGCAATGTTGACTTTCATTAGATTAAGATTTAAGTTTGTAATTTGAACGTTCTAGAGAGAGGGAGAGGGGCATGATTGGAATTTAGCAAAAGTTGATGTAGTTAATTGTGAGCGTCCCGACTTTAATAATGATGGGTGTATGACTAGGTGGGCCACGCCTCCAGCTTGTACAAATCATTCATGCCAGCAGTGGCATCCACCTGTAATTATTCACGTTTTCCTGCTCCCAACTAATTATGCCAACTTTTTTTATTATTATTTTTTATTTTTTAATATATATAATAATTTATTTTAAATATTATATAATATTGTAAACAAATAAAATAATAATATATCCAAAATATCATCATTTGATTGATTTTGTTATTTCAAATCAGAAACATAAATTCCGATTCACATTTAGATTGATTTAGATGTTTTTTTTGTTTTTTTTTTTAATTTTTTATTGTAATTAAAAGAGAAAAGTTCAAAGCCAAAATCATAAATTTTAAAGAAAAATAAGAATATTATAAAAAATTATTAAATATGAAGAAAATTTATGTAATATAAAATAAATTTTTAGAAAAAATAGTATGAATAATAATTATTACTTGTATTATAAAGAATTATTCCATTTTAAAAAATAAAAAGAAATAGATGAAATAAATATGAAGATATTAATATTTAAATTTTATGAAAAACTAAAACATATTAGATTGAAATTCAAATAAAAATTAATTGAAATTTATAAAAATATGAGAAAACAAATGATAATACAGGTATAAATTTTTTTTTATGAAATAAAATAAATAAACTTTGTGATAAAGCCTAAAGCTATTAAAGATTTATTTAGAAACTATTTTTTATAACAGTTTTTTGTTATTCAAAATAAGAATACAAAAAATATATTTAAATTTTATGAAAATTTAAAAAATGTTAGATTGAAATTCAAATAAAAATTAATTAAAATTTATAAAAATATGAGAAAACAAATGATAATACACATATAAATTTTTTTTTATGAAATAAAATAAATAAACTTTGTGATAAAGTCTAAAGCTATTAAAGATTTGTTTAGGAAGTATTTTTTATAACAGTTTTCTGTTATTCAAAACAAGAATACAAAAAACATGTTTGATAATAAAAAATTATTTTATATTTTCGGTTATAAAATAAAATATTTCAAAAAATATCTTTTAATTATTTTTTATTATTTTAATATTATTTAAAAAAATAATTATACAAATATATAAAATAATTAAAAATAAAATATTAGATATAAAAAATATTTTGAAAAAATACTTTAAAATATTAAAAATATATTAAAAATATTTTAGGTTTCAAAATAGAATTTTGTTTTAGAAAAATTATCGAACAGTTTTTAAAAAATTATTTTTTAGGATTATTTTTATAGTATATTAACAATTATGTCCTGCGCTATATTTTGGAAAAATTGAGTTGATATTGTAGTAGGAAGGCATTTTGGTAATTTAAGGGAAAAGGAGTGGCACAAGACAAGAAGTGAAACCATTTTACCCTCCCAATTCAGAGAGCAAAGGAACATAAAAGAAGAATCCAAATGAGAGCACATCTCCACAGCAGTGATGACCAAAATCAAATCAAATCAAATCAAATCGCAGAGACGCCGATAAACTGAGAAGGAAAGCGGCCGTTGCGTGATCTTCGATTGAAATCATTTCATTTTGGAGAGAGATTCAGGGAGAGTAGGAGTCACAGAGATAGGGTTAGGGTTTGTAGAAGAAGAAGAAGAAGAAGAGGGGGAGGAGGAGGATGACGACGACGGAGGTGATACTCCACATCTATGACGTCACTAATAGTGGCTCAGAGAAGACGAACAACACCATTGTTCAGATCAACAAGATCTTCAAGGACGGTATTGGCCTCGGTGGCATTTTCCACAGCGCTGTGCAGGTCTTTCTCTCTGTATAAATCCGTCTGTTTTTATCTATATGCGTGGTTGTCAATTGTTTTGAATTGTTAGGGTTTTTTTTTTTTTTTTTTTTTTTTTTTTTCATTTTTTTTTTGTTTGTTTGTTCTGTCGTTGTGAATGAGATCTGGAAATGTAGATTTTGACTTTGATTGAACACTTTAGCCGTCTTTGTGATTCGAAACGGAGTTCTTTATTTGGTCGAGTTTCACTCCGTGGACTACAAATGCGGAAAAGTGCTTGCACAGTGAGAGAAAGAGTTTCAAATTAATTGGTGCTCGAAATTGATCCCATTTTACACGGCCTTAGGGTTTTGGTGTTTATGGAGTAATGTGAGCGTGTGGCTATGGTTTACTATTTTAATACGGGCTGTTTTGGGGGTTGTTTTTGGAAGTGTAAGTTTATAGTGTTTGATGTTGCAAGAAGATGTTTTCACTGAATAGGGTGTACTTTGTATTTTGGGTTTTGATATTAGTAAAGCTGTTTTTGTATGGATGGGCAGAGGGATCTGATGGAGAAGTGCTTCTGTATGCGTAGCAAAGCGTGTTACTCTTTAAGAGAGTGCAGTTGAACAGACTCAGTGTTATCTCCTTTCATTTATTTTATTTCCTTTTGTGCGTATCTACTCTAATGGCCATGATGCTGTATCTTGTAATTTCCCCAAATTTTAATTTCCCTTCGCATGGTCCTGTTAGAGTTGATGTGATTCTAATATTAATGAATTTCTAGGTAGGGATTAGTTCTATTACATATCAAGATCTGAAGATAATCATAAGGCCTCCCATACTTTCCTGTTTATATGTAGGTTTCAACTAAATCTTTTAGTTTTCATTATTTTCCTTGGCTTTAAAATCCACTTCTTCACTTAGATTGCATGCCAAATGAATTACTCGGGGAGTTTTCTTACTTATGTTAAAATAACACACATACATAGAGTAATATTTTCTTTCTTTTCCCATGATAGACCTTCTTGGGGCTTAACTGCCCAAATATACAATGATGATATTCATATCTGGTCCTGTGCAAAGAAATTTATCCATCTTGCACATATTTGTGATATATTCTCCTTCGTTGAATGTTGAATATTTAATCATGTTCAACTCTCAAACCTCCATACTGGACATGACGGTCAAACTGCCTGTTTGTCTAAGTTTACCTTTCTGATCAGGATTGATCTCCAAAAACATTTGCCTTGAAGCCCAGCCCACCCTACTCCTCACTCTCCTTTTAGATTTATTTTGTTTTTGTTTATTCAAGACAGGTGGTGGCTACAAGTGATGGACTACTGAAATTGGTGATGATGAAACTGTATGCTTCTTATTTACTTAAAGTGGGGCTGTATATTTAGGGATCTGTAAAATGAGGTGAACTCTGTTGTTTGTGTTTGAAACAGCTTCTGTTATAGACCTATGGTTTCCGTTAAAATGCTGTTTTCCCTTTGTTTTGAAGAAGTTGCCTTGTTGAGGGAAAGAGAGAGAGAGCCTCCAAAGAAAAAGAAAATGGGAAGACAGTGAATGGTAAAAGAAGTAGATGATGCAAAACCAGAGAGCTATTCAAATTCACAAAGGAAATGTTAATAGGAATTTGAAATCACCCACGCAAGGCTCTAAAGAAGTATTGCATCGTTTGGCTGGAGAAGTTCTAGTTTAGCTGAATGCTTAAATCACTAGAGTGTGCAATAGAGGAAAGAGAGCTCATTGCTATTTCCTACAGCCTTTTAATGTTTCCATACACTCCCCAATGAGAGGATGCAACTGCCCTACACTCCCTAGGTTTCTGAAATGGAAGTACCTTGGAACAATATGTAATGGAGACATACGTGGGAGTCAAAACCTTGATTTTATAAAGGATTATGTGAATGGATAAGATGCAACTGCCCCCTGCTACCTAGTAATTTTGGAATGGAAATGCGTTGGAAATAACCTATAATTGAGACTAAAACAGGAGCCAAGACCCTGAATTTATCAAGTATGATGTGAATAGAACAGGAATCCTCTTATCCCACGGCAAATTTAGGGAAGGATGCCCAAACTTTCAGAATTTCTTTCCTACTAAAAAAATTTGGCTGAATCATGCGTGCTTTCCTCACTTTACCTCCAAAATCAGGAAAGGAGGGGCCGTGAAAGAATATGGAATCTCTGTTGACCACCCAACTACATAATATATGTTAAATGCAGGGGTTGTCCTGATTGAGTATGATAGAAGGAGCGGATGTTCATGGAATGCTTAGTCCTTTTTTTATCAGCTTTATGTATAATTATAATTACCTTATGGAAACCATTGATCACCTGTTCTTTTCTTGCCCAGTAGCTAAAGGGTTTTGTAGGTTGCTCATCAGTTTAAAAGGCAAGGACTTCCTGGATTATGAAATTGTTTGGAGTGAAACAGATGTTCATGTGATGCTGCATATTCTTACTTATATTATACTTACACAAGATTAAATGCATTAATTTTTAACTACCCAAGACTGACAGTTATGTGCTATGAGTCCTGAAGCACATAAAGGCATCTTTGTGATGCATTTATATCCACACAACTATATATGGTTGAAGATGTGAATCACAATAATTTTCTTCATGGATATTGTTGCTGTGTTACATGTAAGAAACATATTATTCGTTGAAAAGCGATCTTTGGTTTCATGTACCATTTCTTCCTTTGTATTGCAAATTATTGTGTGTCAAATAACAGGCCTCTACCATTGATTCATTTTTATGACAAATTATTCCTCTTCATTTCATATCCTATGATCATTTGTTTGTGTTGTATTTTTCAATTCATTTTTCAAGTTTATGGTAATTTTTCTTGTGTTTGTGGTCATCTCCTTAGTACAGAACTTGTTTTATTAAACTTTGTTGAATGGTAGTGCTTGGAGAGGTTCTCTCATTCTGTAATTAGATGGTTTATGCCATATTTGACAGGTTTATGGAGATGATGAATGGTCATTTGGATTCTGTGAACAAGGAACTGGAGTTTTTAGTTGCCCTGCTAGCAAGAATCCAATGTACACATATCGTGAATGCATCGTACTTGGAAGAACAAACTTTTCAATCTTCAAGGTCAATCAAATCCTGAGAGAACTTAGTAGAGAGTGGCCTGGAAGCTCATACGACTTGTTAGCAAAAAATTGCAATCACTTCTGTGATGAGTTCTGTGAAAAACTTGGTGTGCCAAAGCTTCCTGGTATTATTCATTTTCATTTCTGTACTATTGTGTTTGTGCAAGCTTGGATGCATGATTCTGTAAAACCTTCTTCT
Source organism: Vitis rotundifolia (assembly GCA_030254885.1). Lineage (NCBI taxonomy): Eukaryota > Viridiplantae > Streptophyta > Magnoliopsida > Vitales > Vitaceae > Vitis > Vitis rotundifolia. The sequence goes on from CM058166.1 coordinate 17,241,187, forward strand.
TAAGAATGATTGCCTTTAGATCCATTTGAAGTCCATCACCTGTCACTACATCACTTGATATAACAGAGTTCATTCTACAAGCTAAAAAAAATGAATTTGTTCCTTGCTTAATTTATCCATGCATGCACTACCATCAGTTTTTAGATCCAAATCATAACAAGAACAAACAAAAGTGGTAGGCCTTATCTGTTATACCTTTAGAATTAAATAGTTGATTTTTAAAGGGAAAATAATTGTTAATTTTAAAATTCTTCCTTCTGTTACAGGTTGGGTAAACCGGTTCGCCAATGCTGGTGATGCTGCCATGGAAGTAGCAGGAAATACAGCATTGCGGGTGAGATATCTCCTGCATTTTCAATAGTCATATTCAACTGGAATTATATTTACAAACTAGTTCATTTCTAGTTGCTATAGGCCTTGTAGAAACACTGAGTATGACTTCCACTTCTATTTAGACACAGCATATAATTTTTTTGCACGACTTAACTCTGGTTTTCTGTGAACCTATCATTGTATGTAATTAATATTTTACTAGCTGCAGTTGAAGTATTTGATTAACCTTTCGACTGTTGATTTCCACATTTGTGCCCCTGGGCCTCTCTCCTTCCACCAAAACTCACCCCCACCTGGGAATTCTTTGTAGAATGTGGTAGATTCTTTCCTCCTAACATAACTGAAGAAGACTACCCACTCATTGATTTCACTATTAGTGCAGTCAAGTTTCTGTTGTATTGAACTTGTATCTAGCATGTATTGAGTGTTCTGGGATTGACCTGGAAATGTGCTAGCAAGGCACCAATAAAACCTGAGTTATTTATGTGTTGTTGTTGTTGGAAGAACACAGGCACTTAACATATGTAAGCATTAGTAAGAAGGAAGCAAGTGCTGAAGATTGAATGGCAATTCCTTTAGCCCTCACTCTATTTCTCCAACTATCAATATGGATTTTTTTTTTCCGAACTAACTAGATTGAAAATATGTCAGATGTATTCCATTCTGGTCTTCGCCTTGCTTGAATCAGTGATCTTTATTTGGTGCTTGTTAGTGCATTAAACATTGCCCTGATTGTCCTTATGGGTTCTCACAGTTTAGACAAGCCAAGACAGAGATTGTAACAGCCAGCAAAGTGGCATACCGATTCCTTGTGGGTGTTACTTCCAACTCAGCAGTCACTCCAGAATCCCCAAGCAATTCAAACAGGGCTACTCCAAGATTCCAAGGTGCTTGGTTTAAAAGCCTTGTTCCTTCCGGTGCCACCGCCAGACCATCCAGTAGTTCAGAAATTGAAAATCAGGAGGATGTTGTAAGGCAGCAATCCCTACATGAGGCAGAGGCACCGCTGCGACAGACTTAACAGTACAATGTTTGAGGAAGTTTTTTTTTCATTTTTTTCTCATTACTATGCTCTCGAGTTTAAACTGTTGAAAGCCATTGACAAATTATTCATTGTGTATCATTGTAAAATGTTCCTCTCCCGTTCATTTGAAATTTGTCTAGATTTTTCCAAAACAGGGCTAGAACACGTCCTACTGTGTTTTTCCTTACCTACTCCCCACAAGACATGATTGAAATTCAAGTTCTCTCTGGAAGCTTTTATATGGGCAGCAAACCCAAGCATATTTTCTTAGCGTGTTACCGTGAGCCATGTTAATGTTGGGGTTCCTATTCTGTATTCTTTTTAATGCAGTCTCTTTGTAAAGAACCGCAACAAGAAGTGGTTTAATGCCTTACCGACAACTTTTGTAGGATCATGTTTTCTTTTTCTATTTGACTTATTGGTTTATATGGGGTTTTGTAAACATGGAGTTGCCAAGTTTTTGTGCCGTGGGCAGAACAGGCCGGAATGAAACAATGAAAAATGGTTGCCAGGCATGATGACTGACCATTCATGGATTCTACTGGAGAACGTTGTCAAAAGCTGTAGCTGCTGATGAACTCACAAGTGTGCAATTAAACATGGTAATAGTGTGAGCATATATGCTTAACCTGGCTCAGGCAGCTCCTAATAAAAATCCAGCTTTTCCCAAAGTGAAAGCTACACTTGCCCACTGCACTCTAACTGCAGCTAGAACAGTAGATATATTAAACAGCTCAGAAATTTGTTTCTTTCCTTCCTTGCCTCAAAACAGGTCTCCATTCTAAGTTTAGATGGATACATCCATTGATAACTAATAGGGTACCCGATTCTTCATTAAAGAAGCATGCAAAATCTGACAAAGAGATGAACTCACACTGATTATGAATTTACAAAATCACTAAAAAGCTCTTTCATTCCATTCATGATGCCCTTGTGGTAGCTTAATACAGCATTAATGGATCTATTAATATATTGAGAGTTTGAAAAACAACCCACAAAAAGGAAGGAACAAAAAAAAAAGGGCAAAAAAACAAAAAAACAAGAAAAAGGAAAAAGACTGTCTCTGTAAATGTCTCAGGGTATGGAAACCACTCCACCAGGGGAAACAAGCAGTTTCAAGGAAGAGAAGAGAGAAAAGTGTGAGAACATTAAACTGCAACAATGTTTAACGCTGAACGGAAGCACTAGTGCGATGCGTGTATCTGATGAGCAGGAAGGTCACAATCACCAGAAATATATACAAACCATTATTCAAAACTATGACATGACCATGAAACAAAGATGATTCATTCAGAGTTACTGGACCATATATATATATATATATATATATATATATATATTAATTGACGCCTGTTCATCATCTTACCCGCTTAACATTCCATTGAAAACAATGGTGTCCACTGGTGCATCTTCTGCAATTTGGAGTGATGAAACAGCCTGTGCTGCTAAAAGCCCGGCTGAGATTTCTGTTGTCTCCCAACTTCCCTCCTCAAAATATGGAGGATGGAGATCTCTTCTAAAAGGCCCAGATGAGACTGACCAGTCACCATTGCCCAAATAATTCCATTCGCACCCTGATTCGTAAACATTAGAGACCCACTCAATTTCTTTGAGTGAGCATTTTGTTGGGCCCTGACAAGGAATGCCAGATCTTCCACCCATCAAGAGGTCAATACTGGTAGCACAATCCCATGGGTTGAACCCCTCATCTTTCTTCAGCGCCATCTTACGCGAATCATCCGAGTCTTCACCAAGTAGGACATGCAGAGCAACTGCCTCAGCAATTGCAGCTCCCTCTTCATCAAGCCTCTGCTGTTCCTCTTTCTTTTTCTGTTTCTTCTTTTCCAGTTCAGATATAATTGCAGCAGAAGTAGCTAGGGCTTTCTCCAAGCGCCTCTTTTTTTTCTCAGCCTGTTTTTGACGATCCAACTCATCTTTCACTTGCTTCTTCTTCACTTTTCTAACAGCAGACGGAACTTTAGTACATGCCGTGTTATCCATGACCACTACCAACTTCTCTAACTACCCAGTCTTGTTTGCTTAATTTCTTTTCCTCAGGAGAACTCTAAAACATATACATTTTCCCTATAACTGTTTTTTTTTTTTCTCTTTTTTCTTTTCACACTAACTTAAACTCTAATTAATTTTTTCCGACTCAGGAACTGGTAATATATAGTAAAATCCTGACACCTACACCCACTCAGGTCTGAAAGAATACCTCATCTTACGGACGGCACAATCCCAAACAGAAACTATAGGGCATAGCAGAAGAGCAAAATGATAAGCACTCACAAATCCATCCTTTGACACCATTCTTCCTAATTTCCCACAGCCCTTGCATTTACCCATCTTATGAAGACCAGTAAAACCAAAAAGCTGATTTGCAGCAGCCAAGCTTTCAGTTCAGTTCAAACAGCTCACATGGCCCTCCCCACTGCAATGAATTAAAGAAACAGTGTCCAAGTCATGAACATTTTTATGACACGGAAAATTTTCACCTGAACACATGAAAAAGCATATGCCCATAGGCTCACATGGAAACACAACATAGTTTGGTGATTTAAATCAGAAAACATAGAAACTGATAGATGCCCAAGCATAAATGCATACACCAAAGATCAAAGCCCTGTTCAAACAATTCACATGGCCTTGCACGGTGCAGCTGAAGTTAAAAATGAAAATTCAACATTTGTCTAATGGAAATTTGAAACACAGCATTGTCCACGGAAATATATAAACACATGCAAGCCCAAAATTAACAGAAGAACCTATACAAAAATGGATATAAGCAGGCTTTATAAAGTAAAAACAGAAACACGGATGTAATTTCTACTCTATCCCCTGTATACTTTAGCCTCTTTTGTATACCTCCTGTATACTTTGGGGTGCCTCCTTGAAGTGCCTTTTATTATTAATATATTGCCGTTTATTCATAAAAAAAAAAAAAAAATCTACTCTATCCCAGTTCCGGCAATAAACAAATATAATGAACAGCTTGAATTCACGCACCTTAAAGAAAAAAAGCTCTAGCCCTAATATAAATAAATCATTCTAAATCCATTCATGTATTTGATCAAAATATCAGAAAGTGAATTGAAATTCAATAATTTGATTTTCCCAAAGTGGAATTAGAACATTGAGGAGTGAAAGCTGATGTTTCAAGCAGACAGTCCAAAATTCAGAAAGCATCAACGTCTGAAATGCTAATGTATCACAGATTTATTCTCTAAAAGCGGAACCCTCGATCCCTGGAAAGTAGAAATCAAAGAAAGAAATTTCACAAAAGAAGGTAGCACTCAGGTATCAGCCAGAGATGGAGGGAGATTGAGAATGCCGACACGTCCCATGCAGGAAGGTGAGATACAATTTGTTTTGGCAACCCTTGTTGCTAAATATGTTTTTATAAATGCCAGAAATTTCAAAAAACTAATCCATTTTTATGCCCAATACAAAAAATTTTAGAAATATCTATTTCTACAAGCTTCTTGTTTTTCTGATGTTTAGGTGTCTTTCAATTGGTGGGGCCATTCCTAATCCTTTTTGCTAATGGAGCTATCAGCTTCAAGAGACTTTTCTTCAAATATCCCTTTAAAATAGGAATATTATAATGGACTCAACTCTTGACGAAAAGTAAAACTGACAAAAAAGAAGAATTAAGCGGCAAAAATGTTCTATTTTGATTTTCAAGTTTGTTTTGAATTAATGAAACCAACAGACTTGACATGGATGTTGGTGGTTTTTGCCAGTTATCAAAACTTGTTTGAAAAATGGAAAAAGGGGGAAAAAACCCCTACCCACCTGTTGAAGAAAACTTATCACAGAATTATTCTCTTTTTATAAAATATCCAACCATTCACTATTTTTGCTTCTAGAGACATAAGTAACCATGACCAATTTCCATCAATTGTTTCTAAGACACATTTCTTCCTAATCAGTGGTTTGCATAGTGTAATATTGAAAATATGATCCTTTTCATGGCATAATGTTGAGAATATGATGCTTCATCCTGCGCTTTATCTTCACATTTTAACTTTTAAAGGAGTGAGGAGCTGCCACACCAAGGGAAACTCCTTGCTTTATCCCCGAGCTCAACACAATCCCACGCAACCTAATTACATGCTTGATCCAAAATCTCAAAGAGATTATTGCAAATCAATAAGGGCATTTCCCCAATGTAGAAACAGAACAGTATGAACTGAGATTTAATGGCTCAAAACACAAAAATCCAGAAATTGAAAAAGCCCATAATCCAGAAATCACAAATGTAAAACAAATCTAATCCTCGAACCAGGAAATCCATTTCGTAACTGACCCCCTGATTTATGATCCCTGAACACAGCATCGAATGATAAAAACCAAGCTAAAACCAAATCCCTAGTGCTCTGTTTGGTTGAACAATTGCAGGTAAACAAATACACTTAGAAATTCAAATCTTAAGGTTTGGGGCAGTCCGCAGTCGTCCATTAAACTGAGTGTAAAGTTACTAATTGGCTTAGAACAGGCAAGTGTCTCATTCTCCGGACCCCAAAATAGCACAAGGCCATATTCAAGCTACCATTTTCTTTCATTTCGTCTAGTTTTCTCAGCAACCAAAGGAAAGGCTAAATTCCATAAAATCAGAAGTCCCACCACTAGATCCATCCAAAAATACTACACCACAAACCCAAATTCAACACAAACCCATAAATTCAACGATGTGATCTACTATACCCAGATACAGAATAATCAAAATCCAACAAAACAATTGACATTTCTGCAAAAATAAAAATCAGATCCGAACGCCCAATTCACTAAACACACGAAAATACGACCAAATCCATTAACCAAACGGAGTTCGCAACCCCAAAAATAATTCACAAAGAAATAACCAAAAAAGAGAACCAAACCTGACTGAAACTGAAATGGCAGAGAGGGAAAATATGAAGAAGGGTCTTACACTTTTTCAGTGGCCTTGGAAAGTAGAAAGAAAGGTAATAAGAAAATTAGGGTTTAGCTATCTGTTGCTTGGATCCAAAGAAAACCTAATTTTCTAGAGAGAAGGAGAGAATATAACTGATCACATGAGAACGCTGAGGGAAGGAAGGGGGATAGGGAAGGGATGGCACTTTGGTCATTTAACACTCCTGGTGGACACGCGGCGTCATTCGGTTGGTTGTACTCGTAAAGTAAATCTAGAATCTCTGAATTTTCTTGGTGTGGATTGGGACAATGTGTATGATTGACTCTAGTGGCAAGAGGACACTTGGCAACTTTTTGTGACTGATGGACCTTAAAGTGGGTCCCTTTGGAAAGAAAAAATAAAGATCATGATCTTCGGCAGGACATGCACCCTCCGATCTGCTTACTTTTGAAAGGAAGAACGAATCGCACGGCTGAGATTTCAGATCTAGAGGGCAGAGCTTGAAACGTTCAATCAAGTGGTCAACACTAATAGTAAAGGCAAAAACCTTGAGGTAAGTAGTTTACGTTAAATATTAAATAATGGAATTTTAGAGGGTTTGGGTAATGACTATTGAGGGAGCTTCCTAACAAAGGTTTCTTTTCGGTATTATTAATAAAATAAGTCCGAATAACTTTATACTATTAAAGGAAAAAAAAACATATGGAGGAATAATGGGTTCTATTTTCTACCTAATTTTGTTTGGTTAGAATAAAGAATATTATTATTTTTGGTCATATGTTCGAAAAAATGAAACAAATGTGGAAATGACCAAGAAGCAACGTGGGGTATTTGGTCACAATTCAATGATTTTGATGACCTAACTTAAGTAATTCTTGTTTCCTCCTAAGAAACATTTTGGGAAAAATGTGTTTTGTTAAGCATATTTGAAAAAAAGAAAATCAAATTTAATTTATTTATCTAATTTGTACATTTTTCAAGCAAGGTAGACCCTTTGATTTGAGAGAAAATTTGAATTATTAGAAGGTTCTTATTTTATTTTAAAATGTTTGGGTTAGAGGAAACTTTTTCTTGTTTTGGACTTTTTGAAATATACTTTCTTATCTTCTAAAATTCTAATTTATATATATATATATATAAAAGGGTTTATGTTATTAAAAAAAAAAAGTGAAATATCTTTAAAAGTCTTTAATTTGAAAGTAAGATTTAGAGTTCCTTGCCGTATTTGATTTGGTATTGCTACCACACATGACTTCGAAAGTCATGATGATGTTATCAAGGAACTTTTTTATAATACTTTTGCTTCTCATTTGGGGCAATTGGCAATTATTTTTCTATAGACTTCGGAAATTTGTTTCATGTAGCTTGACAAGGAAATTTTAAATCAGGAATATTCACCTATTGCCCATGAACTACATCTTTTAGCCTGATCTTAGACCCTGACTCACCTCAAAGGACAAACCTTTCGAAGGAATCCTTAGGTTTTCGAGACATTGGATTCTCATCAATGTCTGTGTTACTCAAGCCGACATTCTTACTTCCGTTTTGTTCACACAATAGTGATTTTAGGAAACGCTTTTAGCCCAAAAAGTGTTTTTGAAAAAAAATTAGATGTTTGATAAAATTCATAAAACACTTTTAAAAATGTGAAAAATCATTTGTAGTGTTGAAAAATCATTTATAGTATTTTGTGAAAAACTGTTTGATGAGCAATTATTCTAAAAACACTTTCAAAGAAAACATTTTGACTAAAAATATTTTGATTAGAAACAATTTCAAACACATTCTTAGTGTTTTGCTTATTTATCTTTTGAAGAAATAGGAAGTAATACTAATAACAACTTCTATATAAAAAAATAAAATCTCTTATACAATAAAGATAAACTTCCCTTATATTGTTTGGAAAATATTTTTTTAATTTTCATATTTACTTTTATTTTCTAAAAATAGTGTTTATTTCATTTTTTTATTGAAAGTATGTATGATTAAAAAATGAAAACTATTTTTAGAAAATTAATTTTTAAAATCTTGTTCGTTTTTAAGTTTTCACTAATTTTAAAAATAATAAAAATGTTATTAAAATTTTATATAATACATATGTAATGTCATGAGATATATTATTATAGTGAAAAAAATATTATTACTATTATATATATTGTATATTACATTTTTTATTATTCTTTTTTATTTTGTTTATTAAAATTTTATTTTAAAATGGTTTAGTAAAATATTTTAATATATTTATAATTAATCTATTAAATTATTTAAAGATATAAATATATCTACTTTTAATAATCCATAATTTAATAAATAAACAAAATACTTATACCATATATATAATAATTGATTTCAAATATATATAAGGTAATATTTTATTTATATTAATATTAATATTTCTTTCCCATATCTAATATTAATATTCTTTTCATATTGTAGGTCCATGAGGTCTTTTATACGATTTTATACTTTTTTGGGCTTTTAATTTTTTAGAAAACAATTTTGAATTGCAAACATCGAATTGATGTTCTTTTTACTTAATATCTCAAAATTTTAAATAATTTTTAAAATCATTATCTTTTAATGTAATCCTCTAAAACTTTTTTGTACATTATTACTATAATGCCCCAAACTTTATTTTATGAACAAAATGGTAATTTAAAATAAATAAAATTAAAATGGGTAGAAAGGTCTTTTCACAATAAAACCCTAGGAATAAATAATAAGTTTTCTTCACTTTTGCATAGAGATTAGATAAGTATGATTGAAGATTTAAGATCCTGGGGCTTGAAGATCAGTTTTCCAGATAAAATTCTAACTTTTAATTAGAATATTTTATTCATTATATAGTTTTGAACAACAAATGTTTTGAACAACAAATGTTCTTCCATGAATGAACCACAACATTTGTCTTCCATGAATGATATCAAATAATGCAATCATAATCCTTAACTAATTATATTCATATTCTTTGTCTTATGTTTAATAATACTTCAAACGATCTATAAATATATCATAAGTTCCATTAAAAATGAAATGTCTCCAAACCTTAAGAGCAAAAAATGGTGTAGCTAACTCTAAATCATGGGTAGGGTAGTTTCGCTCATAAGGTTTTAATTGCCTAGAAACATAACTCACGACTTTCCCCATGCTACATGAAAATACAACCCAAACATGATAGGAAACATCACCATACACTACAAATCCTCCATAACCTATAGAAATAGTCAAAACTGATGTTGTTATGAATTTGCTCTTCAACTCCAAAAAGCTATGCTCATAATCATTAGACCACTCAAACTTAATCATCTTTTGTGTCAATTTGGTTAAAGGTAGGGCGATCTTAGAGAACCCCTCAATAATCACAAGACAACCTTTAAGCATTTTATTGGTTATAATAGAATCTCCCATAGAAGTAGCAACAATCAAATCAAAGTTCATGCTAGCAACAAACATACCCAACAAAAAGATGTTGAAACAAAAGAATGCATTGAGTCAAATTAGTCACCGAGTAACCAATTAGACAATTTAGAGTAAAATGAAGAATTTGACATTTATACTAGATGAAATTAAAAATTAAACTATCTATTCCCAATTTAAACTAAATGAAGTCCTAATAAGATCATAACCTAATGCTCTAATACCACTTGTAATGATCTGCTCCCAACCGCATAGATATTATTTGTTGTGGGCTTAAGAAGCCCTCACTTCTCATCTGTAATACCATTTGTAACACTTAGACTTGGAGTTGTATACAGTTGGGAATGAGTTCTACTAAATCATATATGACAATTAAGGTAAGCTTGCTACCTATTAGTTTTTGTCTTATTTTGAGTTCAAATTAACTTATAGTTAAATAAGTCATTATATTATTTAAAACTAATGCTTACCATTTTGATTTCTCATTTTGTGTAAAGACATATTTTCACTTTTTTTTTATTAACTTAATTAAAGTAAAATTTTTATAATAGCAATATTAATTTTATTTTAAGAAAATAAAAATATATATATATATCTAAAAAAAAATATTACTCATCGAGGAGTTCCAAGTAGAACTTCACTATGATGACTTGTTAAACTTATAACATTATTTAAGAATATTAGACAATTTAAACTTATAACGTTATTTAAGAATATTAGACAATTTAAAATTTAATTAAGGGAAATACCCAATTGGGTCGAATTTTTAACTAAAAAAATTGGTTATTAAATTATCGATCGCATTAAATCATCCTACTATTAACTCATGTTCAAGATATATTTGAAAGGAATTAGACTATCCATTTATAAAACAACTATGATAAGGAATGACTCAAAGTAAAATTCTCAAAGAGCGGAGCCAGGAAAGTGGTTAAGGGGCATTATATGGAACTTATTGTAAGGGCAAAGTAGTATCAAACTTCTAATATAGTATGGTGGTAAGTTAGCTAATTTCTTGAAAACTTCAGGTCAAAAGGGGCCCTAGACACTTTGAACTTTATCAGTGCTCAAAGCTCTATTAAATCAATTATATTTAGAGTGCGTTTGGAAGTAATTTTAAAAAATATTTTTAGTATTTTTAATACTTGAATGATAAAATTTTTCAAATATTAAAAATATTAAAAGCGTTTCTTAAAATCACTATCAAACATGCTCTTAGCACCTACTTTACTATAATATTTTACAAATCAACCTTATATTTGACAAATAAAAATTAATATAAATATCCATCTATTTAAAGTATTTTACAAATTAATATATAAATTTAAAACATTCGTGGGCTTAATCAATATAACTTCGAGGGCAACTTTAGCAGGCCTTGACAATAAACTAAATCTCAACTCAAAATGAAACTCATTGGGCCCAAAGCCCAGCCCATCCCAATGTTAAATCCAATGTTGAACCCCTAACCCAGGCAACCTAACCCCCAACCCAAGCTTTCTGATTAATACTTTTCTTTTGTGAAGGCTTGACACAAATAAAATTTTGATTGACATTTATTTTTCCAAGAGAGTTAGAAGTATTTTCGGGAACACTTCTTTGTAAAAATTAAGGTGGTATTTGCCTTTTTTTTTCTTAATATAACTTTTTTTTATTGAAAATAACTTGTTTTTAGATTTTAATTTTTTTTTTTTTTTTTTTTGTTAACTTATTATTTATTTCTTATTTAAAAAATATATATATAAAAAATCAATATATATATATATATATATAATGTTGAACATGTTAGTTTTTTTTTTTTTTGCCTTCTTAATACTTAATAAAAATAAAATATTTAAAAAATAAATCACTTAATTTTTAACATTATTAAACACTATTTAATTTTAAGTTTTATTTAAATTTAAGTCCAAAAGACAAATACCACTTAATAATTTTTTTTAATCACTTCAAAAAGACAAAAAAATTTAAATGATTCCTAGAACCCCACTTGAGATTTATCAAAATCACTCCAAAAGTTACTATAAGTAGGACTACATTGTATTTCCAACCTATAATTCCAATTAATAGTATTTGGAATCAAATCTTGAAGGACCCAAATCACCCAAATGTTAAAAATAAAAAAACATTAAAATTAAATTACAGTAAAGGGATTTGTAATTATATGTATTATATATAAGGATTTTGTATTATTTGAAGGTACTAGTCATAGAAGACAACCCATCTATGGGTCTGCCCACCCATTCAGATCGAGTGGTGAATTTTGCTATGATTGATGCCTCCCAATGGGATTTAGGACTTTGCTGAGAATGAGTGCCCAGAACTACATCGGTTGAATAGTGTTTCTTGATCAAGAAGTGTTCATCGGCCTATTTAAGCTTGAAGTTGCCTAAGAGCTTACCCTGGCCAAGCTTAAAAGAACACAAAATAGAGCACCAGGAAGAAACTATCAGGCTGCCCTCAAAATGCTCATATGGTGTAGATATTAAGGGTTGCGACAAGACGTGTACAAGGAACAAACCCTAAAAGATAACCTTGTTCTATCACTTCAGTAGAAGCGTTTGTCAAGAGGATTAACCACGCGTCACCTGGCATAGATCTGTCCAACTAATCATAAGCGCAATGCTACCTCCAACATTTGACTCCCAACATACCACTTCCCCGTAAGAAAGCTAAGTTATCCGACCAATCAGGAGTTAACTTGGAAAGCTTATGAAGGAAGATGAAGAACAAGAGAGAAGGTAATAAGGTACCCACCAATAGAGGAAATGACATTTAGAAGTTGGCAAGTCGTTCGAATCATCAATAGATCACCACATCAAGAAAAGTTGAGCACCAATACTATAAAAATATCAAATATGAGTATAAAATGAATAATCGAAAATCAAAATAAATTATTTGGGTAAAATTAGAAACTAATTGAAAAGAATAATAGAAAATAAAAATAAGTGATTTGGGTAAAATTATGAACTAAAATTATCCCAAATTTTGAGTAAAATTACTTGTGACATGACATGAGTCACAGAAGAAGTGTAGGCGGAGAGCAAAGTCGAGTTTTCAGCGCCTCTCTTACATGCTCATCCAAAAAGAAATGAAGCCCCTCCCATAAACCCTGGAATCTCTCTCTAGATCTCCCTTTTCTCCCTCTCCAGAAAATGGTGTCTCTCCTACTCCTCCCCAAAACCCCTAATCCATTATCTTCTATCTACACGCCAAACCCTTTTAAATCCTTAAACCCCAAAACCCTCAAACCCTCCAAGCCAAACTTCAAGCCCAAACCTCACAACCCCACCACCATTCGATCGGTTCTTCAGTGGAATCGCAAACCCCAGCTTGCTGGGGACACCCCCCGCGTCGTTGTCATCACTTCCGGCAAAGGCGGCGTCGGCAAGACTACCACCACAGCCAATGTCGGCCTCTCCTTAGCCCGCCTAGGCTTCTCTGTCGTCGCCATTGACGCCGACGTCGGCCTCCGCAACCTCGACCTCCTCCTCGGCCTTGAAAACCGCGTGAACTACACCGTCGTTGAAGTCCTCAACGGCGATTGCAGACTTGACCAAGCTTTGGTTCGCGACAAGCGGTGGTCGAATTTCGAGTTGCTGTGTATTTCAAAACCCAGATCGAAACTCCCGATTGGATTCGGAGGAAAAGCCCTAATTTGGCTTGTGGATGCCCTTAAAGCTCGTGAAGAAGGATCGCCGGACTTCATTCTGATTGATTGCCCAGCTGGCATTGACGCTGGATTCATTACGGCGATCACTCCGGCGAATGAGGCGGTTTTGGTGACCACTCCGGATATTACAAGCTTGAGAGATGCTGATAGAGTTACTGGACTGCTCGAGTGCGATGGAATCAAGGATATAAAAATGATTGTGAACCGGGTTCGGACGGATATGATAAAAGGCGAAGACATGATGTCCGTTCTTGATATTCAAGAAATGCTAGGATTGGCATTGTTGGGAGTGATTCCAGAGGATTCCGAGGTGATTCGGAGCACGAATAGGGGGTACCCACTTGTGTTGAATAAGCCTCCCACATTAGCAGGATTGGCATTTGAGCAAGCAGCATGGAGGCTTGTTGAGCAGGATAGTATGCAGGCTGTTGTGGTAGAGGAGGAGCCAAAGAAGAGAGGGTTTTTCTCATTTTTTGGAGGATAAAATCAGGCACATTGTAGGACTGTTCTGGTTAATGATGGTTTTTGGAGTTGAAGTAGGAGACAAGGACCAAATTTCGAAGCTGTGTACAGTTGTAAGTAGAGTTTGTCTCTCCACATTTGGATTTTTCTTTTTTTTTTTCTTTTTTTTATGTGTCTTTATGCTTTACTAGCAGTTTTGTTTGGTGCTTTAATCGATCAATTGTTTGCAGACCAAGTTTCTGTACTGAAAAATTCTTGTTTGTAGCAATCAAATGTATTGAATCCGATGATATGGAAGGCTCTGAATTCTTGAAGATCAAAATTAATTGAACTCAGAACTTGTTTGATATGTGATATATGAAACCTTGAGGAGTGAATTTTGAATTCAAATGGCTGCTTAGAATTTGAATGATTGCTATATATGTACTTTGCAATAGTTTAGCAACTTTATGAAATCAGATTACATTTTTGTAATAGAGGTTGCGGATGAATTTTTATAATAAGTGAAATCTTATATGATGAATGCCTCCTCATCTGCCGCCGAGTTAACCACTTAATGCATCCTGAATTGTCTTAAGCCCCACCCAAGACCATGACCTTTGTGCTATCTTTAAAAATAGAAACTTTCTTGGGGGGCAGGTGAACTCCAAACACCTTATGTGAGATAGAGATACTACAATCTAATACTCAAAAGTCTAAATCTTATAGAGAGATTTCAGAGAAAATCTTTTTCATCTTTAATATGTTTTCAAAATAAATCATCCTTGTGAACATGGGGAATCACATTCTTCCTTATCATTAAATTCTCTTATGGACCTTGGATTCCATTGGCCTTAACTACCTTCCATATAGTACTAATTCACAAATAGAATATCCATGTTTAAATTATTTGATGGAAAGAAGACCCAAAAATGGTTCTTAAGTGGAGTTTCTAGAGTTATTATCATACCAAAAACTTTGTTATACAAAGACAATTAGGATGAATCTTGTTTGACACAATGTTTGATGTAGGTTTTGTTGGAGTGCATGATATATACGTTGTGGATTCAAATCCTATAAGCTTAAGCTTTTAGGAAAATTAGTAGATCAGATTTTCGTTTAGCAGGAGGTCATGTGTTCAAGCCTCATTGTATATTTATTTCCCCAATTCATTAAGCCTAAAGGAGGCTAATTGTGGTTGTTTGCTTACAAGTACATGTATCTCTCCATATGGTATAGACATGCACATGAAGGAGCATTTTAAAGAGTATGATCTATATTATGAACTCAAATCCTACAAGTTTAAATTTTTAGTAAAATTGATTATTTAACACAGTACTAGAGGAAGAAGAAGGCTTGGAAGGTTGCTCCATTGTGTCTGTTTTAGGCTTTATAGCGGGAGAGGAATAGGAGGGTTTTTGACAACTATGAAAGCACAGATCAAACAATTAAAAATTCTTTCATATATCTATTTTGAGATTGGATTAGATTGTATATTGAGAGTGATTCTTTATTATTGTTAGACTTTGTGGATTGGGTAGCCTCTCGGTAGGACGCGAAAGTGGGTTTTTGTGTCTTTGCGCCTTTTTGTCATTCTTTTTTCGTATACGACACGTATACTTTCTTTCTTTTAATACAATTCTTATTTACCTATTAAAAAAAAAAAAGTACTGGAACTTTGTTTGGCGGGAGGTCACGTGTTCAAACTTTATCACATGTTTATTTCTCCACTTTATTGAATCCAAAACGGGTTGCTTGTAGTTTGTTTATCCATGGGCTGTGTGCTTTTGTGTCTCTCCATGTACGGGTATGGGCTCGCACATGCGGGAGGGTTTTGGAGGGCATGATATACATTGTGGGCCCAAATCTTATAAACTTAAGCTTTTAGGAAAATTGGTAGTTCAACAAGCTTTGTTATGATATTTCATTTCATCTAGAAGGATGCACATAATATCGGTATGTTATCACTAGATACCTAAAACCATCAGTTGCTTGAAAGACAGCTAATTAAAGACAAACTAGTAACCAGCTAACTTGCCTTCTGAGGAGCAAAAATGAGAGTGAAGTGAAATAAAAGAAACAAGATTCTGTGTTAGGTTTCGATATTGATTTATTGGCTTAGTTACATAACATATGTTGTTATCATAACTAGGACTTGAAGCATCTCTTTTACAATTCCAAAAGTTTGGTATTGGGAACTCAGGTTAGCTGGTCTATAGATGTCTTGGTCTTCCTATTTTTCTTTGCTATATTGTTTAAAGGTACTTAAAAAGTCAAAATATCATGCATCCTTTTCATGTTGAACAGAAGGCATTATGGTATTCTCATTCTGTTTGGCACTCTGGCCTAGACCTTCCTCGAGGTTCAGCTCTTTGTGTGTTTATTTATGGTGTGGGAAGTGATGTGGGAAAAGATTCTCATAGTTCCTTAACTGAGATCTACGGGTGTTTCTCTTATGAGTTGGTGCCTCTGTACATCAAGAGGATTATTGATGAATCACATTCTTTTCAATCCTTTCAGGCAATGATTTCTTAGGTTAAATGTTCTGTAGGGATGCCGTTTCCTAGATTTGCCTTCCATTTCTGGTCTCATTTTCTTTTTCCTTGTCACCCTTTTAGGGTGGTTCTCTGCATGCATTTTGTACATGTTTTGCACCAGGATTGTCCCTTTTTGTGAAATGGCAAAGAAAAAGAATATCTTGCATTGTATCTATGCCCAGTTGAGCGATCTTATCTTGGATAAAAATGTTAGGTGGGAAATATGATCAGAAACTTTACTATATCTGCAGGACACAATTTACAGAATGCAACAATATATGCCAATCCAGGTCTTTCAATCTTTTACATATTTTAAATACGAATTCACTATAGGATGACATTACATTTCCAATGAATGAGAACCACAACTGCATTGTCATGCAAGAATGCCATTACAGATCCAGAACAAATGAGATCCCTAATACGATCCATCTCCTGGGCAGTTTGCATGTTTCCTGGGAACTTTGTAATAACAAGTTTGAGATGGCAATTTTCAGAACTTTAATTAGAGGCAACAAATGAATTCAGGCAAAGCCAAAAAATTGAACAAAGCTGGCCTCTGGCATGTTCTTTCTCCTTGAAAGAGCCTTCATGTGGATCTAAAGCTACTCACATGCCCTGTTCATGTCAATCACCACCATGCCATTCCTCAGTGAAGCACAAATAGCAGCAGAGCTTCGATGACCAACTCTGGCTTTCACTTTTGTAGCCTTCCCTGCAATTCATGGAGCAACTTTGGCCCCACGGTAGTAATATCACCTGATCAATGAAAACCCCGATGGAGAAGCTATCAGCATTACAATTTCCTTTTAACAAAATAGAAGAATGCTATATAAAGCTATCTGTTTTCAATATCTAGACCAAATTGGATGAAATAAATCCAACTTTACACGGCTTATCAAATGAATTGAGTACCTGCTCCAAGTGTAAACACAACTGTTTCTCGATCAGGTTCCAAGGATATCTGATGCGCTAACTTGTCTACCACATCCCCCTACAAAGCCAAGTAACAACAAATGGAGCATAAACTATAATCAGAGGGCAACTTGAGTAAAACACTTTATCTTGGAAGTGAGTTGTTGATAAATCTAATCCCTTTTGCCTTTCTGCTTAAGCAAATTGATCTACATTAAGGAAACCAGTCACCAATTGGCAATTCTGCTTTCCAAATTGGTACTAAAGCACAAGAAATAGACAAAGATCATCTTCAGCATCCTGTAGGAAAACCATTCCAGAATGTCTCCAATAGCTCAAGAACGACAGTTTCATTTCCCACTAGGAAGCATTTCTGATTTTGTCTTAAAAACAATCTTCCTAATGTGTAGCTTTTAACATCCAGGTTTCTGATAAATTCTTATGATGTAGCGTGGCTATAGTAAAATTGACAAAAGGGGGAAAATTTCTAATCTTGTAATGTTGGGATGGTGTGGCTATAGTGGAATTCCAAAGTTTCTTTTTATTTTTACATTCCCTAAAATAAAAGGAAGAACAATAAGTTGGAGAGAAAAATAACACAGAAGGGATTTGTATCTTCACTGAAAGCTTAAGATTGCTTTCCACTTTTGGTCAGTAAAAAGATGGTAAGAGCATGTTTAGTAACGGTTTCAAAAACAATTTTTGAGAATAATTCTTAAAAACAATTCTCAATTTTTCAGAATCCAAATACTCATTCAAGATGATTTATTTATTTATTTTGCATAACATCCATCCAGTATGATTTGTATACATATATATACACAATTTAATTAGTTTTCCTTTTTTCTCCATTTTCTAGGAAATCAAACAGAACAGAGGTTTCATTATTTGATCCCAACATGTGTTCCAGCATCATGTATCCTACATTTATTTAGACAATGTATTCCATTTTTGTTTTCCAAATTGATAAAATCTTAACAGATCAGGAATTCCCTAAACAAACATTTCAAGGTTTCCTCATGCATATTAAAGTTAACATCTTCAAATATCAATCAATTTCCAGAAATTCGAAAACTGAATTTGGGTGTACCAGGGAAGGGATGTACTCAGATGGTGGCCCAATGATGGAAGTAGCCAGATCCTTTCCGCCAACATTCCAAACATTAGTTTCTCTGGCAGCATAAATCTGAAATCAAATCAAATCATTAGTAGCCCTTTGCTACTGGAAACTGAGAAAATGGTGGACCAAGACATTCATACCTCTGTAACCAAAACTTGGTCTGCATCACTGAATGCAGTGGCAAAGTCACTCTTCAGTGCTGCCAGACGACTGCAAAAATGACCAAATATCATAAACTGGCACAGGGTAATACTACTCGTATTGTGGAATAAACTGTGCTCACAGGACATTATTCTCGTTTTACTTGAGCTATGACCTGTAAGTATGAGGCTGAAATACCACCAAAAGAGCCTTCAATGGGAACCTTTGGCGCGCTGCTTGGAGAACTGCCCGAACCTCCGTTGGATGGTGAGCATAGTCATCATATATATGGCATCCACATACAGTACCTATCAGCTCAAAACGTCTAGAAACACCAACAAAATTGTTTAAGTGTATCTTCACGCAATTGATTGATTCATAACTTTGTCTTCCATCACTAACCAGTGCCATCACTGTGGCAATAACCTGCATGTTGAGATATAAAAGAATAAAATTAAGAGAGCAACCAAAACAAGTGCACAACGAATCTACCAGTGAGAAGTACATACAAGGAATGAACCACATAAAAATATGCAAAGCTTTAAATATTTCTGATTTTAATATAAGTAAAAATAAAAAAGAAATGTAAATCAATCTGTGGCCAAAAGTCCATATGATGGAGTGGCTGAAAAATTGGAGAAACTCATAATGAATCAAGCCTACATGAAATGACCCATCAACCAGAGAACCTGCAAAACCTGTCATGAAGAAAAGTAAAATTTGACAAAGTTTTTTTAACTCACTGCTAATGAATTGAGAACATTATGAACTCCGGGTATCTGTAGGGTGATGTTTGCCACTGGATAACCCCTGTGACACTGCAGGAAAGTAACAGTTTATTTTTAACTTTTTGTGAAGTTATCAATGTTGCAAGGATGTTTACAAGTGCACAAGGGATGCAAAAGAACTGGATCAAACCATACATGATTTCATTATGAAATCCCGCATAGGGCATTGCATATAAATATATCAATTTATGCATTTATATACATGAATATACGAAAATTATATTGTTTACAAATAAATATATAATTAACTTCTTAAGAAAGACAATTCCTCAGATATCTTCCATTCATAAGTAGATAAGAGGATGATGTTTGAGATTATGCAATTTTTTTTCCTACCCCTGTAATTTTTACTTTGACAAAATAAAAAAATAAAAAGATAAAAAAATAGAATTGTTTAAAACCAAATTCATTTTCATGCCAAGCTAAGCCATGTGAGCCTTTTCAGAATTTCATTCAATTTTTTATGTATAAAAATATTGGAAATGGATTTCAGAATTAGTTCACAACGTTCCAACTCTATTTCCAATATAGGGCATAAAATCATTTGATATTCTTTTAGTCTTCTATAATTGGATTGGTCTACAAGGAAGAAAAAAGGTAATACAAACAACAATACACTTACCAGTACAAAATCACTACCACCTTGTGAGTTAGGACGAATCGATAATGCATGCCACTCATTAGTTCTTGAAATTCCAAAAGTTGTTATTCTGTAGCCATCACTGCATTTATGAGAATTCAGAGTTGACAAATTCCCACTTGAATGGTCTGCTACAGTTGATTCTTCTCTGTCATCCAGCAATGAGCATGCATCTGCACTGCATTGCCTCTTGAAAAGCAAATTATTGAATTAGAATCTGCTAAAGATAAAGCTGAATGCAATAATTTTCTTAGACTGAATCAATTGCAACATACAAACACATAGGATTTATGAATGAGCAACCAGAGTTAAAAAATTCTAGCCTAAAATCCTTTGCCTTTAAGAAGAAAACAGTAGGGTTGACCACATGGTTCATGATCTGCTACATGGCTTAAATCCCTTGATCTACTAGTTCTTGATCATTCACTTTGAGAACAAAATTAAGTTTCCTTTCAGAAATTCTTCTCTTTTATTATTTGAACCCTAGCAGATGCTATATCTAACACAAATTATGTTAATTAAGGGGGGGCAAATGTACTAATTCTATTGCATTCAGAAATCAAACTCATCTATAAACTTAGTAAAACTAGATGCAATTATGGAAACTTATGTTATTTACCAAGGTGAGATACGCAAGTCCACACACAATCTTTCTTATCCTATGGGAGAGATTCATTATTAGTAAACCAGAAAGACAGTAACAGTTAGTTTGTGTATATAATAAGTACTGTACTCAAACCTGTTCAATGCATCACAAGATACATAAGCAAAAGTGGGAAATAGTTGACCAAAGTATACCTATCCCCACATAAAATGAGATGTCCACCAACCCTGATTTGCTTCAGGAACCTCCTAAAAATAGCTTTGACTGCTTCCTAATTCACAGGGAAAATATTTAGTAAGTATACACCATGCAGTCAGATAATCAGCGCAAAGGCTTAATCAATTATCACTGGTTTCCATTCATGAAGAGCTAATCAATTTTCAAACCTCATCTGGAAAGATATCAACATGCTCCCAATCAACATTTGTAACCACAGCTATGTAAGGCAGTAATCCCAGGAAGCAACAGTCATATTCATCAGCCTGTCTCGAATGTAAATTCACATGAGGGCAAAGGTGAAATTCCCCAGAAACAGGACATGCAAAAATGGGAAAATGTACAATCCTAGTCACTAATCAGTCTCCAAGCAGAAAAAAGGGTATGAAAAGAAGTTCATAGCCAGTTAAAAAATGTTGCTGCTTATATTTCATCATTCCACTAATGAGGAGTATATATTTCAATAACCATAGAACCTTAAAAGGGATAGTCAACCCTTCAACCAAAGAAAAATACAACTCTTGATACCTTTGTTTCATCTGTGCTGACTGGCAAAACTGCATTAATATTTTTAGGTGCAAAACAAACTTCTAGAGAGAAGTACCTCATATATATAATTTGTTTAAGTATAAATGAATATACATATAATTTGTTTATAAGAAGCAAGGACATACATATAATTTGTTTAAGTATAAATGAATATCCTCATATATACTGTAAATTTTCGCCCAGCTTATCATACAAATTACAAAATCAATTCTATCATGAAAAAACGACTGAGAGAAGTACCTCCAAAACAAAATTGCGTCCACTTCCTGACATAATATTTCCTCCTCCAAACTGCAAAAGTGCATTTTGATAATTTCCAATTTCTGTTGATAAGTTCAAAATGATACTTCAACTATTGCTAATTGAACAATGAATGCATGTATGTACAAATAAAGAGGTCCTTTACAACAGAAATATAAAATGTTTGGACACTAAAAGTAGTAACTAAGAAATGCATTTTACAGTCCGAAAAGATTCATATTTTTCTCCCAAAATGCAGGAGATAAAATGATACCTGTGGCACTTGTGCCCCAACTACAGCTGTAAGATCATCTCCCATTGATTTTAAAACATAAGCAAGCATACTTGCTGTTGTACTCTTCCCTGCATTAATCATTATAATTAATTGAAGGTAAGCATGATGGTTTAAAATGAATAGCATTGCAATTATTTTGGCAGAAAAGAATAAAATATGAAATACAGTGACTAATATCAAAACATCGTACTTTCACTCTCTTCAAGCAAGAGGGCAAATGAATCTCAACTTATTCACAGTGACAAATATTCTTTATCAAACATTTAAGCAAGATAGCACTAAAAATTAACTACAGTGAAGATGATACAAACAACTTGGTTGGTTAAAACTATAATTCTCACAAATGTATCCAACACTAAAATAATGTTTGGAGAAAACCTCATAATTTTGGTCTTGTTTTCTCTTTCAACTAGGACACAAGTTGATTTTGAACTTGAAACTCAAAAACCTGAGATCCACTGTAACAGATCCATTCACATGAAATTGGGTAAGGACTCATAAAATCAGGCAGCGGATAATTTCAGAACAAAATACCTAGAACCAATGCATTCTAAGACTAGAACTGATAACACTTTTTTCTTTTTTTCTTTTTTCCTATTGAAGCACTTCTCTAAAGTCTCATTAGGTTATGGAGAAAAGATATAATCACACAAGCATTATAACTTAAAACCTAATAAAAGAAAAATTATCCACTCAACTGGGTCTAGTTAAGATAAACTTTTCATTTTTTTTAGCAACAAAAGCAACATAAAACATAGGATTCAGAGAGTTCCTTTTCCTTTCTTTTCTTTTTCACAGACTTCTATGAAGCAAATATAGAAATAAAGAAAGTAACAGTCATACTTAAGCCTGAATAGAATTTTCTTACCATGAGTACCACTAACAGCAATGAGATTGTAGTGCTCTGTGAGCTTTCCCAACCAATTACCTCTCTTATATCTATAATAACAAGACATTAAGAACAGATGAAATGTGATTACCAATTATATTTAACATAGTAATACTTGTCACTTGGATATGGAAATAAATTGTTCCACAATTCAGTACACAAAAAGTTTGATGAAGATATAGTTTGGTTAGCATTTTGTGGACCTTATCCAGTTTCTAAAAGCAAAATCTGAAGCAAATTTTTCTTTTAAGAAACAAGAAAAGTACTTTGAAATTTGTAGCATCAATATACGCACACTGGTATTCCAACAGACTTGGCATGTAAAATCTCTAGTTTATCTTGGGGAATAGCACTTGAAACAACAATTGCATCAGGTAAGCTGGACCCGTTGTTCCTCTGTATGTTTGACTCTGAATGGCCTAAATGCAATTGTGCCCCAGCCTCTTTCAGTCCATCCATGAAGCTGCTCCACACAATATCCGAGCCACTAACCTCAAACCCCTATAACCAATTAAAATATAAGCGTCCTAATTATAAAATAAAAAAATAAAAAATTCAAGATTAGCTTACAAGCAATACAATTAGACCCGAACATGATGCTCAACAAATCTCAAGGTATATGATAATGTAATCTGCATTTTGCAAATCCAACATTGTTCATGAGGAGAAAAATCAATCGAGTTAGAAAAT
This sequence comes from Vitis rotundifolia, assembly GCA_030254885.1. NCBI lineage: Eukaryota > Viridiplantae > Streptophyta > Magnoliopsida > Vitales > Vitaceae > Vitis > Vitis rotundifolia. The sequence continues at coordinate 17,264,596 of CM058166.1, forward strand.
GTTGGAAAATAAAGAAATCAAAATCACCCAAGAAAAGCAAAAAAGCCTGGACATAAACTGATCCTAGTATGACAACTTGGCTTAGTTGAGTCGAGTTTAATTTGTTCTTGGGAGAAAGACGCAAAATTGTGCTTGTAACACCCCAAATTTATTGTTAGGGAAAAAAATGTAATTAGAAGTAAATAAATAAATTAAATTAATTTAATAAGGGTAGAGAGGTCTTTTCACATTTAAAAAGCCCTAGAAATAAATTAGATTTTTCTGACTTTCTTGTACAAAAACCCTTTTACACGGAGATCAAAGAGATCATAGAATGTAGGGCAATGTAAGGCTGAAGATTTGAGACCTTAGGGTTTGAAAATCAATTTTTTTAGGCAAGATTTTAATGCTTAGATTAGTATTTTATATTCGTTAATTAGTTTTGAACACTTTAGATATTCTTTGGAAATCTCAATCTAGATTAGGGTTTTGTTAATTTAATTTTTAGATAAAAAAATTTTGAAAATTTATGAGCATAGTTTGATTTATTAACGGAGATTGAAAATCTTTAATTATTCAAATGAATAGATCTAGACAAATAAATAAATAAATAGAAGAAAAAAATTATATTTTCGTGGAAACAAAGCACATGTAGATGAGTGTGTACTTTGTGGAAAAAGAAAAGAAAAGAAAAGAAAAGAAAAGGGCTAGAGTATGTGCTTCGAATGGAACCATCAAATAGTTAAAATATATATATATTAAATGACATGAGAGGCATGTAGGTGGTTGTGTAGCAATGTTGTGGGGTTAAGGAGAAAAAAAAAAGGATGTGTGTAGACAAGGAAGAAAATAATGCGCATTATTATAATAATAATCATAATGGGAAGAAACCTCACATGAGGTTGATTGTTTTCATTTTTAGGATTTTGTGTGAATTGAAAATAAGAGGGTAATGGGTTGGTTCGGTATTGGACTTGAAAATTAATAAAAATAATAATATTTAGTTTTAAGTTAACAAATGAAATGATAGCAATAATAGTTTAATGCAATAAATAGAAAGAACATATTTTTGAGAGATTTAGTTAAAAATAATAATAATATATTAATAAATTCTTGGGGATAGGTTTATTGAAAGGATACTATTTTTATAAAAATTTAGAAACTCTTTAATTAAATTATTATTGGTTAGGAAGTTGAAAATAATATTAGTAGTAATAATATCGATATAGGAAATTATGATGATTGTCTAATTTATAAATTTTAGATAAATAGTCAATAGTAATATATTTTATTTTATTTTTTTGTTATGTTAGATAAGGAGTAGATTCTTGAGGATTAATTTTTCCAGGTTTTTGAGTGCCTCTTTAAGGCAAAAGAAATTAATATATATTTTGTAAAAGAAAACATTTCTTTTTATATGTTATTTTGAATTATAAAAAATCTTATTTTTATTTTTTTTTAATAAGTAAATAAAATGTTATTTTTAGTTCTATACATGGATCAAATATATATTTTGCATAAAAAATATGTTAAAGCCTTTTCCTTTGTTTATAATAGAAAAATTGTGGAGATATTATGTTTTTATTTTGTAAGTTTGAATTAATGAAATAAAGTGTTTGACTCTAGTTTGTTTGACCATAACCAATGAGTTATAATTGTTGACATATTCGGCCTAAGTCAATGGGTTATAATTATTGACATTTTCGGTCCTAGTCAACAGGTTATAATTATTGACCTTTACATTTCTTGGTAGGGGGCATAATTGTTCTAAACCCCAACCTATAGAGGTTTGGTTAGAGGTTAATAGTACTAGAAGTGTTTAGTTCCATCTACCTTAGAAGGAACAAATTTGAGGTTAGTCACCCATTTGTAAAGTCTCACCTAATTAGGCACCATTTGTTATTCAATAACCAAAGTAAAAATATTTTGGATGCATTTGATTTGGATTTGATATGAAATTGTTTGACATAGATATGAAATTGTTTTGACATAGATATGAAAATGTTTTGTTGAAAAGTTTTATATGCTTTAGCATGTTCGAACTCAAAAGGTTTTATGAAAATGATTATATATTATATCTCATATCTATAATTATAACTGAAAATGTTTGATTCATGAAACTGTATTAATATTTCTTATTAGGCTTTGAATTCATTCACCTTTGTTGACCATAGGAGTGACAGTTAGGATTAGATTTTGTCGTCATTAGGATTTTGGTTTAAACTTTATTTTTGGACGCTGTTTAAAAGTTAAAATATTATTACTATTTGAATTGTTAAATTTAAAGTTGCTTTGACAATAACAATTTGGTTAATGTGTTAGTTTTAAAATTGAGATTTTGCATTACTACTCAACAAGAATTTGATAAGTTATAAGGTGATTGTTTGGGTCAAGTCAAGCTTCAGGTTTGAGGTGTGAAATGACCATCATGTCTGAGACTTGGGGCGACAGAGCTTTCCTTGATTTTCCTCCATATTCTCATGATCTAAGTGGGGTGTTGATTTTCCCCCATTTTTAGGGATCAAGCATGTTAAAAAGTACACAGTGAGCTTGATACTACTATTTAGCTCCTACTTGAATTCCTCATTTTTCTACAAAAAAATTTAGACTCCTTAATTTTCCTCCATTTTCTCGGAAACCAAACATAGGGTCATTTCATGTTAATTAGGACCCTAAGCAAACCCAAAACTCAATTTAACTTTACTTAATACAACAATTCTGGTCTGTTCCGGTTGAGCCCTCATATTTAAGAAACAAAAACAACGTCGAATATCAGACCCAAAAACTTTCTTTTCTTTCCTTTTCTCAGCAACCAACCAAGTGTTAGGGTTTAGCAAAAGCTTACTTGTTTGAGAGCGAGCATAGCGAGAGCTGACAATCCACTACCTCCAATACCCACAAAGTGAATCCAACCTTTTCGCTTGCCCAACACCAAAGATTCTTCATTTTTTATGTCCGCACGCGATCTCGTTGAAACTGATACTCTACTGCTCTCTTCCAAGTTCGAGACGAGTGTTTGAATTTGGAGGGTCCTGCAGGAGAAAGTAGCATTTCTGGGACGTACCATAAAATGGGTCTTAATTTTCCCGAGAAAATTCGTGGGAAAATGAAGTGAATTGGACGGGGAAATTGCAGAGAACTTCATTCTGAAAGATGGAAATGTGGAACTTTCCCGGGAAATTAGCGAGTTCAAAGTTGGGTCATGATGGTCCCTGGGCTGGGTATGAATGTTTATTGGGCCCAATTTGCAGGTAGGTTCATGGCCTTTTAAAACTGAGGTAAGCCCAGTTTCAACCTCAGGCTTCAAAATGTCTGAGACTTTTTATCTAATCACCCAGTTGATCTCCATACGTCCGTTTGGTCAAATCACTTTTAGTCTATAACATTTTCATTACTATCACTTTCATTATAAACGCAGAATAATTAACAGCATATTTGGTAATTATTTTTTAAAATAGTTCTGAAAAATAATTATTAAAAACGTTTTTAAAAACTGTTTTATAATGTTTTACAAAATAAAAATATATTTGAAAACCTATAATATTTTTAACATATTTTTAAATATGTTTTTAAAATTTTTTTTTTATCTTAGTGTTTTATTTTTAACCATTTTACATGTTTCCATAACTTTTTTTTTTAAATAGTCCTCAAAAAACAATTAAAAAAAACAAAATTAATTAAGAAATATTTTTTGAAAACACTATATTTTCTTTTTTAAGATTAAACAAAAATATGCTTAGTTTAAAGATATAACTAAGTAAATAATGAGATTATTAGATAAGTCCATTTAAGTCAAATTTGTGTTATGGAAATTGATCCAAAAAATAGTTATTTATTAAACGAGTTATATGTATTAGGTTTACAGAAAAGACGAAAAAATGAGAGATTTTTATTTTCCGTCATTCACTGTTCTTACTATGCCATGAGACTAGTGAGTGTCCTAAGAAATGACAAGTGTCATTAGTACATTTTCTTTCAATCCTACAACTAACAAAATCGACATCCGAAAAGCCAATTAATTCAAAGTTATCACTCTTATGATACCATAAATCTATGTCTATTGTCCCTTTCAAATATTTGAAGATAGGGATAACTCAACTTCTTCCTTGGACTTCAAATCAAGCAACTAAAGGAAGGAACCTTCATCAATCAAGCAAAGTATATAAAAGATTTTTTTAAAAGGAAGGAACCTTCATCAATCAAGTAAAATATATAAGAGATCTTCTCAAGAGAGAAGCCAAAATAGTGAAGACTCCAATGAGCTCATCTATCAAGCTTGATAAGGATGAAAAAGATAAATCCATTAACTAAGGCATGATAATTTATATGTTATATTAGTAAATCCATTAACTTTACTATGTATAAAGGCATGATAGGTTCTTTGCTATATTTGATCACTAGTAGACGACCTTTTATTTTCTAAACTGTATTATATATAGGTTATAAAAAATATGTATGAGTTGTATACAAGAGATGTAGGTGAGCTGTATGTCTATAACTACAACCGGGATTAAGCCGGGATTAAGGGAAAGAACATGAAAATGAGATTGAAAGACAATAAGTGGTGATTACTAAAAAAAATATATAGATCAAAGATCAGCATGTTCTCCTTTTAATATGGGTCAACACGAATAAGACCTAAACTTGTTTATACTATATCTAAATCTTAAATAAAAAAATAAAAATAAAAAATAAAAAAACGTTTTATATTTATATAATATTCACGAATTGTATCCAACTTTGCCACTCCTACTTCCAACCACCCACCCACCCACGAATACCCCAAAACCTACCCTCTCCTTCCCCTTCCATGACCCCATCTTCCCCATCTTCCCCATCTTATCTATTTTCTATTCTATTTTATTGAAACATAAAGAATAATGTAGGGAGGCAATGCTGGCAGCGAAGCAACGTTTTTGAAACAAAAAAAAAAAAAAAGGGAAGACCAATAGACCATTGTGGGCCCAAGCGCCTGCTTTGGGTGGGCATCTGTCACGGCTAGCAACCAATGGGCCTACATGCAAAAAGGGGATAAAAATAAAAACCTCATATTGGGCTAGGCCCAATCCCATGATGCCACCTAAAGCAAGTACCAGGATGGTGTCGAACATTATCCTCCTTAAACAATGTCACATTTCACCAATCAATTAGGTCATACAGTGTCACCACTATTTTAATATACTTTCTTTTCTAGGTTTTGGTCAACATCAATGTGAACAATAATTTAACCGTCACAACCCACTTTCACATCATAATCTTTTAATACAAGATTAATTAATCATAATCTTTTAAATAAGAGATTAATGGATGTGAAATCTCTATGTGGGATAGAAACCAAATAAAACAAATTAATATTCATTTATAATTAAAAAACTAATTGGGGAATAGAAAATATGAAAAAAAAAAAATCAAATATAATTAAAATTAATTAAAAAATTATTTATTTTAAAATTATTTTATTTTTAAGAGTTTATCTGTTTTTGGGCTCATTTTTTTATAAAACAACATAGTCTTAGGTCGTATTTGGTGACTATTTTTTAGAACAGAAAATCGTTCTCCAAAACAAAAAAATAAGAAAACATATTTGATAATTAGAAACTTTTTTTTTTTGTTCTTATGAATAAAAATTATGATATTTTTATAGAATATATTTTAATCATTTTCTATTATTTTTATTTATTTTTTTAAAATTATTTTAAAAAATAATTATACAAGCATATAAAATTATTAAAAAATAAAGCACTTATATAAAAAAAAATATTTTTAAAATATTTTAAACTTTCAAACAAATATTCGTTCTATAAAACATTTGAGAATAATTTTTATAAATTATTTTCAAAAGTTATTTTTCGATATTGTTATCGAAAACAATTATCACCTTAATTTCTTATGTTGTAGAGGTTTTTTAGTCCATCCAATTTATTGAAGATAGAGATTATGCCCACTAGGGTCAGGTTTCAAATATGAGAGGAAAGATGAGTCACCCACATGGGGTGCCATGCAATTCACACATTTCCCCTGAGAAAACGAAGTGTTTGGTACATGGGAAAATAATGGCACAAAAGAGGGGTCACACTGAGCCAACCCATGAAGCTTGCCAGGTGGTGAGTCATGGGTGTAGGCCACTTCACTTGTGGGCCCTTTTGGGAAAGTAGGGTATTATTCTATCATTCTTTGTGAGATTGTTGGGAAATTTGATTGGAGGATACCCTTTTTTAAAGGATATGTAACAGCAAAGAAAATTTTGTTGCTATTCTATTTTTATTTCTACAATTATTTTTGGATTTATTTATTAGTGACAATTATTGGGGTTGTTTGGTTGCAGGCTTGCAGCACACTACAATGCGTTTCAGAATGTTTATAATTTAAAAAGTTATGTTTGGTTATCGAAAAATAATAACCAAAGAAAAAAAAATTAAGAAAAATAGTTTAATTTTTATTATAAATTTATTTGAAAAAAATTAAATATGATTAAAATTAGTTAAAAATTTATATCTTTTAAAATTATTTAATCTTTCGTATAACGAAACAAAATAAGTGAAATGAATTTGAAAAAATGCATAAGAATAATTTATTAACTTTGAATCTTTTTTTTTTTCTTTTCTTTTACTTTTTCTTATTATTTTCTTTTCCTCAAATTTTCCCATAACTAAACATAACGAAAATGTTTTTGGAAGAAATACTTTCTCTTCTCCAAAAAAAATATTATAAGTGATTTTTTAAAATTTTATCAAACACTTTATTTTTCTTCAACAATATTGTCAAATGGACTCTTAACATCAATTCTTTTCAATGATTTTTTTCTTTTGCATTTTGAATCTTATTTTTTTTTGTTAATTATTGATTTATTTCATTTTTTTTCCTAGGTGGTGTTTGATAGAACTAAAAATTATATATGAAAGAACTTTAATACTAGATTATAAAGTTATATTTAATTCTCATGAAATAAAAATAAAAAATGATAGAAAAATATTCACTATGGAAAATATGAAATTAAAAAAAAATATATATTCATGTAGGTGGAAAAACAAATTAAATGATTTTGAATTAATATATAAAAGTAATTTATCTACTTTAAATTTATTTTATATTTTTCGTCACTTTTTCTTTTCTTATATTTTTTCTTTCTATTTTCATTCTCTCTCTTTTTTTTTTCTCAAATTTTTGGCTATCAAACATGGCCTAAATGTTGAAATTATTAGTAAATAAAACTTTTTTTTTCAATTAAATTATAATTTTATTACATTAAGTAACTAAAAACAAAATATTTTATTTTTAAAGAAATTAAATTTTGACATAAATCAATTACAAATAGAGTATGAATTAATATAATTTTAAGACATACAAAAATTGATTTAAAAGAAGACACTTTGAGTATAAATTATATAATAATAAAACTCTTTATTTTACAAAATGATAAATATAAAATATAAAATTATAAAATTTTGAAAATCATTTATGGAGAGTCATCATGCAACTCCCTCCTACTAAACAAATTTATCGGTTTTTGAGTGATGAGTGAATTATTTACTAGTAACATTTTATAAATAAAAAAAACAAAAGCTGCCGGACTTTTTCGATGACTGAATATTTTATTTTCCAAGATAAAATATGGGTCCCCACGTTAGTTCATGAAAACATGGAAGATTTCTAATAATTTAAGTGAGAATTAGCTCATGAAAGGGACTTTATGGGTCCCCACGTTAAATCAAAGAACTTAGCAATGGAGAAGACCTTCCAATACTCAAATTAAATCATAGAAAAATAGAATTATTTTTAATTCATTATTGCATTTGAATTATTTACAAGTAACATGAGTTGAATAATCAACCAAAATTTTTTGTCAAAATTTTGACTTTTCTCGATCTTAAAACGGATTAATTTCACTTACATCCCTCAAGTTTATGTAAATATACTAAATCACCATTAAATTTAAGTTTTACGATATAAGGTCCATACAAATATATTTTGACAATAAAATCAAATTTTTAAAGAATTATTAAGCATAGCTACCTAAAATCTCTCTAAAAAATTTAATAGGGATGTTAATTAGCGGTGCTCAAAACCAAAATTAGACTAAGTAGGTGTTTAATAAAACTTAACATTTATAACTTAATAACTTAATTTAACTTTAAGTTAAATTATCGATTTAAAACTTATTATTTATTTTGTACTTTAAGTGTTAAAATTGTGTGATAAAGTTAAATTTTATTCTAAATCATCAAATTGATATATTTATTCTCGTTAATCTTAGCTAATTTTTATATTTCAAAGTAATAAAGTTATTTCTTAAGCCTTCATATTTAAAGCGCATCACTATAAAAATATTTATTATAAAAGATAAATTGTAAATGTAAAATGATAACTATTTAATATATTTTCACTAAATGAGAATAAAAAAAGTACAAAAAAAATTGAAATTAAATAAAATAAATTAACCATTTCAACTTAATACTTAAAATAATATTTAATTTTAAATTATGATATTAAGTTTTTTTATTAACCATACTTCATTTATTTAATATTTTAAATTGAACTATTAAGTTGATTTTCCAAGCACTCAACCAACTTAATGTATTTATTCCAAATTTCAAGTATTTGTGTGGATACAATTAAATCTTACATGCTATTTTGATGTTTTGTTTTTATTCTTATTCCTAGTCCGAATAAGAAATGCATCCATCCTAATATTTTATCTTTCTCTATCATTTCACTCAAAGACAATATAAAACACATCAAACTTTCGATTTTGGAACCTTCTATGGCCAAGCCCTTAGAACGAACACATCAAACTTTTGATTTTTTCTTATAATCAAGAACTTTCCATGGCCAAGCCGTTAGAACTCTCGTGAAACCCAATCTCGAGGTAATGACCGTATCCACAACAACCAGCACACATCAAACTTTTGATCGATTAGAAAAAATTTGAAAACACACAAGTTTGAAGAAACAAGATTTTGAAACTATTGTGTTATTTCCTTTATTATGTATATGTATTGAGTGTAATATGGTACACAGAGATGGGAAAATTTGCATTCATTCATCATCCATACACCTTTTTTCCTATTCCTCCATTTTTGAGAAAAAGTGACTAATAGACCATAGTCAATACTCATTTCATTCACCTACACGCTCATCTACCGTGATCCCAAACATCCTATTCATCTTGGACCGTTGGATAATCTGACTCTGCGATTGATCTCTTTCTCCAACTCATCCTTGCCTCCCACCTCTTCCACTTCCTGCACCACACCACATAGTATTCAATTCCCCATCAAATTTTGAAAATTTATTGGGGAAAAAATAAAATGGTGATGGGCTTACCTTAGGGCCCAAGAACAGCCCATATGGGACCCCATTGAATTTGTCTGAGTGGTGGAGCTGAGACCATACATCAGAAGACCAGGCCGTTGGATTCAGTTGAAAATTCAAAAAAAAAAAAAAAAAAAAAGAAGAGGGAAAAGAAAAAGAAAAATGAAGGATCGTGTGTGTGGTGGTGCATGCTTACTTGGTGTGCTGCAGCTACGCGTCTGAAATAGGGCACGTTCGCAATTGGCCCCACTGGAAATCTCCTGTGGACGAGACCATCGTGGACAAACATGTAGGCCATTCCAAACACAGTAATTCCAAGGCCCTGTGTAACCAAACACTGATTTTGTAAGCTGAAGGTGTTTTTGTTTTTCAAAAATAGAAAATAATTATTCGGAACTGTAATCACAGAGTCATCAATCAAAAGGTACAGTGAGATTATGGAACTTACTGCACCAAAACAGAGACCAGGGACGAGGCCTTTGTGGAAGAAGCCGTAGGAGAGGAGGGCTATGGCTGGAACTGCATTTGTGATAGCGAAAACATCGTTGAGCTCGAATGGACCTTCTCTTGGTCTATGGTGGGACTGCAATCCAAAAGGTTTTAGAATGATCAAACAGGAAATCCACTATTTGGTTACCGAGAAAATGTCCAGGAAGATTTCTCAGAGACCAGAGGTGTTTAAGAAGAATGAGGAAAGGAGTAGAAGGAAAACCTCGTGCATGTGCCATAAGGAGGCGTGCCAGAGAGCTTTGTGAGCCCATCTCGCCCAGAACTCCATGCCCACCTAGGAATAAAAAATACCCAATTCGATTGAACGCAATCGCCTCCAGCCCAGCTTCGCAAACATGATTTGGAACTAGAAATCGAAGGAAAATGAAGGGAAAAAAGCACTTACAGCGGCTCCAACCGACAGAGCAAATGTCCCGAACATCTCGGACAAGGGAACCTCCCCGCCCTATCACACAGGGAACCCAATTTCAAATTTCAAGCAAAGAAAAAAAAAAGGAAGAGAAAAGTAGAAAAACGAAGAAAACAGAGAAGGCCGGAGCTCTGCTTTACCTCCATTTGCCATGAAAACCGGTAGTAAACTGCCATAACAGCCATGGAAGTGATCCCAAAGCTCGACATCACAGCCGCAACAAGGTACGTTAACCGCTCTGATCTCTTCCTGGCGAGCTTCTCCGCCATCCGGGCGGCGGAGATCTGACTCGCCACAGTCTCCTCGCTCCGATTCTCAACCACCTCTGTGCTCAGCTTCTCCTCCTCCACCACGAAGCAAACCGTCAGTCTTGTCTTCTTCCGACACCGGAAAATGTTATCGTGGCGCCGAATGGAAGGGATGAAGCGAGAAGTGGGGGTGAAGGGGGAGGTGGGTTTGGGGCCGAGAAAGGGGTTCCGGCCCAAGCGGAGAGAGCGGGAGGTGGTGGCGACCGAGATTTCGACCGCCATGGAAATGGTGGCGCGTGAGTGGTGTTGCGGTGGAGTCCTGAGCCTCGGACGTGGAGATGGCAGTTCAACGCACGTAGACCACAACTTTCGTTTCTGGCCTCTTCCGTCTTTTATATATCGCTGCCGTGAATGTACTGGAACTGCGTTTTTCCACAAATGCCATTCCTTTTTCTATCATTTTACAAATTTGCCATTTTGCTCTCTGTTTTCTCATTTCTGAATTGGAAATTATATAATTAACTGTAATAATAAAATTTATTTATATTGCTTTATTTTCATTATTTTTTATATTTGTATAATTATTTTCTAAATAAAAAATAAAAATATTAAAAATATATTCTTAAAAAATACTAAAAATATCAAAATAAAATTATATATAAGCATTGGGGGGATAAAAGATACGTTCAAACGTTGGACGGGGGGACGGGGCAGGTGGTAAGACGGTAATAAAAAAAGAAACGGGGGGGGGACGGGGCAGGTGGTAAGACGGTAATAAAAAACTAAAAGGAAGGGGAAAGAGTAAGATAAGAGGAGGTGTGTCGTGAGGTGGGGGAGTGGGGGTGTAGAATTGAGACATGTCAGGATCGCATAGAGAATGAGTGGACCATGGTCCACCGCCGGATTGCGGAGGAGAAGCCACCCAATCACCTATTGAACTTGCTGTTTCTTTTGGAATCTTGTGTCGTCTGTTTTTGTGTCCACCTCGTCTCTCCACATTTCGTATTGTGCCACGTTCCCTCCACCACCACTCACTCCTCAGTCCTCACTCCACGACCCCATTTGCTGGGATTTTTGATAAGGTTACGTATAATTTTAAAAAATAATTCCTAAATTATCGAAAGATAATTTCAAATTTATCATAATTTTGTCTAAATAAAAAAATAAAAATAAATTATAAGTGAAAAATCATCTGTTTAAAATACGACTTATGAACTTTTAAAAAAATTAAACACAATTTCTAAAATTTTATTTTTTTATATGAGAAATAAATCGTCTCTTAAGAAGTGAGAAATCGTTTCTTGAAGAGACTATTTTCATAAAAAAGAAAAAAAAAAAAGTGAGAAATCATCTCATATGAAAATCATCTTTTTAAGAGACGATTTCTCATATAAAAAAAATGGAATTTTAGAAATCATGTATTGAAAAAATGATTTTTTTTTTTATAATTTTAAAAATTCATAAGTCAGTTTTTTAAAAAGATGATTTTTCACTTACAAAACTACGGTAAATTTAAAATTATGTTTCTTACTACGATAATTTAGAAATTATTTTTCTTACTACGATAATTTAGGAATTATTTTTTAAAACTACCGTAATTTTATCAAAAATCCCCATTTGGTGTCTTCTGGTCCTCCTCGGCCCCATTCTTTCACCCGCTTGGACCAATAGACGCATGTTTCTTCTCTAATGCTGCTCAATTACTCTTTACCACCCACAAAGTTGTAAACGCTTCTACGCAATATTCGGATCCCACGAATTTGAGAATTTTTTAAACCATGGGTGAAGATGCTAAGATCCTCTTCGCTGGCTAGCACGAGCTATTTCAATACAGGGGGGAGTGGACTTTTGTCACTCCAGGAGATTTGAAGGTCTTTTATAGGCTTCTTATCTCAGAGGTTTCATGTCGTCTAATTGTAGAAAATTATAAGAATTTATTAGCATTTTACAGGGGTTTTTTCACACTTCATGACATGCTTTGTCAAGGGTTACGTATTTCCGTCCAGTTGAGTGATCAATTGTACCTCTTTGCCCAAAATAGTTTTGGCCCCTTGGGATGGTCAGCTTTTTTGGCCCCTCCAATCGGGATTTAAGGATAGTTGGATTTGGATGACTCACCTTGTTCTCTTTCCTATACATAATCACTTGTTGGTCAAATGTATAACGATGCCTATAATATATATTTATAACAAAAATATAGAAAAAAATTAAATTCCACACAAGTGAGTTTGTATATTATTGGGTTTTTATATTAGTTGGAGGTCAAAAGTGTAATATCCCACGATAAGGAAGAACGTTACAGTTCGTTTTTAAAAGACCTTCGGAAATTCGGAATCCAATTAAAACCTCTATCAGACACTTTTATAATCCATCTTAAATTAAATAATTGAGTTGTTAAGTAGTGATTATTTAATATTTAATATCAGACACTCAAGATGGAATCTGACTGACTTGGTGGAGTCACCCTCTTCCGCAGTAGTGCTTCTACAGGTGGGGACTTCCTCTTCCGGCCACCCCTTGGCCTCTGCCTGAATTGTTCATCCAACTCCTCCAAATCCCCCTGAACCATTGTAGTTACAGTGTTACTTGTTTTTCCCACAAAGTTGTTAAAGAGCTTTACCACATAGCAGCACAAATTCATCATCTACGGTGACCATGAAATATGGTGAAACAAAACTCACATGGGTATAAACATGGCATCTGGTTTTCTGATGATTATCTCCATCTCATGCAACAACCCGGAATGCCACAGACAAATGGTCTGAGTTGAAGATGCACAGCCTTCACATGCTGATGAAGATTTGATTTCTGAGGATATAAATTCAAATGAAAAATTGATGTCATTAAAAGTTTAAGAAAATGAAGTCATGAACAAAACTATTGCTCTTACGGTTGAAAATGTGTGGAGACAACCCTTGAAGTGGCATCTGATTCCCTCTGAGGAACATCCTGATTTATGTGTCCTGAGGTGCCTCTTGATGTTCTTCCTCAGCTGCTTGGTGCCACATGTCTCACAGATAATATGTTGGTGGCAGGACTAGAGATGAGCCTTGAGGCATTGTTCATTAGTGAAATGTTTAAAACATCCTGGTTCGGAACAGACTACCTCCAAGTCCAGTTTAACTGCAATGGTGAAAGCATTTGTAAGAGTTTGCAAAGAGAAAATGGTAAAATTCCAAGAGGGAAACATGTGCAACTAGATTATGTTAATTTACATTATCCACTATAAAGATAAGTGAATGGGGTTTTCAATGCATAAATAAAAAGAAATCAATAATTAAAAGAAACTTGCCATGAGAATCCTCATGCGTCTGCAACTTTGAAGCAAATTTGAACACCTTTCCACACCCAATTTCTGAGCATACGTATTGTTTGGAACCAACATTGTTGGGGGGAGACTCATCATGAAATTCCTTAACATGCCTTTTGATGCTGCTTTGAAAAGCAAATCTACTGTTGCAATTCTGAACAGGGCATGTGAAGAGTTTCCCTTGGTGCTTAAGAAGGTGGCGGGTCAAGTGAACTTTTCTTCTATAGCTGGAATGGCAGTCATCTACTGGACAAGTAAATGGCCTCTGCAACAAAATAGCAAATCTTTTTAAAGTTCGAATTTAAAAGAAACCTAATCTTAAATTTGATACTTAACTGAACAGGGTTTGCAAACCTCAAAACAAGTGGTGTGTGATTGAGGCCACTTGATGGAGCTTCTCAGGAGGTTCCCCACCTGATACTAGTCCATTCAACGTATAATTAATGCAGCCTCAAGCATTTTGGAGTTCGTTTTGTGGGATCCAATGCTTCACACTATATCATCCATGGGTATCTCATCACCCAAAAAATTTTAGAGCCTGCAAGATTATTTTATTTCAGTTTGATCCAAGTACTGAAAGGAAACAAGGAAAGTGCCACAATTATTAAATGTAAAAATTGCATTGCATGCTACACCCATCAGCCATAAGGAACAACTTCGATCGATTACTGGTTGAATCAGTTACCCCACACAGTTTCACCACATATATATAATTTCTCCATACAATATGCATACCAAAACTTGAGTGTAAAATTCAATCTGGAAAGAAGTAGATACTAAAACATTCCTCCAATATGCTGTCAATCACAAGCTTGTAACTAACACACGGGATTTCATAGCATAGAACAGTTAATGCGATTCATCATAAGCCACTCAGATGAAGTTACATTGGAAATTCAGATCATGCAACTGGAATATGAACATGTTGTGCCCGGTATTGGAATAAAAACTACCAAGATGCAATAGAAACACGGGATTTCTTATGTTCGGTTTTGTCATGAAAAATGTAAAAGAAAATCAAAGTATAATTAAAATTAGTTAAAATTTTATATATTTTTAAATTTTTTAATCTTTACATAGAAGAGGAAAAATAATTGAAATGAGTTTGAAGTAATATGTAAAAATAATTTATTAACTTTAAATTTATTTTTTATTTTCCTTCATTTTTTCTTCAACTTTTTCTCTCTATTTCCTTTTCCTTGCATTTTCCCTCAAATTTTCTGGGAACCAAACTTAGCCTAAACATTCAGGCAAAAGAATAGACTTCTCCAGTTGTGAAATTTACACTCCATATTTGTGAAAGTAATTTAGGTCTGTTTGGTTGCTAAGTCAATGGTGGGAAAAAGGAGCTAAATTTTAGGCACTTGAACCAAACACTAATCACCAAAATAACAGAGAACATAATATTCAAAATTTCCTAAAAACATAATTGTTTGAGAGAGAAAAAGAGATAAACCTGGTGATGAGAGAGCATGTGAGCGTTAACATGAGACTTCTTGGACCTGCAAATTCCACAGTAATCACAGAAATAACGCCTGACTTCTCCGAATACCGGCTCTTTTCTCTCTCCTCCCATTTGTCTGGAATTTTCCGGCAAGACTGTATCAGTGCAATTTGGATCAATGTTTTCAGAATTGGACCGGTGATAACCGAAAAACCACTATCAACAGCATTTCCTCTATTTGTTAAACTTTTTCACAAAATTTAATGACAATCCAATAATCTTCTCATATTATAATCTTCCCCTTTTTAACCATTTCTACCTTTTTTCTTCATTTATTTGATCTATTAAATCAATTTCAAAACACTATCACAGGAATCAAAGCATGAATCCGAGAATATTGAAGCTTTACCCATGCAAAATTCAGAAAAAATATAATATAATATAATATTAAAAAAAAAAAAAAAAACAGAAGAAATCGGAAATCTTACAAAATGAGAAATGGTTCAAAAGCTTCCGAGTGGAGAGACGGAGGTGGAGGAGCTGATGGTAGAGATCTTGGGAAGAAACACTGAATACACTGAGTAGAGCGGAGCGGAGCAGAAGAATACGAAGGCACAAAGGGAGGTAAAAAAAGAAAAAGAAAGGTAGGAATGTAATGAGCCAGGGTTTTGCAAGATTTTATTGGGCCTGCATGTCTTTCAGGCCCATTAACATTTTGAAGCCCAGCCCAGCACAAGGCATTTCTTTGTGGTCCCTGTTAAAGCCACCCATACTAATAAATTGGGATGCAAAGAGGGAATTAGGTACTATAAGTTGAGTATATCATTATCTTTATAAGATACAAATTTTTGCTATTTAAAAATAATTAGTATTTATATATATTTTTTTGGTCAAATATACTATTTTTGACCAATAAGGTAAAATACACTTTTTGGTCAAAGTAGCTCCTTTAACCATTGAGGTACTATTTTTTAATGTCATAAATGTTACCTTTAATAATTGGAGGTACTATATTTGTTTGGTTAGTGCATGAAATTATAATTATTTTTAAAAAAATTATATTTTATAATTATTTTTATATGATTGCATAAAAATACGATTTTTTTCATAATATTTATACTAAATTAGCAATCCATGTGTTCTCTAACTCAAATACGAACAAAAAAAAAAAAAAATTGCTATTTTAATGATCACACGACATCCAATATTTCTCACTATAAGACATAATAAAATTATTACTCATGGAAAATTAAAAACACAATTATTCCATGTGTTCTCTAACTCAAATAAGAACAAAAAAAAAAAAAAAAAAAAAAAGAGGCTATTTTAATGATCACACAACATCCACTATTTCTCACTATAAGACATAATAATATTATTACTCATCGAAAATTAAAAACACAATTATTTCAATATATTTCATATCATTTGACCATTAATCATAAAATTAGCACACATTTATGATACTGTAAAATGAAAGAAATTAAAAAAAAAATAAAATAGACCAAGTCTTATAAAATTTCACAAATGATGTTAGAGTGGTGAAAATAAATTTAAAAGTTTTGAAAAATGTAGAAAAATTTAATTAAGTAGGTATTTGATAAACTAACTTAATAATTTAACGTGATTTAATAATTTAATTAAAATTATTAAATAAATTAGACATATTTGATAAAATAATTTAATGGTATGACTTAAAAATAAAATATAAATATAAATTATTTATAAAAATTAGTAAGATATCTCATCGGTACGTACCTAACTCTCAATTTCGGATCTTGAATATGTGTGATGAAATTTAGGTCGTTAAACAAAGATACAAAGACACGATGGTAAGGTATAACAATAACATTTTAGTATAAAATTAAAAGACTACGACATCATCTTATAGATAATATTTATTATTTATTAAATATGGTATGATAGGGATGATAATTTTTGTTTTTGGATAAAATTAAAAAACACTAAATACTAGAAAATAAGATTTGGGAAACTCAAAATTTCTAGAAAAGAGTTAGGCGAAATCACCGAGAATTTGATTTTCGAAAGGAATATGAGTCATTGTCTCATTGAATCCGGAAAGGAGTAGGGACTCAAAAAGGAGATGCCCTGTAACCCATCCTTTCCATACACGTAAACTTTTTTCCTTTGATTAGCCGTTACATGAAACCTAACAATTTAAGACTTTTGAAACCCACGTTGATTCATTCCTAAATTATCTTGAGCCTTTCTCGGAGATTTTCTTCCTTGTAAGGAGATCGTATTCCAAGAATATATATATATATATATACTGATACGGAACTTTGTTCCACACACGAAAATTCAATCTAACACTTATTCTGAAGAGGATGGAGTTCTGCCTGAATTTGAGAAAACCCCATGTAAATCTTCCATTGATTTTCTTCGATTTTACTGTTTTTGGTTGTTTTCTGAATGGGTTTTCTTATTTTTCCATTCTGGTTTCTGGGTTTTATTTGAATCTTTTTTGGGTTTTTTTTTGCACAGGCTCTGGGGATTGTTTCAGCGGTTCTAATATTGGGGCTATTGAGCATCCGACTGGCAGAATGCCAAACACCCGGTTTTATTGAGCCGATTAAGTATAAGGCATTGAGGTGCCGGAAACACAGTGCGGTGCTGACGGACTTCGGAGCAACAGGGGATGGGAAAACGTTGAACACCAAGGCCTTCAAATCCGCCATTGACCATCTCAGTCAGATTGCAGATGATGGTGGAGCAGAGCTCATTGTGCCTCCTGGAAAGTGGCTGACTGGGAGCTTCAATCTCACCAGCCATTTCACTCTTTATATCGATAAGGATGCTGTTATTCTTGGAGTCCAGGTCTGGTTCTTTCTTCTGATTATTGGGTTTCTTTTGATAGAATTTGTGAACAGTTTTTTCAATGATTTTGCCTTCACAATCTTGCTAATTCCGCAAGTTTTTTCTTCTAAATTAATAATTGATCAATTGGGCAGTATTTTCCAGATCCCAATATTGTTTGGTTTTAAAAATTGACAGGAGGAAGAGAAACTTTTATGGTCAAACTTGATTTTCCCACACTCCTCTTTCTTTTTCTTGCTGTTCTTGACAAGCAAATATTGCTTTGAAGCAAAACCTTATATATCTCTGTCTATCTATTCTATGATCAATTTCCCTCTGAACTAAAGAGGTATTTTGAACCATACTGCCTTCTTCACATGGAGTCATGTGTTTGTGATAAAACCATCTACTCTATTGGTCAACTAAAAATCTGCATTGAAGTCTAAAATCCCAGCAGGGTTTTCATTTGAAAACAATGAAACACACTACCAACTCCCCTTTGAACTACTCTAAAGTTTTTGACTGATTCAGAAGCCGGCAACTGTGGCACCATATGGGGGTCCGACCACATAATTCAAAATATTCCTGCGGACCTTGTTGCCAATTTTGTTTATTCACCATAGTCATAATCGTATTTTCGTCTTATTGTTTATATATTTTTGTCGCTATTGCTTGTGTACTGTGCTTACTTGATCCAATAAACAGGATGAATCGGCATATCCCCTTATTGAAGTTTTGCCATCATATGGAGTGGGAAGAGATGGAGGTGGAAGGTATAGTAGCCTTATTTTTGGAACGAACCTCACTGATGTTGTAATTACAGGTAATAATAACACTTTGGTACTGTTGTATGCTTGAGGATGAGTTATATATGCACCATTGGCTAAGAACATTTTGTTAATTGGACCCTTCACCAGGTGGCAATGGAACCCTCAATGGTCAGGGTCAATACTGGTGGGAAAAGTTCCGTGCCAAAAAGTATAATGACACACGGCCCTACTTGATTGAAATCATGTATTCAAATCATGTTCAGATATCAAACCTTACATTGATCGATTCTCCATCATGGAATGTTCATCCTGTTTATAGCAGGTTGATCTTCTCTTCAATTTTTTTACTTTGGCTTTATCTTGAAACATTTAATTATCAATAGCTTGTTTTCTCATACTTCTATGTGAAATTGCAGAAATGTACTTGTTAAAGATCTGACGATCTTAGCACCCATCGATTCTCCTAATACAGATGGAATCAACCCAGGTATCACAGGATTCTTCTGTGTTAATTTTGGCTATGTTTGGTTTCTGGGAAAGAAAAAACTGGGGCAGTTCTTGATCTTGAATCATACTAATCTCATAATGTTTGTCTCATCTTCTTCAGATTCATCCAAACATGTCAGGATTGAAGACTGCTTTATAGTCTCAGGAGATGACTGCATTGCAGTTAAGAGTGGATGGGATCAGTATGGATATAAATTTGGAATGCCTACAGAGTACCTACTCATCAGACGGCTGACCTGCATATCCCCTGACAGTGCCACTATAGCTTTAGGCAGCGAGATGTCGGGTGGGATCAAGAATGTCTGGGCTGAAGACATAACAGCCATAGACACCCAGTCGGGAATCAGGATCAAAACTGGTATAGGAAGAGGAGGCTATGTGAAAGACATATATGTTAGAAGAATGACAATGAAGACCATGAAGTATGTCTTCTGGATTACAGGCGATTATGGATCACATCCAGACGATGGTTGGGATCCTAAAGCTCTGCCTGTCATTAAAAGTATCAGTTATAGAGACATGGTGGCTGAGAATGTGACATATGCTGCCAGACTTGATGGAATTTCCGGCGATCCTTTCACAGGAATCTGCATATCTAATGTGACTATTGGGTTGACTGAGAATCCAAAAGAACTGCAATGGAACTGCACTAATGTTGCAGGAGCTACCAGCCGAGTGACTCCTACGTCATGTGACCTGTTGCCTCCTTCAGATAGGATCTTCAATTGTCCTTTCCCTGATCATCCTCATTGGGATGTTAAGTTGAAGACTTGTTCCCGCAGCGGTTGTAAGAAAATAGAGTTGTAAAGACTTGTTTTCACAAGCTTTATTTATGCTTGAATAGTGTTGCTCTTCTAATCTAAAATTAGAGAGTACTTCACATTGATTGGAAATAATTACATCAATCTTCTTAAGGCATTGTTTGTTAGTTTTGGAAACATTTTTTTCTTTTCAATCAAGCAATATTTGAAAGCTCTTCTAATCTAAAATTAGAGAGTACTTCACATTGATTGGAGATAATTACATCAATCTTCTCAAGGCATTGTTTGTAAGTTTTGGAAACATTTTTTTCTTTTCAATCAAGTAATATTTGAAAAAAAAAAAACCATTTCATTAACTTTATTTAGGGGCTTGGGCAACTTGAATCAACCTAAACCAATCATACATAGACACTTATTATTTTCTTAATATTTATTTCATTTATATTAAAATATATTTATTGTTTTAAACGATAGAAAAATCATAAAGCTTAAAATTAATATACTTGTAAAGATATGGGTTCTTTTAGGGTTATGAACAATTTTATTTTATTTTTATTTACTTTTAGATGTAATTTTACTATTATGTAAGAAACCGTTTGATAATAATTTTAAAAAATGTTTTAAACTTTTTTAATACTTGAAAAATTTTATCATTCAAATATGAAAAAAAATAAAAATATTTTTTAAAACCAATGTCAAATACACTCTAAATATCTTTAAAATATAAAAAATATGAATGGAAGTATGAAAAATATGACTTCAACTACAAAGAAGATAACAAGGTACCAAAAGGATGATTAGATAGTAAACAACATATCAACGAGTAAAAACAGTATGACCATACAACAAAAAAAAATGACTAAGATAAGAATACTATGAGAAATGCATAAAACTTTGATTCTAATTGCACAATATTTAACCTATTAATATATTTTTTTTGCTTAAATTAAAAAATTTTGTGACCTAATATTAACATTAAACCTATTAATATTTATCTCTTCTATTTTATACTTATTATTATTATTATGATTTATCATAATCAACTCTAAACATTTCTCCATATTTAGAAAGCAATAAAAAGGGTGTTGAGTTAATCTATATTTTCTCGGAACCTCTCCTCTACCTTATTCAGTTCAACCACAAGTTTAGAATGGATCAATTTGGTTCCTTGAAGCTTCGGACTTGTTCCAAACCATTCTACTATATATTTTCTTTTTCTTGAAAGAAATTCAGTCTCATTCTCATTCCCACAATGGGGTTCCATCTTTCCACAAAATCCCATGTAAGAAACAGAACACAAAAATCAAAACCAGCCTTAGTTCTTTATTTGCTTTGTAAAAATGAAATGAACTGAAAATTATTTGCGAAAATTGATATAGTCTTGGTTTGCTGATTTTCTGCTCTCTTTCCCACTGAATTCTTTCTGATTTTCAAAAGCATTTCCATGGTTTTCTGAAATGGGTTTTTTGATGTTTGTGTTTGGCTTTCTGGGTTTGTTCTCTTTTGGATTTTTGTTGATGGAGAATTTGGTATGACTTTCTGCAGGTTTTGGGGGTAGTTTCAGGCATTTTAGTATTGCTGAGTTTAGTGGCAGAATGCAGAGCAGAGAGAATTTTGAAGTCTTTTGATTACCCTGCAATAAACTGCCGGAAGCACAGCGCGCTGTTGACAGAGTTTGGAGGAATTGGTGATGGAAAATCCTCCAACACCAAGGCCTTTAAAACTGCAATCGACCATCTCAAGCAGTTTGCTACAGATGGAGGAGCAGAGCTCATTGTGCCTCCTGGAAAATGGCTCACTGGGAGCTTCAATCTCACCAGCCGTTTCACTCTTTATATCCATAAGGATGCTGTTATTCTTGGTTCGCAGGTCTGATTTTTCCCCCTTTTTTCTTTTCTTCTTTGGCAAACTGAATGATATGGAGGATGATTGAGTTGGCACATACAATAAAATTTGTTCTCTGCTTTCAAAAACCAAAACCAAAACCAAAATGGATAACTTTAGGTAGTTACTTGGTGTCGTAGTTGAAAGTGTACGATGCAATTTAGGTTAAATTATGGGATAAAGACAAAAATATGTCATATCGGTACCAACAAATGAGGCCAAAGTATGAAAAAGTGAAATTTAGGTAACAAACAAATGTGACACAAATAATATATAAAGCAATGAGACCAAATCATATATATATATATATGATATGTTTTATTATTGACATTAAACCTACTTTTTGATAAGTACTATTCGGTATTAGGACTATCATGGAAAGCATTTTGAGAAACTTTTATTAACATGGCTTCATGCATATTTGTTGTGTCAACCGAAACTTTCATGCAAATATTGTTAATTCAATAACATAAAGATAAAATAATCACATACACGTATAAGGTTTTAATGTGGTTCAGTAGTTCGGCCAACCATACTTACATCGACAGATGAGAGAGAATTTTAAACATACCATAATAATATTACAAAGAGTAGAACTAGATACAATTATTTGGTTCTCAAAACATCTCATATTTCTCATTTTCTTATATCTAGATCCTGAACTATAAGTCCCCTTATTCCACTGGGTGTCTCTTATTCTTCTTCACATCTCTATCTCGTAACCTAGAATATTTATAGAGATATTTTTAACAACTTTCCTTATTTTATAAGAAAATCTAATATTACAATAACATATTAATTAAAAAAATATTTTAAATAATATTCTTTATAAAAGAATATTTACTAATTAAGAATTTGAGATACTTCCCAATAATATTGAGTTTAAGTATATAATTTGTTGGTTTATAGTTTTAACATTAAATTGTTAGTTTTACATGTAATCTACATATTTATTTCCCTTTATTTATTTATTGAAGGGGATATACATTTTTGGTTACTTAATGATTCAAGTTTTTAAATTAAATCCGCAGTTTAAAAATTATAATAAATTATTATTTTTATAGTTATGAAATGTTAGAATGAAAACAATGGAAAAAGGAATTTCATTTTCATGAGGCCCTGCATCGTTGAAGGTCTTATTTTAAATTGACTCAGAGACTAAGAATTTTTATAACATTCGATATTACCATCATTTGGGTTATCTATCCCAATCTTATGAGCTGCATTATTGCAATTGACATCTTGTATTTGTTTAGGAGAAACCAAGAGTTCTTAAGAATTAGCATTACTCAATTGTAGAACAATTTTCCCCATCAACTATTCTGATTGTGTTTCAATTGTTTGTAATAATGCTTCAAACATTACCAAGCCAAATATGCAGAACCCTTCTACAATAAGAAAAAGGATCTGTATGAAATTCTCATACGATTGTTTGTGATATGCTTGAATGATTCGAACAGGAGGAATCGGACTATCCCCACATTCCACCATTGCCATCATATGGAAAAGGAAGAGATGGTGCTGGAAGGTTTTCTAGTCTCATTTTTGGAACAAATCTCACCGACGTTGTAATTACAGGTAACGACACTTTAGGCCTATCATTGTAAAACAATTTAGAGTGTGTTTAGCAGTGATTTTAGAAAGTGTTTTTATCTTTTGCAATATTTGAAAATTTTTATCTTTAAAATATTAGAAATATTAGAAAGGCTTCTTAGAATCATTGTCAAACGCACTCTCTTAAAAAAAAAAAATAGTATTTTTAGAAAATATTTTTATCATTAATTTTTTTTTTTTTTATTTTTTTTTTTTTATAAAAAGGTCAAGTATTGGACAAAATTTAAAAAAATAATTTTACGGATTTGAAATATCAATTATACAACTTCTTATAAAAACGTTTAATAAGCGATTCTCTTAAATATGCTTTTACTAAAAATACTTTGAAAAGAAATACCATCAACAGACACTCTTATTTATACACCATTTGGCTGGTTAGTTGTTAATGGGGACCTTCGACAGGTGGTAATGGCACGATAAATGGTCAGGGCAGAGTGTGGTGGGACAAATTTAAACAGAAAAAATTGGTAGATACCCGGCCTTACTTGATAGAGATACTGTTCTCTAATCAGGTCCAGATATCGAACCTTACATTGATCGACTCTCCATCATGGAATGTCCACCCCGTCTACTGCAGGTTTGATGGGCTTTTAGACCAATTCTCACTTTGAATATACCTTGATTTCCAAACTTTAGCCCCTTTTTCTCATATTTGTATGGTACTGATTGAAATTGAAATTGCAGTAATGTAATAATTCAAGGGATGACGATTCTTGCACCAGTAGATGTCCCTAATACAGATGGAATAAACCCAGGTACTTGTGCTATCACTCGGCTTAATATATGGTTATGGTTAGATGATAGAACGCAAACTAGTAGGGATGCAATTGGGACAGAATTGGGTAGGTCAATCCGAACTCAATCTAAAGTTTGGATCAGCTTAGATAATCTTTTTTAATACTTGGATTAAGTTTGAGTTAAGTTTTTTCAATTCAACCTTAATTTGGGCTTGACTCTGAGTTAAGGTTGTTTAAGGAATCTGAGCATAACTGCAATTGATTTAATATTTTAATAATATTTATAATGTATATTATTCTATGTAATAATAATTAGTTTCTTTTTAGATTTTTAAGAAAAAAAAAATCAAACTATAATTATATCATATGTTTTTTTATATTTAAAAAGACATAATTTTTTTTTTGTTACTATCTTGAAATTTAATCTTATTACTATTTAAATTTTGGCATAAATATATAGAAATTTTTTTAAAAGTTATTGTACAACAATTTTGAATTAGACAACTCGAGTCTAATCTGATTAACTTGAGTTTAAAAAAATGAGTTTGGACTAGACTTGAATTGAGTCTTTTGGATTAGAAACCGGGATAAGTTAGGTTTGAGTTGATTGTTTCTTAACTTGGGTTATTATTAGATTAGCCATCAACCGGACTAATCTGCCCTAATTGCAGCTCTGCCTAGACCTAAACAATAGTAGGCAATAGTCTTTGTTAAGTAGGTGAAAGTTGAAACTACGAACTGATATCAAAATTGCAAAGTAGGGTTTTAGGTGTTAGTTTCCAGTGATTTTGAAGATCTCACCCGTTTGGTAAGTAGGAAAGGAAAATTTCATGGCAAACTGAGGCAATAAAAACTTCAAGATGATGGGATTTTCATCTGAGCCCTTCCCTTGTCCTTGAATTTCCTTCATCTTCATCCTTACACTCTGGAGTTGATGAATCCAACCAATTATCCCTGCATTTATTCCATGTTTTGTAATAATTATATCTACTTTTTCATCTTATGTTCTTCAGATTCATGCGCAAACGTGAAAATCGAGGACTGTTACATAGTCTCAGGCGATGACTGCATTGCAGTAAAGAGTGGCTGGGACCAGTACGGGATCAAATATGGAGTCCCAACCAGGGACATGGTCATCAGGAGGCTCACTTGCATATCCCCCGACAGCGCCGTCATCGCTCTGGGCAGCGAGATGTCGGGCGGGATCAAGAACGTCCGAGCTGAAGACATCACAGCCATAAATTCCCAGTCCGGCGTGAGGATCAAAACAGGCGTGGGAAGGGGAGGCTATGTGAAAGACATCTACGTTAGGAAAATGACCATGAAGACCATGAAATATGTCTTCTGGATGACAGGCGATTACGGGTCGCACCCAGATGATAAATGGGATCGTAAAGCGATTCCCAAGATTGAAAATATCAATTACAGGGAAGTGGTCGCGGAGAATGTGACCTATTCTGCAAGACTTGATGGAATTTCAGGCGATAAGTTCACCGGAATTTGCATCTCTGATGTGACAATTCGGCTGACTCAAAAGCCAAAGGAACTGCAATGGAACTGCACTAATGTTGAGGGAGTCACAAGCCAAGTGACTCCCCAATCTTGTGATCTGTTGCCGCCCTCAAAGGGGCCCTTGCAGTGTACTTTTCCGGAAAATCAGCTTCCCATTGAAGGTGTTAAATTGAAGACCTGTTCATACACTGCATCAAAGAAGATGATGTAATAAATAGAGAGTTTTTTGAGAATGAATAAGCTCTGATATATGTGAGCTGATCGATACTATTTTTTGTATGAACTAGGCCATGTGGCTTTCAGTTTCTGTGTGTATTGTTGTTTCCTGTTCTGCTCAAATAAGATTTCATATAGCTTACACGAAAGTACAGCTGTCTGGTTGATGGGAAAATATGAGGAATGGGGAGAGTGTAAGCCATGAGTCCTGTTTGTCAACAAAATAATGATATCATATACAACAATTGCATCTAAGTCATGGTCGCTTGCCTTTCTGGCAAAATGTTTTCTTGGTTTGAAAGCTAAAATCATCTTGGAAATTCCTTCTAAGGCACTTGCAGTTTTGTTTTTTTAGGGGGAAAATGCACATAAAAGAAAATAAAAAGAAAAATCGAAAGAAGCTGAAGAAAAAAAAAAAATGTAGGAAATTACTTCCAAAATTAATAAATTATTTTTATATGTATAGTTCGATTAAATAATTTTAAAATATATGAATTTTTAATTAATCTTAATTATTATTTTTTTTCGTATTTTTTTAGGTTATTTGGTTTTTAGAAAATTTTGAAGGAAAATAGGAAAAAATAGTAAAAAAGAAAAAGTGAATGAAAAAAAAAAATAGATTCAAAATTAATAAACTATTTTAATATAGCCAATATTTTCCTTATTTAACCCTTTTATATAAATATTAAATAATTTAAAAATATATACTCAACATTTGACTTTCTTTGATATTATACATAAGAAAATAATTTTATTTTAATAATTTTTTTTCTTTCTTAAGATCTTTTGAGAACCAAACATAACATTAGTAAAACCAAATATAAGAAAATTATTTTTTTTAATATTTTTTTTCTTAGTATTTTCCAAGAACCAATCGTAACCTTATAAAATTCCTTTAACCCAAGCAAGAAAATATTAGAAAATTCTATTTTTTTTCATGATAAAAACATTTTAACATAAAAAATTATGCACAAAAAATCTCTTTTGAAAAGTTTTAAACCCTACTTTATAGAGTAGCGTTTGAATAGGTGAAAACCCTTACAATAGAGATAAAAGACCACTACGTGTAAGATCTCTGAGCTACAATCCATTATATGATATTAAAGTATACAATTCAATATCCTAACTAACAGAAAGTTCGAACTTGAAATAAAACTTTTACTTGTATTACTATGTATTTTTTTTTTATCTAAATTAAAATAAAAGCCTATAAAAATTAATATTTTATATTTTTTATATTAAATTATTTTTATATTTTTTATATTTTTTGTAAATTGACCTGTAGGTATGACTTTAAAAAAAAATTCTTATGGGTTCTTAAAGGTGAACCTTATATTTATTTAAATTTTTTTTATTAAAAATAACATATTTCAAAATTAAAATTAAAATTTTGTTATAAAATATGAGAATTTATTACAATTTATTGATGATTACTCATGATATATATCTCTTTGTTACTCCCCTCTAAAAGGGGGTGAACTATGATATTTTTTCTTATATTCTAATTTTTTTTTTCGTTTCCTTTCCCTCCACTTTATTATTTTACAACAAATTTCAATTAATATTACTTTACCCACGTCATTAACGTATTAATATTAGATATCTAATATGTGAAGCTATTGATGGTAAAAAGGTGGGCAAGGAAACGACACATAACATCTTCACATGAAAATATTAATAGTTCGAATCCACATTGATTAGATGCCTAATAACGTATGATTCCTACTGACTGGCTTTTATGAAGTTGTTCTCTCTCTCCCTCCCTATATGTATAGCTCTCTCATGGCCAAGAAAATCCAATCCCAACTCCATAACTCCCTTCTGAAATCACAATGGAGTTCAGCCTCTATCCCAGAAAATCTCACCTTTTTAGTTTTCATGTACATTCTTTTCTGTTTCTTTCTTGTTCTTCTTTTTTTAATGGTTTTGTGACATGGGTTTTTTTATTTTTGCATTGTGGTTGATGGGTTTTGCTGATGAGGATTTGGTGTGATTTTTTTTGTGTAGGTTTTGGTGGTGGTGGGACTACTGATGAGTAGTGTGAGAGGGGGAGGAAGTGAGGAGTATCAGGCAATAAACTGCCGGAAACACAGTGCGGTGCTGACGGACTTCGGGGCAAAAGGAGATGGGAAAACGATGAACACCAAGGCCTTCAAATCCGCCATTGCAAATCTCAGTCAGGTTGCAGGTGATGGAGGCGCACAGCTGATCGTGCCTCCTGGGAAGTGGCTGACTGGGAGCTTTAATCTCACAAGCCATTTCACTCTTTTTGTCCACAAGGATGCTGTTATTCTTGGCGCTCAGGTTTGAATATTATTTTGAAAAATATTTTTATTTTCTAAAAATAATCTCTTTCATCATGATATGTAATATAATATGGTTGAATGAAAAAACCAACAGGATGAAGCAGAATACCCCCTTCTTGAAATATTGCCATCATATGGAGTAGGAAGAGACGGAGGTGGAAGGTTTGCCAGTCTCGTTTTTGGAACAAATCTCACTGATGTCGTAATCACAGGTAATAATAACACTTTCAGCCCATCACTTTTTTACACACATTTTCTATGGTCCATGGTCCATGGTCCATTTTTAATGGGGCCCTCCATCAGGTGGGAATGGCACCATCCATGGTCAGGGTCAATACTGGTGGGAAAAGCTCCGAGCCGATAAATTGAAGGACACCAGACCCTACTTGATAGAGATCATGTACTCTGATCAGGTCCAGATTTCTAACCTTACTTTGATCGACTCTCCATCATGGAATGTTCATCCCATTTACAGCAGGTTTCCCCTTCTTTATCTCTCTATTCATCATTTGGAATTTACATTTTGTCAGAGTCGTATTCATAGTCCCTTTTCTCATGTTTCTGGTACTTGTTGAACTCCAATTTGCAGCAATGTGATAATTCAATGGCTCACAATCAATGCACCGGTGGGTTCTCCTAATACAGATGGAATAAACCCAGGTTTGCTTTTGCTTCCTCCCACAGGACTCTGGTTTTTGGATTAAAATCTTTGGATGGTTATCAAAATTGGTAATGGGGTTTTAGGTGTTGGGTTTTTCTGATGAAAATCTCGTGGTAGTTACTGTTTGGATGGTGAGAAACAGAAATGTCAGGTGAAAAGTAGTCAAAATGTGCTGTGACCAGTTTCATGAGAACAAAATTTCTAAAGTTTTCTTCTATCTGGGAACAAAGTTTTATCCAATTGGCCAACATGACTTGAACCTGACATGTTCGTTTGTTTTTGGGTTACACCATATTTTACCAATTTAATAATTAGCTCATATTTGGGTTCATGTTTTTAACCCGATTATTATCCATGTCGTGTTTAGATTGACCTATTTAGTTAAGTGTCTAAGTTTTGAAACAATACGAAACACAAGCCACCAACATGAATTGTGACCCCTACCATCATGTCCTCTATGCATACTCGCATTCAAGATGACCTCTTTTACCTTGCATCATCTTCTGCTTGATCCATTTTAAGTTTTTGAGGGTAGGAAATGCTCATCAATGCACACTACTATGAAGAACTTTCATATTTCTATGGGAAGGTGTTGTTTCACTAATGTTCGCCATTAGTCTTGATTACTTCTTCATACTTATCCCAGCTTAATTATAAACCATCTCATTGTGTAAGTCCATTTTCCATCTCATGTTCTTCAGATTCATGCAAAAACATTCGAATTGAAGACTGCTACATAGTCTCCGGGGATGACTGCATTGCAGTAAAGAGTGGCTGGGACCAGTATGGGATTAAGTTTGGAATGCCAACTGACGATCTAATCATCAGAAGGCTCACCTGCATATCCCCTGACAGTGCCGTCATTGCTCTGGGCAGCGAGATGTCAGGTGGGATCAAGAATGTCCGAGCTGAAGACATCACAGTTATAGATTCTGAGTCCGGTGTGAGGATCAAATCAAGTGTGGGAAGGGGAGGATATGTGAAAGATATCTATGCCAGAGGAATGACCATGAAGACCATGAAGTATGTCTTCTGGATGACAGGCGATTATGGACAACATCCAGACAATGGTTGGGATCCTAAAGCACTTCCTAAGATTGAAAATATCAATTACAGAGACATGGTGGCTGAGAATGTGACCTATTCTGCAAAACTTGATGGAATTTCGGGTGATCCCTTCACTGGAATTTGCATATCAAATGTGAAAATTGGACTGACTAAAAAACCAAAGAAACTGCAATGGAACTGCACTAATGTTGAAGGAGTTTCAAGCCAAGTGACTCCTCCTTCATGTGATCTGCTGCACCCCTCTGAGAAGGTGTTCAATTGTCCGTTCCCAGAAGATAAGCTTCCCATTGAAGATGTTCAGATGAAGATTTGTTCAACCTAATGGTGGAACATACATTTCAATCATGTTGGATCAGAGAAAAAAGATGAATAAAAGGAAAGATTTTGCAAGTTTTATGTGAATCACCTACACCTTGCTTTGAGTTATTAAATGAATCGAATTTCCTGTCATTTTAAATTCTTGTCATTCGCATATCATCCAGATGAAATTATAGTTTAAACATCAAAATAAAATGATCAATGAATATTAATTACTGCTACATCTCTTGTGCAAGAAAATTCAATCTCTCCATCACTTCTGATGCAATGGGGTTCTGCCTAAATCCCAGAAAATCTCTTGTAATTCTTCTATTCATGTCCTGTTCTTCCTTCTCATATGTCTCTATATTTCTTCAATTCGGACTTTTCCATTTTGCTTTCAAGTTTCTGGGTTTTGTGCATAAAAGTTTTCTGTGAGTTTCTGCAGGTTTTGGAGATGGTTTCAGACATTTTGGAAGTGGGATTATTGAGTGGAAGAGTAGGAGAATGCCAAACTGCAAGAACCATGGCGTCCGTGGAGTATCCAGCAATAAATTGCCAAAACCACAGTGCAGTGGTGAAGGAGTTTGGAGCAGCTGGGGATGGACAAACATCAAACACCAGGGCCTTTAAAATCAGCAATTGATCATCTCAGCAAGTTTGCAGATGATGGTGGAGCTCACCTTATTGTGCGTCCTGGGAAATGGCAGACTGGGAGCTTCAATCTCACCAGCCATTTCACTCTCTATATCCATAAGGATGCCATTATTCTGTGATCTCTGTTTTGATTTTTCTTCCTCTTTTTCCTCTCTTTCTTCTGGTAACTCCACATTCATTTGGTCATTTTCCCGTTAACCCTTGTTCACATTGAGATCATTGCTGATCTTAGCCAATTTTTCCATTGAAATTGGTCGCCTTCTATGTTTATTGATCTTTCTTGTTATCTGCAACGTTACATTTGAATGGATTAATCAACAGGATGAATCAGACTACCCCATTGTTAAAGCCCTGCCTTCATATGGGGGCACTGCTGGAAGATTCAGCAGCCTCATTCTTGGAACAAACCTAACTGATGTAGTAATAACATGTAATAACAGTAAGGCTATTATACATGTGTGCATGGGTACAAGTTTGTACACCATGTTGACCAGTTCAGTGTCAATGGTTTCTTCATCAGGCGGTAATGGCATGATAAATGGTCAGGGTAAACCCTGGTGGGACAAATTCCATGAAAAAAGGTTGAATGCTACCCGACCCA
The DNA here is from genome assembly GCA_030254885.1 of Vitis rotundifolia. Taxonomy (NCBI): domain Eukaryota; kingdom Viridiplantae; phylum Streptophyta; class Magnoliopsida; order Vitales; family Vitaceae; genus Vitis; species Vitis rotundifolia. Next base: position 17,296,216 of record CM058166.1, read on the forward strand.
ACTTGATAGAGATCGTGTTCTCATATCAGGTCCAGACAACCCTACATTAATCAACTCTCCATCATGGAATGTCCATCCCATTTACAGCAGGTTAAACCTTTACTCCAATCCCCAGATCAAAAACTAAATATACCTTTGCATATTATCATTGCCCTGTTTCTCATATTTTTTGTGGCAATGATTGAACTTGGAAAAACTGCAGGAATGTAATAATTCAGGGGCTGACAATCATTGCACCAGTGACTGTCCCTGATACAGATGGAATAAACCCAGGTTTGTTTGCAATCACAAGTATGTGGATGGTTAGAGGATTCATGTGGGAAAGTGGGAAAGAAAATTTTCATGTGAAAAGGTGGTGGGAAACAAATGGTAATTTTTTTATCGTGATTATTGCTGAATGTAGTCTATTTCCATCATTCCATGTTCATGTTCTTCAGATTCATGCACAAACATCAGAGTTGAAGACTGCTAAATAGTCTCAGGAGACGACTGCATTGCAGTAAAAAGTGCTTTAAATGAGAACAGAGTTCAATGTGGAATGCCAACAGAGGGCCTAATCATCAGAAGGCTTACCTGCATATCCCCTCACAGTGCAGTAATAGCTCTAGGCAGAGAGATGTCGGGCAGGATCATGAATGTCAGAGCTGAAGACATCACTGCCATTGATTCTGAATCGGGCGTCAGGATCAAAACAGTCTAGAAAGGGGAGGTTATGTGAAGGACTTCTATGTTAGGAGAATGACTATGAAGACAATGAGGTTTGCCTTTTGGATTATAGGCGATTACGGGCCACCTCCAGCTCCTAGTCATGAAGGTCCTGTTATTGAAGGGATCAATTACAGAGACATGGTGGCTGATAATGTCACCTACCCTGCACAACTTCATGGAATTTCAGGCGACCCTTTTACCGGATTTTGCACATCTAATGTCACTATTGGCTTGACTGAAGAATCAAGGAAATAGCAATGGGACTGTGATGAAGTTCAGGGTGTAACAAGCAGAGTGACTCCCCAGCCATGTGATCTTCAGCCTCCCTCGAAGGAGATCTTGAATTGTCCTTTCCCCAAAGATCTGCTGCCCATTGAAGATCTGTTCCTACTGTGAAACTACATCTGGAATGGTAGCTAGGACCATACATTAACCATGTTGGCTCACAAAGAAAAAGGTGAATAAAATGAAAGTTTTTTAAAGCCTGCACGTCTCTCTGCTTCTTTATTGAACAGATTCAAAACATATGTCTAGGTAGACAAAGAACCCAGATCTCTGCTTCAGTTAATATTCCAGAAACTGATTCACTTCCCTACTGTCTAGTTCTGGTCTAACTCAAAGAATGAGAATCAGGAAAATCAACAGACAAACATAACAATGAATTCCCTTTGTAATGAAAATGACTTATAGACTGACAATGGACAAAACTAACTTGACTTCTAATGAATTCCCTTTATAAGGCCCTCTTTCTACAGTATCTGGCTTTGATTGCTGCTGTTTTCCTCATTCTCTTGGAGGTGATCAAGCCAAGAAGTCTCTGTTCTTATCTGATGTCTCTGTGTCATATGAACAAACAAGAGTATGATACAATTTGAAAGGTAGTGATACCTGATCAAATTTAGAAGCTATACTACTTAGAAAACCAAACTGTTCTTACAGCAATGAGCTATGAACAGCAGGTCTCGCGGCTCGAGCATGTGGGTAACATCTCCCATTTTAGGCCTACTTTTGGCATCTGGATCAACACAACGAAGAGCGATCAAAAGAACCCGTTTGAGTTTGATTGAATCAGGCATTTCAGGCAACTTAGGATCCACCACAAGGTCAAGTTTTTGGTCTGAAACCATGGACTTCACCCAGTCAACCAAACATACCTGAAACCAAGAATTCAGTTTACTTCATGAAACAGGGGAACACAGATGAGAATGCAGCTCAACACAAAGTATAAAAAATTTAAGATCAGCGACCTCTGATTGGGGTTGCCTGTAATCTAGAGGGGTTCTACCAGAGATTATCTCCATGATAAGAACTCCAAAGTTATAGACATCACTCTTATCCTTCAAAATTCCAGTTGAAGCATACTCTGGTGCTAAATAACTACAAATCAATGTGAATTCTGTTACCCAAACAGCAGAAAATTTGAGAGAATCCTTGCAAGAAAAATGAACAAAAAATCACCCTGGTGTGCCTGCAACATGAGTTGTAGCCTGACTCCCCTCATCACCAATTAGCTCGGCGAAACCGAAATCGAATATTTTGGGATTCCATTGTTGATCAAGCAAAATGTTGCTGGACTTTAAGTCTCCATGAATAACATTCGGTTCTATATCTTCATGCAGGTACGCCAATCTGCAGAAATTTAACACCTTAGCATAAAATCCATGGAAAAATAGAAAAATAGGCTTGGGTTTAAGGATCTAGTAACACACCCTTTTGCTGTTCCCATGATAATTTTCATCCTAATACTCCATGTTAGTGGGCTAACTGACCCTGCATAAGCATGAAGCCATTGATGCAGATTCCCATTTTCTGTATAATCATACACAAGCATCCTAGTAAACAGAAATAACAATGTTAAGGGTTTGAATATCTCAATTTTTTAATGCTAAGGAATCCGGTTTTCGGTATACTTAATAAGAATTGTTACCTGTGATCTCCTTCAATGCAGTATCCAATCAACTTGACCAGGTTCTTGTGAGTAGCATGCCCAATTGTCTCTATTTCCACCATAAACTCCTCATGATTTTCACTGATGATCATCCATAAATTTCATAAATAAACTTGGAATCAGTGTTAAGAAGATAATCAAATTTTAATCTTATAGATTTCTATTCCAAAACCCATAAAAAATGACGCTAAAAGTTGCTGAAACATGAACTAATCCTTTGGTCTGAGGCTATTTTCATCACTTCCCTTCCTTTTTCCTTACTTTTTCCCGAGAACCAAACTGAATCTAAATGTAATCATCAACTGGGTACCTCTCAATCACCAAGTCTTTCACCGCGACTCGCCTGTTATCCAACAATATCCCGCGATAAACCACCCAGGAGTACCCGCTATCAATCACATTCTCATCAGAAAAACCATTGGTTATCACTTCAATTTCTTCGAGACTATACCACTTCCCCCACCCATGATCCAACGCCACACTCCTCACACTGGATCCCACATCGGAATCATAACTCTCAAGATCAGCCGTCCCACTAGCATGACTGCACCATTGGCCGGAACCATTCACCTCAACCCCTGACAACAGCCTCCTATCCATTCCTGTAGTTGCACTGCACCTCGAAACGACAGGCTTTTCAATGCAGAAATGGGCTGCATGGGACTTTTTCCTTTTATGGCAAATAAAGCAAAGTGAAAAGAAGAGAATGGAGAGAAGAATGAAGGAGAGTAGTAGGCAAATGGCAATCAAGATCCATAGTTTGAGGTTGAAGAAGTTGGGGAGTTTGTGGAAGAGGAAAGAGAGATCCAAGGACATGTTTGAAGGGAAAAAGAGATGGAAGTTCATGCAGATATGGAGATTGATGAGAAAGAGGATGGATTATGATTAGCAGATTTAATATGGAAAAACTACTTTGATCAGGAGGAGTTTTATTGGGATTGAGATCGAGATTTAATAGAAGCCTATTGAATAGTTCCAAATCGTTCATGCCAGCTGATTTTTTTGGAGTTTTTTTTTTTAAAAAAAAACTAAAAATAAAAATTAATGGTATTTAAAATACAAAAACTCTTGAAGGATTGAGAATACAATGATTTTTTAAATGAATTAAAAATTAAGCTATTAAATTTTTCTAGTACTTTAAATTAAAAAAATTAAAATAATTTTTAAGGGTATAATATAAGTCTATACATCTCATTAGAATTTATACTTTGCATATAGAATTTTTTTATTTAAAAAAAAAAAAAAAAAAACAAAAACAAAACAAAACAAAAATGAACCCTTGGTTATTGAATGTTGCAATCTAAATTTAGACCTCCTAAGATATGATATAGTCCTTTAAACAATTAGCAAGAAAATAAAAATAGAGATTAATCATAATAACATGTTGGAAAGAAGAACTTGAATCGGGAAAAGTGTGATTTTATATATTCATATCAAAAAATCGTAAAATAAAAACCCAAATTTATAAAATACAAATTTCAAGCATCTATTTAAAAATAATTAGCATTTTATGTACTTTGAAGTCAAAAGTGCTACATTGCATGAGAATAAACTTTTTATTCTCATTTTTAATAAGTAATTCAAAGTTCAAACTGAAAGTTTCCAAACATGTCCTAAAGCTAATTTTTAAATTACAAAAAATGTGAATAATGTTAAAACTACCCTATATAGTAGCTTATTTAAAGGATAGTGAGTACATTAGTTAAGATTTTAGCTAAAAAAAAGGGAGGGTCCGGTCTAATATATCCTGGCTGTGATTAATTTCAACAACAATTTCCTTTTCATTGTACAGAACTACAGATATCCAAACAGGGTCTAATGGGCAGCCAAATAGGACACGATGCAGTGAAGACCCCTGAGAAATGGGCTAAGTGCCATGCTTCCTGGGCTCTGGACTCTGCACAAGGAAAAATTCAGCTGGTTGTTTGTCATGTCCAGATCTTCTCCACATGTATGGATTTCATGTAAAGAATGGCATCTGAAGGCAAAGCTGCTCAATGACCCCATCTCGAAACCGTCTCTTCATTGGATGCACCTTGATTTCATAGAGCTTGGGCCACAATTTTCCTGTCACTGCAAACGACAGTTGATAATATGCAACAAGAACACCAAAACCAAACCGTGAAACATGGATAATGATGCCATTACATACAGGGTGGAAAATGGGAAATGGGAAATGAGTTATGAGCAGAGTGCTAAATGATGAAACTTCAAACACAAAAAACCAGTGTTGTTTGAAGATGAAATAGCAACAGGGGAAAAAGGAATTTGGGAGAGGAATTATGAAATGGCATAAGGGGTTGTACTAGAATTATACTGAAGGAAGCTTTTGGAGTGGATTTACCACTAGTATAAAAGGGTTTGAAAGTATACAAGATTGATAGTGTACCCTAATAAAAAACGAAGAAAATGTTTGATGAATAATTATCATTCCAAAGAGTATTGCCATTTTTCTCCAGAGCATGATCTTTTAGAAGTGCCCCACATGTTCACTGTTAGAATAAAACAGGCTGCATATGATATAATGGTGATGATTGTTTAGGAGTTGAATGGAGCTTACCAAAAAGGCGGTTTTTTTCACTATCCCATGCTATGCCATTCAAAACATCAATGTCCTGGAAGACAGTGAAATTCCTGTGTGAGTGAATAAGTGAAGGGGAAAGAAACAATGAATTCTTTAGTATCAGAGTGATTCTGTGGAGAGAGAGAGAGAGAGAGAGAGAGAAATGTGAAATGCAGCATCTGTTACATTTCTTTCTTTTGTCTCATTCTTCCAACAGAACCAATCATCTGTTTAATTGCTTCACAAGCCAAGGCATTTCTCTATTAGGTCTCAATGCTACAATCGTGCAAGGAAAATCAGTCTTAATTGCTTCACAAACTGCATTTACAAAAGGAAAAGCATTTTTCATAGGTTTCAATACTTACTCTTCTTCCAGCTGCTAACAATCCTTCCCTATTGAGGACAAAAAATGAAAAGTGAATTAATTGATTTAAGAAAAGTGAAAATAGCTTAACTGTCTCATAATTAATTTAACTATAAGCAACTTGTTACAAAGAAAAATTGAAACATAAAGAAAAACCTTAAATTGTTTAGGAGAAGCCATCCACGCACAGTGCCATCTTTATGTGATATTCTGGCAATGCAGTCAGTCTGAAAATTAACAATGCATTGACTTTAGAAGTGACCAAGGCTACAAAAGAATGTTTGTCAATGTAAGTTGTATCATCTAATGCAAAAATTCAAATAGTCAAAACATTAGTAACAAAAATATTTAAACTGGTAACAAGATAACACAAGATCTCTTGTAATCCCCTTTTTTATAAACAGGACACCCGTATCAATTAAGTGAGGCGCATTCAGTATAAACAAACAGGATTAAAAACGTCAATATCGCATACAGAGAGCGGTTCCATTTTTTTCAAAGAAAGGTTAACCATGTCAAGGGTCTTCACAAAGTAAAGTTGGTGTAATTTTTTAGCTCTTTTCTTAGAAAAGAGAGAAGCATAGCCAATGACCTTTCAAGGCCAATGACTTTTCGAGGTCCACAATCTTCTGTCATCAGAAGTAAAATTACAAGATGCAAAACAATATATACATATTTTCCCAAGGCTGATAAGATGGGAAATAGCTTATGAAGTTGCTATTTCAGAAAATCGGAAATTTTTTATATGTTATGGCCCATCACAACTTCACCATCCACTACTGAAAGTACACCAAAAAATACAAAACCCATAAATATATTGCCAAAAGTTGGGAAAAACCTGCCAAACATTTGCCCAAACTTCGCCATCTACAAACTCTAGTTCGTTGAGGTTGTGTACTTCATGACCTTTGTATTTGACAACATGTTCTCCTATGACTGCATTTGTTAAAAAAAAAAAGAAAATCATTTTAGATGCAACAAAAATGTAAAATGAAAAAAATAAAGCTAAATCAACATATCATGATGGGAAAAAAACCCACTGAAGGCCCTGTACCATTTACCTGAAGTAGCAAATGCACAATGTCTATGATAACAGACATCACAAGTAATTTAAGAAATCTAACCAAAGCCCCCTCCATCCCAAAAGGAAAGAGAAAAAATTGTAGCCTCTACCTCAAAAATAAATTGTTAGAAAAAAGTACTGGAACTGAGAGAATTTGTATAAAAAAGACCTTTCATTGATTGAGGATCAATCTGATACAGTGTCGAAGTTCCATCACTTCCAAACAAAACTTCCCCATTAGTTGCCAGTCCCCAACCATCCCGCATATGATTAGTAAATGTCTCGAACTGCACTGAGAATAAAAGCATGAATGTCGTAACAGATCTTGGCAAGCAACTAATTGGACTCTTCACAAAGAATGCATCTTATTCCAAAAGAGCACACCAAGAAGAAACAAAATGTAAGCTGTCAAAAGCATGGCAAGAACACATCAATCATATCATAATGTCCAGGATATTTTGAGGAATAAGCATCAATGCTGAGACAATAAAACATCAAATATGATAATGGAGTTCTTTTTTGGACAAAAAAATCTACAATATTGGAATAAGTAGAAGTCAGGTTGTTGCTCTTTTTATGTTCCATAGTCCCTCTTAATTTAAATCATGAAAGAAACACACTAAGAAGTGACAGCCATAACAAAAATATATAAGTAGATTGTACAAGTAAATCAGATGAAGCACAAACTTTGCTTAAATCATTTCGGTCGTAAATGAAACCAGTTTTCTTCAACCAAGTTACTTGGAACAACCTACAAAAGACACACAAGATTAGTATATTGGAATCAACAGTGAATTTGGATTTTCATTGCCAGTATATTAATTAGCACCATTATGAAGCCAAACAAACAAAATACCATGCACAAGAATAAGGAACTGGCTCAATCTTACTGGAGGGAAAGCATAAACATTAAGTGTTAGTAGTTTTAACACATACAAAAATTTATCCTGTTTCAAATATTTAATAGATTCACATTTAACACCTTTTAATGTTTTACATATGCACATTTCTAGCAATTATCACCTTGTCTCACTGAACCAGGTGCCTCAAACAATATGGGGTCCCAAATTCCCAACGGCTCAAGGGGCAATTATTGCCTTTTACATCTCCCATGATAATACTTTCTGTCATCACATGAACTAAGAATGGCTACAAAAGCAAATTGTCCAAGTGCCAAACCAATTAGAATCAACCACATCAAAAGATAGGGAACAAGCAAACTATAATATAAACACAAATTTCTTATCCAACGGTTCCAACAATACAACCTAAATAAAATTTACTAAATTAGATATATAACACATTAAAGAGATGCTACTCCAGATGATTGCCATGACAATACAAGAAAAGTTAATAATGAGTATATTGCTGAACACTTATATACCAACTAATTCTTTGAGAATGGAAATTGACCAGGATAATCTTGCAGATTTTGCAGCTCCAACCACAACCCCCCACACCAAATAACAGACAAAAACAAAAACTAACAAAGTGCCAATCCCAAAAGAAGCAAAGTTAACTGTCTCATAATTACAGTTTTATCTCTCATTTTGCTAAATCAGCAAGAGAACCCAACTGTAACTAGTCCAAGTTTTTTTTTCACAAACCTTTCACCAAGAAGAGTTAAACCCTCTCCAAAATAAGAATCATCCATTTTCTGAAGAGCCTCAACCTGTACATACAGAATGAAAGAAACTTTTAGATTAAAACAGCTGGGTAACAGTATATATTACATCTCAAGCAATTCTCACAGTGACTAAAAACATCACAAAATTATCAATGAAAAGCTTTCTGCTGGAAAAATATTTTCACCATAGAATCAATAGAAATCTCCTTTAAAAAGTTCAAATAATTTAGATTTGTTTGTATACTATCAAAGGTAACTCGCAGCCTTACTTTCCAGGATAAAAATATTTTATTAATCCTATCGCTGACAAGTCTACTTAAAAAGCATATCCGCCCATTGAAACTAAACACTTGAAGCATTAGATGCAGGAAAAATCATTGCTTAGGAGATAACTTAGGTCCTGATGGCAAGCAGCAAATCAAATAAGTGCATATGTACCAAGTTATTCAGTGCTAATAGTGGAAATGGGCATCATTTTGAAATTGCATTTTTTTGGATACAAATTTCCACAGAAATACCTAGTGGAAGTTTTTCATGCCAAGATAACAACTAGAAATGGAGGTTTACTTGAGTGAGATACAAATCAGGCACCATTATAGAATAGGAAAGTGAAAAGAAAACGATGCTACAATGAATGCAGACACACTAACTCAGAAAATTTTTTGTCACATGCATTTATGGAAGAAAGGCTACAGATAGGCATGAAATATAGAGCATAAGAATCACCCCTAGGGTACACAATATGGATTAAATAAAGCGGAGGCAAAATTTGTGGGAATTGATATTTCCAGCAAGCACCAGCAAACTGAGCATTGAGAACCTACATATCAAGTACAATATAGCATCCTATTAGGCTACAAACAACAATTTTGCTCTATAATTTTGTGTTTTTTGTTCTAAATTTGATAAGTAATCAATCGGGTTAAACCATACAGATAATCAAGATTCATGATAACAAATTCAATGTCATTCTTATTACCAAATCAAACCTAAACGAAACAAAATTTATTCCTTCAACATTACATCATAAATACATTTAAGCAAACAAACAATTTTGTTCACAAATACAGATATTTTTATGGACTGTAGGTCAATATAAAAGAAATTTTTATGACATGCAAAGAACCATGAAAGAGGTTGATCTCTACCTTCCCAGTATGAAGAGCCACTTTCCGAACTGATGACTGAAATGATAAGTATAAGAAGGGGTAAGGAAAGAAGCAAATCAAATGTCAAATACTTAGGTATCAAGCTGCAGAACTGTGAAAAATCAGCTAAGCATAACCCGAAGTCTACAGCATAGAAAAATTGCAGAACTGTGAAATCAACAGCAAAATCAGGCTGCAGAACTGCAACCATGAAGTCTACAGCATAGAAAAATGAAGATATTACAGATATAGATGCTATAAATTACATATAAACAAAATGAGAAGACAAAAAGCATTAACTTCTAGTTTCAAGTAAGGCTATTAAACCAAGATAAAGGCTTCATCTTTCACTCATAATTCATGTTGCAGCTTCTAGGGCTCAGTCTACTTCATTATTGAATAGAGCTTCTACAACCAAATTCCAGGGAAAGCAAAATTTCCCTGTGATTATTAAGAATACAAAATTTTAAGAAAAGGAAGCCACCTTATGAGAGAGTGAAGAGAAGAAAACTGACTTCCCAAATTTTTAGGTAAATTACATTACATACAAATGAAAATTGTCCATTTCAGATCCTGACTAGATTTTGTTGTTCTTGTATGATTTGTGATATTCCTTCTGGCTCCTAACTACAGGCCTTTAGAGCTGTATTATTGTTCAAAAGGACATGACAAACAAATTAAATAAAATAACTCTTCTTTATATTCAGGACACCTATATGCGTAATGAAAATGTAATCCTAATTTTGAGCACCTGTCGCTTTAGAGGATCTAGACCTATTTGGAATCCAATGGAAAAAATAAAATAAAAATTCTAGTGGAGTATATATAGGTGGTTTTAACGATTCTAATCATTTGAGATCTGAGTAAAGAAATGCAGCAATAACCACCCAGAACCTTGTGTCACAACTTATTATGGAGCTAACAACATATAAAATATCCGGTCATTGTGGAAAAAGCATAAGCCTTTAAGCCTATAACAAAATGTCAAAATTTCATGCAAGTTGACATATTGCAATTGTTACATCACAAGTTATTCAAAACAAATGACTGGGCTTCATATTCCACAAAGAAATAATGGCAAAGTTCTAAAAGTTTTTCAGACTAAAAGAATATAGACAACAATATTTGGGAACCAAAACCCCACCATGTATCATAACTAAAAGGGAGAAAGTAAAAGGTAATAAACATGTCAGAAAACAAACTCACCCTTTGATATAGACCAGTTGATTCGAACAAGGTTTCATTCCCTCCATATACAAGCCCCTGAAAGCAAACAAGCATTGAATGAACACCAACTAAACAAAGCATGTAATGCAATTTGAATTCCATTCAGGGAAAAAAAACCAGATCAATTATTCTAAGTGATTTCCAGTATTTAGAATGCTAGTCAAACATAGATTTTTTTTTTTTTTTTTTTTTTTTTTTTTTTTTTCTGGGTCTCGGTCATAAGCTACATTGCACAGTTACTACTGAACTAATCATTGAGATGAAATGAAACACAAACACAAACATCTTAACATAGAATTTTGCACTGGTTTTTCCCTTCTCCGTAATCAAAATAAAGAAGTTTCTCGTCTCTCTTCTAAAACATGTTCCAACATTCAAAAATCCAAATAAATTCCAGTCTCCTACATGCTTACTTCGACTGAATTGTACCATCAATCCAACTGAATTCCAATCCCCAGACCAAAAAATCAAGGAATAAGCTAGATCCTTCATACCATATACAAATTGCAAATCCACCTCATCAATGCTTCAAGATTAAATTTCAACATCCCATAACTATCCCACAAAACCTAGATAATTAAATAAAAAATAACCTAAATTACTCATGCTACATACAAACTGCAAATTCTAATCCATAATATCATCATTTCAAGATTAGTTTTCAACAACCCAGAATTCAAATTTTTTTTGATTAAATAGAGAGAGAACAAATCATATCCGTACTTGATTGCAACAGTTACAGAAGACCCAGATAGTCAAATCAGCAAATAACCCCCTAAAACCCGAGAAAAGAACACAGAAATCAACAAAAGGGTTTACCTGAGTAAACGCATATGGGTCGTGATGAAACTCTTTGACGACTTCAACAGAGTAGATATGAGTTGAATCGGAGCTGTTCAGAGCCTTTGATGGTAAGCTCAAAAAGATGATTACAATTGAGACCAAGAAAAGAGAAATAAAAATATAGATTTTAGTGCAGCTGAGAGGAGAAGACTTTGAAGCCATGGGAGGGTAGGGTTTGAGATCGGATCTCTTCTTCTTCTTCTTCAGTGACCCACCCGCCATCAACCGTCAATTCCCAATGGCATGCGGACTGAAGAAAATATTATAAGGACATGTTAGGTGGAGCCGGAATTAAGAAAAATAAATAACAATTTTAGTAACTCTTCATTTTTGTTCTTAATTTAACAAATAAAAATAAAAAATAAAAAATAAAATAAAAAAAAATTTAAATATGTATATATATATATACACATATTTAAATATTTTTAAAGTGGATTTCGGAAAAACTTTTTTTTGCCCTTTTTGCAACAAATGACATGATTAGAGTAACATATTCAAAAACAATTATCATACGGTCCTAAAAAATTTTATGTTTTTAATAATTATTTCAAACAAATTCCAAGGAATTAGAGTTATTTTTCTAATATAAGATTCATAAATTAATAATTCTAAAAATAATGATATATTTTACAAAGCATGGTGACGACAGTATTACACCTAACCTGTCATCATTGGGATGAAAAAATTAATCACATCATTTTATTCCTTAGGTTTAAATGTAACATCATTACACCCTAAACATAAAGTTCCTATAACTCGAACTCATAATCCTTAACTTTGATATCAATTATTAGATCGGGTTTTGACCATCTCATCTAAAAATCAATTAATGTTTAGAATCTTTTATGATCTTCTACATCACACCACATGAATCTTTTCTAAGATCCATCATTTGGATGACCCATCTTAATCTTAAGAATAATATTGTTGTACCCTACTAGATTTCATCGACACACATTTATGAGGTATATCAATATACTTAGATATTCAACATTTTCTTATATTTAAAGAATCTGAATATTCTAGACGGCTAGAATTCAAAACTTGAATAACGCGGCAAATTTGTCTAAGAAACCGACCATACGACGCCGTTTCCAATCCCTAAGATGGCATTATCCCAAGCCACACGACGTCGTTTTGAGGATGTCCGGAATACAGTAGAAGAATCCAGAAACGGGAAGAGACGAAAGATTTTCGCTCCCTTTTTCTCGGGAAATTACTGGAAAGGGAAGGCACCAGAACCCTCGTATCTTCGATATAAATATCCCGAAATGCTCGTTATCATCCACCGATCAAGAGCTTTGCAATTTGGCAAGAAAAATATCCAGAGCTTTCGTTCAGTGTCGCGCGCCACAAACTAGTGTTTTTGTGTTGGTTCTGAATGGCGGATGTGCAGATGGGAGAGGCCGAAACCTTCGCCTTCCAGGCTGAGATCAATCAGCTTCTGAGTCTCATCATCAACACTTTCTACAGCAACAAGGAGATCTTCCTTCGCGAGCTCATCAGCAACGCCTCTGATGTGAGTTCCTTTCTCTAAAACTGTGTTTTCAATTTTAAAACTCTCTGAATAGGTAGAATCGCATGTATTTGAATTGGGTCTTGGTTGAATCTAGACTCTGATGGTGTGGGATGTGGGTGTAGGCCTTGGATAAGATTCGATTCGAGAGCCTGACGGACAAGAGCAAATTGGATGGGCAGCCCGAGCTGTTCATCAGGATTGTACCCGATAAAGTTAACAAGACCCTCTCTATTATTGACAGTGGCATCGGAATGACCAAAGCAGGTAGAGATTTTGACTAATAAAATTGAGTTTGTCCCGCCCCTGTTTGGCTCCGGAGAATATTGAGCTTAAAAAGATAGAACTTTTGAATGATAGTTTGCTCTCATGGAATGGTTCCGAGATTAAGAGTTAGTGATTCTTCTAACAGAAAATGAACCTTAGAGGAAGAAACCTAAAATCCAAATTTGTTTTTATTTTATTCATATTCTCCAATGCCTTCCATTCAACTAAACGGAATGTTTGGTTGCTGGGCAAGTTGAGGAAACGAACAAGAAAAAGAACTCAGAAGAAAGAAATCTAGTTTCATGAATATAATTTAGTTTTGTTCTCAATTTTTTTCCTCTATAACCACACACAGCACCATGGGCTGTTATAGGCTATAGCATCATTGGATCATTCTCATGTTTTAAGCCATTTGGTCTCGCTTTGATTGATTAATTCTTTTTATTATTCAGATCTGGTGAACAATTTGGGAACAATTGCGAGGTCTGGAACCAAGGAGTTCATGGAGGCGTTGCAGGCTGGAGCAGATGTGAGCATGATAGGCCAATTCGGTGTAGGGTTTTACTCAGCCTACCTAGTTGCAGAGAAGGTCATTGTGACAACAAAGCACAATGACGATGAGCAGTACATCTGGGAGTCTCAAGCTGGTGGGTCATTCACTGTTACCAGGGACGTTTCTGGAGAGCAGCTTGGGAGAGGAACCAAGATCACCCTCTTCCTCAAGGACGACCAGGTAAGACTTTGATTCTATTAAACCCTGTTTGGATGCGTAAAAAGTTGAGGGGGGAAACGAACAGTGTTTTTGGGTTATTTGATGTTGATTCTGATTTGTGATAATATGAGCAGGTCGAGTACTTGGAAGAAAGGCGAATCAAAGACCTTGTGAAGAAGCATTCTGAGTTCATCAGCTACCCAATCTATCTCTGGACTGAGAAGACAACTGAGAAAGAGATCAGTGATGATGAGGATGATGAACCCAAGAAGGATGAGGAAGGAGCTGTTGAGGAAGTTGATGAGGAGAAAGAGACCAAATCAAAGAAGAAGAAGATCAAGGAGGTTTCCCATGAGTGGCAGCTCATCAACAAGCAGAAGCCCATCTGGCTGCGCAAGCCAGAGGAGATCACCAAGGAGGAGTATGCCTCATTCTACAAGAGCCTGACCAATGACTGGGAGGACCATCTTGCTGTTAAGCACTTCTCGGTAGAGGGACAGCTCGAGTTCAAAGCTATCCTCTTTGTCCCAAAGAGAGCCCCATTTGATCTGTTCGACACCCGGAAGAAGATGAACAACATCAAGCTTTATGTGAGGAGGGTGTTCATTATGGACAATTGCGAGGAGCTCATTCCAGAGTACCTCGGATTTGTGAAAGGTGTTGTTGATTCTGATGACTTGCCACTCAACATATCTCGTGAGATGCTTCAACAAAACAAGATTCTGAAGGTGATCAGGAAGAATTTGGTGAAGAAATGCATTGAGATGTTCAATGAGATTGCGGAGAACAAGGATGATTACAACAAGTTCTATGATGCTTTCTCCAAGAACTTGAAGTTGGGTATTCATGAAGACAGCCAGAACAGAGCTAAACTGGCTGATCTGCTCCGATATTACTCGACCAAAAGTGGTGAAGAGATGACAAGTTTGAAGGACTATGTCACCAGGATGAAGGAGGGCCAGAAGGACATCTACTACATCACTGGTGAGAGCAAGAAGGCAGTGGAGAACTCTCCATTCTTGGAGCGGCTAAAGAAGAAAGGATACGAAGTGCTCTTCATGGTTGATGCCATTGATGAGTATGCCGTCGGACAATTGAAAGAATATGATGGGAAGAAGTTGGTTTCTGCAACAAAAGAAGGCTTGAAGCTTGATGAAGAGAGTGAGGAAGAGAAGAAGAAGAGAGAGGAGAAGAAGAAGTCTTTTGAGAACCTCTGCAAGACCATCAAGGACATTTTGGGAGACAGGGTTGAGAAGGTGGTGGTCTCTGATAGAATTGTGGACTCCCCATGTTGCTTAGTGACTGGGGAGTATGGATGGACTGCAAACATGGAGAGGATCATGAAGGCTCAGGCATTGAGGGACAGTAGCATGGGTGCTTACATGTCAAGCAAGAAGACCATGGAGATCAACCCAGACAATGGGATCATGGAGGAGCTGAGGAAGAGGGCTGAGGTTGACAAGAACGATAAATCAGTGAAGGACCTTGTGATGCTCCTTTTTGAGACTGCCCTCCTGACTTCTGGGTTCAGTCTAGATGATCCAAACACATTTGCAGCTAGAATCCACAGGATGTTGAAGTTGGGTCTGAGCATTGATGAGGGGGAAGAGGCTGGTGAGGAGGATGCTGACATGCCTCCTTTGGAGGAGGATGGCAATGAGGAGAGCAAGATGGAGGAAGTGGACTGAGTCATTAAAGGGTGCAAGTCTAGCCCTTTCTTGTGAGTATCTGGTGTGCCGTGTAGTGTCAAAAAACAAAAAGAAAGCAAAAATGGGGTGGTGTCCATAGGTAATGTTTTTGCTTTGTTTTGTTTCGATTTTTCAGGGTTGCGTTTCGAGTCTTACTGGTTGCGTGGGTCTTTTTGTAAAGACTAATAACCCATTTTGTACCATCTTTATAAAGTAAATTCCGTGTTGCCATAAGATTTTGTACCTATCTTTTAAGGTCTCACAATTGAGTCAACATAAATACAATCGAGTAAATATAAATTGGGGTTCCTAGATTCCATTCATGTTGTCAACTAAGATTGTCTGATGGCCTTCGATACGCTAATTTCCATCATCCACGTGGTCACATCAAGATAATGGAAGTCAAATATATTTTTGGTAAGTAGGAATGGTTTTTTTTTTTTTCTTTTTCTTTTATTTTTATGTTTAAATAATTTAAATGAAATCTCGGAAATTTTAATTCAACACATTCCGATTATTGGAAGGTATTTTAATTTTAAAATGTAAGTTATTTTCAAAAGTACTTTTCAAAAATTTAAAATGAAGACTTTTATAGATAAGTTGATTTTAAAAAATAACTTTTTATTTTGATTTTGTTAAAAAGCATAAATGGTAAATTTAATTTACATATTGTAAACTAAATTTAATTCACGTTTTATTAAAGATAAAATAATTTTTAATTACAAATAAGTTAAAAATTAAATAGTTTTAAATAAAATATAAATACTAATAATATAATAAAACCATAAATTATATTTTTTACTAATATTATAAAAATATAGATATTAATATTAATTGATTTTTTAAAAAATATTAAATAATAATAATTCAAAATTAAGAGTTTCTAATACTATTTATATGATTTTATAAATTTTATTAAAATTGTGGATATTAACATCTTATAAGAGTATAATTAATTTATTTTTTAAAAAATAAAGAATAATTATTCAAAATTAATAATTATTAATACTAGTCTATTTTGAATGAATATAAAAATAAATAAATTTTATTTTTTAAATAATATAAAAACAAATAAAATTTAATTTTTTAAGATATAAATAAATCAAAAAATTTATTATATTATGCATATATGTATTACTTAATTACTAAAATGACTATGAATTATTTTATTTTATTTATAATTTATAATTAATTAATTTTTTTTAATTTCGAATTATTCTTAAAAATTACAAGACTTATCAAAGATTTTAAAGATTTTAAGACATTAATTATGTATATTAGTTTTCATAATCATTATATATATATATATTTCAAGTTTTAAATTATTCTTAAAAGTTAATAAATCACATGCTCAAAATTTTTATTATTTAACAAAAAGAAAATCTTAAAAAATATTAAATAAAAAAAATTATTCTAAAAGATATTATGAATAGTTTTTTTTTTTTTCATTTATATTCCATTTTTCACTTAATATTAAAATAAGAACAAATTATCATTTTAATCTTACATTACCATTTTGTGGATCCACAAAGAATTGAAATATCAAAATTCATTTTTATTTGAAAAATATAAACATAAAAACAAAATATTCATTTTCATACACAAAAATTGAAATAACCCAATTCGTTGAAAACAAGTTGTTCATTCTCATTTCTCATATACCAAACATATCCAAATAAAATATTTATTCTCATTCCTTCTTCATGTTCACAAAACATGCCCAAAAGTGATTGGAAATGGGACATCACAAAAACCGGCCAGGTTTGGGATCAAGTCAGAAGGATAAACTCAGTGTTATCTAAAATTTTACTCTGGTTACTGGCTTGCAGACTAGTTTAAAAAATTTATATCTGCCTTGAATAATCATGACGAGAAGTGTAGGGGAGTTATTCTTCCATCAACAATCAAACTCAGCAAAACTTATGTATCTCATAGTAAGCTCAATATTGTACTTTGGATCTAACACCATGAAAAATTCAACAAGTCCATCAAATAAGTTCTTAAATTTGAACTCCTAAAATTTCCAAAATTATGAAACTTAAGGCAGCAACAATTTTCAAAAGTTTGAGCTTGATGGTGCAGCACCAAAGCCTCCACCTCCTCGTCCAAAGCCAGGCCTTCCACCCGACCCCTGCAGAGATAAAATGAGCAAATTAAAATGGAGATACAAGTGTGAATCCTTCAAAGAAGTATGTTTTTTTGGCACGAATAACCAATACAAGACACCACAAGAGAGGTTATAACAAACAGAATGCCTTTCAGATGTACAAATAAAAATGGATAATAAAAGCCTGAGATTCTGATTTGTACCTCTTTAATCCTGACTAGATAGAGGACAAGTGCTAAAGACTGAAACAACCCTCTTTTTCCCCCGTTCCCCCCAAACCTTACTACTCATTAGTTTAAGCTCACAGGCTACCATCACTTAGTTTCTGACCTGACAACTGAGACCTTTTCCCCTCTCCCACTTACTGATTATGGGGAAGCTAATCCCTCTCCAACAACAATTTGAAAGGCATTGGAGACTAAGCTATAAATTGGGGTTAAAACAATAAAAACACACATGAAACTCATACAATGCTAAAGCAACAAAATATTGATGTCTTCCAGATTAAAAGTGGTTTTCCATAACCTAATCCTTCAAAAGTCTTGAAACCACGTAATAGGTGATTTTTATGCAATATCCTGCACATGATGTGTCATTGGTATGGTCCAGCACACTCCAAGGGATGATAACCTAGTGCACACACAAGCACAGTTGCCCCCAAGCAGATGAATAACTCTGTGCATGGACTTGGGAGTCACCAAGTGTGTTTGAAGCCCCTTCACATAGCCATATCATGTTGAATGAATCCCATCCCTTTAACATAGTTGTATCATGTTGAATGGGTTCCATCAACGAGAGTGCCACTGGCTCTCTATATGACATCACCAATTTAGTTACGTCCCCTTGAAACATACAATAATACCCAAAGGAGGCCTTAATAGTATCATGCATCTTCTCATTGTTCCAAAAAAACCATACTCAAATAACCATGTAACTTACAAACTTAGAAGCTTGTGCAAATTAGAGACTGATAAGATTACAACCACCATATGAAGCACATAAAACCTTAAAATGGACATATGATCCAAGGGATGTAATTTAAGCATCTACAGTAACAACAATTAATTGATGCTAAAAAATACTGCATAGAGAAATAGACACCTTCCAATATTTAATGCAAATCTTATGGGAGAGATATTACCCTAAATGAAGGCTGGAAGTCAGCAGGAGCTCCTCCCTTGTCACCACCAAACTCGCCTGGAGGGCCACGAGGGCCTCCACGATACCCTTCACGATCACCAAACCTGGGCCGGTCTCCATCAAAGCGAGGTGGGCCACTAAAAGCTCAAAACAATTTAACTTGTTAATCAATATGCCAAGTGAAAAAAATCTAAGAACCCTACATAGAAAAAAAAATGATAGATATAGAATTACCGTGGACGGTCACCAGGTGGGCCACCCATTGGCCGACCAGGGGGTTTCACGGACTTCTTCAAGGTGGCAGGCACAATCTCTGATGGGAGATTCAGGTAAGTCCTAAGAAACTCAATCCCATCATTAGTGAGGTACCAGTAGTAGTGCATCCATGCAAATGTCTCCCGTACATATTCCTTTGACTTAAAGCTCTGCATCAACTTAATCACCTGCAGATTTGGAACATCAATTTCTGGGTGTTTTGCAAGATTGTAGTCCTTCTTTGCATAGCAAACTCCCTCTGCACACATACAAGATATCACATATAAGAAATGGATGAAAAATGATCCACCGTCTTGTTGCTAATAAAATATAGATGAGGAAAACTAATGAAAACGGTTGTTTCAATAGAATATTAAAACAGAAAAAATAAATTCTCTTTTGATCTCTCAACCAACATTTCTTGATGCTTAGGGAAATGATATAACATCTCTACGATACTTGGAGTACAGAAAACTGAAATCTTGTTTTTCCTCAAAATGATCCATCCAAAACAAGCAAATTGTTTAGGATGAAGTTGTTTTGGGAAAATGTAGCAAGAAAAATGGGAATGATGAAAAGTAAGAGCAGAAAAGAGAATGAAAAAAAAAAAAACTACAAGTTTAAGCCAAATAAGGTTTCTTTCTCTACCATTTCCCCTTAACTTCAGCCATACTTTCTTTTCAATCCTATTTTACATCTCATGAAGACTGCAATTGAAGGACTTATTGGCAGCAAAAATGAAATTTACTTTCTGAAAATTATTTCACTTTTTTTTTCTTGCAAAAAAAGAAAAAAAGAAAAAAAGAAAAAAAGAAAACCATGTTCAAAATGTTTTCAATTGTCAAAGTGCTCAAATATGAAAATCAAGATTATACTGTTTTCCCAAAATGCTCCATTTTCCAGGAAATCCTTATCGAAACAGTTTCATACAAGGAGCTAATAAACATATTTTCTGTTTCCGTTTTCAGCTCATCTCCACGGTCGAAGAAGCCGTAATATTTCTTCTAATTCTTTTCCTTTCCCTCCTCGTCCGTAGATCCAAACAGCCACACAACTTTTCAAAATTTTGGGTCCCCAGGGAACAACGCCACACTAATGCATGCCTAAAAGTACTGTTTGACCTAATTGAACCAAGTCTCTCAGCTTTTCCAAACAAATCGATATAAAAACATAAGATCCCAGAATTTCTAATCCTCTTTTCTACAGATTCTCGGTATCCAAACAAGAAAAAAAACAAAACAAAACAAAACAAATCAAGTAAACGCTAGTAGAGGAGTGAGACAAACCTTGGAAGAGGTACTTGGAGATCTCTCTCCGATTCTTCTCGGGGATAATCTGCACAATGGAATTAACAAAACAGTTACTTCACAGAAACACAGATTTGCAAAGAGAAAAAGTGCGAAACGCTGAGGAAGACTCGCCATGGATGCGGTGAAGCTGCAAGAGAGAAGGCACGCAAGGGCTAGGGCTTCGCTCGCAGTTGCAGTGGAGGAGCCGAAACCCTGGAAAATGAGATATTTATATCTGAGTTTTGGAGGCCTTTATGGGCCTAGCCCTAGGGCTTTCGAGATTGGGTTTGGCCAGCCCAATATGGGTCTATTGGGTTGGATTGGGTTGTTGGGTTTAGGCCCAATGCATGGATTGCCCAGCGTATCGGGTCACAAACACGACACTAGGTGGTAAATCAATGCCATGGTGTGGTTAGATCGACTGTTTTAGAAAAAAATAGTGGAATTCACATGATCGGTTTATACTTGAATCACCTTTTAAATATAAATTTTATTTAAATTTTTATAGTCTTGGACATAAATAATCATTTTGGTTTTTTTAATACAAAAAATTAAATTTTGAAAATTAAAAATATTTCCCTTTTTATATGTATTGGTTTTTTTTAGTGAGTAATAAAATTAACAATTCTTTTATATTTCATGTTTTTATTAAAAATAAAAAAAATAAAAAAAAAAACTAATACCAATTAAAAGGAATAATACATTTTCTTTGTTTTCATAGGTAGAAAGAAAAAGAAACATGTTTTTTTTTTTTTTTTTTTAATTTTTATATAAAACATAAAAAAATAAATAATTATTCATTTATAGGGATATTAAAAATAAGATTTTAATTAAATTCATTGTAAAAATATTATTTTATATCTTATTCTAAAATTTTAAATTAATAAACATAAAATAATAAAATTATTTAAAGGATAATTATAAGATTATTATATTTATTTGGGCTATTTTGATGATTGGGATATAAGAATGAAAAATGAAAATAAATAATTTTAAGAAAGTTAAAATAAATATTGTTTTAATTATTATGATAAAATTTAATATGAGATTTATGTCTTTTATGTTAACAACTACAATTCATTGGAAACACAAGTTAAGACTTGTTTGGTAACGGGTTTTAAGAATAGTTAAAAATCAGAAAAAAATAACCAAAAATTATTTCTAGAGCGTTTTCAAAAATTTTTTTTTTTTAATTATTTTCACTTTTTTTTAAGAATTTTTTTTTAAAAAATAATTATACAAAATTTTAGAATAATTAAAAATAAAATATTAAATATAAAATTTATTTTTAAAAGTATTAAAAATATTTTATATTTTCAAATAGATTTTTATCCTAGGAAACATCGTAAAATAGTTTTCAAAAACTCATTTTTCCAATCTACTTTTGAAAATAGTTATCAAACATGCCTTTGCAATAGCCAAAATTTTAATTATGCACATTAAATTCAAATTAAAATTTTAATTAATTAATTAATATTATTATGATTATTTATTTTTGTTATATGTATATATGTGCTACAACTTTCTCGCTCCCTGGGCATGTAATCCATGTGGGCCTTGGACCTGGCTCCACATCCTCTTCTCTTACTTCTTTGATCTTCTCATATTTTCTATTCTACCAAACACACATTGCATGAGAAAACCCTATGAATTTTCCCGAGAGAATTCTTTTAGAAAACTTCATATGCTGTCACTTCAATTCTGGAAAATCCTGTTTGTTGTTCTCTATGGAGTGTTGATATACACAGTGTTCATAACACCACAACTCAATGTTAGTGTGTACATGTGAATCTCTCTAGGGCTTTGTATTCAATACAGAGATGATAGCATTGATAGGTGATTGAACTTGGCTTTGTAGAGAAGTAAGCAATTGTAGGCAAAGACACTGTGATTAGATTTTTCTTTTGGTAGCGTTTTTTTTTTTTTTTTTGTAGAAAAATGGACTCAGAAAATCAAGATCGGTGTTCCCCGGGAAGGTCGGAACCGGATGAGACCTCTGAAGGAACTCAAAAGTAATTCTAGCTATTCTTTTTTTTTGTTGTTGTGATTTGTGCATTAAGCTGATGGTTTTGTTTTTGCAGCTTCTGCTGTATCGGCTGTTTGGTTGTTGAGAAAATGAAATTTAGAATTTTAAGGTTCAGTGGGGTGGAGGATTTTGGTTTTTGAGTTCGCGAAAGAATCAAAAGTTTAAGACTCCAAATTTTAGTTTATTTTATTCCCAGCATTTTCTTAGCAACCAAATGGAGAATTATTGTTTGGTTTTGTTTTAATGATGCAGACAGTCAAGGATTTCATATGCAAGGGATTTTCTTTTATCTTTAGCTGAGCTAGATGAATGCAAAAATTTACCAAGTGGATTTGATTCATCCCTCCTAAGGTAAGAAGCCACATTATTTCGTTGGCTCAATTGTTGTTGCTGCTGCTGTTGAATTCATTGATTTGTTTGCATTTCGATTACTATTTTACTAGTACGGGGTTTGGGGTCTGTATAGTTCTGATTCAAATGTTATGGAACAGTGAATTTAATGATCCTAACAGTGGCATGTCAGAATGTCAAAGAGTAGCTTCTAATCAGTCATTGCATAGTTTCAAGAGCAGTGTATATGCTTCATCACAGTCCAACCATAATTCAGGTGTGTGGGTTGAGTTATTCTCATTTTACCATTAACTGTTTAATACATTTGTTTTTTTTTTTCTTTCATTTTCTCTTCATCACTTACATCTATGCATTTTTCAACACTCCTGCAGCATGATTCTGTTTAAGACAGTATTCTGACTTATTTTTTAACCTAGAATAATTTTCATAGGTGAGTTTTGAGTATGGAATATGTTGTTGTTGTGTACGTTACTTTATTAAAAAAATTATGATTGGCCCAAGTTGATTCGGACTTAATTATGAATCATGACATGTGGTTATCTATGTAGTGTTCTGAGGAATATGCTGATGGAAATGTTTTTCCTTTTAATCTGTGGTTCTTAAATAAATCTGGGGTGCTTTGTAATCTACTAAGATATTGTAGCTGATGTTAGATCTGTCAAAGAAAGGAAAAAGTTGAGCTTGTACTAGAGCTGGTGACAGAATGAAAGCTAAGTTTGTTTTGTCATCTGCAACAAGGATCAGGAATTACACAAGTAAGGAGGAAGGAGCTACAATGATGAGGACAAAGCCTGAACAACATGAGATGAAGTGGTATAGAAACTTGTTGGCCTATGATGTAAACCAAAAATAAAGATCCTAAGTATGGTAAGATGGTGAAACAGGATATCCACAAGCTGTTCCATGTGGTTTAGTTTTTAATGAATTAAGTTTATAGTATATGAGCAAACCTTCATGGCTTTTAGTTTAAGAATCTAGGCTTCATCAGACCTTTGTTGTGCTGGATTTGTGAGACCTTGGTCACAGACTCACAAATATGTGTTGAAGCCTATAACTGTTAACATGTGTGGCTCCATTTCTCACTCTTAAGATCAGAAACATAAAATAGTTAGTTCCATGTTGTAGGTCTCACATTTCTCAAGTTCATCACTGATTATGCACATGAAGTTTAAAAGTTAACTCAACAACATCAGTATTACTAGGTAACTCAACCAATACCACTATGCACACGATCAGCCCAACATTGGATTTATTATGGTCTTTGTAGTTACTAGTTACGTTAATATAGCTTCCATATGCAACTTGCCCTCTACATGGTAAGATGGGGATAGTGCTTTTGTTCAGATGGATCGATGGATAAGTGCTTTCACTGGCTCAGGATATTTTCTTTTCTAAACTCTCTTTTTATTCAGTGGGTATGGCAGCAATCTCACCATATGCATAAGAGTTAATATTTATGATAAGTGAACAAGCATTATACGGTCTTGTTGCTATTAGTTTGTATTTGGTTCATTATTACGCATAAACAGAACAAAAGTTTATTTTCCACGTTTGAAAGTTATGCAGGCTCCTGGAGAAGGAATTTTGGGTATCTTGGGTTTTTGCTATCTGCACTTTGTTGCATGTTGAATCACGCCAAATATGACTTCTTAGTCTTCTTTTGTTGTTCTGCATCTACCATGTACTGTTGCCATATTGGCATTAGGTTGACGTTTGTCAATGTCTAAGTGGCAGGAATTGGTCCTGTATTTGTGGTTTTTTGTCTGAGCGTGTTGGATTGTACTTGAGAATATTTGATGCTATGGTTTACGATGACCTTAACGGAGTTAGCATTTTTGGACCCTAGTTCCATTGAATGTCAATGTGGCCCTTATGGTTTCTTGTCAAATTATGAGCACTTATGTGTATTTGATCTTTTTAATCTGGGACCCATTTTTGCCTGACCTGTTTTTGAACATCAAAGAAAATTAGAAAAAATCGGAAATGATTCTCTAAACATCCATCCTTCTCATGAATCCCACCCCCAACCACTCTTGCTTTTGATACCCTCTTTCATGTGCATTTACTGCCTGCCCTCTTATAGTTTGTTTTAATTGTTAGAAGATTTGAATTATAGTTTCCTTTGGTTACTGACTCCAAATTTAGTAATTAATTAAGTTGTTAAGTGAATTTTTTTTATTTTTCCTAGTTGTAGTGTTAGATTATATTTTTATAAAATTGTAAAGAGTGTTCATTAGTAGCCTTTTGTATCAAAGGTGTATAAAGCAGAATCTCTACTTAGAGTGATATTATGAGTATAAACAGAGCAAGGAATTATATTAATCCAGATCCAACCATAGGTGATTCTGCAATCGCCTGGATGGATCTCCAAGGTTCTATCCCAGGTTCTGTTTATTTTCTCTCTCATTTCTCCTGGATCTAGGTGTTGATATGAGGATGGTTCTTATTTGAACTTCCTAGTGTCATTTTGTGAAATTTCATAATTGTTTCAGTACTTCATCTGTGTTGTGGACTTATGATGGAAAAGATCCATTCCACTTTTGAACATTTTTGAGTAGTTCATGACAGGAACTTCTGAGGCTGAGGGCAGTTCACAATAAAATCACACAATTGAGGCAATGGACTAGATTTTGTCTTCATGACATTGATCATTTCCACTCTATGCATTGTACCATATTCAGGATCTGTTCTATGTTGCAGAAGGCCTTGGTAAAAGGCTTGAATTTCTGAGGACTTGCAATGATAACATAAGTTTGTGCTTTTACAAAGAACTGGAAGAATAAGATTTTACTTGTGGTTTGCTTAAAAATGCTGTCTGTCCCAGTTGAGATATGGACCCATCCACCTTCATTGCCCTGTACATCCATGTAATGTGCTCAATTATCTGACTTACCATTCAAGATAATTAAGATTTTATAGAATGATATGTTATATGTGCTTACATTATTAAATGGCTTATGTATTCTGTTGTCATTGTTCAATCCTACATGATTCAAATAAAGATAGAAATTTCCTTGGTTTTCTCCTGACTGCCTTGTTGATAATTACCTAATGGAAGTCAGAGTTATTTGGCTCTTGTGGCTCGTTGAACCATTCACATCATTATGCAGATTCTGGACAGCAGAACGTTAAACAATATCAACGTCCTTGGCAAAAATTTCAGTATGATGGGGTTTTGGGAAATGTTGCTTCTCCGAGAGTATATGCAGGTGCATCTAGGGCTTCAGCTCCAACAGCTCAAGGAAGTGGTCTTTATCAACTCAATAGACATAAAGAACCATACCGTCCTTTACGCCCTTTTGAGGTCTGCTGGCACTATATTTTTCTTCC
Source organism: Vitis rotundifolia (assembly GCA_030254885.1). Lineage (NCBI taxonomy): Eukaryota > Viridiplantae > Streptophyta > Magnoliopsida > Vitales > Vitaceae > Vitis > Vitis rotundifolia. The sequence goes on from CM058166.1 coordinate 17,322,388, forward strand.
ATGCCAAAGCATTAGAATAATCAGCATCTGCATATAATGTCTATAATTCTGGGTTGCATGTTATGGGAAATATGTTCTTTCCACCCCCCCCACACAAAAAAAAAAACTTTTCTCAGAAGAAAAAAGAAACTAACTGAACTTTAAGTTACAGACATCTGGTCAATAATTATAATAAGTTCTATTCTTTCAGTTTGTATGTGGCTTAGGGAAGGAGAATATAGACTCGTACAATGATGAAACCTTTGGCTCTGCTGAGTATCTAGATCGTGAGACAGCAGAGGAAGAAAAGAGAAGAGGTAAATTTCCTGTTTGTTTGCTTCTGCCTTTTGTTTTAGTAATGCATTTTTCCTTTAAATTAATAGGCCTCCTAATGCCAACATTAACAACTTCTACTCAGTTTCATTTGAGTTGATGAGGAAGGAACAGGAAAAACCAATTCAAGAGCAGAAGAAACAAAATGATGATGAACATAAAGAAGATTTTGACCCAGATAATAGCGCACTACTCAAGGATTCTGGAAATGATAATAGCATAGTTAATACAATCAATGAATCAGAGGAGTGTCTGATACTGCCAGCTTCAACTAATGATCCTGCTGAGGTTTCTCTTCCTGCACGACTTCCTGCATCCAGACCTGTTATACCCCCAGGTTTTTCCAACAGGATCCTGGAGAAGAATCTTGGAACAAAACCCTTAGCCCATTCCCCTTTATCAGAGGTAGTGAGCTAATACTTAGATGTGCTTATTGAAAATATCATGCAGATAGAATTGATGTTCTTCTATTCCTCTTAATTACCTCTCAACTCATGCATATAGAGTTGATTTTTAAATGGGGTATGATACTTCTGATGCTGTGATAGCCTCTTGTAAGTATTGATGTCTCCTTTTGTTGGTTTATCTACTCATAAATTTTTATCCAGCAGTTTTTCACATTCCATATTGCAAGGTTTATGGTCATGGTTTTAACAGGGAAAAGGCAGAAAGAGTTCTCGTTGTTCCATGATACAAGCTGTAAGGCTGATGTAGAAACATTAAGATGAATAACAAACAGAATGTAGTAAAAAGTGGTAGTCCATCCCTGTAGTATTTGTATCATAGATTTCCAGCTTTCCTGGATGCATTTATAGATTTCCAGCCTATTAATTTCTTATCTTTCTGCAAGTATGTTTCTAGTCACTAACAGTTGTATGATTTCTTAATCATGATTTCTGTTAAATATTGACATCCTTCAGTTTTGTTGCTCCATCAGCATGATGATGGTAAAGCTGAATGCTCTGGGAGCTCCATGGTACATTCTTCCCATTTTGCTCATCTGCTATGTGAAGAAGGTATGCTTTTAGGGGTGCTTCAATATTTCAGATATATATATATATATATATATATATATATATTTTTAACTAAATGAGTTTTTTCTTCCTCTAATCTCTTGAATTCACACTCATTTCAGAGAAGAAACCAGCTGTAGTTATCTTGTCTAGCAAAGAGAAAGGTGGAACCCAAGTGTCTGGAGTGAAGACAGCAGAAGTCACTGATTGCAACTTTCCAAACTTTTTTTCTGAAATAAATCAACTTACCTGCAAACCTATAATACCTACCTCGACTTTTGGTACAGAGGGAATCTCTGGGCAGTTAGTTAGTTGCAATAAACCTTCTGTTACTCCAGCAGTTCTTACATGTGAGGACCTTGAAGAATCTATTCTCTCCGATATGAAGGAAAATAATTCAACTCAGAACCATTCTGTGCAAAACTGGAGTCTTTATGCAAAGGCTGACCAACCAAATTCTGCCAATGATAATGGCTCATCTCAGTATCTTCTTTCTTTATTACAAAACGAGGCGAGCCTGAAAGATCTGACGGCAACTCCCAAAAAGTTTTTTCATCCAGCTGTTGATAAATGTGGTAGATCCACTGTGATTAGTTCTGAAGACATGGTGGCCTCAGAGTTTTCTAATGTGGGTGAGTTTAATTTGATAGAGGGAACTCGAACAGGCTCTGAAGGCTTTGATGGAAAAGATGGTTCAACAATTGGAATATGTCTGCCTGAAGAGGACAGTTTGATTACAGTGGATGATCCCATTATCCCTCAACACTCCATGTTTAAGCCCACTTGGAATTCACTTGAACCAAATTTTACTACACCAGCTGATAATATTGCTGTACAACTAGCAGATCTAAATCATGTCCTTGGTGATGAAAGATCTGCCATACCAAGTTTGGAAGGTTCACCTTTCCTTCGTTCTTTGTGTGGCATAATGGGCTCAGAGACTCCTTATCATGATCTGCATGCACAGAAATCTTACCCACAATTTCAACACTCTCGAATGGATCCACAGAGGCCATCTAATTATCTGTTAGATTCTCCTCAACTGAGTTCTCAAACCAGGTCCATGGATTGGAAAAACTATCGCCATAGTCCTCGAACCCTCCATTACACCCCTGAGAATGTTCATCCCCAACCTTTTGCCTACACTCCTGCAGCACCAACAAGGTTTGATTATCCAGTTCATAATTCATTACAACACATGCCAGATGGTTTTCCTGTTAATCAACCTAAGTTGAATTTGCAAAGGTTTCCCCAACATCATCAGCAACCTAGCTATGGGGGCTTTGGAGTGGCAAATACAGGTGAAGCACTCACAATCTATTGATATCCTATTTTCCGCCACCTCATTCTCTTGGTAGATTGGATGTGAAAAGCCTTGATTGACCCTCTCTTCTATCTAATTATATACTACACATTCCCAATCAAGGGATCAATGAATTTGTGGAAATTGTACCATGTTGTTGCCTTCTTCATGCAACTCCAACCTCTTAAAAGTCTGGAATCAGAGATAACAATATGGATGACCAAGTATTTGGTGGAAATTTAGTGAAGATGTTGCCTTTTTGCCATAAAAAAATACACCTAGAATGCCATTAATTTTCTTTGTAGCTGAATTTTATTTTTACTTTTTTATTGTGGTTTTGATCTCTGGATCATTATTCATGACAGGATAGGGTATTCAATATATGGCTTCTGACGGTTACTAACAATTTCTTGTGGTGTTGGTAGCTCCTGCTGTTCGTGGAAAAAGCAATTCAGGTGCATTCCATAGGCCCAGTGAGATGGTAACAAGAGCAAGGCAGAGGTACCCTTATGCTGTGGATGAGACATTCAATATACCCATTGAGATGCACCCCTTTGCCATGGGTGCAACACTCAATAAGCCCATGGAAACAGAACAGAGTGCCAAGGAGATGCACCCTTTCGCTGTGGATGCGGCATTCAACATGCCCATTGAGATGGAAAGGAGAGGGAGACAGATGCGCCCTCTTACTCCCCATGGCCGTGGTCAAGGGACCTATAACAAGCAGTTCGATATGGGATTTTGGAATGGACAGTAGGATGAAATTGGCAGGTAATGGGGTTGCATTGATCACAACTCCTTGCAGCAATGCTTATGTTAATCTAGCTAATTTTCAAGACTCTTTGCAAGACAATAGTTGGAACTGGGTTGGTTATGTGGATAGATAAACCAAAACCAATGAGGGAACTCTTTCTCACAAGTCCTTGCCCTAGTGTTTATATTGAATTACCTAATTTTCAAGACTGTTTGCAACGTAGTTAAGCGTTTAGTGTTTCCTTTGCAGATAACCATTAGTGTAGTTATGGGTATAGACAATGAAAAAAATAAGAAGAGGAACTCTTTTTCATAACCCGTGAATTCTTCTAGGCAACTTGCTTGGGTTTCTTCATCATGTGTGCATTTCAGGACTTATACAGGCTACTTGGGATGATGAATCTTATTGACATGGTCAATTGGGTCCAAGTTTTTGTGAATTAACAGGTGATTTCTTATAAGCACTTGAATTCTTAAGAGTATATTTGGGGTGTTTTTGTTTGAATTGTTTTTTCCTTCAAGTGTTTTTAGAAGAATCATGATACGTGATTTTTTAACTTTTTAAATTTTGCCAGACGTATCGTTCTTCTTTGAAACTTTTTTTTTTTTATGTTAGAAGTGTTTTCTGTTTTCTTAAAGCATTGTCAAACAAACTCTTAGTTTTATTAGGATGAAAGAACTGTTCTCACAAGGGTTCATGATCAGGGAAAAACTGAATTATTGCCTATTGCCATGACAAATGGCTACAATCCTGCCACCATTGAAGTGCCCTTTTTAAGCAGGTGACAGAGAAGGAATGCATATTTTTTTTTCTTTTACCAGCTACTGTTTCAATTTCGGGTGGTTGTTAGGTATTAGTTAATAGTAATTTAAATGCTTCTCTACACAGAACACTTGGAATCCATGGAGGTTTTGATTTTGTAAAAGGCAGAGGAGAATGGTTGGTGGTTTGTTCATGGAACTTAGCGCTCAGACCTAAGTCCCCATTGATTTGCTTGAAGAATATACTAAAACACACGTAGATTAAAAAAAGAAAAAAGAAAAAAAGCCCAAATTATTACAATAACATTATTGTTATTATTAGAAATTTATTTCAGTAATCGTTATCCCACTATGTGCTACTACTATAACGAGGACCTCAATTGGTCTTCCATTCTATCATAGATAAATTTTTTAGAAATATCTATGCTAAATGGTCAAAATATTCCCCACTCTTAAAAAATATTATTCATTTTGCTTTAAAAAGATGAGAATCAATTTTTATAAAATAGGTCATTTTTTACCCTTTTTAATTAAATATCCCATTTTTTTTTTTTATAAAACTAATTCTAGAAAATGATTTTTTTTTTTTTGTAAATCTCTAAACTTCTTAGAATCTATTTGAAATTATTTCTTAGGACATTTTTCTGTTCTTTAAAATGAAAAACATAAAAAACATATTTTACAATTAAAAAGTATTTTCTATTTTTAAAAACATGATATATGATATTTTCAGAAAACAATTTTTAATTACTTTTATTTTGTTTTAACTTATTTTAAAAAATATTATACAAATATATAAAATAATTAAAAATAAAACATTAAATATAAAATTTATTTTTAAAATATATTTAAAAATAGGTTAAAACTATTTTAAATTTTTAAACAAATTTTTATTTGACAAAAATGAGAAAATAATTTTTAAAAACTATTCTAAAAAATTATCTTTTAGAATTGTTTTTAAAAACATTTACTAAACATACCCTTATATATTTTATGTAAAAGAAATTATTATTTTTAATCTTCAGAAATAAAATAAAAATAAATAAAAAATAATATAAAAAAAACCCAGAAATAAGAGATATTATGACCAATGGCTTTACACAATTGAGAAGCGATATTTTCATAATTTTTTATTCTGCACAAGCTGATAAATTGACTCAACATTGTAATATAAATCGTTCTCAACACTCAAAAGCCAAAGCACAAACACATTTTCCATGGAGATATGCGGTATACCTCTTCCTCCTAACCAAACTTAAGGTCAGCTAATATCCTAAGATACACATGTATCAGCTTTCAGACAAGATTCCACTGTAGCACAATATATGGAGACTATATTACAGAAACCCAGAACCAAAACACTTCAGCCAAAACTTGAATATACAGGAGCCCAACTCTACAGGATTAGCTTCAGCCAACTCTACAGAATAAGCTTTCATTAAAAAACTTGAAACGGCTTTACATTCCCGCGCTACATTGTTTTGTTTCCTTTTTCAGTATATACATGACACCAACACGGTGAAAATGCACTGGGAAACTCTGCAGCTGATGGCATTATGACAGGAAGTAATAGCACCAGAATGGGAAGGTAAAAGCTTTGCTGGTGCTTGGTTGCAGTTGAAGCTCTCATTCATCTTTGCCTTTGGTCCTGCCATTTTTATGTGTATAACATCAGTATTGGTCAGTGCAGGAATGAAGGATGGAAGCAAGCATACCAATCTCAGCTAACAAAGAAAGAACAAAGTGTTTTTCTTATCCTTACCCAAGTTGAGCTCTGTCCTTGGTTTGGTCATCCTGAAGGATTTTATTACTCTCAACACCATGGTTAGTTGTCTCTGAATCGATCTCATAGGTTGAAAGCAATTTTCTCTGCATCAACACATATAACAAGGTATAATGATCATGTAGGAATGATAAACTAAATAAATTAACTGTTTTAAATTCAACTTTTGAAGAATGTGGCCTTTTTAATAACATAAACCAGGAAGAGAACTTTTGAGTCCAAATCCAAATAAGTAATCATATCACTGGAATTGGATAGGTAATTTGACTATGCCACTATTCATACCCCTACCTGTTTCCCTATATTCTGGCCTTACACACCAACTTGAGCCAAAAATAATTGTCTTTTCTTGGTTCTAATTTTGTAGGCCAGACAAATGTAATGGCTCAAGGCAGGAGTATTTCTTTTCTGTGTGCTTTGAGGATTTGATGTCATTTTCGCTGTACCAACATGCGTATCATCCAGGAACTTTAAAAGAACAAAATAAAGTCATGTTGGATTCCCAAAAACTGAATAGAATGACACACCAGCAGGCAGAGCTAGGTGTTGCAAATGCTATATGAGGTCAGTACCAAGCATTGTCAGCTGTCTTCAATTCATTGACATAAATACAGAAAAATCACATCCTCCATATCAAACAGCACAACATTGGCCTGAATTGTTCCAAATTGTCGAGCAAATATATGGTGGCCTCAAGTGACCAATTAGGCCAATAATGTAACAGTTTTAGGGGAGACAAGCCATGCTGAGACCTCATAAGATGTTAAGAACCTTCCACAAGGCAAAGGGCTTATCTTCTGATTCAAGTAATATCACAATATGCAAATTCTACCAGTGAGGTGCTGCATCTTTCACAATATGATGAATAATTAAGCATCAAGAAACTTGAATACAAGAACCATGTGAAAATGGCACTTACATGATCCTCAAAATCAGGGCTGGTCAAATTGATGGAGAGGTTTCTCATCAACAGCAACACCTGGAAAGAAGCCCAATAAATACATAGATAAATAAATAATTATGTTCATAGTTTGAGAAACATAAGTTGATCTGCACAGTGAGCCAGCCATATCTACAGCATCCATTCTGTCATGACTTCAATTATGACAATCATCTGATTGATTATACAGTTGAACCAGCTAAATCTACAGTATCCAGTCCATGATGACTAAAACAATCAACAATAATCATCAAACGGATCAATCTCTAACATTCCGTGACATCATGACAATAGCAGTGGGTCTAAATGAGTATCATGAGAAATTCTTATTCCATGTACACTAACATTATCCATATGAAAGCATATAAACAAAATAATTCTTGTGAGAATAAATTGATCTTCTAATTTCCAACTCCATATCCACCAAGTAAATCATATGACACATGATGCAGAAAAATAGAAAAATGATAGACAACACATTTTACAGGTTCAAAACTATGGGTAAATTCATTATCCATACAAACAAATTGCCCAAACCAGAGATTAGTTGAGAAAATTTCAGGTCTACAAGAACATTACATAACTATCATCTCATGCCAATCCTGAAGTTTAACTGGTCAATCTAACAGAGATATTTTTTCCACAAAACTAATGGGACCCTGTTTCTCAATTGTCATGGTAAAATATAGATCGAGGTATATAAATGAAAAACAATGAAAAAGAAAAAAGCTACTTTCAATGAAACAACAGAATCAAAGGAAATTCCAAAAAAATTAAAAATATTTAGTGCTTAGTACATTTGGTACTGGTAAATAGTCTCACATACCATAAAAGAATTGAAGATGCCTCAAAATTAAGCACTATTCTGTGCCAAGAATTACCCAACATGACAAGTCTACTACATTACATACAAGAATCAAAATGGTGTAGGTTTCAAAAGAATACATACTGTTTCAACATCTATTGGATCCATCTTTTTTAGTTTCTGTAAATGGCCAGTAGAATTAGGGTCAAAAACACTGCCAATGAATCTGTATACCTGAACAAAGTCAGGCAGAACTGCATCAAGCAAAGGGATATTAATATGTTAGTAAGAGTATGAACAAAATAGGATAGATAAGAATTGTAAGCAACTTTCTAAGAAATTTATAAGCCGTCCAACTATTTTTAATCAAAGGCATAAGCTTTCTGAATACACAAGGAAAACAAAACTAAGCCAGGCAAAAGCAACAGATTAAAATACACAATATTATAAACAGCACCTAATCAAAATAAGGCGTATCAAAGTACATAGGTAGTATACAAAGGTGTCAAAAAGGCAAAATAGATGGAGAGATTAACAAAAAGCATATCACTCACATTAAAAAGAGTCCAACCAATCAACAAAATCTAAAATAGACATAAGAGGCACTGTCTAAAGACTTTCTAGCCCAAAGTCAAAGAGACCATTAGTAAAATTTTTGAGAGCTTACCATCTTAACAAATGATAAAAAAAAAATAATAACAAAAAATAAAAATTTAAAATTAAAAATTGAGAGCTTGATTCAGTTGTTCTTCATGGACAAAATCTCTACTATTCCTCTCCTTGCAAATAATCCAAAACAGCATAAAGGAATTCTCCTCCACACCTTCACATGCTTCTTGTTTGATGGACAAAAGCAGTTGCATTAAAAGCACCTAAAGTAAGGCGCATAAAAGTATATTATAAAAGGCACCTAAGGCCAAAAAAGAAGAGGGATACACAAAAAACAGCACCATCGCCTCACTTACAACCCAGTTAATCAATAAAATCAAATAAAGACATCGAGCTAAAACCTAAATGCACTGACCCTTTCCAAGAACATGCACATAAAGAATCATAAAATAGCTTGGTCCACCAAATCAGAATTATAAAAAGCTCTCTGACTTCTCTCCTTTCATAAGGTCCAAAATAAGCACAAATGAGCCACTTTCCATGCTTCTTTCCCCCAAAAGTCCCTTGCTAAATTAATAAAAGTTCTCTTACCATTGCAGGCATCACCCACTCAACTTCAAACAATGAAAATAACAAGGGTTATAAAATTATCATGTCAGCACAATGAAGAAGAATATGATCAATTGATTCATTATTTACTTTACAAAGATTGCATCTATTTTCCAAAGTTCACCCTCTTCTTTGTAGTTGATCTAGAGTCAAAATCCTCCCCAAGCTACTTTCCAAGCAAAGAACCCTACTTTTGTTAGCATCCCCAGATACCACACTATTACTAGAAAAATTACTTCTCTTTTTGGCTCCCAGCAAGAGTAGAAAGCTTTGAATGAAACGCTTCCACCCTTTGATTCCTTCCATACAAACCTATCTTCCATGTCCCTCATTGAATATTTTAGTGGCTTTGTTGAAAGGCTTTAATATTTTCTAACTCATCATTAAAACATCTTGAGAAGCATGGATTCCATTGCCCTCCCCCTCCTATTTTCTCCCAAATATCTGCAACCCAGGCATCCTTTGAGTTGGCTAGGACGAACAATGATAGGAAAGAGATACTTAGTGTTGTGTCATGACACCAAGTATCCTTCTAAAATTTCACTCTTCTTCCATTTCTCATCTCAAAATAAGTTCTGTTTTTAAACCCCCTCTTTTTTCCTAATTAGGGCTAGGATCTCCCTTTTGAACCTAGTCACCAACATCCCCACAAATCTGTTGAAAGCTACCAATTTGTTGTTAAACCATCCAAAATAAAAAAGGGCCATGTCACTTATTAAAATAAAAAGGGCTGTGTCATCGTGGCTCACTCCGAGCTTTCCTTTGCAAATACATAGCCTGCTTGAGTTGGGCCAGCATCCCCACAAATCTATTGAAAGCTACCAATTTGTTGTCAAACCAACTAGAATCAAGAAGAGCCATCTCATTGTGGCTCACTCCAAGCTTTCCTTTTGTAGAAACATGCTTGAGCTGAGCCATGTTGAGCCTGCTTAGGTGTTGGGATACCTTTAGTTGCTGTCCGGAGCCCAACACAAACAGAGCATTTGAAACCCACCAAACCTTCTAGTGCCTGTTCAAAGATCATTGGGAGTTCCAATCTCCACTAGCCTTCACGTAAGTTTTGCTGTGGGAGACCTTTTCCTCATGCCCATTCAAGTCGTTCTCAACATTTTTCAAAAACTCTATTGTCCTCCCATCTTGTAAAATCATCTTCACCAGCCTCTCTCCTATATACTGACAATCACCAAGGATTCCCCCTTTCCAGAAAGGCAAAAACTCCCCTCAACCTCCCTTTCTATCATCTCCCCTAAAACTGACACATAGAGTATGACGCATAGTTTACCTTCTATAGTAAACCCTAGCAGACTTCGCCTTAGTGTGACACATAATTTACTGTACTTGCCACATGCATGCCTTCCTTACCCACCTTCTCCATAGCACATGGACGACCCACTTCATCCCTAACCTTCAAATTACTACAACCAAGTCTCAGTTCTATTTGCACCATCCAAAGTGGGACTTCCAACCACAACTGGACCCCATTGCAAACCATCTCTCTTCCCCCAACGTTGCAGGACTTTCATAAATTACATGAATTCAAATGGTACAAGAGTCCTTAACACTACAATTAAATGAGAAAAGTAAAAAAAGAAGCAACATTTCAACCTTTTCACAATGGATCCACCATAAGTTTTAAGAGGAAAATGTAAACATCGGTCATAAGTCCATTATCAGATAAAGTTAGTGCAGCTCCCATAACTTAACAGTGAGAAGATTTCAGCAGTTGCTTCTAGGTTATGCTTGCCAGTACAACTATTCAGTTCAATTACTGCCGGTCTTTCAAGCTTGAATACAAGGTGAAGGTGTCAGACCTGAAAAGCTACATTCTATTTTCTCAATCATGAGGTAGTGGCCATGCCATCAAATCCTAATGTAGGATGCAATGATCTCAAACTCCAATTATGATATATTCCTAAGTCCTAACAATAATTGGCGTTTTTTAAATTCCTTCCATACTACTTCAAAAGTTAATTCCACTTCTTTAGTAACAAATGCTTAATGAGAATGACAATTAGCAACACAAGTATAGCAAGGGGCATTGACTTGAATTGGCACTTGAAAGCTGCAATACTAACAGGTGTACTAATTTGGTTTTTATAATTCGAGGAATTTAAACTTTTTTTGTTCAATTAAACCTTCAAATCAATTTACTGTACAGGAAAACCTCCAAATCAATGTAATGGGAAACTCTAGAGCACATTCCATTTTTCTCCACACTGAATCAAAATATTATTTAAACTAAATATATTGCATAAATGGAAATTTCATCACCTCTCAATGTATGGACATGATTCCCTTGCTCAGATGCTTCAACAGTTGTCCTTCCTCTTGGAGTGCTCTCAGTGCTACTGCAACAATTATTAGGCACTGTTGGCCCTGCAGATCTCATATCACCTGAAAAACATTTGACTAGAATGTTAATTATGTGTAAATCCATTTTAGCCCAGAAACTATAAATTTACTAATGTTAGTGAAATCAGAACACTTAAAATAAATGAACCTTTTGCCACATGTGACAAACCAACTGTTTGTGCAGGTTTGCTGTTAGACCAGGAAGATGCAGCAGCACTAGTGATTGGGTTCCTAAGAATTGGTGACGAATCAGGCCTAAGAACATATCCGGTTTCACGTAGAGCAGCTGAAGAATGGAAAGACCCTGTCCCTTGTGAGAGTATTGGAGCTGCCAGATATGACATATATAAGATATCTTCACATGAGACTTGTGTATAGGAATGCTTAAAATGAACAATTCTCACCATTTTTTTTTGATAGGTAAAGAGAAATATATTAAACAGAAAGAGGAAACACCAAACTAGTGCCCTCACAGTATACAGGGAGTATACAAAAGCAACCCATAAACTTGAAACCAAGGAAGGGGAAATAGACAACAACCCCTACCCTTACTTAGAGCCTAGCCACTCAAAAAAGATTCTCACCATTTTTTGAGGCTTTGTGAGGATATGGATGTGCTGCTTTTCTTTTTGGCCGGGGGGGAGGTAGATGTTCATTTATTCCATTCTTCTGAACCTTCAGAAAGTACTTCTGTGCATGACTACGGATCTGCAAAAGCATCATTAAGTTTATTTTTCTTCTTGGGGTATGCGCCATAGTCTATAAAAGGATAGTTATACAATCCTGATTACCTGAATAACTGTCTTTGATCCAACAAATGCCTCAATCTTTTTCCAATCACGGTCAAAACTGAGTAGAATCAATAACAAAATCAATTCTTGGAAATTAATCCATTAATTAGGAATAAGGAGAGATAAACTGAAAAGATACACCCATTCTGGTGATGATTCAATTTAGCTTGAAGATTAAAAATGCTCTCGAAAACAATCTCTAACTAGCTCCATCAAATGATAATCTGACCTATACAGCTTCAATGTCTTCCTAAAGACAAAAAGAGCCTATGCATATGGATTAATTTTCTGGTCCTCTCAATCTTATGGATTTGACTTTTACGCAAAACTTCACTTGTGGACAAACTAAATTTTGAATAGGTGGCACAAGATTCTATTTTTTAAAGCTGTGATAAGGTAATCAAGTATACCTCCCTCCCTCTGTCTTCAACAAATCCATGTATGGATCGCAGTGGCTCAAGCTTATCTGCTTATGGGGTTACCCACCCTTATCAGTAGAGTCTTAGGATTCATATAAACAAAGGTGGGGCAGAGTTGTAGTGGTGGTGACAAACCCAATCCTAGTTGAAAGCTTCAGAGAAAGTGTTGGGAATGGTAGAGACCATATAGGAAGGATTGGGCCTAAGGCCTAAGGCTTCAGAGGAATGGTTTGACACATTGGGTTCAGGCTGAGTTTTCTGTCCCTTCTTCTTCACTTGTCAATCCTAGTACTTCAACTGGAATTGTTGCGCTGGAAACAGCTCGGGAGGTCTCATTATACTATGAATAATCTAAAATTTGGAGTAACAGTGAGAGATGCATTCCATTTCAAACAAATTCTACCCTTTCCCTTTCATATTCGCACTGACTGCAGCACAACTGCAATCGAACATCCAAAGAGCCCCCCCAAAACAACAATTCTTAGGTCCTCTTTGGTCCTCCCAAAAATGACGGGAATGACAAAATATAACTCAAACATGCTAAACAATTTAAACATTTTCATTTCCTTATTTTTCCCAATAACCAAACAGAGGGCGAGAAAATCAAAACAATCACAAACCCAATTCGAAACCCTAAATTCCCACATCAAAACACATACGTAACCTCAAATTCTCAACACAAAGAGATAAACAAACAAATAAACACGCAATCAAACCCATAAAAAAACGCCCCAACCAAAACCCTATTCGAGTTGAAGCGTCTTACAGCTGAAGAGCTTCGAGGAACTTGTCGTGCTCGGGCTCGGTCCACTTCTCTCTGCACTTGGTGATAGTGTAGGGCTTCCGGATCTTCTTAGCCGGATCCTCCAAAGACGAGGTGGTTGCAGCAGCGGCAGCGGCGGCGGTGGTGGCGAAGGGTCCCAGTCCGGGCAGAGCCATTGAAGCGGGATCGAAGTAGAAGGCTTCAGAGGAAGAAGGGCTGGGAATGACAGAGACCATGCGGGTTGAAGACGATGCTTAGGGTTGAAGCTCACTCACTGAATTTTTTGTGGTTCCATTCCTCTCCAGTTTGGATTCAAGTCCATCTCGATAAATCTCCGAAACGCAGCGTTTTGCCCAACATCGGCCAAGTACAACTGTGCAAGCCTACAAGCTTCCAAATTATCGTTTTTCCTTTTTGTTTCTACCGTTTCTTGGACCTCAAAACGCAGCGTTTTGAGATTGTTTAGCCCTGAAATTACCTAGTTTCCACAAGGAAATAATCTAAACTTTCTCCCATTTAATACGCCCCTCTTTTTACCCTTCCCTCGTTTTGTAATATTCCTTTCATTTAGAATTTACTTGGAACTTTCTAGACTACATACTCAACATTTCTAGAACTTTCTTACCCCCAAACCCCACAATTTTCCCACTTTCAATTGTTAATAACTTATGATAAATAAAATAATAAATAATAGTAAAGGTAAATAAATAAAAATACAAAAATAAATCAAAATTAATAATAATAGAGAAGGTTTCTTTTCAAGTAAATAAACACTAAATTAAATTTCATGTGAATTTATTGAAATTAACAAAACTTCACCATTTGTCGATAATTGAATTTGAGCTAACATGGACGACTCGTATTAATGAGGATATGAACTTTCATATCAAGTGATGTGTACAAACTTTATTACTTGAGTAAGGTGTTTGGTGTACCAACCTACTCGGGTACTTAAATGTGCAACAAAATGAGAATCCGTGTTATTACTAATACAGGTTTCTTTGGGGAGTCTTTCTATTAAACTAGCCTTCATTTGGAATAAGGCACATGGTGTGAAAGTCTCTTATAAATATAAAAGTTTTCGGGAACAAAGATGATAGTTTTTTGACATTAAACTTATATTATGTTGATGGAACGAAAATTATATTATTTTAAATATAATTTAATTACTTATTTTTTTATTTAATAAACTCTTAAATACTTACTAAATTATAATTAAATGTAATTTTTAATAATATTTGGATAAGATTATGAATTAATAAGTATCAATTTCTGGTATTGCCCCCATGGAAGAACGTCCAAAATAAGGTGTGAATGTATCCGAGTCTTCACGCGCCTGAGACGAGGACAAACATGTTAACTTTTTGCAGAAATGTCATAGAAACGACACTGTTTCAGTTCTCCCGAGCATCTGAACGGCGTCGTTTAGTGTGGCTTGTGCCACCGTGCCACGAATCTCCGCGTCTGGCTTTTGCTCAGCATGGGCCTAAGCCTGGGTTCGCTCGGTTTTCTTCGCTCTCAAGTCTCAAATCACTACAAATACGACGCCTTGGCTCCTGTGAACTTCGCCAAATTCATCAAACTTCATCTCCTTCAACTTCTCCTTCTTCAGTCTTCTTCTTCTTCTTCTTCTTCTTCTTTTCAGGGTTTCGTCTCTTACATTTTCTCATACTTCAATGGAAAAGAAGGTGGGTTCTCTCTCCAATGTAGCTTTTTCTTTTTTTTTTTTGCTAATTTGTTTCGGTTTGTTCTGGTTTTTTTTTTTTTTGAAGGAATAAGCTTGCAGGTGTGTGATGGGTTTTGCACATATACTAGTTTGGTTGTTGAGAAAAGAAAAGAAAAGAATAGAATAGAAAAGAAAATGGAAGTTTGGGTGTTGTCTTGGAGCTTATCGTTTTTTCTTCATTTGTTTTTTATTTTGATTATGCAGATCTTAGGTTGTTTCTTTTTTGGATGACAGAAAATCGTTTTGAAGTTGGAATTACACGATGACAAAACCAAGCAGAAGGCCATGAAGAATGCCTGTAGCCATTTAGGTATTGATTTTTTTGAATTGTTTGCACCCTGTGTTTGGTTGATGAGAAAACTGAAGAAAAGACAAAAATTCTAGAAGTAAAATCAAAATGTTGAGTCAAATCCATGCGTTTTATGTTCAACCAAGTCAAATAGTTGTATTAGCCCCTAGAAAATGAACAGTCACATCACATCACATACTAAGGAATTGCAAATCTTTCATTTCATTTCCAACATTTTCTCATCAACCAAACATTAATCACCGAATTCAAACAAGAAAACCCAGTTCTTAAAACCTCAAAAACTGACAAATTTGAGTGGCTTTGAACTGTAATTAATGAATTTGCAGGAGTTGAATCAGTGTCCATGGACATGAAGGAAAAGAAACTGACAGTAGTTGGGCATGTTGATATAATAAATATGGTGAAACAATTGAGAAAGCTTTGTCACACAGATTTAGTCTTGGTTGGATCACCAGTAGAAGCAGCAGAGAAGAAGGAGGGGCCCAAGGAGCCCAAGGAGCCCAAGGAGCCCAAGGAGCCCAATGAGCCCAAGAAACCAAAAGAGAAAAAAGGCAGTAAAGATGCTTCCTATGGTCATCCTGGCTATACCACATTCTATCATTATGATCCAGGTCATGTAGAAGAATATCCCAATGCTTGCGTTATATGCTAAGTGGCACATGATTGAAGAACTTAAAAAGGGGTGGTGTTTTTAGTTCTGGGTCTTGTAAATGTTACTGATAAGGTCTTGTCTAGTGGAGGGGATGGTGGCTGATTGATTCCGGGCAAATATTTATTTGCAATTCTGTGACGTCAGAATGCTAAATGATAGATAATTACGGAACGTGGGTGCTTACGATGAGTGATTGTGATTCTTGGGATTTGGAAAGTATTGTGAGGACACCATTGTGGAAAAATAAGTTACTTGATGATCACGAATCTGCGCATGGTTCGTGAGTCTTGAAATTCTTTCAACAAGCCTACTGGCTACCTTCACGACCTCTCGTTTTCCCTCCTGATATCCACACAAAACCTATGTTGCGTAGCCATCTCCATCATTGAATAATTTATAATAAAATTTGGATAGTTGTTGTACGATGCAGTCTTGAGTCGCAAGATTTGAAAACATGCATGCATAAAACATGCATGTATTACCATCCAGGTATCCATTTCATGTTTATGGAAGCAATACTTTCTGATTGGGCTACAACTTCGATGGGATTGACTCCATTTAACCTTAGGTCGAACCCGGTACTAAAATTGATTCATATCATTTTTTTTTTTTTTTTAGCGTGAATTCAACTTGGATTGAGATTACACTTAGGGGGTGTTTGGTACGTCGGAATATTTCTATTCCTATTTCTTAGTGGAAAGAAATAAATTTGATGATTCCATTTATAACATTTGGATGAACTTAGGAATGCAATATTGGAATGATTATTTGTTTCCATTCCAATGTTTGATAATAATATGAATGGAAATGAAAAATAAATAAATTTACAATAATATCCTTACATATAATTTTAAATATATATATATATATATATATATATGTATATTTATTTTAAAAATAAATAAATTTTGAGAGTTTTTTTGTTATTAAATAATAAGACTAAAAAAATATATATACTTAATAAATAAAAAATTAACCATAAAAAATCATATAGCCCTAATGTACAAATATTTAATTATTATTTTTATTAAAAATTTGAAAAATTTGTCATGCTTAAGTAGTTATAAAATTATATTTTACTAATATATATATATATTTATTATAATATTTAAATTCTTAAAGCTAGCATATGTTTTTCCTATTTCCAAAAAAGAAAATAAAAGAATTCAAATTTCATTCTAATTTTCAACAAGTATCATATCCGATAAAATCTATAACCTTAAAAAATTTTAAATATTCGTTTTTTTTAATCAAAATTTAAAATAATTTGTCACGCAAAAAAAGTTATAGAATTATATTGTACAAAGAAGAAAAAAAAAAAAGAGAAGAAGGTAAACCTGATCGAAGATGTAGAAGGAAGTTTTCAGAACCTAATTGTTGTGAACAATGACGAATCCTAGATCCAACAATCAAAATAAACATCCAAAACCCTAAAAATTAGAAATTGAATTTTTTTTTTTTAAATGTTGTGGAAGGTTTTTCAGTTTGAGAGAATCACTTGTTGTAGAGAAGTAGATGATGAATGTGACTCTAACTTTGCAAAAAAGATAAGCATCAGGCTTGAAGAATGAGATAAGAGGGTAAAATAATAAATTTAGGTTATTTTATATTATCAAATGGATTTAATGAATCAGAATACCACCTACTTTTGATGAATTCAAATCTGACTTATAAGTGGAATTTGATTTTTGCCTGAATCATTTTTTATTCCATTTCCGCCTTCTTAATATTTATCCAAACATAGGAATAAGAGAGAAAAGGAATGAGATGTCTATTCCCACTCCCTATTCCCATGTACCAAACACCCCCTTAGGTTATTAGTTTCTCCAAACGACGTCGTCTCCCACGTAGGGTTTTTGGCCATTTTGTCCATCTATGCGTCTGGCAAGACTTGACCTAGGGTTGACACGGTTTTTATTGTATCTATAAACTTGGTGTTCCGGGAACGAACTCCAAATTCATAAGTTCTTCCGCATCAACTTCCCTTTCTCCACTACTCTTCTTTTTCAGTGTCTGGTCCGGTATCATTTCCATAACTCAATGGAGACGAAGGTCTGTTGTCTCTCTGATATAGCTTTTTGTTTTTGGGTTTGTTCTGTTTTCCTTGAGGAATAAGGTTGCATGGCTGTGATGGGTTTTGGCTATTTGGTTGCTGAGAAACTGAGGAAATGGAAAGGAAAGAAAAGATATAGGGGCCTTGTTGAAAAGCTAACTCTCTCTTCTACGATGAGAAGAATCGAGTTTTCTTGTTGTTTCTTTTCCTAATTTTTCTCTGAAATCAAACGGAGCATTAAGGAATTTGCATAAGTTCTATGGGTTTTGCTTTGCTTGAGCTCCTATTCTCACTTTAGTAGGTTTTGTAAAGGTGAAAATTTTCTAGGTCTTCTGATGTTTTTTTTTATATTGTTGACGGTTGTTCCCCTTTTTCTTTTTCTCTGAGTCACAGCGTATCTCAAGCTGTTCTTTATTTTGTTGTGACAGAAAATAATCTTGAAGTTGGAGGTATTCGATGACAAAGCCAAGCAGAAGGCCATGAAGAATGTCTCTTCCCTTCCAGGTATTGAATCTGAAGCTATTGCAAAATTTACTCTAATACCTGTTTGGACCTTTGGTTTATGTGAAAACTGAGCAAATTTAAGAGTTTATTTTCATTCCAAAGACTAAAAAAATTCACGCAATGTTTTCTTTGGCTTTCTCTTTTTTTTTCTTACTCTTTCCCATCAACCAAATGGTTTATTGAACTCACAGAAGAAAACCCAGTTCCTAAAAGCTTAAAAACTGCTCCAATCTGAATGGTTTTAAATTGCAATTTTGCAGGAGTTACTTCAATCTCCATGGATATGAAGGACAAGAAATTGACTGTAATCGGAGATGTGGATCCAGTATGTGTAGTGGGCAAGTTGAGGAAGTCTTGCCACACAGAGATATTATCAGTTGGACCAGCAAAAGAGCCAGAGAAGAAGGAGCCTAAGAAGCCCAAGAAAGAAGAGAAGGACCCTAAAGATCAATGGGCTGATTTTGTTAAAGCACGCCAAGCCTATAGCCCTTACTATGCCCCACACTATTATATTAGAAGTGTGGAAGAAGACCCAAATGCTTGTGTCATTTGTTAATCACCAGATCATAGAAGAACCCAAAAAGGCAAAAGCAATAGTATCTGTCTATGGGTGATTATAGATATGGGTCTTCTATAATGATGGTGCATTCAAGAACAGAAGCCTTATGTACAGTAGAGGATGATTAGTATTGTATGCCAGATTTGATTTGGAGTGTATCATATTTTGGGTTGTTTTTTTCCATGAATGGAGTAAGAACTTGGAGTTGTTATGATAATTGGATATTCTGTCTCCCTGGGGTGGAAATTTGAGATGACAACATAGAAAAGAATATCTCCTTTTGTTTCAATTATTTCATACCCTTTTAAGCTTTTCGATAAAGAAAAAAAAAATTAGAAGAAGAAAAAGGAAACTTGGATACTTGATTATTGGGTGGCTCACTACCGTACAAATTACAATCCAATGATAATGATCTATAGGATAAAAATTTTGCTGTTCTTCTATTTGTTTCAAATTATTGTGACTATCTGTTTCTCAATTCTACTTTTGTGGGAGTTCCTAAAGAAGATATTTACATATTTTGTGATGATGGATACAAGGACTGTGTGGGAATATGAAGAAGAAATAATCAACCAGTTTATTGAATTCAATACACAAATTCCTTGCAGTTGTAATACTACCCACACAATAAAGAACTCACGCACACAGATACTATAGAAACGATAATCAAAACACAAAGGTTTACGTGGTTTGATAAAAAAATTGACCTACATCCATGAATTGTAGCAGCAATTTTCACTATTTGTAGTCAATGATTCAAGGCAAAACATACCAGAACAATTTCCCTTTAAATAAAACCCTAAATTACAAGCACACAACAACATGCTTACTTGCCTTGTTTTTATTTTATTTTATCTTTCTATTCTGCCACCCTTAACAACAGGCCACAAATTTGGTTTGATTTACACCTCATTTCCTATTCCATATTGTTTCCCAAAAAACCAAATCCCCAATTTACTTTTTTAGGAACAGAAAATACAAAATGAAAAAAATCATTCATCTTGACTGTAAAATTTGGTATGATGACAAATGTCCAGAAGCCAAATTTTTCACAAATCTCTGCCTGGCTTTGAATTTATCATCCAATTGCTGCTACTCAATCTTTTCTTAATTGCTTAGAATATTTATCAAGCTCAAGCAATGCTTGAACTTGATAGTTGTTAATGCCTTCGTCAACATATTAGTTGGGTTGTCATTCGTATGAATCTTCTCAACCACAACTTCACCTTTGGACACCATATTTCTCAGGAAATGTAACTTGACATTTATATGCATTGTTCTTTCATGAAACATAGTATTCCTTATCAAGTAAATTGCACTTTGATTATCACATTGAACCACCAATGTCTTCTGTGCCAACCCTAGCTCACCAATCATCCCCTTAACCCACAAAGCTTCTTTCACAACTTCCGTAAGACCTACATATTCAGCTTCCGTCAAGGATAGAGCCACCATGGATTGAAGACTAGCTTCCAGCTTATAGTACCACCAAACAATGTGAAAACATATCCTATCAAGGATTTCCTTGTGTCCGCACTTCCTGCATAATCAGAATCTACATACCCTATTACAACACCTAACTCTCCAATAGCTCCACCTCCATAGAGAATTCCAACATCAATAGATCCCTTCAAATACCTTAGGACCCATTTCATAGCATTCCAATGTTCCCTTCCTAAATTTGACATAAATCTACTTATCATGTAGGCAACATAGGCCAAATCCGGCCTACTGCATTCCATTGCATAGATGATGCTACCAACAACACTAGCATTGGCATTTCCTCCATGTATTTGACTTTTTCCTCAGTCTTAGGTGAATTCTCTGCTGTCATTTTAAAGTGTTGTGCTAGTGGAGTGCTAACAAGTTTTGCTTGACTCATGATAAACCTCTCCAAAACCTGATTAACATGCCCTTTTTGAGTAAGCTTTAATTTCTTCCTTTTCTTATCACATGATATCTCCATTTCGAACATTCTTTGGGCAGGTCCCAAATCTTCATTTCAAGTTTCTTTTTAGTTGTTTATTCAAATCTTCAATTGTTGCCTTGTCACAACTTACCAACAATATGTCATCAACATACAACAGAAGATAGACATTACTAGCACTTGATTTCTTCTTGAAGTAAACACAACTATCAAATTGGCTTCTTTCAAAGCCACTATATATCATGAGATCATCAAAACACTTATACTATTGTCAAGGGGACTGTTTCAAACTATTCAATGATTTCTTTAATAGACAAACCTAATCTCCCTTGTTTTTAATTTCAAAACCTTTGGGTTGCCTCATGTAAATAGTCTCCTCAAGCTCACCATGAAGAAATGCTATTTTGACATCCATTTACTCAAGCTCCATGTCAAAATGTGCCACCACAATTAGCAAAATCTGGATTGAACTATGTTTCACCACCGAAGAGAATATTTATGTGTAATCCACTCCTTGTTTCTATGTAAAACCTCTAGCAACCAACTTGGCTTTGTATCGTGCTTTCTCTACTCATGGTATAGCCTTTTTCTTATAATAAATCTACTTACACTTGACATGCTTCTTATTTTTTGGTCTCTTCACTAAAACCCAAGTCTTGTTCTTATAAAATGATTCAATTTCATCTTCCATGGCCTCCTGCCATTTTTCTTTGTCATCATAGCTCATTGCTTGTTGATAACTTTTTTATTCTTGATTTAAAGACTTACTAGCAATTGTAAGAGCAAAAGTTACTATTTCTTCATAACCATACTTTTGAGGTGGTCTTGTAACTTTTCTCTACCTGTCTCTCACCAATTGATAATCATCACACCCTTATTCCTGGTGTTGTTGAGTGTAGACCCTTCATTTTGCCCTTCTAGCACATGTCCTATTAGGTTTTTGTTCAGTACTTTACAACAGTTCCTTGATGGCCCAATACTATTCATGTAGCTTATATTTTCAGAGCCACCTTAGAGACTTTGATTGAGAGGGTTTATTCAACTCCTCATTATGACCTTGGCCACCCTTCGAGTTTAGATTAGGCTTCACTTAGATGCACTTTATTTTGGCTTTTTCTATTTAGTTAAAAATAACCTGTTGACATCATCTAACATAACTAAAGTGAACTTCTTATTAATAAGTTCAGTTTAGTTATGTTGGATGACGTCAACAGATCACTTTTAGCTGAATAGAAAAAAAATAAATATTTTGATTTTTTCTATTCAATCAAAAAACAAACACCATCTTAGTCTATAGAAGACTAACACAAAAAATCCAGACAGATAGCTTTCTTATTCATTAGTTTCAAAATATGGAAATTATCTATCTTTTAATGGGTCATTACATTCCCATAAATCATAAAATTTATTTCCTTTTTCTCCTTCATTTTCTTAGGTTCCCAAGAACCTTTTTCTACTTCTCTTTGTGAACCCCTTCAAGTTCATCTATTTATTTTCTTCCTTTTCAAATTCACGATGTTTAAGCTAGTGCTTTTAAACATTTAAATAAAGAATAAGAACGAGAAATCTGAGAGTTACTCCACCCACTAGAACACTTAGAGGAGCTCCTGTATCAATAACTTCTATTCCTCTCATTAGATCATTTGTAATATTCATAGTCACAACTTTGACTCGATTATTTCCTAATAATTATTGTACCTTACAAGTCACATTAATTTATTGATTGACGATATCTCAATCTATAATTACCAACGCATAATAAATATTAGGTATCTTACTCGAGGAAAAAGCTACATCCAAGATTGAACCAATGATTTGAATGATGTACAATCAATTCTATTTTTTATTAAATTATTTGTCGGAATGAAAATAAGAATAAGAAATAATTTTTTAGTCATTCCCCATTGTAGTACAGATTTATATATAATACAAACATTGTTAAAACATTCATAGTATTTTCCATTATTTTTTAAAATGCTATTTAAAAAAATCACTAATTTATTTTTAAAATAACCTGCTTTTAGAATGAATTTTTAAAATATTATTTTCGGTTAAAATTTTATTGTTTTTAAATTAAAAAACTATTTTCAAAGAGACCATTTCAAAAGCTGTAACGACCCGCTTCCAACCGTGTAGATATTGTCCGCTTTGGACCCAAAGGGGCCCTCACGGCTTTAAAACGCGTCTACTTGGTTAAGGAGCCTCTACATATATAGCGCCAAGAACATTCTCCCCTATCCGATGTGAGACATTACAAACATCCCCCCATGCAGACACAACGTCCTCGTTGTGTCCCATGAGATTGTAGGGTCAAACAGACAAACACCTCCTATGAGGTCAAACAAACCCCCACACCGAGGTCAGGGATCGGCTTTGATATCATTTGTAATGACCCACTCTTAACCGTATAAATATTGTTCACTTTGGATCCAAAGGGGCCCTCATGGCTTTAAAACGCATCTACTTGGTTAAGAGGAGTCTCTACATATATAGCGTTATGAACTTTCTCCCCTATCCGATGTGGGACATTACAAACACCCCCCCATGCAGACACAACATCACAGGGCAAAATAGACAAACACCCCTTACGGGGCTAAATAAACTCCCACACCGTGGTCGGGGATTAGCTTTGATACCATTTGTAATGATTCGCTTCCAACCGTGTCGATATTGTCCGCTTTGGACCCAAAGGAGCTCTCACGGCTTTAAAACGTGTCTACTTGGTTAAGAGGAGCCTTTACATATATAGTGTCATGAACATTCTCCCCTATCCGATGTGAGACATCACAAAAACACTATATAAGATATTGTATTTTAATTATTAAAATATATTATTTAAATAAAAATTCCACTAATTCGGCCCATAATCGTAGTGCAAAGCTTGGAGGCTTCTGGCAATAATTTGAGATGACTTCTCAATGTTGAAGGGTACACTTGAAGGGGCCGCCACAACCAAAGATGGACAGGAGTTGGTTTTAGTGATGGGCTTTTCCATGTTGGGCTTAATGTATGAACTAATTAGCATGTCTTTTTCGTGGGCCTCTATTTGGCAAACATTTGTTTGCATTCTGTCACGTTAGAATGCTAAGTGATGGATGATTATGATGGATGATTGTGACTCTTGGGATTTTGGAAGTATTGTGAAGTGGCCACTGTGGAAAAATAAGTTACTTATTTGATGATCACGACTACTGTCTGCGCATGGTTCATACCTTGATATCCAAACAAACAATAGAATGGGGTGTGTAGCCATATCCATCATTGAATAATTTATAATAGAATTTGTATCTTTGAACGATGGTACAAATAAATATGTCTTTTAAGTCATAAGATTCGAAAACATGCATGTGTTATTATTAATTATTGGTATCTATTCCATATTTATTGAAGCAATACTTTTCGAGTAGGGTACAATTTGGACAAATTGACTCCATCCAACCTAAGTCAAACCCGATAATTGAACTATCAATTTTAATACATAGATTCATTTATATTATATTTTTTCAACGTGAATTCAATTTTGATTGTGATCGGACTTGGATAAAAATTTAAAAAACTTGAACTTAACCAAAATCTGATTTAACATTTGTATGATAATTATGATATATATCATCCTATATAATGATATTATTTTTTTTGGATTTAAAAAAATTATCAAATTATAATTATATAATTTTTTTTGTCATTTTTCAGAAAAATATATAATTTTTTTATTACATAAAACTTGATTCCATTTATGATTTAATTTTTGTATGCCAAAATTTTGAATCATATAAGTTCATCAACCAGATTCACTTCAATTTGAAAAAGCGAGATTATGTTGGACTCGAGTTAACCATTAACTTGACTCATTCCATAAAGTAAAACTCGGGTATCAAATAATCATACCAATTACTTAATAATGAAAACAATCCATATTTTGCTGGTTGATATAGCAAGACTCAAAGATGTAGATGGCATGAGTTGATTGGTGATAACTTTTCGATATCTACCATGTAACTTCTGGTAGAATTACACACTTCTTACAGTGAAAACAAGTAGAACTTGTTGGTAACTCATGTGAATTGGGCACGGCAAATTCAGGAAAAAATAAGGCAAGCCCCACTTCTATAGTATGTGAAAACACCCTCAAGTCGTTGAAGTACTTGGGGTTTTTTTTTTTTCCTGTTAAAGCTTGACTCATTGACTTGTTCTTTTGCACATGATCTAATGAGAACCAGCGAAGCAGCTACCAAGCTTCATTGACTCAGAGAGAGATCAGAAGCTGCTCAGTCTTAACACCCACGGAATCTCTCGAAGCATCCTGGAAATTGGACTAATCTTACCAGGGTTTTATCCAAACGACGTCGTCTCCGACATATGGCTTTTGGCCTTTTTGTCCACCTTTGACCACAGGCTTGACACGGGGATGACACGGTTTTATTGTGTCTATAAATTTGGTGTTCCAGATCGACCACCTTCCTCCATCCCTTTCTCCACTACTCTTCTTCTTTTTCAGTGTCTGGTCTGGTATCATTTCCATAACTCAATGGAGATGAAGGTCTGTTGTCTCTTTGATATAGCTTTTTGTTTTTGGGTTTGCTCCGTTTTCTTCGAGGAATATGCTTGCATGGCTGTGATGGGTTTTGTCTGTTTGGTTGCTGAGAAACTGAGGAAAAGGAAATGAAAGGAAAGAAAAGATGTTGGAACCTTTTTGAAAAGCTTATCCTTCTACGATTAGAAGAATTGAGTTTTCTTGTTGTTTCTTTTCCTAATTTTTCTCAGAAATCAAACAGAGCATTAAGGAATTTGAATAAAATTTATGGGTTTTGCTTGATTTGAGCTCATATTCTCACTTTGGTTGGTTTTATAAAGATGAAAATTTTCTGGGTCTTCTGATATTTTTCTTATTGTTGATGGGTGTTCCCCTTTTTTTCTGAATCACAGCATATCTCAAGCTGTTCTTTATTTTGTTGTGACAGAAAATAATCTTGAAGTTGGAGTTATTCGATGACAAAAGCAAGCAGAAGGCCATGAAGAATGTCGCTTGTCTTCCAGGTATTGAATCTGAAGTTCTTGCAAAATTCACTCTAATCCCTGTTTGGTTTATGTGAAAACTGAGCAAAATTAAGAGTTTATTGTCATCCAAAAGACTAAAAACAATCACACAATGATTTCGTTGGCTTTCTCTTCTTTTTCCTACTCTTTCCCATCAACCAAATGGTTTATTTAACTCACAGAAGAAAACCCAGTTCCTAAAAGCTTAAAAACTGCTAAATCTGAAGTGTTTTGAATTGCAATTTTGCAGGAGTTAGTTCAGTTTCCATGGATATGAAGGACAAGAAATTGACTGTAATTGGAGATGTGGATCCAGTAATCATAGTGGTCAAGTTGAGGAAGGTTTGCCCTACAGAGCTGTTATCAGTTGGACCAGCAAAGTAGGCAGAGAAGAAGGAGGAGCCCAAGAAACAAGAACAGAAAAAAGACCCTAAAGATCAATGGGCTGATCTTGTTAAAGCATACCAAGCTTATAATCCTCACTATACCACACACTATTTTGTTTGAAGTGTGGAAGAAGACCCGAATGCTTTTGTCATTTGTTAATCATTAGATCATAGACGAATCCAAAAAGGCAAAAGCAATAGTATGATTATCTGTCTGTGGGTGATTATAGATATGGGTCTTCTATAACGATGGTGCACCCAAGAACAGAAGCCTTATGTACGGTACTGGAAGGTTGGCGGATGGTGGGTGTTTGATTTTCTATTGTATGCTAGTTTTCATTTGGAATGTATCAAACTTTTGGTTGTTTTTTTTCCATGAATGAAGTAAGAACTTGGAGTTGTTATGATAATTGAATATTCTGTCTCCTTGGTGGTGGAAATTCGAGATGACGACATAGTAGAGAATATGTCCTTTTGTTTCAATTATTTCATACCCTTTTAAGCTTTTCGCCAAAAAAGAAAATAAATAAATAAATAAATAAAGAGAAGAAGAAAAAGGAAACTTGGAAACTTTATTATTGAGTGGCTCACTACCATACAATTACAATCCAATGATAATGATCTATGCATCATCTCATTTTTATTTTTTAATAAAATTGAATAAAAATTTTGTTAGTTGACATCAACAATAAAATAATTTTTTTAAAAAATTAAGAGTGTAAGTAAAACTAAAATACTTAAAAATTAAATACAATTAAAATAAAAAATTTAAAAATTAAATACAATTAAAACTAAAAAACTAAAAAATTTAAACAATAAAATATTGACTCCTATTGTATTTTTAACTCAGGATATCCTATTTTCTATTAGTGTGTTTTAGTGATGTCAAAGTCAACATTTTATTTTTATATTTTTAGTTTTAATTATACTTTTAATTTTTAAAATTTCTTATTTTATTAATTTCAAATTAATTTTTATGATAAAAAATTGTTAATTAGTGTTGCAAACCTAAATTAGAAGTAATTATAAAAAAATGCATATATTTTTAAATATTTTTAAGTAAATGAAGATAAATCAGATTTATAAAATTTAAAATTCTTTTTTCTATATTCTTTCAAATTGACGGGCCAAAACCTACTTTTCTTTTTATGAAAAATTTATTAATATTTTATTATATAATATAAATAAAAAATGTTTTATTTTATTTTTTGGTGTTGGGTATATAAGGAAAAGAAAATGTATACACACACTTATGAAAAAAAATTCTTCATTTTCTTTTTAAATAAACTTGAAAACTTTGTCAAGAACTTAATAAATCTTGGATGATAATTTTTTATGAATAAAATTTATTTATTTTTAAACTTATCATAATTTTTCAACTTCTGCTTAATGGATTCGTCTATAGAAGACTAACATAGAAAATACAAACAGATAGCTTTATTATATACCGATTTCAAGATATGGAAACTATCTGCCTTTTAATGGGTCATTACATTCCCATAAATCATAAAATTTATTTCCTTTTTTTTTCTTCATTTTCTTAGTTTCCCAATTACCTTTTTCTACTTCTCTTTGTGAAATCCCTTCAAGTTCATCTATTTATTTTTTTTCTTTTCAAATTCATGATGTTTAAGCTCTTGCTTTTAAACATTTAAATAAAGAATAAGAACTAGAAATTTGAGAGTTGCTCCACCCACTAGAATACTTAGAGAAGCTCTCGTGTCAATCACTTTCATTCCTCTCATTAGACTATGTGTAACACTTATAGTCATAACTTGATTATTTTCTAATAATTGTTATATCCACAAGTCACGTTAATTTATTGACCGATAAAATCTCAATCCTTAACTACTAATGCATTATAAATATTGAGTATCTTATTTAAGGAAAAAGTTACATCTAAGACTGGACTAATAATTTAAGCAATATGCAATCAATTCTATTCTTTATTAAATTATTTATCAAAATAAAAAATAATTTTTTAGTCATTCCTCGTTGTGGTATTATGGATTTATATATAATAAAAACATGGTTAAAACATTCAAAATATTTTCAATTATTTTTTAAAATGCCATTTAAAAAAATCACTAATTTATTTTTAAAATAACCTGCTTTTAGAATAAATTTTTAAAATATTATTTTAAGTTAAAATTTTATTATTTTTAAAATTAAAAACTATTTCGAAGAGACCATTTCAAAAGTACTATATAAGATATTGTATTTTAATTATTAAAATATATTATTTAAATAAAAACTCCACTAATTCGGCCCATACTAATAGTGCAAAGCTTGGAGGCTTCTGGCAATGATTTGAGGATGACTTCTCAGTTCTCAATGATGAAGGGGAGACTTGACGGATTCAACGTTGACTGGGGGCCGAGGTTGGCGGCCGAACCGCCACAACCAAAGATGGAGAGGGATTGGTTTTAGGAATGGGCTTTTCCATGTTGGGCTTAATGTATTAGTTAAAGGGCCTGTCTTTTTCGTAGGCCTCCATTTGGCAAACATTTATTTGCAATTAATTCTGTCACGTCAGAATGCTAAGTGATAGATAATTTACGAAACGTGGGTGTGCTCACGATGTTTGTTTCACGTTTATCGAAATGATACTTTTCGATTGGATACAACTTGGACGAGGTGGGCTCCATTAAACCAAAGTCAAAACCAATAATTGTACAATGAATTTTAATACTTAAATTGATTGATTTATATTATATTTTTTCAACGTGAATTCAATTTAAAATCAGATTCGACTTGGGTCAAAATTAAAATAACTTGAACTTAATCAAAACCTGATTTAACATTTGTATCATATTTATGATGTATCTTATTTTTTTGGATTTAAAATACATTATTAAATTATAATTATATCAGTTTTTTAGAAAGATATATAAATTGATTTTTTTTTATTATTATATTAAACTTAATTTCATTTATTATTTTATTTTTGTATGCCAAAATTTTTAATCATATATCAACTAGATTTACTTCAATTTAAAAAAAAAAATAAAGATTACGTTTGAACTCAAGTTAACCATTAACTTGACTTATTCTATCAAGTAAAACTCGAGTATCATATAATCATACTTATTTCTTAATAATAAAAAATAATCCATATTTTACGGATGACATAAATAAATAAGATTTAAATATAGAATAACGAGACCTAAAGATTTACACGACATGATTGGTGATAACTTTTCAATCTCTACCGTGTAACTTCCCGTGGGATTACACACTTCTTATAATGAAAACAACCAAAATTTGATGGTAATCCATGTGAATTGGGCACGGCAAATTCAAGAAGAAAAATGCAAGGCCTACGCGAAAACATCCTCAAGTAAATGAAGTACTTGGGCCAACCAAAACCCCAACTTTGACTCATTGACACGTTCTCCCACACATGATCTAATGAGAACCAGCGAAGCAGCTACCAAGCTTCATTGACTCAGAGAGAGAAGACAAGCTTCTCAGTCTTCACACCCAAGGAACCTCTCGGCCCTCGAAGCATCTGGGAAATCACTATCAAGTACAGTCTTAATTATAATTAAAGATAACTTTCAATTAATATTCGGATAAGATTATGAATGAATGTATCAATTTTTAGTATTGCCGCCATGGAAGAATGTCCAAAATAAGGTGTGAAAGCATTCGAGTCTTCACGCGCCTGAGAGGAGGACAAACATGTTGACCTTCTGCCACGAAACTCCGCGTCTGGCTTTTGCTCAGCATGGACTTAACCCTGGCTTCGCTCGGGTTTCTTCACTCTCAAATCACTACAAATATGACGCCTTGGCCCCTGTGAACTTCGCCATATTCATCAAATTTCATCTCCTTCAACTTCTCTTTCTTCAATCTTCTTCTTCTTCTTCTTCTTCTTCTTTTCAGGCTTTCATCTCTTACATTTTCTCACACTTCAATGGAAAAGAAGGTCGGTTCTTTCTCCAACGTAGCATTTTTTTTTTTTTTTTTTTGTTTTTTTAGCTTATTTGTTTAGGTTTGTTCTTTTCTCTTTTTTTTCTAAGGAATAAGATTGGGTGTGATGGGTTTTGCACATATCCTAGTTTGGTTGTTGAGAAAAGAAAAGAAAGGAAAAGAAAGGAAAAGAACAGAAAAGAAAATGGAAGTTTGCGTGTCATCTTGGAGCTTTTCTTTTTTTCTTCAGTTGTTTTTTATTTTGATTATGAAGATCTTAGGTTGTTTCTTTTTCTTTTTTTGGATGACAGAAAATCGTGTTGAAGTTGGAATTCCAAGATGACAAAACCAAGCAGAAGGCCATGAAGAATGTCTGCAGCCATTTAGGTATTGAATTTTTTGAATTTTGCACCCTCTGTTTGGTTGATGAGAAAACTGAAGAAATGACAAAAATTCTAGAAGTAAAAATCAAAATGTTGAGTCAAATCCATGTGTTTATGTTCAACCAGGTAAAATAGTTGTATTAGTCCCCAGAAAATGAACACTCACATCACATCACATACTAAGGAATTGCAAATCTTTCATTTCTTTTCCAACATTTTTCTCGTCAACCAAACAGTAATTACTGAATTCAAACAAGAAAACCCGTTCTTAAAGCCTCTAAATTTGAGAATTTTGAGTGGCTTTGCAGGAGTTGAATCAGCGTCCGTGGACACGAAGGAAAAGAAACTGACAGTAGTTGGGGATGTTGATATAATAATTATGGTGAAACAATTGAGAAAGCTTTGTCACACAGATTTAGTCACGGTTGGGTCACCAGCATGAGCAGCAGACATTTGGCAAAGATGGAGAGGGGTTGGTTTTAGTGATGGGCTTTTCCATGTTGGGCTTAATGTAATAACTAAAGGGCCTGTCTTTTTCGTGGGCCTCCATTTGGCAAACATTTGTTTTCATTCTGTTACGTCCGAATGCTAAGTGATGGATAATTACGAAACGTGGGTGCTTACGATGGATGATTGTGATTCTTGGGATTTGGAAGTATAGTGAAGTGGCTGTTGGCGCCATTTGTATCTGTCTGTCGGTGCCAAAGCGACCCGGACAGAGGATTTTTGGCTCTGGTGCCAAAGCGACCCAGATGGCCTCCCCAGGATTCGAACTGTAGTCTAAGCCTTTGCGCTTAACCTCCTGATACCATCTGAGCTAGTAGACTATAGTTCGAATCCTAAGGAGGCCACTCTGGGTCACTTCGGCACCAGAGCCAAAAATCCTCTATCTAGGTCACTGACAGACGGATACAAATGGCACCAATAGTGGCCACTGTGGAAAAATAAGTTACTTATTTGATGATCACGACCACTGTTTGGGCATGGTTCATACCTTGATATCCAAACAAAGAATAGGATGGGGTGTGTAGCCATCTCCATCATTGAATAATTTATGATAAAAATTTTTATGATATAATTTGTATCTTTGGACGATGGTACAAATAAATACCTTCAAAAACATGCATGTGTTATCATTAATTATTGGTATTGATTCCATGTTTATTAAAGCAATACTTTTCGAGTAGAAAACAACTTGGACAAGTTGATTCCACCCAACCTAAGTGGACCGGATAAGACAATCAATTTTAATACCTAGATTCATTCATGTTATATTTTTTCAATGTGAATTCAATTTGGATCGTGATTGAGCTTGGATCAAAATTTAAATAACTTGAACTTAACCAAAATTCGATTTAATATGTGTATGATAATTATGATATATATATATCATCCTATATAATGATATTAATTTTTTTGGATTTAAAAAAATTATCAAATTATAATTATATCATTCTTTTTTTTTTTTTTTTTTGTCATTTTTTAGAATTGAGAAAGTTTTGTCACACAAATTTAGTCACAGTTGGGTCATCAGTATAAGCAACAGACAAGATGAAAGAGGAGAAAGAAAATGGAGTCAAGGAGCAGTGAAATTATAATTCGACTTAAAGTCAAATTAGAATTAGAATAGGTTTAGGAATTAGATAAATATTAGGAATTGTTATTTATTTAGGCTTTCTATATTATTTCGGAATTTTAGTCGGAGTTCTATTACAAATATGATTAGTTTATTATAAATAGACTTGTCATCGTCTCGAAGAAAAGAATGCTATCAAATATTATTTTAACAAAAATATCGTCAATAGTTAAGACATACATACTAATCACTTCACTCAATTGATATCTATTGATTGAGTCCCCCAACCAAAAGATGTTTTAATTTACGAGCGGGAACAAGAAATTCAAACTAATTTATTTCAAAAATAACTATTTCTATATTTTCATTTTTTATTTTCAAAATATGCAATTATCAAAAATTGGTATTTGGTGTAAAAATAAGTTAATTAATATTTTAATTTATTTTAATTCTTAATACTATTGTTTGAAGGATATTTTTATAATTATTTAAATAATGTTAAATATGATAGATTTTCATTTACTAATTTGCTAAGTCCATTTAATTTAATTATTTTTATTAATTTTTTAGGGTTCTCTTGAGCATTTTAACTAGCATACCCTGAGTATCATCTTATGTAGATTGATGTACACAACTTTGAACCATCTGGTTTGGAGTCATTTTCATTAATTTGAAAAAATATAGAAAAAATAACCTAATTTTTATAAATTAATTTTATCTTTACCAATTTAAAAATAATTTAAAATGTGTGTACTTTTTCATAATTCAATTAATTATTTCCTAAAATACCCTTTTACTTAATAATATTAAATTAAATTATCAAAAAATTAATTCATCATTTTAATTTGATAAAAATATCTTATAAATAAATATATTATAACTTTTTATTATATAATATAAGATACAAATCATTGTGAAAAAATTATCGAGCTTCAACTGATAAGTAAAATATTTATAATTTCCTAATTAATAATGATTTTATATCATGTATTATATAAATCTACATATCTTCTTATCTTTCTTTTTATAGTAAAATTGAAAAAAAAATTTGTTAGTTGACATCAACAATAAAATAAAATATTTTAAAAATTAAGAGTATAAGTAAAACTAAAATACTTAAAAATTAAATAGAATTAAAGGGAAAATTTTTAAAATTAAATATAATTAAAACCAAAAAAAAATAAATAAATAAATAAAATATTGGTTCCATTATATTTTCAACTATTTTTGGATATCTCTATTTTCTATTGTGTGTTTAGCAAAGTCAAAGTCAATATTTTATTTTTATATTTTTAGTTTTAAAGTTTATTTAGTTTTAATTGTATTTTTAATTTTTAAAATTTCTTATTTTATTAATTTCAAATTAATTTTTATGATAAAAAAAAATTGTCAATTAGTGTTACAAACATAAATTATAAATAATTATAAAAAAGTGCATATATTTTAAAATAAATGAAGATAAATTAGATTTATAAAATTTAGGATTCTTTTTTCTATATTCTTTCAAATTGGCGGGCCCAAAACCCACTTTTCTTTTTATGAAAAATTAATTGATATTTCATTATATAATATAAATAAAAAATGTTTTTTTTTTCCTTTTTTTTTTGTGCTGGGTATAAAAGAAAAGGAAATTGGAAACACACACTTATGAAAAAAAATTCTTCAATTTTTTTTTTTTTAAAAAATAAACTTGAAAACTTTGTCAAACACTTGATAAATCTTGGGTGGTAATTTTTTATGAATAAAATTTATTTATTTTTAAACTTATCATAGTTTTTCAACTTTTAATAGATTAGTCTACAGAAGACTAACACAGAAAATCCAAAAAGATAGCTTTATTATTCATTGGTTTCAAGATATGGAAACTATCTACCTTTTAATGGGTCATTACATTCCCATAAATCATATAACTTATTTCTTTTTTTTCCTTCATTTTCTTATGTTCCCAAGAACCTTTTTCTACTTCTCTTTGTGAAACCCTTCAAGTTCATCTATTTATTTTCTTCCTTTTCAACTTCACGATGTTGAAGCTCATGCTTTTAAACATTTGAATAAAGAATAAGAACAAGAAGTGCAAGAGTCGCTCCACCCACTAGAACACTTGGAGGAGCTTTCGTGACAATCACTTCTATTCCTCTCATTAGATCATTTGTAGCACTTATAGCCATAATTCAATTATTTCCTAATAATTATTGTATCCATAAGTCACATTAATTTGTTGCCTAATAGTCTCTCGACCCTTAACTACTAATGCATTATAAATATTAGGCATCTTGTTTAGGGAAAAAGCTACATCCAGGACTGAACTA
Source organism: Vitis rotundifolia (assembly GCA_030254885.1). NCBI lineage: Eukaryota > Viridiplantae > Streptophyta > Magnoliopsida > Vitales > Vitaceae > Vitis > Vitis rotundifolia. The sequence continues at coordinate 17,356,939 of CM058166.1, forward strand.
ATAATTTAAACGATACATAATCAATTATATTTTCTATTAAATTATTTGTTAGAATAAAAATAAGAATAAGAAATAATTTTTTAGTAATTCCCCGTGGTGGTATTACAGTTTATATATAATACAAACATTGTTAAAACATTCATTGTATTTTTCATTATTTTTTAAAATGCCATTTAAAAAAATCACAAATTTATTTTTAAAATAACTTGCTTTTAGAATAAAATTTTAAAATATTATTTTAAGTTAAAATTTTATTATTTTTTAAATTAAAAACTATTTCAAAGAGACCATTTCAAAAGTACTATATAGGATATTGTATTTTAATTATTAAAATATATTATTTAAATAAAAACTCCACTAATTCGGCCATACTCAGGAATTTTTATAAAACTACGGTAATTTTAAAAAATAATTCTTAAATTACCGTAATGAGAAAAATAATTCCAAATCTACGGTAGTTTTTGTCAGATAGGAGGGAAAAATATTTGTTTTTTTAAATCGTCTTTTCAAAAGATGATTTATGATCTTTAAAAAAAAAAAAAATCGTCTTTCCAAATTACTAAAAATGAGAAATTGTGTCCAGAAGAGACGATTTCCACTAAGAAGTTGGAAATCGTCTCTTGAAAAGATGATTTCCATCAAATAAAAAATAAAAAATTAAGCAATTGGAAATCGTCTCTTCAAGAGACGATTTCCCCCAAGAAAAAAAATTTAAAATTAAGCAATGGAAATTGTCTCTTGCAGAAGCGATTTCCACCAAAAATTAAAAATAAAATAAAATTTAATATATATTGTAACACAATTAATTATCTATATATTATGAAAAAAATACAATTTAATATAAAAATATATTATAAATCCAATTTGGAATTAAAAAATTAATTATACTCATACAATTATTATAAATATATATTATAAAATTAATTAATTTTATTTGTTAAATTTAATATAAGATAAATAATATTTGTCCATTTTTTTTTCTTTCACTTTGCAATTAAAAAAAACTATTATCAATTTATGTGAAAAAATGAGTTTTAAAAAATAAATTTGTTATTAATTTATTAAATAATTATTTACAAAATAAATAATTTTGTTTTGTTTTAATTTTTAAATTATTTTTATTATATAAATTTTAATATTAAAAATATTAATCTTTAAGTTAAAATTTCATTGTAGGAGAATTTAATTTTTTTATGACCTCCACTACATGCTTCATATCTCCAATTCCAATACATTAGATTCATAGTCCATAAGAGAATCTTACTTATTGCATTCAACCAATTTGAAGACGTGTTGTCATTTCTTCTAAAATGTCAAAATATTCCACAAATTTAATACTCCACCAATTTGATCATTTGATGTCATTTCTTCTTACACATTCAAACGTTCACCCCCTATCCTACACACTACACTCATCCTACCTTTTTCCAACTTCTCTTACAATATAAATACCTTCATCAAACTTCTTCATTCTCATTTTCCCTATCTTTCTCACTTGAAATTCAATTTCTCACTTATCACTTTTTCATATTCCATCACTTCTATTTATATCCTTCATTCTTTTTGGAGACTTCTTAGCATATTTCATCTTTTTTTTTTTTTTTTTTTGACACTCACTGTGCTTATAAGGTGGTATTTTTGCTTTATTTTTATTTTAAGTTATTTTGTAATGTATTATTTTTATTATTATATAAGTTTTTAAATTTTGAGGTCTATCTTCTTCCGGATCGATCCAGATCTGTAAATTTGGTGTTCCATATTGATCTTCTTCCTCATCAACTTCCCTTTCTCCACTACTCTTCTTCTTTTTCAGTGTCTGTCTGGTATCATTCCATAACTCAACGAAGATGAAGGTCTGTTGTCTCTCTGATATAGCTTTTTGTTTTTGGGTTTGCTCTGTTTTCTTTGAGGAATAAGCTTGCATGGCTGTGATGGGTTTTGTCTGTTTAGTTGCTGAGAAACTGAGGAAAAGGAAAGGAAAGAAAAGATGTTGGAACCTTTTTGAAAAGCTTATTCTTCTCTTCTGCGATTAGAAGAATTGAGTTTTCTCGTTGTTTCTTTTCCTAATTTTTCTCAGAAATCAAACAGAACATTAAGGAATTTGAATAAAATTTACGGGTTTTGCTTGATTTGAGCCCATATTCTCACTTCGGTTGGTTTTATAAAGATGAAATTTTTCTGGATCTTCTGATATTTTTCTTATTGTTGATGGGTGTTCCCCTTTTTCTCTGAATCACAGCATATCTCAGGCTGTTCTTTATTTTGTTGTGACAGAAAATAATCTTGAAGTTGGATTTACACGATGAAAAAAGCAAGCAGAAGGCCATGAAGAATGTCTCTTCACTTCCTGGTATTGAATCTGAAGTTCTTGCAAAATTCACTCTAATCCCTGTTTGGTTTATGTGAAAACTGAGCAAAATTAAGAGTTTATTTTCATCCAAAAGACTAAAAAAAATCACACAATGATTTCGTTGGCTTTCTCGTCTTTTTCCTACTCTTTCCCATCAACCAAATGGTTTATTTAACTCACAGAAGAAAACCCAGTTCCTAAAAGCTTAAAAACTGCTAAATCTGAATTGTTTTGAATGGCAATTTTGCAGGAGTTTCTTCAGTTTCCATGGATATGAAGGACAATATATTGACTGTAATTGGAGATGTGGATCCAGTAAGCATAGTGGGGAGGTTGAGGAAGCTTTGCCACACAGAGGCAATATCAATTGGACCAGCAAAAGAGCCAGAGAAGAAGAAGGAGGAGCCTAAGAAAGAGGAACCCAAGAAACAAGAACATAAAAAAGACCCTAAAGATCAATTGGCTGATCTTGTTAAAGCATACCAAGCTTATAATCCTCACTATACCACACACTATTCTGTTTGAAGTGTGGAAGAAGACCCGAATGCTTTTGTAATTTGTTAATCACCAGATCATAGAAGAATCCAAAAAGGCAAAAGCAATAGTATCTGTCTGTGGGTGATTATAGATATGGGTCTTCTATAATGATGGTGCACCCAAGAACAGAAGCCTTATGTACAGTACTGGATGGTTAGCGGATGGTGGGTGTTTGATTTTCTATTGTATGCCAGTTTTCATTTGGAATGTATCAAACTTTGGGTTGTTTTTTTCCATGAATGAAGTAAGAACTTGGAGTTATGATAATTGAACATTCTGTCTCCTTGGTGATGGAAATTCGAGATGACGACATAGTAAAGAATATCTCCTTTTGTTTCAATTATTTCATACCCTTTTAAGCTTTTCGCCAAAAAAAAAAAAAAAAAAAAAAAAGAAAGAAGAAGAAGAAGAAAAAGGAAACTTGGATACTTTATTATTGAGTGGCTCACTACCATACAATTACAATCCAATGATAATGATCTAGAGGCTGAAAATTTTGCTCTTCTATTCATTTCAAATTATTGTGACTAATCTGTCTCTCAATTCTACTTTTGTGGGAGTTTTTAAAGAAGATATTTATATATTTTGTGATGATGAATACAAGGATGGATCTTTGTTTTCTTCTTGGTATTATCGGAAAGTATCTCAAATTCTTAATTAATATAAAAAAGTAATTAAAAATATTTTTATAAATATTATATGTTATAAGGAAAAGGTTACGTAATAGGCATAACTTGTGAAAAATATATTCAGGACCGATAGTTATTTATAATATTTACGATAGTATAGTGAAATATTCTCTCATCTATGGGTATATGCATGAATTACTTTAAAACATTATATACCTTTTTTTTACTGTGTGGATCATTTTATCTTTGTGTTTCTGTGTTAACATGTTTGCATTGACGCAACACATATATGGGTCTTGAAAATGCAGAAATGATTTGTGCCAAATTTTTGGATTCTATTCAAGTGATAATTGGTTTTTAGTGGGTTATCAAACCAATGTTGGTTCTTTTATTCTCCAGTCATCTACATCCGAAAAAATTGAGCTTTTAGACTCTACTACAAAGTCAAAGGTTGCATAGAGAAAATATCTAATAAATAAACATATTATAAATTTTTATTATATAAAATACAAATCATTATGAAAAAATTATTGAGGATTTTCAAGTGATAAATAAATTCTTTCAAATTTTTTAATTAATAATAATTTTATATCATGTATTATATAAATCTATTCATCTTCTCATTTTTTTTTTAATTTTTAATAAAATTGAATAAAAATTTTGTTAGTTAACATCAACAATAAAATAAAAAATTTTAAAAATTAAGAGTACAAGTAAAACTAAAATACTTAAAAATTAAATACAATTAAAATAAAATTTTAAAAATTAAATACAATTAAAACTAAAAAATTTAAAAAATAAAATATTGGCTTATTTTTAACTATGGGGATCTCTATTTTTTATTAGTGTGTTTTAGGGAAGTTAGAGTCAACATTTTATTTTTATATTTTTAGTTTTAAAGTTTTTTTAGTTTCAAATGTATTTTTAATTTTAAAAATTTCTTATTTTATTGATTTCAAATTAATTTTTATGATAAAAAAATTGTTAGTTTGTGTTACGAACCTAAATTAGAAAATATTTTTAAATAAATAAAGATAAATCAGATTTATAAAATTTAGGATTCTTTTTTCTATATTCTTTCATATTGGCTGGCCCAAACCCACTTTTCTTTTTATAAAAAATTAATTAATATTTCATTATATAATATAAATGAAAAATATTTTATTTTATTTTTTAGTGCTGAGTGTTAAAATATGGATGCACATATATGTAACATATTTCATGATTATGCTATTCGCTTGTTCGGTATTTATTTTGTATCAGTTTTCAAGAGTATAGGCCACCTATGTGTAGAGCCCAACGCCATCGCGGGCCTTAGATGATGGGCCTAAGACCTGTGAGGCCCAATAACCCAATGGGTATGGTCCCTAAGGCAGGAGGGTATAAAAGGCCAAGTTTCTGTTTTTCAGCATATACATCTTTGAATAAAAACAGAACCCTAATCTCTCCCGCTTCCCATCGCCAGAGAGATTACAGAATGGTGGTTCCCCTCCTCAGCCTTAGAAGATCCATACCGTATTCATTTCTGAAAAACTAGTGGATTCAGGTTGGTTCCCTATCTAGAGAAGAAGGCATGTTGTTTACAATGATTGATATATATTTATATCCTGTATATGTGTTTTGGGTGATCGTGGAAAATAAGAAAATTCTATCACTGGGTATATAAGGAAAAGAAAATGGAAACACACACTTATGAAAAAAATTCTTAAAAATTTTGTTCTTTTTTAAATAAACTTGCAAACTTTGTCAAAACACTTAATAAATCCAAACTTATCATATTTTTAAACTTATCATATTTTTTCAACTTCTGCTTATTGGATTAGTGTATAGAAGACTCACACAGAAAATCCAAACAGATAACTTTATTATTCGTTGATTTCAAGATATGGAAACTATTTGTCTTTTAATGGGTCATTACATTCCCATAGATCATAAAATTCATTTCCTTTTTTTCCTTCATTTTCTTAGGTTCCAATAACCTTTGTCTACTTCTCTTTGTGAAATCCCTTCAAGTTCATCTATTTATTTTCTTCCTTTTGAAATTCAAGATGTTTAAGCTCTTGCTTTTAAACATTTGAATAAAGAATAAAAATGAGAAATCTAAGAGTTGCTCCACCCACTAGAATACTTAGAGGAGCTCTCTTATCAATTACTTATATTCCTCTCATTAGATCATCTGTAACACTTATAGTCATAACTCAATTATTTCCTAATAATTATTGTATCCATAAGTCACATTAATTTGTTGATCGATAGAATCTCAACCCTTAACTATCAATGCATTGTAAATATTAACATCTTGTTAGGGGGAAAAGCTACAGAAGTGGACTAATAATTTAAGCGATACATAATTAATTCTATTTTTTACTAAATTATTTGTCAAAATAAAAATAAAAATAAAAAATAATTTTTTAGTCAGTCCCCGTAGTGGCATTACGGATTTATATATAATACAGTTAAAACATTCATCATATTTTCAATTATTTTTAAAATGCCATTTAAAAAAATCACTAATTTATTTTAAAAATAACTTGCTTTTAGAATAAAATTTTAAAATATTATTTTTGGTTAAAATTTTATTATTTTTTAAATTAAAAACTATTTCGAAGAGACCATCTCAAAAGTACTATATAAGATATTGTATTTTAATTATTAAAATATATTATTTAAATAAAAACTCCACTAATTCGCCCCATAATCGTAGTGCAAAGCTTGAAGGCTTCTGGCAATAATTTGAGATGACGTCTCAATGTTGAAGGGTACACTTGAAGGGGCCGCCACAACCAAAGAAGGAGAGGGGTTGGTTTTAGTGATGGGCTTTTCCATGTTGGGCTTAATGTATAAACTAATGGGCCTGTCTTTTTCGTGTGCCTTTATTTGGCAAACATTTGTTTGCATTCTGTCACGTCAGAATGCTAAGTGATGGATAATTACGAAACGTGGGTGCTTACGATGTAAGATTGTGATTCTTGGGATTTTGGAAGCATAGTGAAGTGGCCACTGTGGAAAAATAAGTTACTTCTTTGATGATCACGACTACTGTCTACGCATGGTTCATACCTTGATGTCCAAACAAACAATAGAATAGGGTGTGTAGCCATCTCCATCATTGAATAATTTATGATAGAATTTGGATATTTGAATAATGTTACAAACAACTACGTCTTTTTAAGTCATAATATTCGAAAACATGCATGTGTTATCATTAATTATTGGTATCTATTCCATGTTTATTGAAGCAATACTTTTCGAGTAAGATATAACTTGGACAAAACCCGGTAATTGGACAGTCACTTTTAATACCTAAATTCATTCATATTATATTTTTTTCAACGTGAATTCAATTTAGATTGTGATTGGACTTAGATCAAAATTTAAATAACTTGAACTTAACGAAAATCTGATTTAATATTTATACGATAATTATGATATATGTATATATCATCCTATATAATGATATTAATTTTTTTGGATTTAAAAATAATTATCAAATTATAATTGTATCATTTTTCAGAAAAATATATAAATTTGTTTATATTTTTTTATTAGATAAAACCTGATTCCATTTATTATTTAATTTTTGTATGGTAGAATTTTGAATCATATAAGTTGATCAACCAGATCCACTTCAATTTAAAAAAAAGAGATTATGTTGGACTTGAGTTAACCATTAACTTGACTCATCCCATAAAGTAAAACCCAGATATCAAATAATCATACCAACTTCTTAATAATGAAAACAATTCCTATTTTGCTAATGATATCACGAGACTCAAAGATGTACATGACATCAGTTGATCGGTGATAACTTTTCAATATCTACCATGTAACTTCTGGCAGGATTACACACTTCCTACAGTGAAAACAGGTAGAACTTGTTGGTAACTCATGTGAATTGGGCACGGCAAATTCAGGAAAAAATAAGGCAAGCCCCACTTCTATAGTATCTGAAAACACCCTCAAGTCGTTGAAGTACTCGGGCCAACCAAAACTCTAAAAGATTACTCTAAAGTTTTTTTTTTTTTTTTTTCCTGTTAAAGCTTGACTCATTGACTTGTTTTTTTACATATGATCTAATTAGAACCAGCGAAGCAGCTGCCAAGCTTCATTGACTCAGAGAGAGATCAGAAGCTGCTCAGTCTCAACACCCACGGAGTCTCTGGAAGCATCCTGGAAATTGCACTAATCTTATCAGGGTTTTAGTTTCTCCAAAAAGTCCAAACGACGTCGTCTCCCACATTGGGCTTTTGGCCTTTTTGTCCACCTTTGACCACTGGTTTGACCCGTGGATGACACGGTTTTTCTTGTATCTATAAATTTGGTGTTCCAGATCGTCCTACTTCCCGCATCCCTTTCTCCAGTACTCTTCTTCTTTTTAAGTGTCTGGTCTGGTATCATTTCCATAACCCAATGGAGATGAAGGTCTGTTGTCTCTTTGATGTAGTTTTTTGTTTTTGGGTTTGCTCTGTTTTCTTTGAGGAATAAGCTTGCATGGCTGTGATGGGTTTTGTCTGTTTGGTTGCTGAGAAACTGAGGAAAAGGAAAGGAAAGAAAAGATGTTGGAGCCTTTTTGAAAAGCTTATTCTTCTACGATTAGAAGAATTGAGTTTTCTTGTTGTTTCTTTTCCTAATTTTTCTCAGAAATCAAACAGAGCATTAAGGAATTTGAATAAAATTTATGGGTTTTGCTTGATTTGAGTTCAGATTCTCACTTCGGTTGGTTTTATAAAGATGAAAATTTTCTGGGTCTTCTGATATTTTTCTTATTGTTGAGGGTGTTCCCCTTTTTTTCTGAATCACAGCATATCTCAAGCTGCTCTTTATTTTGTTGTGACAGAAAATAATCCTGAAGCTGGAGGTATTCGATGACAAAAGCAAGCAGAAGGCCATGAAGAATGTCGCTTGCCTTCCAGGTATTGAATCTGAAGTTCTTTCAAAATTCACTCTAATCCCTGTTTGGTTTATGTGAAAACTGAGCAAAATTAAGAGTTTATTTTCATCCAAAAGACTAAAAAAAATCACACAATGATTTCGTTGGCATTCTCTTATTTTTCCTACTCTTTCCCATCAACCAAATGGTTTATTTAACTCACAGAAGAAAACCCAGTTCCTAAAAGCTTAAAAACTGCTAAATCTGAGTTGTTTTGAATTGCAATTTTGCAGGAGTTTCTTCAGTTTCCATGGATATGAAGGACAAGAAATTGACTGTAATTGGAGATGTGGATCCAGTAAGCATAGTGGGCAGGTTGAGGAAGCTTTGCCACACAGAGATATTATCAGTTGGACCAGCAAAAGAGCCAGAGAAGAAGAAGGAGGAGCCCAAGAAACAAGAACAGAAAAAAGACCCTGAAGATCAATGGGCTGATCTTGTTAAAGCATACCAAGCTTATAATCCTCACTATACCACACATTATTTTGTTAGAAGTGTGGAAGAAGACCCGAATGGTTGTGTCATTTGTTAATCACCAGATCATAGAAGAATCCAAAAAGGCAAAAGCAATAGTATCTGTCTGTGGGTGACTATAGATATGGGTCTTCTGTAATGATGGTGCACCCAAGAACAGAAGCCTTATGTACAGTACTGGATGGTTAGCGGATGGTGGGTGTCTGATTTTCTATTGTATGCCAGTTTTCATTTGGAATGTATTAAACTTTGGGTTGTTTTTTTCCATGAATGAAGTAATGACTTGGAGCTGTTATGATAATTGAATATTCTGTCTCCTTGGTGGTGGTGGTGGAAATTCGAGATGACAACATAGTAAAGATATCTCCTTTTGTTTCAATTATTTCATACCCTTTTAAGCTTTTCGCCAAAAAAAAAGGAAGAAGAAGAAAAAGGAAACTTGGATACTTTATTATTGAGTGGCTCACTACCATACAATTACAATCCAATGATAATGATATAGAGGCTGAAAATTTTGCTTTTCTTATGTTCATTTCAAATTATTGTGACTATCTGTCTCTCAATTCTACCTTTGTGGGAGTTTTTAAAGAAGATATTTACATATTTTGTGACAATGTATTCAAGGATTGATCTTTGTTTTCTTTTGGTGTTATTGAAAAGTGTCTTAAATTTTTAATTAATATAAAAAAGTAGTTCAAAATATTTTTATAAATATTATATGTTATGAGAGAAAGGTGATGTGATAGGCATAACTTGTGAAGAGTATGTTTACGATCGATAGTTATTTGTAATATTTTCGATAGTATAGTGAAATATTTTCTCTCATCAATATGGATATATGCATGAATCACTTTAAAACATTATATACTTTTTTTTGAAAATTTTGTTCTTTTTATATTCATTTCAAATTATTGTGACTATCTGTCTCTCAATTCTATTTTTGTGGGAGTTTCTAAAGAAGATATTTACATATTTTGTGATGATGTATACAAGGATTGATCTTTGTTTTCTTTTGATATTATTGGAAAGTGTCTTAAATTTTTAATTAATATAAAAAAGTAATTAAAAATATTTTTATAAATAGTATATGTTATGAGGGAAAGGTGATGTGATAGGCATAACTTGTGAATAGTATGTTCACGATCGATAGTTATTTGTAATATTTTCGATAATATAGTGAAATATACTCTGTCATCTATATGGGTATATGCATGAATCACTTTAAAACATTATATACCTTTTTTTTTTTTGTTTTATGTATGGATCGGTTTGTCTTTGTGTTTCTATGTTAACATGTTTGCATTGAAACAACACATATATGGGTGTTGAAAATGCAGAAATGATTTGTGCCAACATTGGTTTGATAACCCCACTAAAAACCAATCACTTGAATAGAATCCAAACAGACAGCTTTATCATTCATTGATTTCAAGATATGGAAACTATCTGCCCTTTAATGGGTCATTACATTCCCATAAATCATAGAATTTATTTCCTTTTTTTCCTTCATTTTCTTAGGTTCCAATAACCTTTTTCTACTTTCATTTCTGAAATCCCTTCAAGTTCATCTATTTATTTTCTTCCTTTTCAAATTCACGATATTTAAGCCTTTTAAACATTTGAATAAAGAATAAGAACGAGAAATCTGAGAGTTGCTCCACCCACTAGAATACTTCAAGGAGCTCTCCTGTCAATTACTTATATTTTTCTCATTAGATCATTTGTAACACTTATGGTCATAATTCAATTATTTCCTAATAATTATTGTATTTACAAGTCACATTAATTTGTTGATCGACAGAATCTCAACCCTTAACTATCAATGCATTATAAATATTGAACATTTTGTCTTAGGAAAAAGCTACTGAACTAATAATTTAAGCGATACACAATCAATTCTATTTTTTATTAAATTATTTGTTAAAATAAAAGTAAGAATAAAAATTATTTTTTAGTCATTCCCCATGGTGGTATTACATATTTATATATAATACAAACATTGTTAAAACACTCACCATATTTTTAATTATTTTTTAAGATGCCATTTAAAAAAATCACTAATTTATTTTTGAAATAACCTGCTTTTAGAATAAAATTTTAAAATATTATTTTTGGTTTAAATTTTATTATTTTTTAAATTATAAACTATTTCGAAGAGACCATTTCAAAAGTACTATTTTTAATTATTAAAAAATATTATTTAAATAAAAACTCCACTAATTCGCTCCATAGTCATAGTTCAAAGCTTGGACGCTTCTGGCAATAATTTGGGATGACTTCTCAATGTTGAAGGGGAGACTTGACGGATTCAACGTTGACTGGCGGCCAAGGTTGGCTGCCGCCACATCCAACGATGGAGAGGGATTGGTTTTAGGGATGGGCTTTTCCATGTTGGGCTTAATGTATTAGTTAAAGGGCCTGTCTTTTTCGTGGGCCTCCATTTGGCAAACTTTATTTGCAATTCTGTCACGTCAGAATGATGCTTACGATATAAGATTGTGCTCACGATATAAGATTGTGCTCACGATGTCAGATTGTGATTCTTCGAATTTTGGAAGTATTGTGAAGTGGCCACTCACAAGTCTTTAAATTTTTTCAATAAACCCACTTGTGACGTTCACAACCTCCCTTGTTTTCCCCCTTGATACCCAAACAAACAATGGAATGGGTGTGTAGCCATCTCCATCATTGAATAATTTAGGATAAAATTTGTATCATTTTCAAACAATGATACAAGTAAATACATTTTAAAGTCATAAGATTCGAAAGCATGTATATATTATTGTTTAATTATTAATATTTATTTCATGTTTATCAAAACAATATTTTTTCGATTGGATACAACTTAGACAAGGTGAGTTTCATTGAATCTAAGTTAGAACCAATAATTGGACAATCAATTTTAATACTTAAATTGATTCATATTATATATTTTTAACGGGAATTCAATTTGGATTGAGATTGGGCTTGGGTCAAAATTTAAATGATTCGAACTTAGCCAAAAACTTGATTTAACATTTGTACCATATTTATGATGTATATTATCTTATATAAGAATATTAATTTTTTTTTTTGATTTAAAATACATTATCAAATTATAATTATATCATTTTTTTAGAAAGGTATATAAATTGGTTTTATTTTTTTTATTATATTAAACTTGATTTCATTTATTATTTCATTTTTGTATGCCAAAATTTTGAATCATATATCAACTAGATTTACTTCAATTTAAAAAAAAAAACATGAACTCGAGTTAATCATTAACTTGACTCATTTCATCAGGTAAAACCCGGGTATTATATAATCATACTCATTTCTTAATAATAAAAAACAATCCATATTTTATGAAGGATTGGTGATAACTTTTCAATTTATACCGTGTAATTCCCGGTGGGATTACACACTTCTTACAGTGAAAACAATCAGAATTTGTTGGTAACCCATGTCCATTGGGCACGGCAAATTCAGGAAAAAAATGCAAGCCCCGGTTCGACAGTGTGTGAAAACACCCTCAATTAATTGAAGTACTTGGGCCAGCCATAACCCCAAAATTGACTCATACAGGTTCTTCCACACATGATCTAATGAGAACCAGCGAAGCAGCGACCAGGCTTCATTGACTCAGAAAGAGGACAGAAGTTTCTCACTCTTCACACCCACGGAATCTCTCGAAGCATCCCGGAAATTGAACTAAATCTTATCAGGGTATAGTTTCTCCTAAAAGTTCAAACGACGCCATCTCCCACATAAGGTTTTTGACCATTTTGTCCATCTTTGCGTCTGGCTTTTGCTGACCATAGATTTGACCTCGTGTTGACGCGGTTTTTATTGTACTTATAAAATTGGGGTTCCGGGGACTCACTCCACCACCAATTTCATAACTTCTTCCACATCAACTTCCCTTTCTCCACTGCCCTTCTTTTTCAGTGTCTGGTCTGGTATAATTTCCATAACTCAATGGAGATGAAGGTCTGTTGTCTCTCTGATATAGCTTTTTATTTTTGGGTTTGCTCTGTTTTCCTTGAGGAATAAGCTTGCATGGCTGTGATGGGTTTTGGCTGTTTGGTTGCTGAGAAACTGAGGAAAAGGAAAGGAAAGAAAATATATAGGGGCCTTGTTGAAAAGCTAACTCTTCTGTTCTACAATCAGAAGAATTGAGTTTTCTTGTTGTTTCTTTTCCTAATTTTTCTCAGAAATCAAACGGAGCATTAAGGAACTTGAATAAGTTCTATGGGTTTTGCTTTGCTTGAGCTCCTATTCTCACTTTAGTAGGTTTTGTAAAGACGAAAATTTTCTAGGTCTTCTGATTTTTTTTATTCTTGATGGTTGTTCCCCTTTTTCTTTTTCTCTGAATCACAGCGTATCTCAAGCTGTTCTTTATTTTGTTGTGACAGAAAATAATCTTGAAGTTGGAGGTATTCGATGACAAAGCCAAGCAGAAGGCCATGAAGAATGTCTCTGCCCTTCCAGGTATTGAATCTGAAGTTATTGCAAAGTTTACTCTAATCCCTGTTTGGACCTTTGGTTTATGTGAAAACTGAGCAAATTTAAGAGTTTATTTTCATCCCAAAGACTAAAAAATTCACGCAATGTTTTCTTTGGCTTTCTCTTCTTTTTCTTACTCTTTCCCATCAACCAAATGGTTTATTGAACTCACAGAAGAAAACCCAGTTCCTAAAAGCTTAAAAACTGCTCCAATCTGAATGGTTTTAAATTGCAATTTTGCAGGAGTTACTTCAATCTCCGTGGATATGAAGGACAAGAAATTGACTGTAATCGGAGATGTGGATCCAGTATGCGTAGTGAGCAAGTTGAGGAAGTTTTGCCGCACAGAGATATTATCAGTTGGACCAGCAAAAGAGGAGAAGAAGAAGGAGGAGCCTAAGAAAGAGGAGCCCAAGAAAGACGAGAAGAAGGACCCTAAAGATCAATTGGCTGATCTTGTTAAAGCATACCACGCCTTTAACCCTCAATATGCCCACTATTATGTTAGAAGTGTGGAAGAAGACCCAAATGCTTGTGTCATTTGTTAATCACCAGATCATAGAAGAATCCAAAAAGGCAAAAGCAATGGTATCGGTATCTGTCCATGAGTGATTATAGATATGGGTCTTCTATAATGATGGTGCACTCAAGAACAGAAGCCTTATGTACAGTACTGGATGGTTAGTGGATGGTGGGTGTTTGATTGTTTATTGTATGCCAGTTTTGATTTGGAGTGTCATATTTTGGGTTGTTTTTTTCCATGAATGAAATAAGAACTTGGGAGTTGTTATGATAATTGAATATTCTCTCCTTGGAAATTTGAGATGACGACAAAGAAAAGAATATCACCTTTTGTTTCGATTATTTCATACCCTTTTAAGCTTTTCACCAAAAAGGAAATAAAAAAAAAAAGAGGAAAAAGGAAACTTGGAAACTTTATTATTGAGTGGCTCACTACCATACAAATTAAAATCCAATGATAATGATCTAGAGGCTGAAAATTTGCTCTTCTTCTATTTATTTCAAATTGTTGTGACTATCTGTCTCTCAACTCAACTTTTGTGGGAGTTCCTAAAGAAGATACTTAAATATTTTGTGATGATAGATACAAGGACCGTGTGGGAATATGAAGAAGAATGAATCAACCAATTTATTGAATCCAATGCACAAATTCCTTACGGCTGTAATACTACCCACACGACAAAAAAGTACTCACACCCACAAGCACCAAAGAAACGATAATTAAAATGCAAAAGTTTATGTGATTCGATCAAAAATTGACCTACATCCATGAATTGTAGCGACAATTTTCACTATTTGCGGTCAATGATGCAAGGCAAAACATGCCAGAACAATTTTTCTCTAGGTAAACCCCCAAATTACAAGCACACAACAACGTGCTTCCTTGCCCTGATTTTTTTATATTTTATCTTCCTATTTTGCTACCCTTAACAGCAGGGCACAAATCTGATTTGATTTACACCTAGTTTCCTATTCCATATTGTTTCCCAAAAAACCAAATCCCCTATTTACTTTTCTAGAAACAGAAAATACAAAAGAAAAAAAAATCATCCATCTTAGACTGTAAAATTTGGTATGATGATAAATGTCTAAAAGCAAAATGTTTCATAAATATCCGCTTGGATTTGAATTTATCATCCAATTGTTGCCACTCAATATTCTCTTAATTGCTCAGAATGTTTACCAAGCTCAAGCAATGCTTGAACTTGATAGTTGTCAATGCCTTTGTCAACATATCAGTTGGGTTGTCATTTGTATGAATCTTCTCAACCATAACTTCACCTTTTGACACCACATCTCTCAAGAAATGTAACTTGACATCTATATGCTTTGTTTTTTCATGAAACATAGTATTTATTGTCAAGTAAATTGCACTCTGATTATCACAATGAACCACAAATGTCTTTTGTGCCAACCCTAGCTCACCAATCATCCCCTTAACCCACAAAGCTTCTTTCATAGCTTCTGTACGAACTACATATTCAGCTTCTGTCGAGGATAGAGCCACCATGAATTGAAGACTAGCCTTCCATCTTATAATACCACCAAACAATGT
Source organism: Vitis rotundifolia (assembly GCA_030254885.1). NCBI lineage: Eukaryota > Viridiplantae > Streptophyta > Magnoliopsida > Vitales > Vitaceae > Vitis > Vitis rotundifolia. Next base: position 17,372,424 of record CM058166.1, read on the forward strand.
GAAAACAAATCCTGTCAAGGATCTCCTTGTGTCCACACTTCTTGCATAATCAGAATCTACATACCCTACTACAACACCTAACTCTCCAATAGGTCCACCTTCATAGAGAATTCCAACATCAGTAGATCCCTTCAAATACCTTAGGACCCATTTCACAACATTCCAATGTTCCCTTCCTGGATTTGACATAAATCTACTTATCATGCTGGTGGCATAGACCAAATCCAACCTACTACATACCATTGCATACATAATGCTTACCAACAACACTAGCATATGATATTTCCTCCATGTACTTGATTTCCTCCTCAGTCTTAGGTGAATTCTCTGTTGTCATTTTAAAGTGTTATGTCAGTGGAGTGCTAACAGGTTTTTCTTGACTCATGCTAAACCTCTCCAAAACCTTATTAACATATCCTTTTTGAGTAAGCTTTAATGTCTTCCTTTTCCTATCACGTGATATCTCCATTCCAAGCATTCTTTGGGCATGTCCCAAATCCTTCATCTCAAATTTTACTTTAAGTTGTTTCTTCAAATCTTCAACTGTTGCCTTGTCACAACTTGCTAACAATATGTCATCAACATACAACAGAAGATAGACATTACTAGCACTTGATTTCTTCTTGAAGTAAACACATCTATCAAATTGGTTTCTTTCAAAACCACTATAAATCATGAGATCATCAAAGCACTTATACCATTGTTAAGGGGACTGTTTCAAACTATACAATAATTTCTTTAACAAACAAACTTGATCTCCCTTGCTTTTAATTTCAAAACCTTTGGGATGCCTCATGTAAATAGTCTCCTCAAGATCACCATGAAGAAATGTTGTTTTGACATCCATTTGCTCAAGCTGCATGCCAAAATGTGCCATCATAGTTAGCAAAATTCGAATTGAACTATGTTTCACCACCAAAGAGAATATTTATGTGTAATCCATTCCTTGTTTCTATGTAAAGCTCTTAGCAACCAACCTAGCTTTGTACCGTGCTTTCTCTACTCCTGGTATAACCTCTTTCTTCTTATAAATCTACTTACAATCAACAAGCTTCTTATCTTTTGGTCTCTCCACCAAAACCCAAGTCTTGTTCTTGTATAATGATTTGATTTCATCTTCCATGGCCTTTTGCCATTTTTCTTTGTCATCACAGCTCATTGCTTGTTGATAACTTTTTGGTTCTTGATTTAAAGACTCACTAGCAGTTGTAAGAGCAAAAACTACTATGTCTTCATAAGCATACTTCTGAGGCGGTCTTGTAACTTTTCTTTGCATGTCTCTTGCCAATTGATAATCATCACACCTTTGCTCTTGGTGTTGTTGAGATGAATCCTCTTCTTGAAATTGGGTTGAGGATTTTGGACCAATAGCTTTCCAAGATTCCAAAGGTGTGAGCTCCACCTTAACACCAACATTGTAGTCTTGATAGATTGAACGGTCTCGATGAAGTTCACCATCAGACTTCAAACCAGGAAATTCTTCTTTGTTGAACACCACATAACGACTGATTATAATCTTCTTTTGACTAGATTCAAGACACCACAACTTGTATCCTTTAACTCCCTCTAGATAGCCAATAAATATACACCTTAGTGCCCTAGGTTGCAGCTTATCTTGTCTTACATGAGCATAAGCTGTACACCTAAACACCTTCAAATTTAAGCAATTTTGCAGGTTTCTCGAACCATACTTCTTGAGGAGTTTTCAAGCCAATTGCAATTGAAGGACACCCACATCCACAAATTGTAGCAGCAATTTTCATTATTTGCAGTCAATGATACATGACAAAACATACCAGAATAATGTCCCTCTAACTAACCCCCAAATTACAAGCACACAACAATGTGCTTACTAGCCTTGATTTATTTTATTTTATCTTCCTATTCTGCCACACTTAACAACAAGCTACAAATCTGATTTGATTTACAGCTCGTTTCCTATTCCATATTATTTCCCAACAAACCAATTGATTGGTTACCCAATCAATACCATAAGGAAATAAATCCCTTATTTTTTTTTTCTAGAAATAGAAAATATAGAAGGAAAAAATCATCCATCTTGATGGTAAAATTTGGTATGATGATAAATGTCTAGAAGCCAAAATTTTCACATATTGATCTTTGTTTTCTTCTTGGTATTATTGGAAAGTGTCTCAATTCTTAATTAATATAGAAAAGTAATTGAAAATATTCTTATAAATATTATATGTTATGAGGGGAAAAGGTCATGAGATAGAGATAACTTGTGAAGAGTATGCGTGGTTGATAAGGATACGAGGAAAAGTGGTAAACACTCACTGGAGCAAGAGGACTTGTGGATCAAGGTACAAAGACAAAGAATGGGGAAACTTGGATATTCGGGACCCAATATTTATTTGTAATATCTTTGATAGTACAGTGAAATATTCTCTCTCATTTATGGGTATATGCGTGAATCACATTAAAATATTATGTACTTTTTTTTTATATGTGGATCGTTTCATCTTTGTGTTCTTGTGTTAACATGTTTGCATTGAAGTAACACATATATGGGTGTTGTAACTGCAGAAATGATTTGTGCCAAATTTTTGGATTCTATTAAAGTGATTGGTTTTAGTGGGGTTATCAAACCAATGTTGGCTCTTTTATTCTCTCATCATCTACCTCTTTAGTTTTCAGGTTAAACTGAGCTTTCAGACGATGCTACAAAGTCAAAGGTGGGATAGAGAAAATCTCACCTTACCTCAGCAGAAAGAGACAAAGGTATTACCTTGTGATCTAAAAATAAAATTCTGATATGTTAGGTGATTAAAAGTTACTTTTTATTGAAGAAAGATTGTGAAAGAAGGTTGTGTCGCTATCATCTGGTTTACAGTAGGGTCTTAGGTGGAAGATGGTGACTGAAACCGTTAAAAATATGAGACATACCGATGCACATTCTGTGGACCATATGGTTTCAAGTGACGACTCACTCAATAGTTTAATTAATGACTGAAATTCAGCCATGTATACTTCATGAAGCCAAACTGTAATTGGCCATGAGCATATGCGGTTTTCCGACATAGAGAGATTAAAAATAGGTGCACTGAAGAAATATGCTTCTTTGATATCAACTGCAACCAATGAGTACGCTGATGAACCATTTATTAATTGACACAACCCGTCTCGTACGCCTCTAGAGGCCACCAAAATGGACTAATCTTGACCAAATAATCTTGTTTTTAATCGAATATTAAACAAATTTTAATTGTTGTTTTTATTCTCTGATGAATTGTATATGTAATCCAACACATGGGATGGGGATTTTAACAGTAATCTAGTATCTATCGGTTTTAGAAACCAGAAAAGGAAATGTAACCATTCAAAATTGGAGTCAGATTAGGATAAGCTTGAGGTTCAATCAACAGATGAAAACAACCCAAGCTCAAATAAAACGATTCAATACACATCAATATGACTTGAGAAGGATATAATATAAAAAATAACCGACGTCCTAAGCATTAGATTAGAGCTTAACTGTAATCTAGTATGCTTAAGAACATATAATGTCGATGACATTTGACTTTTCTTGTAGCATTTTGGCCTCAAGTATTAGAACAGTTATCACTGTAAACAGACTTGATTTTCATTTCTAGGAAACAAGATAGAATGGAATCATCCTTAAGCTCAACATTAGTCACTGATGCTATATTCTTTTAAATAGAAATCTATGGAGGAATAACACTTTCTAGACTATGAGTCCCTCCAAGAACACTCCTGTAGCGAGATGGGGCAGACTAGAGAAGGTGCATTTCCTGTATATTATAACGCCACTATCTCTTGCTGTCTTCTTCCTCTTTCCACACATCAACCCAGTTCTGCTGAGCTTCTTCCAACCCGAGAAGGGAACCCTTCTTCTCCGCATCCCAACTTGTAGAGAGAGTGCCATAGGCAATTCCAAGAGCTGATGCCCCAAAGGCGATAAATGTTGTCAAGAAAGGAAGCCAAACTGGCACATCCCACAAATGTTGGTCCTTAACTGCACCCAACAGGTTCAACAAAGCCACGCCGATGCCCATAGGAGCCCCCACAAAGAACAAGATTCTAACAATCATCCTATCAAACACCACCTGTGGTATCCTCTCATCATCATCATCATCATCATCACCGTTCCCAGAGTTCTTTCTTGGAACAGTTTCTTTCTGTGCTGTCTTCTTTTCTAGTATGGTACCTGGTGCTACGCCGAAGCCTTTGGCTTCAGCATGCAGCTTCCAAGTTCTTGGACGAAGGTTAAGGTCTTTGGTGGAAATGGGGGTTGGGGCTCTTGGATTCCATGGAGAAGGTTTTGTGATATGGGGATTTGGTTGTTGGAGGCAAACCAGAGTTTTCATGGCTTCTCAAGGTGTATCATTCATGGCATCAAATGTATATGTTCTTATCGCTAGACTCTTATCCAAATTACAATGAATGGTGGAGGCTTTGTTTCAGAAGATATTTGTTTCTTTGTGGGGTTATACCTCCTTTTCACGCAATGGACTTTTTGTCTTCTTTAAAAGCACAAAACAGATTATTTTCAATGAGCCAAAACAGCAAAATTTCAAATTGACAAGAAGCCATGACCATATGCAATGTCACAATGGTATGGTCCATTTTATTCATTTCATTGCTCTAAGAAGGGTAATATAGTAACTCATCCCATCTGAAATTTCCAACAAGATGAAATGGCAGGCTGCTATTGGTGTCTGTTACGAGGATTTGACCAATGACACCTTTCCTCAATCTGGGACTGCAGAAACAGAATCGACTCAATTCAATTTCCCAGAACTAGTCATGTCTACTTACATACTTCATAGGAATTAAGAGGAAAAGGACAACTGAATCAAGAATAGAGAAAAGAAAAACAAAGGCAATGCTCTTTGTTCCCTTTTTCTCATTGCTTCTAAGATGTAAGTGAAGTGTTCTAGAATTTCAATCAATGACCTCAACCCTCTCTTTAATGTCAGTTCAAACACTGATTTGATTTTCATGGAAAACTGTTTTAGTAAGGCATGCACAGAGTGATCAATAATAACTGTTGCAGATGGTTGTATATAGGCTGTTGAAAAGCAGCTCATACACAATTATTATAAGATATGATCTGGTTGATATTATACATGTAATGTTTAAAGGCGATTGTGTCAAACAATAGGAGCCCTGTTAACCACCTGGTTGCCTTATCTTCTCGTATGATTTTCTTGAAACCTGTTGAAATGTTTATATCAGTCGGTGCACAATAAATTTGTAGAGAATACTATCTAAACAGGAAGTTTTGAAGTACCCGATGTGGGGATGGTGAGCTGCGAATAGGGCCTGCAAGACCAGCTGGAGAATTTGGCATAGAAATCCCAGGTGAAGCAGAGAGAGTGGGTCTTATAAAGGATGGATGAACATAGGGGGAGACTGGTGAGTCTAGTACTGGAGTATGACCACATGAAGAAAGCGGAGATGCCACTGGCGATCTCCAGTGAAGGTGAGAGGCCAGTGCCACTGCAGGAGATCTTGATGATGATCTTCTTGAAGGAAGCATATTGATTTTGATCCTGGGTAAGAGATGATGAGAGTAAATCCAATATGATTAGTCCTATGGAAAACAAGAACAGCTCATTGAAATAGCATATAGTAAGATGAAAAGAATGGATACTCACTTGTTGTGAACATCGATGTACTCATCTGTCTCATCCAATATCTCCTCCTTCAAAAACAGAACATGAGCATTAGGTTTCAGAGAATCCACATAGAGACTTTCAACAACGATGAATGCTATACAGGATAGTTCTTGTTCTATGTAAGCTATAAGATCATACTAAATAAGAACTAAACACCAAAAAAGAAGAGTTCATGTCTAAAGCTATTTAAGAGGCTAAGCCCATGTACTTGTACTACTTAAAACATTAACCTGCAGCAGTTCTTCCATGACATCCTCCATTGTTATGATACCAATGACCTCTTCATCCAAATTTGGAAGAGATTCCAAGTCTTCATCTGTAACATTTCCATCTCCACTTCCCCATTTTTTTAACCGTGGACTCACACCTTTGCCTTGCTCCATCATTTTCTTTAACGTCGGATTTTGAGTTTCAGAGGACACATTTCTAGAGATATTCGGCTGTACACTTGGACAAAACTGATTGTCTACTCCTGAAATATAGTAACCACCAACTTGAGTGCCAGAGTTTGCTATTCTTCCCATACTTTAATTTCCGTAGAAAGATTATGATCTGAGTAGGTATGAATGACTTCAAGTCTACCCAGTTTTACCTTTATTCTCGGCTTGTCTTTGCCTCGAATTCGAGTTATTTATCGCAAATGTGCAGGGTTTGGTGTTTGCCTTTTCTGTATTTGTCTTGACATCCTTCTTACACTTCACGATAACAGCCATATGACTGTGACCCTTCTGGAATTGATTTAGTATATCATACAGTGGTAAACAATCATATACCCTGTTACAAATCAAAAAATATAAAAATGGTTCTCAATGGTATCCTGAAATACAACCTGGAAATTTGAAACCAAATAGGAAAATTTTCACCTGGGGATTCTTCTAATAGTAAGATTCCTGATTGGGGTTTCATCTTCTGCACGACATTTGATCAGATTTTTCACCTATAACCAAAAGGGAAGTTAGCCAGAATCACATAACATTAATACAAAAAGAAGAATCACAAGGACAATGAACATAGTTGATGGCTTAAACTTTCTCCTTGCAGGCAACACAGACTCTGAATGATGATTAAGGTTTCTGCTGTTCTTACCAAAATAAGGCCGATTATATTTGTCAGGCTTCCTGAGAAGACGGGAATTCGACTATGCCCTCTGTTAAGTATTAGGCTCATTGTATCCCTAAGATAGAGATAAATTATAACCAAATATAAGATAGAAATTGATTTAGTATGACATAATGACAGAAGCGAAGGCATACTCGTCGAGTCTAGTGTTTATGTCAAGGGAAAATATTTCAGATATGGGTGTCATTGCATCTTTAGCTGTCTTCTGTGTCATGTCCAAAACTCCAGAGATAATGGTTGTTTCATCATGTGTCAACTCCCCACCTCTCCCTGCCTAACAATGAACACGAGTGGAAAGATTTATGCACTTCCAGCTCCAGAAATATCCAATTCAGCTTGGTTGCAGACACTAACCTCGTTTCCATGCATATGTACCAAGGTCTTTAGCTCTGCTCGCCGTAACAGCGCAGAATGGCCCTTTCCAAGGAGCCAATCCAGGAGCTGCAGCAAGAAGAAGCCCCACAAAAGGCAAAATGCATCAACACTTGGAATATTTTGAGCACAAAGGGAAGCAGATTACCTTACTGATAGGGTAAGATATAGGGAAGAGGACTAAAACAAGTAACCGAACCACAACAGACAGTTTTGCACCGACGCTCAGACCATACTGGGAGCAGACAGCTTGAGGGATGATCTGGAAAACGAAAAGGATAAACCAGATGTTAGAAAGCTACCAACAATCAATCCGGGACGGCTAGGGAAAGCTTTTCAAGAATCAAGAATTTACCTCCCCAAAAGCAAGTATGAGGGTGACTGATATCAATATAGCACCCCAAGCTGGGAGAAGCGCATCAAGGAAAATGGGCAGGGCCTTATTTAACATAGCTCAGGGTTAATAAAATTTCAAGCAAAAGAACCCAAAATATACTTTACAAGAAGCTTACCTCCATTGCCAGAGAATTGCCTATGAGGAGGGTACACAGGAGCAAGTGCTGGTTCTTAACAATGGGCAGGATCTTCTCTGCCACCAACAAAGTTGAAGTGTCAAAGAAATGAAAATTGAGCTCTAATCAGATAACGCTTTCACAAATGAATGAAAACTAATTCAACCTGCATTCCTCTTATCTTGGGGCCGACCAGCCTTGGCCAGGACCTCTAGATCAACAAGGCTGAGGGACATTAGTCCCAGAGTGAGGCCTGACATTAGACCAGCAAAAGACACAAGAGCTATGCATATAACCAGATATATCCAGAACATTGTCTCACAACATGGCACATCGTTCGCTGCCATTGTTTTGGATGAAGAGCGAACGAAATGATAAAAGCTTAGCAGAGAAAAAGAATGAGCAGAACACTGGTAAGGGGGTTGGGTATTAATAGACTTGGCTGTTAATGGGAAAAAGAATATGAAAAGGAATAATGGTTCTCATCAAATACAATGAGAAAGGAAGACATAAGATTGACTGGTTCAACACCCAACTGGCCAAGGAAAGAGAGATAGAGAAAAGAATACAGTTATCTTACACTGAGATAAGTTAAAAAAATTCATATGTGACAGAATAAACGAAGTTATGCCACCAAAGCTACAATAGACTTGAGAGGGGTGTTTCATTGCAGCTCTAACACCCAACTGTGTCAGAACCATATTTTTCACTGAGCAGGCAAAGCCTTCTAGCCCATAAACTCGTTGTTTCGAGGGGAATTCATCTTCCAAGCAGCTGAATCCTTACGAACCAACATGAATCTTTTGGGAGAATAGGGCATTGTGCCTGCATTCACCCTTAGGTTCAGCTCATATCCCATTTTGCCATTCCGTTTGGGAGACCCTCAGGAAAGAATATTGTGCTTAATGGTGTCACTTACACTATATAAAAAATGTATGTGGAAGCAGGTATGAGCAGCACAAACACATAAGATAAGTATATGACGTCCAGTTGATATCTTCTGTTTGGACAGATGCCGGTAAGAGGCAAATCCAGGATAAACAATTTGATAAGGGAAGAAAGGTGCATACCTTAGATTCTCTATAGAAATGGTAGCAGAAGGCTCCAACAGACTTTTTTGGCTAGTTCTGTCATTAGTGGTGGTAAGTATATTTAACAAAGTGTTTAAGCCCAAGCACTGATGGATTAATAAATTGTTGAAAGAAACAATGCTTTGATATGTTCAATACAAAGCAAGTATCGTGCCTAGCTTGAGCCTAAAAGCACACATCATTTTCCATTTTTATCAAAATATTGGCTTACTTTATGAAGGTGATGTTAGGTACAAAATTTGTTTCCCTCTCAGGTATGTGATCAGGGTTATGCAGTTCTTGTAACATCCCACTCCTTTTCATGTAGATATTATCTACTCTGTATTCAAACGATCCTCGTGTTTTAAAATAAGTTTATATAATTAAGAGAAATCCATACATATATCATTAGAAACTTTTTCCTTATATAATATAGGATATCACAATTATCCTCACACAGACACAATATTCTCGTTGTACCTCACAAAATTATAAAGTCAAACAAACTTTCGCACCAAGGTCAATAATTAGTTCTAAAACTATTTATAACGGTTTGCTCTCTCTAATAGGGATATTATTTGTTCTGAGTTTAAAAGATTTTCACTACTTTAAAACTAGTCTACAGAGTGGAATAAATATTAGAAATTTTTTTCACTACCCAACGTAAGATTTCACAATTTTTGACTTACTTTTCGAATGCAACATATATAAAATGACAGTCATTTTATAATTGGGAATGACTCGAATGGTTAACTGGTCACACAAAAAGAAAGGAAAGAAAGTATACCAACTTCATGAACTTTTGAACTCGCTCCATTTTTACCTTGGATACTCTGCTCAACCTGGGTTAAAGAAACCTTCTCCTATAACATTAGGGCTCATCATCTAAATTAAGCAAAATCACTCCGAAGTTTTAACAAAAATTGGAATGTTTGTGTTTAGAAATTTAAAGGCGATCCCAAAAAATATTTTAATTTGTACTAAAAGAAGTCCTCTTAAAAATATAAACATAACTTTTTTTTATATGTGGTGTTTATATTAACATTATGTAACATGTGTATATTAAACACAGATGTATCTGAGTTTACAAATATATTAGAAATATTAGTATATGGATGAAACCAAAATTCATGGAAATGCTTGTAAAAAAAAAAAAAAAAATGATAAAATAAGTAAGAATACATATATTAAAATTATTTTGTAAGTGTAATTGATATAAATATAATTAAAGAAAATATTTATCAATTTTTTTTAAAAAAAAATTATCTTAAATTTTTTTAATATATTCTTATTTATTTATTTTAAAAATTAAAAACTATTTTTATTGTTTTATTACATTTTAAATAAAAAATTAAATCAATTTACACAAAACCTTTTATTTGAGATTTAATTTGTAAAATTTTATTACAAATTTGTGATGACAACATTTTTTTATGAACATTAGTTTATTTAAATAATTAAAATAATTAAAAATTATATTAATAATTTATCTTATCAAATTAACTTTAATTTATAAAATATTATAACTTCATTTATTTATTTTTAATATTTTATTAATTTTTGAATAAATTTATATTTTTAATATTTTAAAATAACAACTTTTAAATTAAATGGATAACTATAATAAAAAAAAATTAACATGAAGTGATAGTAATTTTTTAAAATAAGATTAATGTGATAAATATTTAAAATTAAATAAAATTAAAAGGATAAATAAAAAAAATAAAGGTGAAGTGATAATAATTTTTTTTTAAATAGGATTAATAAAATAAATATTTAAAATTAAATAAAATTAAAAATAAAAAGATAAAAAAATTAAAAGTGAAGTGATATTAATTTTTTAAAAATAGGGTTAATAAGATAAATATGAAAAATAATTAAAAATAAAAGGTAATATAAATTAAAAATAAAATATAATTTAAATATTTTTTTTTAAAAAACGGATGAATATTTTTAAGAAAAACTGGCAATTTTTAAAATTTATCAATTTATCGAAAAAATAGTTGATTTATCGACTATATTGATATCATTGATTAATCAACAGTTTTTTTGCTAATTTTTTGGCCTCTGAATGTGTGATTACAACAGAGCGATTTATCAGTCTCGACTTTACCGAAATTTTCGTCTATTTTTTTTAAGCAATTCGTCGATATTCGAGTTGACATTTTACTGGCTTTAAAACTCAATAGAACACAAGTGGGGAAGGAAATATATTAAGCCTTATGAGGTTTAAATTCAATTGAATTTGAGTTGAATATATGTTAATTTGAAGTTAATTAAATATATGTTAATATCAAAAAACATAAGTTTGATTCCAGCTAAAAAGTTTGAAGGAAAATATAAAAAAAAGAAAATAAAGAAGAAAAATATAATGAAATAAAATAAAAAATTAATTTAAAGTCAATAAATTATTTTGATATATTATTTTAATTTTTTTTATATAAGGTTAAATAATTTAAAAATATAAATTTTTTTAAATAATTTTAATTATAGTTGACTTTCTTTCCTATTTTTCATGGCAAAACCAAATATGAGAAAATTATTCTCCTTATGTTTCTTTTCCTTTCAAACCAAATATCGACTAAAGTATATTTAATCTAAACTACATAAGGCTTAATATATTCAATTCAATTGAACGAAATTAATATATATTTTATCAAGTTAAATAAAATTTAAAAGATAATAAGTTTAATACTTAAACATTGTTTCCTTTTATTCTATCTTTATCATTTTTTTTTATGCTAATATTATCTTTTTTTCATCGTCTTATGTTCTATTGAATAAAATTAAGTTTTTATTTTTTATTTTTTATTTTATTAAATAATTTTACATGGTATATTCTCTTCCATCATTTAAAATTTTTAAATTTATTCATATTAATTGAATTTATATTCAGTCTTAATTATTGTAGATAATATAATCAATAAAACACTTTGAACAGTGGAATATAATAAGTGTCAAATTATTAGTTACTACCTATATTTTATTTAAGTTGATAAATATCAAAACGCTTAATATGTTAGCAATGATATTATATAATAAATAATTTTTAAATAAAAGATTTTATCACTTTTAATTGATTTTATATTTACTTAAAAAAATTCAAATTTTATTACAAGAATTTAAAATTTTGAAAAATATTGAAAATTTTCTAAATATTTCTAATCATTTTAAATTATTTTGATGTTTTATTAAAAATCTAATATTTTTCTACCACTAATCTAGGAAAGTGTCCATTTAACTTGATATTTTTGAATACTTTATATATATAGTTCCTTAAATGATTAGTCGACGTTTATTCCCCATGTACCGTCATCGCTTCTTTGCCGGTGGGCCGCTTTCGCACATTGAGCCCGCTGCGGCCTCCCGTAGGACTCTACGCCGTGTCTATCAAAATGATGGTTCTATGTGGCGCTTAAATTAAATGGGCACCCAAACCGGATCGGAGGAGAATATTATACTTTTTGGATAATTTTGGTCTGCCTATACGGTTTTGGGAAGCAGGCTTCCAAGTAGAGAAGGAATAGAAGTCTCTTTGAGATACGATTCTCTGCAATATTAAGGCATGCTCTGCAAACCCAAATCTCTTAGCAAATTCTCCCGAGTCGGCCAAGATCTCGGTGAAGTAGGCGTTGTGTTTCGACGGAGGAAAACGATGAAACAAGGGCCTTGAATCATGTTCAGAGGCCCCGCTCTGTGTCTAACGGGCCCGTCTTCCGTGGATGGCCAGGGCTAGAAAGGTTTGAGGAACGAAAGCTTTTCAGAAGTTTGTTCTGTCATCTATGATGTCTGTTGATCAACGTAGTGAATTCTATAGGAAGAAATTCGGCCCTATTTCTAATAACGCGAAGCTTCATTATTCGGAAGAGATAGCAACTCGTTATGGGGATGAGCAGTTTTCAGAGATGTTGCTAAGCGATGCCTGCTTTTTGATCGAAGCGATATATTGCATTGTTAGTAACACTGAGACTAGTCTGCCTCTCTCATCTGTTCTACTGTGGATTTGTGCGAGAGATTTCTTTTTGCCGGAGAATAGGATACCCTTTTTTGTTCTTAAGAATTGATTAGTATGAGGTTTGGTCCTTTTGAAAGGGATGAGTAGAAGATTATACTTGAATTTCTATCAGCCACCATGCCGAATCCGGGAAGCCAGTGTTAGGAAATGTCCCAAATTCCTAATTAGTATAGATTCCTTTTTTGTTTGTAAAGAATATCATATAGCATATTTCCAGGTTAATATATTATTGTAATATTAGACTTCCTTATAAAATAAGGAAGGTTGTTGGAAATATCTCTATAAATATTCTAGGTCACGAGGGGAAAAAGTTATGAGATGGAGATGGGCTTGTAAAGACTATACGAGGTGGATAGAGATGTGAGGAAGAACGGGAGGTACCCGGTGGAGCGAGAGGGCTCGTAGGGTATGGATACAAGGAGTGGGGAAACATGGGATGTTTCGGGAACCCATTAATTGTATCTGGTTCTATCCTCTGTAATATTCTTTATTATATAGTGGAATCATTCTCTCTCATCCGTGGACGTAGGCATGGTTGGCCGAACCACGTTAAAACCTCGTGTACTGTATGTGTGATTGTTTTATCTTTGTGTTCTTGAATTAATATTGTTGACATCAAAGTTTTCGCTGGCACAACAATTGGCATCAAAGCTTTCGCTGGCACAACAATTGGTATCAAAGCGAGGGTGGGCTTGATGTTTGGGATTTCTTCTGCGAAGTTCGACGTGGTCAAGTTTGATGGATCTGGGAATTCAGCCTATGGCAGAGGAGGGTTAAAGATCACAGAACATATAAGATGAAAACAAAAGGAATTTTGAATTTTCATTGAAGGTGGAGTCGATTGCTCTTTCGTGATACAAAAGGTTTGTGTCATGGAGAGCTTGAAGATTAACTTCATGGAATTTGGTCCAAGGTGGAGATTGTTAGGAAATGTCCCAAATTCCTAATTAGTATAGATTCCTTTTTTGTTTGTAAAGAATATCATATAGCATATTTCCAGGTTAATATATTATTGTAATATTAGACTTCCTTATAAAATAAGGAAGGTTGTTGGAAATATCTCTATAAATATTCTAGGTCATGAGGGGAAAAAGTTATGAGATGGAGATGGGCTTGTAAAGACTATACGAGGTGGATAGAGATGTGAGGAAGAACGGGAGGTACCTGGTAGAGCGAGAGGGCTCGTAGGGTATGGATACAAGGAGTGGGGAAACATGGGATGTTTCGGAAACCCAATAGTTGTATCTAGTTCTGTCCTTTGTAATATTCTTTATTGTACAGTGGAATCATTCTCTCTCATCCGTGGACGTCGGCATGGTTGGCCGAACCACGTTAAAACCTCGTGTACTGTATGTGTGATTGTTTTATCTTTGTGTTCTTGAACTAACATTGTTGGCATCAAAAGCTTTCGCTGGCACAACAGCCAGTTCCTTTATCAGCCCCATAACTTGTCGGATGATCTCCGAAGCCAGCGTCACAAACCTTCTACTTCTCCTACCAATCCCCCTAAAGTGGCCTTTTCTGCTAAACAACTACACGATCGAGGCCTTAGATTTTGTGCTACTTTTGAATCAGATGCCTTCCGGATCGAATTTGACAGCAGAACTGGCAACCTAAACCTGCCATAGCCATCGATCGACGAATTATCTGAAAGAAGCTAGTTAAGATGTAGCTGCCTCTCAGGCTGCCAAACCTGACGATGACCCTGGGAAGATGCAGGTGTCCGCGTATCTATATTTGCTTAAATGTTTGGTTCAAGATTCTGAAAGCGTTGATGTGCTAAGCCCGCATGTGATTCGTTCCTTTTTTGTATAGATTTACATCCTAACTTTCAGATTCATGTCCGTCTTCTAAGCGAGCTCGAAGCTTTTCCTTCGGGTTTCAGGGCATCATTTACGTGTTGCCTTCGAAAACCCTCTATAAGCCGCCATGTCAATCGAACAAGTTCAGTGTTGCGCTTCCTAGGCAGGTGGGCAAGGTCGGTGTTAAACTTACTCCTGTACATATTCTGCGTGGCCTTCATGTTGGGCTTTTTGTTCCTCGGCACCTACGCTGTTGCCAGATTTGCTATTATACTCCGACGTGCTATGAAGCCTCTTAATGGACTAGATTTTGCCCTCACGATAATGATCATTACCGCTCTATGCATTGCACCAAAATCAGGATCTGTTTATGTTGCAGAAGGCCTTGGGCAAAGGCTTGAATTTCTGAGAACTTGCAATGGTAACATAAGTTTGTGCTTCTACAAGGAACAGGAGGAATAAGATTTTACTAGTGGCCAGCTTGCTTAAAAATGTTGTCTGTCCCAGTTGAGATGTGGACCCAACCACATTAGTTATCCTGTCTGTCCCAGTTGCTCAATTATCTGACTTAACAATCAAGATAATTAAGATTAATTTTATAGAATGATATGTTACATGTGCTTGCATTATTACATGGCTTATGCAATCTCGTGTCACTGATACAAATAAAGATAGAAATTCCCATGGTTTTCTCTTGACTGCCTTGTTGATAATTACCTAATGAAAGTCAAGAGTTATTCGGCTCTGTGGCTTGAAAATGTACATTATTTTCTTATTTTAAAGATATAAAAAAAAATTAAAATTAATAAATTATTTTTATATGTCATTTCAATCTATTTAACTTATTTTAGTTCATTAATATAAAGGTTAAATAATTTAAAAATATATAAGTTTTTAATTTATTTTAATTATATACATTCATATTTTTTATGATATAATTAAATATGAGAAAAAGATTTTTTTTAACATTTATTTCTTTTAATATTTTTTGAGAACCAAATGTAATCGTAAAGTTTTTTCCTTCGAAACCTACTAAAGTTGAATCATCGATTTTGTTTAAAGGATCAAACTTGCATTTGAAAATGAGTTTCATCAAACTCTATATGTTTTTTTTTTTAAAAAAAATATTTTTATAAGTTTGGATGAATTTTCGTCTTACAATCATGAATTTTTGTTTTCCAACATTCCTTATATTTTGATTTGCTTCTATGAGTTTCACTCTCGTCCTGTACATAATTGACCAAAAAAATAACACATTCGTCCAGCACAAAACAACTTCTAGATGAACTTCTTGCTCTTGGTTTTACTAAATTTCTACTATTTTGGACTAACATTCTGTGGCCATTTAGATTAAGATAAGGCTTGAAAAGA
The DNA here is from genome assembly GCA_030254885.1 of Vitis rotundifolia. Taxonomy (NCBI): domain Eukaryota; kingdom Viridiplantae; phylum Streptophyta; class Magnoliopsida; order Vitales; family Vitaceae; genus Vitis; species Vitis rotundifolia. The sequence continues at coordinate 17,388,348 of CM058166.1, forward strand.
GTAGGATTTTTCTACCACAAGCAAGTTGAGATTATAATAATAGCATGAACATAGCCATGCACATTGAACCTATATAAGGGGTTGTTTTACCAACCCTTGTTAAATTTCGTCACCTAAGAAAAGAGAAGGAAACAGTAACACCTACATTACCATCAACACTTCTCATTTGTCTAGACTATAGGGATTAAGACCAAATCTTCTACATGAGTTAATTAATCGAGGTCTTATGAAATCTTCCTTTGCCTTCGATTACATCCGAAAATGACTTGTAAACCTTATTATGACCGTCCCTCATTGATTGTCCATAGATTCCATTATCAAAAAGTGTATCTCCGATTTATTTGTACCAATTTCTCTTGACATATTGCTAATTCCCTTGGTATAAATTTTTTTCTTATTAATAGATTAATAAGAGTATTATTTCAATAAATAATTCTTCTATAAAATTCATTAATATTTGAATTTATTAGGTGTTTTTTATTTTTTAAATTTATTATAAAAAATAATTTGTTTTTAAACTTGAGGTGATTTGTTTTTAACTTATCACTTATTTTTAAATATTTTTTATTAAATAATAAAAATCAAATATTTTAATTTTTTCTTAATGCAAAAGTAACTTATTTGTTGCCTGCTTTGTCTTGGTCAACGCCATGTCCTTACCATCATTGCCAACGCAATTATCAATATTCCATTAGCCACTGCTCTTATTTCACTCACACAATAATGACTTAACCAAATTTAAATTTAATGATATAAAATAAAAATAAAAATTAATTTTTTCAAAGATGATAATGATGAATTATTTATTATAAAATTTTCTATTATTTTAATATTTTTATAACTATGTTAAATTACTTTTTGCTTGGGTGGTCGGAGATCAAATGGACCCTGCATTGATTTGGAATATGTGGACGAATGGAAGGTCTACGTATAACCTCCGATGGAGGTTGCGCCCATAACACACAGTGAAGGAGGAAAAACGAGAAGGGAAAAGAAAAAGGAAGTAAAAGGATTTAAAGCAATCGCAAACAAACCCTTGAAGAAGCACATCTTGCAAAGGCGAGTGCATCAGAGCATCAGAACAATCAACATAAACATCGAGACGAGGGAAAGGAAAATCAGTAGTCATCCTCATCTTCAACCCTCTCTTCCACGTCATCAGCGATGTGGTCCTCCAAAGCATCCACGCCCTCAGCTATTGCTAGTCCGCCCAATACTCCGGCGACTGCACCCACAGCCAATCCCGTCCCCATCCCCATGCCAGACTTCTTCTTCTTCTCCTCCACCACCACTGTCTGCCCGTACGACCCTTGGCCGTATCCGTAAGTTGGTTCCTGATACCCATACGCCGGCTGCCCGTACGGGGTGCGGCCGTAGGGGGCGGCATTGGAGTAGTAAGGATCAGGTGGAGGTGCGCCGTATGGGGCGGCGTAGGCCGGTGGATCGGCGTAGCCTGCTCCTCTGGATCCCTGGGGCGGTGGCACGCCGTAAGGTGCTGTGTAGTAGGGCTCCGGCGCACGGTAACGCAAATCCCTCACGGAGACCTCGACATCGACCTTGCCCTGAGGGCGCCCGGAGGGACGGCGGAGCTCGAGAGTGCGGAAGGCCTCGACTCCGAAGCCGACGTCGTCGACAACGTCGCGGAGGAAGAGGCGAGCGGAGCCTATCATAGGCTTGGTGTCGTCTTCGTCATCGGATTTGACGTGGACGATGTCGAGGTAGAGGGCGGAATCCTCGATGGAGGAGGGCACTGGAATGTGGAGAGTCTCGTTCCAGGAAGGAAAGGTGTCCCCGCCGTGGTCTACTTTGGTGGAGCACTTAGCGTTAGGTTCCACCCAAACCACGGCGTATGACTTCAGAGAGCCGTGGCGCCAGTTCACGTTCTTCAGATCTTTGGCGGAGGAGATCTTGAGCTTGAGCTCGAAGCGAGGGGCCATCGGAGGAGGAATCTAGGAATCCGGAGAAAAGAAAAATGCTCTTCACTGTCAAATGGCATCCACATTAGGATGGGTATTTATTCAGAAAAATCTGCACTTTAATTGGTGAGAGAAACTCTTCAACTTACCCTTTTTGATTCTTACTTACCTAGGACGTTGTCAACCAGGGGAAAAAATTACGAGGAGGGTGGGGCCCATCAATTGACTAACACCCACACCTGTCGGTTTCTCACTCTAGTTTGGGTGTGGTTGGTGTGTGCCCACAGGTGTAACCGGAAAATGCCGGTGTGGGTGGTGGGTGAGCTCGTGTGAATGGGGAGGAGACCGGTTTGTCCACGTCAGTAATATCTTCTAGAAAAAGGTCAATTAGCCAAACCATTCCTACGCGGGCCGGACGAGGCGTCACATGGCAGGCCCTTGTCCATCTTACATATTTTAAGCCCCTCACAAGCCTAACGGGCACGCAAAATAATGTTCAGTATCAGATAGGCAACTTTAATAATAATAAAATATTTTTAAAACTAATAATAATAATAATAAATTTATGATGGGTCTTGAAATAATATTATTTGTCGCCGGTCTTTAAAAAACTTCATTATCAACGTGGTGGAAGAAAAGGGCCTTAGAGTGTGTTTTGTCGTGTTTCTCCCTAAAATATTATAAATGACCTTTTTTTTATAATTTTCGAAGGTGTTTTCTAATAAGTTTTGTCAAATTTCTCATTTTTAAAAACGTTTTTTAAAAAAAGATTACCATATTTAATAAAATTATTTATAGTGCTTCGGGGATAAACATTTGTCATTCTCTGAAAAAATGTTAATATTATATGAAGATACACGTGAATGAGAGGGAATTACTAAAAATATATTTAGGTAAAGTGATTTTATGAAAGCGTTTTTACTTAAAAAAATATTTTAAATAAAATTTTAGATATTTGACAAATTTTAAGAAATATTTTTAAAAATTTGGAAAATCATTTGTAATATTGAAAAATCACTTAAAATGTTTTTTGAAAATATTAGAAAGACTAAATTTTTTTAAGTAATTCTAAAAAACGTTTTTAAACTTTTTAATACTTAAAAATTTTTATTTATCAAATATTAGAAATGCTAAAAACACTTCTCAAAATAATTATCAAACGCATTCTTAATAGACGATTCTTTTAAAAATATTTCCAAAAAAAAAAAAACGCTTCCATTACAAATACTTCAAATAAAAATATTGTCAAATGCACTATTATGGGTTTTTTGGTACACGAGAATAGAGAATGAAAATGAATATCTTATTTCTATTCCTATTTTTTTGTGAATAAAAATAAATTTGATGATTTCATTTCAAGTGTTTGAATGAACCTAGGAATTCAATATTAGAATAATTATTTGTTTATATTCTAATATTTGGTAATAATAGGAATGTGAATGAAAGAAATAAATCGATAATAATACTTTTACACATGCTTTAAAATCATTTTTTTTTTCATTTAAAAAAATAAATTTTGAGAGTTTTTTTTACTAAATAATAAAACTAAAAAATAATAATAATTTTATTATTGGATGAAGAGACATTAGGGCTTGATGAATGAAATTTAAGGGTAAAATAGTAATTTTAAAATATTTTATATTTTCTTATTAGATGAATGAATCATAATATCACCCATTTGTGATGAATTGAAATCTCACTTATAAGTGAGATTTGATTTTTTTCAGAATTATTTTTTATTTCATTCCCTACTTTCATAAAATTTATCCAACCACAGGAACGAAAGAGAGAAGGAGTGAGATATTTATTCCCACTTCTCATTCTCAGTCCTTAAAACTAAGAGTCTATTTGATAGTGTTTTTATAAAACACTTTTAACCTAAAAATTGTTTTTGAAAAAAAATAAAGTGTTTGACAAAATTAAGAAAACATTTTAAAAAATTTTAAAAATAACTTATAATATTAAAAAATCACTTATAGTATTTTCTGATAAAACATTTGATGATTGATTATTTTAAAAACACTTTAAAATAAAACACTTATACTAAAAATACTTCAAATAAAAATATTATCAAACACGATCTAAATTTATATTAAATTCTATTTTAATAATGTAACAAGATTTTGATTTATTGATATGAATCAATTAATTAAAGTCCACCTTATTACAACTTGCATGAAATATTACTTCAAGTGTGAATGCAAATCTTCATTAATTAAATTCAAGCCATTTAAAAAATGATTTATACAACAAACTCACATGGGACTTTGTGTTCAAATTCAAATCTTTACTAATTAATTAAATTTAAGCCAATAAAAAGAAAAAGAAAAAAAGTGTCATATGATACTGCCAACTGATTAGGTAAAGCATTGGAATCAAATACTTTAAATTGTATTGAATAATCAACTCATTGAATGCTTTATTGACTTTGTGATGTTGATGTCTCTGGTAGGAAACATGTGACCACTAAAATTATATTAATTATTAAATTTATTATTGACATTAATTATTAAATTTATTATAAAAATATATATAAATGTTATTTGTTAATTTTCCATTACGAGTTACCTCCACTCAAATCCTAATTGTTCAATTGCCTAAATAGGGTTATTTGATTAAAGGGTTGTGGAAAACCCAATTTTGGAAATCTAACATTCCATCATTTTTTTTTTTTTTTTATATCATGTTTTGACTAAAATATTTTTATTTTTATTTTATATGAAAATAATTTTTTTCTTTTTTAACCTACATGTATTATAAATATGAGAATTATTTATTTATTCTATGAACAAGAAAACTATAGGTAATGCAATTATGAATCTTATGGACAATTTGATCCTGGCTCAGGATGAACGTTGGCGGCATGCTTAACACATGCAAGTCAGTATACTAGAATTAAGGATAAAATTATTAGAAATTTGTGAAATATTAGTAATTGAATTTTATAAAATATTAATAAAATAAAAGAAAAAAAGTTAATAGAATGAAAATTGATTAAAATTTATAAAAATATTAAAAAAAATTGTAAAAAATGATGAAACCGATAAATCAAAGCAAGTATACCAAGTGGTTCATGGAATAATAGAGAACCAATAAATGGAAAATATAACTTTAGCTTCTCTAATTTTTAAATAAAAAATTTAAAGTGATAAATATGATATTAGGATACTAGGTCAATTGATAAGCCACAAGGCAAAAATAACTCTAACCCCATCATAACTCTAACCCGATCATATTATCCCGAGTTCAATGAATATCATGGTTTTAAAATATGTTTATACGATTAAAATATACTCATACATGTATAGTATCAAGAAAATTTTCCCCCATTCAACATGACATGTTATATAAATAGTAGTCTACTCAATCGAGTTAAAATATCATTAGGGTTCATCATCTAATTTAAGGAGAATCACTTTACAAAGTGATATACAAACAACATAAATTAAGTAATATCGTTTTGAAAAGTTTCATAAAAACATTGGAATGTTTGTGGTTGGGTATGCAAAGGTGATCCCAACCACCATATTTAATTAAAAAAAAAAAAAGTTGGCCCTCCAACATACTTTGTTGCATTTAAAAATACTAATGTTATAATGAAAGATTAATCTATTGCAAGAAACGAAAAAAAATCTCAAATTTATAAAACTAATATCTTCCATTTTTAAATTTGAAGAGTAATTTATTTTTGACATAAATACTCTTTAATATTTTCATTATTTTTATTCGTATATCTTAAAAGAAATGATTATTTTTGTAAGAGAAAAATGAGATATTTTTATTTAAAATAGATATTTTTTAGGTTGAAAAAAGATAAAGGGTTGGTTTTTCAAATTTGGTATCTTCAGAATAATCCATAAACAATAATCCCCGCAAAAACCCAACGAGATGAGCCATTATCAAATAAATTTTGAGGGACTTTGGGAAGGAATCTGACAACCTCCCCGGCTCCCCCTTCATGGCAACACACAGAAATTAAACTTTATGATGTTCTTTTTACCCCTTTCCTCAACAAATTTTATAGAGTTTCCATTGGCACAGGCATCCATTATAAAGACGGCAAAACAGGCATCTTTTACGCAACAAAATATCTCATTTCACATAGATATCGCCAGTAAAAAAACTTTTCTTTTATCAGTTTGGGCACATCCGGCATTTCTTGAGTCCAGAAATCTGCAATAACATGAGTCTTGAGATCTTCCACCTCCTGAAGATCTTTCTTTGCGTGGTGGTGAGGGCCGATTGATAGAATAACTATGTTCGTATCGCCTGAAAAGCTGAAGGGGCAAGAGGTCGAGTTTTACTCTAGTTACTTGAAATGTGTTTGGGTAACATTTTTTTTGATTGAGTGCTTAGACTATTCTTGCAATCCGTCAATTACTTAATCATAAATATATTTTAGTTAATAGTTGTATAGTAGATATACCAAGTTATCGCTGCAAATCCTGAAATATTATTACGAGAGGGACGGACAAAAATCCAGAGTTCTAATTCAACCTCCCATGAGAAATTATCAAAACTTTTGACTCTTCCCCAGTTAGACTAGTAGAGCCAACTGATGCAAATATCAATGGGGCAAAAATTGATTAAAAATGATGAAAATTTGGAAAAAAAACTTCTAAGAAATGGTTTAAGAAGTAATAATACATGTATTATAATTGATATATAAATGATATAATTTATGAAAATTTATAATAATAATAATAATAATAATAATAATAATAATTAATAATAATTAAAAATGCATTTGATACTAAAATGATACTTTATCGAAATTGAAAATAAATTTAATATCACTTTATAATATATGCATAATTATTATATTTGTATTTAATTCATGGTTTTTGTGTTTTCAATAATAAATAATTTGAAAGAAAATAATTAAAATTAATACATTTATTAAAACTTTATTTTTTTAAATATATATAAAATTTAGGTGTAAACATAAAATATTTTAAATGTAGGCCATATTTTTAACTAAAGGCAAGTTTGCCTAATAGTGCAAGGGTAAGGGACTTTTCTCAATAGGATGGTAATTTAAAAAAGTTATGCTTAAATTATTGTAGTAGAAGAAGTTATTACAAATATATGGTAGTTTTTGCCACCTAGGAGAGAGGAGAGAGAGTGAACGGATAAATTTTTTTTTAAACCAAAATCATCTTTTCGAATTTTAAAAGACGAAATCGTCTTTTTAAAAGACGATTTTAAAAAAATTTCAAGGGAAATCGTCTCTTGAAGAGACGAGTTCCTATGAAAAAAAAATATTTTTTTTTAAAAAATTCCCAAATTATTAAAAAAAAAAAAAAAAAAAAAAAAAAATTCCTCAAGGGAACTCATCTCTTGAAGAGACGAGTTCCCTTGAGGAATTGTTTTTTTTTTTTTTTTTTTTTTATAATTTGGAAATTTTTTAAAATATATATATATATATATATATATATATATATTTTCATAGAACTCGTCTCTTGAAGAGACGAGTTCCCTTGAGGAATTGGTTTTTTTTTTTTTTTTAATAATAATTTGGGAATTTTTTTAAAAAAATATTTTTTTTTTCATGGAACTCGTCTCTTGAAGAGACGATTTCCCTTTTGAATTTTTTTTAAAATAGTCTTTTGAAAAGACGATTTCGTCTTTTGAAATTTGAAAAGATGATTTTGGTTTTAAAAAAAATTTATCCGTTCACCCTCTCTTCTCTTTCTTATCTCCTCTCTCCTAGGTGGCAAAAATTACCATATATTTGTAATAACTTCTTCTATTACAATAATTTAAGTATAACTTTTTTAAATTACCATACTATTGAGAAAAGTCCTAAGGGTAAGGCAGGGTTGCCCAATAGAGCTACATAGGAATTTGAGAGAGTTTCCTCATTTTATACTCTTTTGTATTTCTTTGATGATGTGCTTCAATTGAGTTGACTCACTGTGCACTCGATTAAAGTTTTACATAATCGCTGAAATTGTAGTCTTTTCATGGAAATTAAAGTTTTCCATTTTTTTTTTTTTTGATAGGTTGTGGTAGTGTTGCTTAATATTGAACAACACCCCCTACCCCACCTTCCTCTTTTGGAGCCTCAATGGTTCTCCATGGTGTGATAACTCTCTCTCTCTCTCTCTCTCTCTCTCTCTCTCTCTCTCTCTCTCTCCTGCTCCCATTAAATTAGGGAGCTTTAATGCTGAAAAACAGCCACCCATGAGATGTTGCCAAAGAATGAAACAAATTAACTATGACAGCTAACCATCATTCCATCCTAACCAACCTATTGTCATATCCCCATAATCACCAATAACTCTAAATACAGATTACAAAAAATTATAAAGCTTGAGTCATGGAGTAATCTTTATCTTGGATTGGAGATACTAACAGGGTGGATCCTGGAAAGGGTGCTTTGATTCTGGAAAGGGATGACAGAAACTATAATTTGCATCCCAAAGTAGGTTATAGAAATAGAATTCATTTAACAGTATGGCCAAGCATATCCAAAGAAAGATATCAACCACATGAGTCTGTTTGCCATCAAGCTCAGGCCTTGAAGTTCTAGAGCTTAATATGTTGTATCTATGAACATTTTGAAACCATTGGGTCCCCTGAAAGGTTTGACCGAGATTGACAAGTAAATTAGTGTATAGATTCAATTGGAATAATTTCTCAAACAGCTGTTTTCTCTGCAAACGTAGCACTGATTTGTAAGTAAAGACTGCATCACCATTACTGAAAAATCAGTCAACCACAAAGAAAACATGGTTTTGGTTCCCTAAGCATACTTAAATCATCCTTTTCATCATGCCTATCAAGTTCTATCCTGTTCCACTGACCAAGATGTAGGGACCCCTCCCCCTGATGACACGTGGCGTGTATCGCTATCCGGAGAAACTCCATCCGGACTCCTCAAGAGGACACGTGGCGCACTCCCCTATTCGGACTCCCCAGGGGAGGCACACGGCACTCGCAGACATCATGTCCGGACGATAGCATATCCTATCCAGATATGCTGTCCGGATCATTGACTGAAGTAAGCAAGCCTTGCTGAGTCACCCCTAACAGCCTGCCACAGCCCACGTTCCGCCGCCTGCAGAGCGAAAGGACAGGAGCGATGTCAATTCGCCTCCCACGATCTCTGACAGCCGCCTGCAGGGTGATGATGGCTCTGCCACCACCTTGAGGGCATCATGACGAGCCAAAAAGTCTTCCCACCATTAAAGAGGGAGGTAGAGCTTCTAACACTATATAAAAGGACCTTCACACAAGGAAGAAGGTAAGCTCACTATCCCTAAAAAAGGCCGACAGCTTAATCTCTTGAGCCATGGCTAACAAAACCATCGGAGGGTGTGTCCGGACATCCTGTCCGGACATCTTTTACAAGGACGACTGAGCTAGAACTCAATATTGGTTGAAAGCGTGAGTCCACTTGGCAGCAGCGTGGATCCCTGGGACGCAATGCATCAACACAAGAGTCTTTTTCTTTGACTAAAATCAAGCAATATTGACCACAGAAACCTCCAAAATCAAATAACAATTGAAGTATTTTTAAATTTCAAATTTTCTTCTAAAATAAAAATTATAGAATCCTTTAAGTTGTTTTCTTCTTAATATTTGGGTTTTTCATATTTGAAATTTTGGGTAATATGATTTTTTTTATTATATTTAAGAAAAAATACGAGTCTCCCATTTTTTTGCAAAGTCTGAAACTTACGTTTGAGAATTTTATTTTAATACTCTTAAAACTTGTCATATTCTTTAAACACTATTATTTAAAAAAAATATTGTATTAGAGAAAAAAAATGTGTTTTTATACACCGAATGTGAAAAGAATTACAAAATAGAAACTCAAATTTATAAAATATAAATTTTAAATAATTATCTAAAAATAATTAGTATTTCATTCATTTTTTTTTTGTTACATGTATGCAACTATTCTGGTACTACTCTTCATGATATAAGTACTTCCCTCGACTAGTGAGTAAATGAAACTTAATTTTTTTTTTTTAAATGATTCATAGTTTATAATTATTTTTATATAAGTGTGTGGAAACACACTTTTTCCAATTATTATTGTGAAAACAAACTTCTACGTTAATATTACTGAAAATATGCATATCTCTTGCAGGCTGAGTTGAGAATGGGCCTATTGGCCCAAAGCCCAATTGAGTCTGCTTGACAATATCGGGCCAAAGCTCAGCCCGAGCTCGATTCTTAGCCCAGCCAAATGTCATTGCATCTCAAACCCTCTCAGGCCAGGCTTGGACTGATATTTTGAGCCTACAGGTGTCGAGATTTAGCCTGTTGGCACAAAGCCCAGCCAATTTCAGGCCACAGCTAGGCCCGATCTGTAGCTCAGCCCAGTCCAACTCAATCGCTGGAATAGCTAATCACGAACACACAAAAAAACATATGGTTTTTTTGGCAACAGTTTTCAACAACAATTTTTTATTATCCAAAAAAAAAAAAAAAAAACACGAGAAAACAGTTTGGCAATTGAAAAATTGTTTTTTGTTTTTGTTTTTAAAAATAGAAATCAAATATAAGATGTTTTCAAATTACATCTTTTAATTGTTTTTAGTTGTTTTCATTTGTTTTTTGAGAACTATTCTAAAAATGAATTATACAAATATGTAAAATGATTAAAAATAAAATATTAAATATAAAATTTATTTTTAAAACATATTTAAAAATATTAAAAACAAGTTTAAAATATTTTAAAGTTTCCAAATAGACTTTTATTCTCCAAAATATTAAAGAACATTTTTTAAAAACTGTTTTTTAAAATTGTTTTCAAGAAAAGTTATCAAACAAAGCCATAGTGATTTATCCCATATGAAGAAAATAACTTTAAATTAAAAAATTTGTTTAATGTTTTCTAGTAAACTTGTATTTAATTAAATTTCTATTAAAATTATCCTAAATTCTTATTTAAAATAATTCAAATCTCCTTAATGAAACTTTTTTGTGTGACCTACCTTTCCAATACAAAAAAGTTATTAAAATTTTTTAAAATCAAATTTAGATAAATCATTTTTTATTTCTTTTTTTTTTAAAAAAAAATCCTTTAAAAATTTAGTTGACATTTTATTCTTACTATTTTATTTTTCAATCACTAAGATTATTGAAACTTATATTTATAATTTTTTTTATTAAATCAAATTTCATAAAATGTTTAAAACCTTTTTATTGAAAATTTTAGATATTTTGATTGTTAGCGATTTATATTGTGTGCTTAACTAGGCAAATTAATTAATTAAATTTTTTTTTACAACATTTACTAATAATATTACGATGATTTGAGCTTATCAATAACATAATATGCAAACCTTTCAAAATAATAAAAATATGTTAATATTTAATTAATTCAAATTTTGTTTTAAATGTTGCCCCTTTATATATGTAATGTTTTTCTAAAATTGCCTATAAAAATTATTGGTCCAAAATTTAGTTTGTTTTCATGCTATTGAATGATTAGGCTAAATAACATTTTGTTTATTACTTTCATTAAAAGTTGAATTTCAAAGAAAATTTGTGATTTTATCACGATAATCTTGCATTGAAATGAAAGAAAAGAAAAATTTATTTGCATCACAACACCATCATAATGAACTTTCAAATCATAAGATGATCAAGTGCTAATTAGGCTTCGAATCAAAGTGACATAAACCAGTCAAATTCTCAAGAAATTTTTATAATTCAAAGTGTCAAACCATCTATTTATTTATTTTCTTTCTAATATTAAATGGTTCCTCTGCTCATCTAATTGGAATCAATATTTCGAGGGAATACATATTACCATCTATGTATTTATTTTCTTTCTAATATTAAATGGCTCTTTTGCATATCTAATTGGAATCAATATTTTGAGGGAATACATGTGATATCTTTCATCAAATGGGGAAAAAGTTCATGACATTATATATATATAAACTCCTTTTAATTTTATACACAAGATTTAAAGTTATGAGCGGATTTTTGAGTTTAAAACAAACAATATTTAGATGATTGGAAGGATAATATTTATATTGTTGGGAATGAGTCATTACAAATAATATTAGAGTTGATCATTGACCCTCCAATGTGAGAATTTGTTTGACCACCTTAATCTTATGGGATATGACGAGTTGGACTGCAAGCAAACAATTAGGAGTAGAACATTACAATACATTCCATCTAATATAATCTTTAGATGATTAAATAACAACTTCAATTATCAATTTTCATATGTATTTATTTTTCATTAAAAGAAAGGAAAGGACAAATTGATAATTCAATACTATATACGTAATCATTTTTGTGTTTAAATTTATTTTATTTTTTTTGAAAGACTTTTTTCACATCTTTTAGTATTTTTTTTATAAAATAAATAAATAAATAAATAATTCATATGCTCTCAACTCTCTCCACAATCAAATCTAAAGAACTTGTAACTCTAAATCCTCATCTCCATAACAATCACCTTCTTCATCTAATTATTTTCTTTCTCACATGACTCAAGGTAGCTACCTCCTAATTCAAAAAGGCTCCTATTAGAATCATTTTGAGTCTATTGATCTCTTACATGCATGGATGCCTTAATATGCATTGATGAGATGTTAGTTTCTTAAATCCATACCAACACATCAAATAGTTTGAGAACATTAATGTGCTCTTAAAGCATCATGCTTGTAGAAAAGAAGATAACACACTACCCCGAAATTAATTAAATTTCTATCAATGTATATCTCAAATGGACGGTTGTCTCTAATAACGATCCAATTCAACAAATTCTTATAAAAATTCTTATATCTATTCATCCCAACAAACCAAATTCAGTAGGGTTTGTGGATTTTTAATTATATAGTTGATTTTATTACTAGTCCAACTCTGGCCCTATAGGAAAATGCTCAATTGTGTATTCATTAATCAATGAGATCCACATATGACTAAATAATAATTAGAGAACATATCTCCTAGTTTGAAAGGTCAAATTTCTTGACATCATGAAAGAAATTATTTGAGCATTCAAAATAAAGGAGATGATAAATTAATTTATTAGAGCCTACAATGCAACTTTTCCTTTCATATTAGTATAAAATAATTCATACATTAGGTATCACCACGTCTTTGTTGCTTGCATGGAATGTTGGCCACCATGTCTTCAATAAAATGGCCTAAAGAAAAGTGTGAGGACCCACCATCTATCATGACTCTTCTACTTATTTTTTGCATTTCTTTCTTCTTCTGCCTCACTTCACTATTAATATTCATTAGGTTCCTTAATCCATTTTCAATCTCATGAGCACTTACAACATAATCACTATCCTCATTGTAATCTATTTTAATTTCTATCGCCAACTCCAGATCTTTCACCATTTGAAATGCGTTGATTTGTTGTTCTGCATATATTGGCCAAGTGGCTACTGGAACACCATACCATACGCTTTCTAGCAAAGAATTCCATCCACAATGAGATACAAATCCTCCAACAGCTGAGTGGGATAAAACAGCTACTTGTGGTGCCCATCCAATCACCTTTCCAATTCTAGCTGTCCGATGTAAAAATCCTTCTGGTAGAACTTCCTCAATACTTTCATAGTCGCTTGGAAAATCCATTCTACCCTTTGAGGGAGGTTGGCGAAGGGACCACAAGAAGCGATGCCCACTCTGCTCTAGCCCATATGCTATCTCCTTGATCTGATCCGCACCAAAGCTTCCCCTGCTCCCGAAGCACAGAAAAACAACTGACGATGGAGGCTGATCATCAAGCCAGCTCATGATGGCACTAGCGTCTTGTTGACACCCACCAGATCCCATTCGGGTGTTGAGTATGGGTCCAACGGGATACACCTCGGGTACTGTACTGCCGGAAAGTGATCGAACAGCATGTGATTCAAGCTCAATAAATGTATTTACCAGAATACCCTTGACTTCTCTGAATCTCCTCGTGAAATAAAGAAGCATCTCAGCCCCTCCGTTTTCCTTGTCAAACATCCGAGAAGGGAAGACCTTACCCGGAACTGAGATCTCGAAACTCGGAACATCCAACTCAGCATCCGAGTCCTTGAACTCATTGAAATCCAAGCCCTCATAATCATGGAGGAACTGAAGATGAAACAGGAAGCCAAGAAAAGCAGCGCTGGAAGTGAAGAAGAGATAGGAAGGCACCCCAAACTCATCGGCCACATCAATCATGTGGGTGCAGAACATATCAATAACGAACCCTGCGAGACGAACCGAGTTGGAGCGAGTGAGCTCGTGGATGGCGTCTCTGACGATTGGTATGTGAGCTTTAAGGAGTTCAGAGAGGAAGGAACCAGACGGCGTCGTGCTGGAGCTGACCTCTACAGGAGGAAGTGTAACGAAACGTATGGATTCAGAGTCCGTGTCCATACCATCAATGGACTCAAACGGAAACTTCATGATGATGATCGTGATTGAGAATCGGGGGTCTCGCTGAGTAATCAGCTTTGCAATCTCCAGAGCAGACGCAAGGTGGCCGATGATAGGAAATGGGATGAAGACCAGCTCAGTTTGCTCCATCACTAACTAGCAGTTACTGCAAAGAGAGGAAAAATGGGATGTTTTGAGGGCTTCGCGGTGGTGTGACCCTCTTATACTTGTGGCTGGATGGTATTGGAGGACAAAGGAAGTGATGTCAGGGCTTCGCTGGTTCAATGTATTTTCCTTATCGTTTTTGTGTAAATGGTGGTTGGTCTTGGTTGAAGATTGAGGCAAAAGTGGGTGGTTCTCGATGTATCCCATGTAATTTAATATAAAACCAGCAACGAAATTATGATTCATGTTCCCTGTGTTGGCGTGAGCTGTCACTGATTGGAAAACTTGTACCCAGATTTGTTAGAATCCCTTCTTTTTAAGGGTCAACCATTATAGTAGACGTAATTTGTGTATAGTCTAATTTAACTTCTATTTTTTTTTCTTTGTACTAATATATATAATCATACTCTACAAAAATATATGAAAAATATATGAGCAATCTTTTTGACACATGTAATTTAATGTAATTTAGACCCTTAAAGAATATGTGTAATTTTTGGTGTGAATTTATAAGGTCATTAGATATTTTTTAAAATTCAGTTTATGCATATCATTATTTTTTGCCCAATTCTAGACCTTTTGAAGCTTTTGATTTATTTATTTTTTTTTTTTTTATAATAAATTTGATATTTGAATGAGTGTTTGGACTTTTGTTTGTTGTTCTAGACGTCTAGGAGTAGTAATTTGTGCTTTGGCGTGGTCAAAATCATATTCTAGACCTTCATCTAATTATTTTCTTTCTCACATGACTCAAGGTAGCTACCTCCTAATTAAAAAAGGCTCCAATTAGAATCATTTTGAGTCTATTGATCTCTTACATGCATGGATGCCTTGATATGCATTGATGAGATGTTAGTTTCTTAAATCCATACCAACACATCAAATAGTTTGAGAATCTTAGAGCATCATGTTTGTAGAAAAGAAGATACACATTGCCGAAATTAATTAAATTTCTATTAATGTACATCTCAAATGTATAAAATTTCATAAAAAGTGTGTGAAAACACACTTTTTCCAATTATTATTGTGAAAAAATAATTTCTACATTAATATTACTGAAAATATGCATATCTCTTGCAGGCTGAATTGAGACATGAGACTATAATATGGGCCTATTGGCCCAAAGCCCAATTGGGTCTGCTTGACAATTTCGGGCCAAAGCTCAGCCCGAGCTCGATTCTTAGCCCAGCCAAATGTCAGTGCATCTCAAAGCCTCTCAGGCCAGGCTTGGACTGATATTTTGAGCCTACAGGTGTCGAGCTTTAGCCTGTGGGCACAAAGCCCAGCCAATTTCAGGCCACCGCTAGGCCCGAACTGCAGCTCAGCCCAGTCCAACTCAATAGCTGGAATAGCTAATCACGAATACATAAAAAAAAACATATGGCTTTTTTGGCAACCGTTTTCAAGAACAATTTTTTATTTTTTATTTTTTTTAAAAAAAAGAAAACATGTTTAATAATTAAAAAATTATTTTCATTTTTTGTTTCTAAAAATAGAAATAAAATAGAGAATGTTTTCAGATAATATTTTTTAATTGGTTTTATTTGTTCTTTGAGAATTATTATAAAAATTAATTATAAAAATATGTAAAATAATTAAAAATAAAATATTAAATATAAAAATTATTTTTAAAACATATTTAAAAAATATTAAAAATAGGTTAAAAATATTTCAAAGTTCTTAAATAGATTTTTATTCTCCAAAATATTAAAGAACATTTTAAAAAAATTATTTTTCAAAATTGTTTTCAAGAATAGTTACTAAACAGAGCTATAGTGATTTATCCCATATGAAGAAAATAACTTTAAATTAAAAATTTGTTTAATATTTTCTAGTAAACTTATATTTAATTAAATTTCTATTAAAATTATCCTAAATTCTTATTTAAAATAATTCAAATCTCCTTAATGAAACTTTTTTGTGTACGTGACCTACCTTTCCAATACAAAAAAGTTATTAAAATTTTTTAAAATCAAATTTATGGTAGATCTTTTTTTATTTTATTTTATTTATTTTTTGTGGAAAATTCCTTTAAAAATTTAGTTGACATCTTACTCTTACTATTTTATTTTTCAATCACTAAGATTATTGAAACTTATATTTATAATTTTTTTTATTAAATCAAATTTCATAAAATGTTTCAAACCTTTTTATTGAAAATTTTAGATATTTTGATTGTTAGCAATTTATATTATGTGCTTAACTAGGCAAATTAAATTATTTTTATTTTTTTACAACATTTACTAATAATATTAGATGATTTGAGCTTATCAATAACAAAATATGCAAACCTTTCAAAATAATAAAAAAATGTTAATATTTAATTAATTCAAATTTCGTTTTAAATGTTGCCCCTTTATATATGTAATGTTTTTCTAAAATTGCCTATAAAAATTATTGGTCCAAAATTTAGTTTGTTTTCATGCTATTGAATGATCAGGCTGAATAACATTTTGTTTATTACTTTCATTAAAAGTTGAATTTCAAAGAAAATTTTTGATTTTAACACGACAATCTCGCGTTGGAATGAAAGAAAAGAAAAGTTTATTTGTGTCACAATACCATCATAATGAATTTTCAAATCATAGGATGATCAAGTGCTAATTAGGCTTCGATTTGAAGTGACATAAACCAGTCAGATTCTCAAGAAATTTTTATAATTCAAAGTGCCAAACCAGTCATAGATTGTATAGCTACAAGCAAATTAATCTTCTCAATTTATAATTTATACTTTTAAAACTTCACAAATTAGCTAAGAAGAATAAAAGCTTGAAAAGACAAGAATGTTTCTTGAGTTGGTTTCCAGCAAAAAATTTACTAACCTCCAAAAACACAGAAAAAAAAAAAAAACACTGAAATTCTATACTTGACTCAATTTTCCGAAAGAAAAAGGAAAAAAAGGAATAGAAAAGAAATGATATTAAGGAAATCTATGTTGTTGAGTTGTGGGTGAGTTGAGGCACCTGAACAATCAGTTGGATGCATTAGGGCTGGCCAAGTTTTGCTTGCTCAGAGCTGCAAATTGAATGAATCTTGGTATATGAATATGTAGGGATCCTGGGTATGCAAATTTCCATTCTCTTGGACCTGTCATCAATCCTATGAACACTGTAAATCAATTATTTTTTCAGAAGGGCCCTTGAAAGAAGAGTACAAGTGAAGATCTCAACATCAACATCATCATCAAATGCCTTTGCAAGTACTTAGAAATTAATTAATATGAATTCAAGTATTTGATGCATATAAAGAATACAAAACAAAAAGGGACTTGATTCCAAGTTGAGAAAAGAATTCTTGGAAAAAGTAATGGATGTTAACATGAGCTATGCCATGATCAAAATCACCAGTTGTATGCAATTGATTTGAAATGAAATAAACACATAAATTGGATTAGAGGACAATATATTTGTAGAGTGCATAATATGTCTTATCATATAAAAAATGGAAAGAAAAAAAATAAAATAGAATTTTCATGTCATTCATTTCATTCCCTTCTCATCAATTCATATGCCATTTACTCAATTATTCGATCTTTAGCATAAGGTGGTGTTTGTTTTTCGGTTGAATAGAAAAAACCAATTATTCAATGATAGATGAGTCTTTTGAAGAGTCTGAGTTTGCTTCTGCTAAATGCCGATGGATTAGTTGCAAGATGTTGAAGAGCTGTTATGTTGTTACCATCTTTCATGCCAATTAAATCTGAGTGCCTCTTCACAGTCAACATTGCCAAGTCAGTTCCCATTTTTTTTAAAAAAAAAAAAATTAAAGAGGGTTTGAAGTATGGAAATTAACCTAGAAATTATCTTAATTCTTTTTGCAAAATAAGCAAACATATATATAAAAAAGACATGTAGCATATGTGTAGAAAACATTATTAGAGTGAAAGAGAAGAAGGCTTTGAAAAAAAAAAAAAAAAGACTAGTGGAACTCACTAAAATGCTTAGTAATAATGGTAAAAAAATAAAAAATAAAACAAAATAAGAACACATAAGTTTACGTGGAAATCCTAAATGAGAAAAACCACAGGTAGAGGAAAAAAAATTCACTGTATTAAAAGATTGGTATAAGAGGGGAGAGCTGCGAGCAGTTATAGTAAAAATGTAGTCATCATAACCTTAAGACTATACATTATATGCAAAAGAAATCAACAAAGTAGGTTTCGAATCTATCAGCCTAATCTCTCCACTACTACAATAGACCCCCTAAAAATTTTCATAATTATAGTTTCACCATATATATTATACCGCGAGCTTTTTTGGATCAAACCAAATAAAACTCGGATCACCAAACTCTAACAATAGCAATATAAAGAATAAATGTCTTATCTTTACTTTGGAACTGGTCTTTACAATGCTCTTGATTATTGTCTTTATAAGCTTTGTCCCCCATAAGCTTGAATATA
This sequence comes from Vitis rotundifolia, assembly GCA_030254885.1. Taxonomy (NCBI): domain Eukaryota; kingdom Viridiplantae; phylum Streptophyta; class Magnoliopsida; order Vitales; family Vitaceae; genus Vitis; species Vitis rotundifolia. The sequence goes on from CM058166.1 coordinate 17,407,179, forward strand.
TGAATTTTCTCGAACTGAAGTCAAGATATTATCCCATACCATGGGAAAAGGTTAATTTATGCCTGCTAGCTCTAAATTCTCCTCAATATTTTTAAATATTTTATTTGAAATTTCCTTGCTGGCTACTTTTATCTAAATTGACCAACAGTTCAACACGAATGTTGATTTACATGTTCATAATTAAAAGACTGTTATAAGAATATAATAATTCTTAAAGTATAATTTCTATGGCAAGCAATTAAATTATTCTTCAACTACTAATAATTCTTTAAGAAAAATGTGCCATGCCGGGAATACAAATTTATTCTTTGATGATGAACTTTCAACTTTTGGTGCCATGCCGGGAATACAAATTTATTCTTTGATGATGAACTTTCAACTTTTGGAAACAATGCTTAATTAATTTTTAGTCAAAATTTTCTAGCCATCTACTTAATCTAAGTTGATTATGACTATATTTGGTTCCCGAAAAGTACTAAAGAATGAAAAAAAAAAAAAATTAAGGAAAATGATTTTCTCATGTTTGGTTTTACTATAAATTTTTTTAAAGAAAATTAAATATAATTAAAATTAGTTAGAAATTTATATATTTTAAAATTATTTAATCTTTATATAATAAATGAAACTAATTGAAACGAGTTTGAAGTAACATATAAAATTAATTTTTTGATTTTGAATCTATTTTTTATTTATTTTTATTTTTTCTCTTTATTTATTTTTTCTCAAATTTTATAAGAACCAAATATAGCCTTATATACACGACATGAATCTTTATAGACAAGTTTAATAAAAGAAAAAGTCATTGGAATATAATAATTCTTGAAGTACAACTTAAAGGGGATGCTACTTTAATCATATGTAAAATGGAAAACAGCATTTAAACTTTGTTGACATTATCAAGAACAAAAGTATCATATATATATATATATATATATAATGGAAAACAAATGGAAAACAATTTTTAAACTTTGTTGACCTTATAAAGAACAAAAGTATCATCTCTCTCTCTCTCTCTCTATATATATATATATATATATCTCTATATATATATATATATATACTAATCATAGATACCGATAAGAAAGATATGTTGATAATAAGAATTAAGCATCATGTAAAAAAAAAAAAAAAATTGATAAAATAAGTACAAAATGGAAAACAACATTTAATATCAAGAACAAAAGTATCATATATATATATATATATAAATTATAAAAGATACCGGCAAGAAAGATGTATTGATAATAAGAATTAAGTGTCATGCCAAAAAAAAAAAAATGATTGAAAAAATAAGCACAAACATCATTATGATTGTTAAAAAACAAATTAAAGTTCTAAGTTTTGAAGGCTTTATATGTAATACTATGTTACATTTATATTCCTTTCTTTGTTCAATCCACGCATATATATAAAAGTAAGCCTTCTACTCTCTCATCTTGGTCTCAAACATTCTCTCATCTTGGTCTCCAAACATTCTCCCATGGCGGCCTCCAGTGGTTCCAAACCAGACCACGGACTTAACCAACGTCTGTACGATGCCTTGAAAAATCAAAACGCCAAAGAAGTGATCCAGCTCTGCCAGAAAGCTCCGGATGGTCCATTGCACATAACGAGTATACACAAGGACACTGTTCTTCATCTAGCCTGCTACTCCAAACAACGTGATCTTGCCCTTCAATTGGTTAGATTGTTGCCCAACAGTCTTAACCAGTCCCTGACTGAAGTTAAAAACGATGTTGGAAACACGATACTCCACGAAGTAGCCACCGCCAACCGGATGGGGGATGTGGCCATGGTAATGTTGGCAAAAGAACCCATGTTGCTAAGTGCTCGTAATATCTTGGGAGAGACGCAGTTCTTTCGAGCAGTCTGGTTCGGGAAAATTCATATGTTCAATCTTCTAGCGGACGAAGTTGATAAAGACAATGATCAGGAGCGTGCTAAAGAGCATTTCCAAAGTACAGATAAGACTATTCTTCATATTGCTATTATTACTGAACATTTTGGTGAGTTACACTAACCTTTTTTTTTTTTTTCAAAGCCTTCTTCTCTTTCACTCTAGAAATATTTTCTGCACATATGCTACATGTCTTTTTCTATATATGTTTGCTTATTTTGCAAAAAAATAATTAAGATAATTTCTAGGTTAATTTCCATACTTCACCCCTCTTCAATTTTTTTGAAAAAAAAAAATGGGAAATAGACTTGGCAATGTTGATTGTGAGGAGGTACCGAGATTTAATTGGCATGAAAGATGGTAACAACATGACAGCTCTTCAACATCTCGCAACTAATCCATCAGCATTTCGAAGCGGATGCAAACATGGACTCTTCAAGGGACTCATCTATCATTGTATGATTCATCCAATTCCCTTCATCAATTTATATGCCATTTACTTAATCATATCGATCTATAGTATGAGTCTCGCACGCCTATTGGAAAGGGATTTCATTACATTTATATGCATTTATAACAGCCTAGAAATCACGCAAACAAGGTGTTTCAGGTATTCCAATCAAGAAAAAGACCATGGAAGGAGAAGATCTAAGGACCAAAAACTCCGGTATGTACATTTCCTTTAGAAATGTTAATTTAAATGTTCTAATATCAACTACAAAGTGGTATATATTCTAGCAACTAGTAGCTTACAGTGAACAACAGTTTAATTTGATGATCCTATGTATGAATTTTATTTTGGGCATAAGGCAGATAACTCCATGTCATTGATTGGGTGAAAAAGTTGAACACCTTTTTCTTTTGATTCTATCAATGATCATGTGTAAAACAACTACTTACGTTTATTTGTTTATTCATTTTTTTGAAAAGATAAATGGCCTTTGAAATTGCCCATTTGGGAAGAACTTGGACGTGAAAAGCAGAGACATGCTTCAGCCTGGGAAGTTGCCCAGGAGTTAATTAAAAACGATACTTCATGGGAGGTTACTGAAAATGCAGCACTTGATCAAGGTGAGCCTAATCAAGAGCAAAGCGACGGCTCGTCTGGGTCGTCTCATAACACAGGACGAGAGGGGTTCGGTATTGCTTCCCAACATCTAGAGGAAAAGAAAGGACAATTCTGCAAGGAGAAAAAAACTAAAACTTCCATGACAGGGATCAAGACTGATGAAACTCCATTATTTTTGGCAACAACTTGGAGTATTACAGAGCTTGTGGAAGAAATACTAGAGAATTATCCTCAGGCAGTTGAGCATGTTAACAAAAAAGGAAGGAACATATTACATGTAGCCATTCAATACCGCCAAATGAAGATTTTTGACATGGTCACAAAGAATGATATGCAAGCAAGGAGGCTGTTGCGAGCCACAGACGCGCAAGGGAACTCCTTACTGCATACGGTTGCCAAAAATAGAAAAGGTCTAATCATGGAAACTTCCCAAGGCCCCGCACTCGACTTGCAAGATCAGTTGCTCCTTTTTGAGGTGCATTTTCACTGTTCCATTTGTAAAATTTGCAGCACACACTTTCATAAACCATAACCATAATGTTACCAAAGCCTGAACCCATTGGTCTAGAAACTCAAAGGGCCTGTTTGGTAACATTTTTTTTTAAACAGTTGTGAGAAATTTTAGTTAGAAAACTGTTAAGAATAGTTTCCAAACAGACCGAACCCATAAATACCATTCATACAACATGGAAATGTTGTTAGGGTCCATGATCCTTATGATAAATGATTTAGACTACTATACCAAAAAATATTGAAGACGTTTGAATTTGACTGTAGGTATTAACACTGCTCTTAATGTTTGTGCAGAAAGTGAAGAAATTAGTTAAATCCGATTTCTTCAGGCTCTTCAACCATAAGAACCAGACTGCTCAAGAGTTATTTGCTGATAACTATTCTAAACTTCATGAGGATTCCAAAAAATGGCTAGAGGAAACCTCTAAAAATTGCACTATTGTGGCTGTTCTTATCGCCACTGTCGCCTTTGCTGCAGCCTACACTGTACCTGGAGGTAATCAACAAAGCAGTGGTATTCCAGTCCTTCTCTCCAAACCCTTCTTCGTGGTTTTCACCTTGGCTGATGTAATCTCCCTTACTTTCGCTTTGACATCGGTAGTTTCGTTTCTCTCAATCCTCACATCACCATTTCGATTACAAGACTTCAAGTACTCTCTTCCTCAGAAACTGATGCTGGCTTTTACATTTTTAATCCTTTCTGTAACAATGATGATGGTGGCATTTGCTGCAACCATCATCCTCATGATCCATGATAAGGAAAGTTGGACAAAAATTGCTCTATACTCGGTTGCATTCCTTCCAGTCCTGGTTTTTGCTCTCTCATATTCAAATCTTTACGCACATCTGGTGAAAGCTTGTTCGCACCTGTGGCAAATTATACAGAAGATTTGTCCTAGGTGTAAGGGTAATCGTCGGCATCGTAATGAATCCCGATGCATGAGTTCCTCTAACCATCCTGATCAATCTCACAGATCCAGTTTCAGGCGCCCTTCTACACCTCAAATTACTGAAGTCTGAAAGGTGGAAAAACCTCATAGGAACTCCTTATGGGCGAAAGAGACATCAATCAAAGGAGTGATTTCATTTGTTTTCCAACTACTGTTAAGAACTGCTATATCTATGTATGTTTAATTTACCTTGTTCTGAGAGTGAATTATGTGTTGTCAATGCTGTATGGTTTTAAATTTTATGAAATTAATAAGAGATGACTTAAGAATAAATTTATTCCATGTTTCTGCTTTCATTTGACACACTGTTTACTTGATAATTAAAGCCTGATGATGATAGCAGTTTTGATGCAAGTGAGAGGAACAGAAAGATGTCACCATTGAAATCCTGATGGATGGCTTCCATTGTTTGTTCAGGAGATGAGGAAGAACCTTCATGGATATGGTGTCTTATTGATGAGAATGCTTGATTTTCAACCTGCTTTAATAGAACTTCATTTTACCAGGAAAAAAGAGAGAAAATCACCTTGTTAAAAGGACGCTACCCTCTCACCTCAGGTTCAAATTTCTTCAGTTCAGGCGATTTCTCAATCAGCTCCCGCCTTACACGCTTCCGTCCGCCTCAGGTTCTCATTTCCATGGTGATCAAGGCCCAACAGCCAAAGCAATAGGTCGAAAGGAGTTCTCGTTGCCGCCAATAATGCCTATCGGAACCCTACGTATCACAGCAGAAGTTCCTCTTTCCGGCGATCGTTCAGCTCTGAAATCCATCTGCTGCTCCGCCATTGCCTTCAAAACTAAACTCTCTTTCTCCCAGAGAAAAATACATCCAATTCTTCCGTGGAAAATTCAAAACTCCCCCAGCCTCGTTTCGCCGTCGCCCCCGCCGGAATTTATATACTTAGTGGAGTAACAACACTGTGATTCTCAGGTGCATGTGTACCCGAGTCACAGAATCATGCCAAGTCCGATTCTCTTCACGGTGCTTCGATTGTTGCAACTTAAAATTGCTCCGAGCACCACCATTTTCGCTCGATGTATTATTATTTTTCTAAAAACATTATTATTTTTTTAAAAAAGTTATTAAAAAATAAAACAAAAATATTACATTTTTTCTAGATATAATCTTTTTATATTTTTACACCAAACTGATATTTTTAAAAACCAAGAACTTATTTCATTTTTGTGATTTAAAATTAGTTTTTTATTTTTAAAAGTAAAACTTATTTTTAAAAATTTATAACACTTTTTTACTATTGTTTTTTGAAAATAATTTTTAAAAATAAAATAAAATAGAAAATAATTTTTAAAAAGTAAGTAGAGGTTGTTTTCACCAATTTTTTTTATTTTTTTATTTTTTAAATATAGTTTTGTTTAGTCATATTTTCTAAAATTTATTTTTAAATTAAAAAAAGAAAATAATTTTTAAAAACAAATTTTAGAAAACATGGCCAAACCCCCAAAATTACATTTCACTTTTTGAATTATTTCTTGTAAAATAATTTAAAATTCGTAAACCTGTTGGCACAAAGCCCAGCCCAAGCCTGTTCAAAATTCTGAGGCAGCAGCTAGGCCCGATCTGTAGCTCAGCCCAGTCCAACTCAACCAGTCCAACTCAATCGCTGTAATAGATAAAAAAAAAAAAAAAAAAAAAAAAAAAAAAAAAAAAAAAAAAACGAACATAGTAATTTATCCCCATGATAAGAAAATAACTTTAAATTAAAAAAAAAATTGTTTAATATTTTCTAGCAAACTCGCATTTAATTAAATTTCTACTAAAATTATCCTAAATTCTTATTTAAAATAATTTAAAATAATTCAAATCTCCTTAATTAAACCTTTTTGTGTGACCTACATTTCTAATACAAAAAAAGTTATTAAAATTTTTTTAAATAAAATTTATGATAAATAATTTTTATTTCAAATTTTTTTTTGAAAATTTCCTTTAAAAAATTATTTGACATTTTCTTCTTACTATTTTATTTTTCAATTACTAAGATTATTGAAACTTATATTTATAATTTTTTTTTATCATAAAATGATTAAAACTTTTTTATTGAAAATTTCAGATATTTTGATTTTTAGCAATTTTTATTATGTACTTAACTAGTTATCTAATCCTAATTGTAATTTATCAAATCCTACCTTGATATATATATATATATATATATATATGTAATTTATCAATTTAATTTAGGGTTATAGCTATAACCGAAAAAATGCTTATAGGTCCAACACTAAGATCATTCTTTCAAATTATATAGAGTAGATGTTTTCTGTTTGAAATGAAATAAGAAAGAGAGGTATATGTGTTACAAATTAAATCATGGTAGCAAAATTTTTAGGTAACCATAATTAGTTTGGTTTAGGATTAGAGCAATATTAGACCGTAGCAATGCTTATAGTCATAATTAATATGCTTACATGGGAACGAAATGGAAAAGAAAAGTTTATTTGTGTCACAATATCATCATAATGAATTTTCAAATCATACAACGATGAAGTGCCAATTAGACTTTTGATTCAAAGAGACATAAACCTAAATCACTCAAATTCCCAAGAAATTTTTGTAATTCAAAGTGCCAAACTAGTCATAGATTGTTTAGCTATAAGCAAATTAATCTTCTCCATTTACAATTTATACCTTTAAAACTTCACAAATTAACTAAGAAGAATGCAAGCTTGGAAAGACAAGAATGTTTCTAGAGGTGGTTTCCATCAAAATATTTCCTACCCTCGAAAAACACATGTACACATAAAAGAAAAGAAATATTGAATTTCTATACCTTGACTCAATTTTTTTTTAAAAAAACTGATATCATATATTTCTTCAAACTCGTTTCACTTTAATAAAATTTCTTCAATTTTAAAAAAGACATATATATATATATAACTCTTTATATAAAGGTTAAGTAATTTAGAAATATATAAGTTAATTCTCGCCTAACTTTAATGATATATGATTTTCTTTTGTATTTTTTTTATAGTAAAATCAAATATAAACAAATCATTTTCTTTAACAATTTTTTTCTTTCTCTTTAGTATTTTTTGAGAACCAATCATAATTTTAATATATAAGGAACAATAATCATGTGAGTCTTTGGGTGGAATGAGAAATAGAATAAACTCACAAGATGAGAAAGAAAAATTTATGATTTACTCAATGAGTAAATCCAACTAAAAATAGAGCTTCTTTCAAAACTGATATCCTTATATCCCATTGAACTACTACTTAATGTGAGTTAAAATTCAAGTTAATGAAGAATGAAATGCATCAAGTCTAATCTAAATGGCTTAAAAGTTGAACATGAATCTTGATATACAAGTTCACAAAAGTAGAAGATTAAAGGAATATAATAAAGTTTGAACTGCAAACATGGAGAACCTATTTTTTTCATGAAAGGCTAATAGCATTTTGCTTTGTTAATCTTATCATGAAATCAAAGAAGCCCTAGCCCTAACAATGCACATATGTTTTCAATATCCATGGAAGTAAATATATTTTATTTGAATCTTTTTATTAAAAAAATTCACATTCACTTAGCCCCGTTACCTCCTAAACATATAATTTAAGAGTATGATAATGTGTAAAACTAGAGACTCAAAGCCAGTTATGAACTCGATCTCCTAAGCATATAATTTAAGGCATAATTATGTCAAAACTAAGGATTTGGTGATGCAAATTAGAGAAGAGTACAATTTATATATTAAAAAGAAAAAAAATATAAATTAATGATTGATTGAGTTTATTAAGTATAATTTTTTATTATTGGAAGGATCCTATTCTTTCATTTGATCTAAATTTTGACCAATATTTTAATATCTTCATTAAAATTAAATATATCTTTTAATTTTGAAAATTTTCGAGTAATTATTTTTTGTTGTATATTTAACTTGATTTGATTAAAAGTTGAACATGCATGCATTTATTTGCATGTTTATAGAAACATAGGGTACAAGAATATAATTATTCTTGAAGTACAACTTCTTGGCTATTCAACCTTGATCTCTTGTGGTTCACTTTAATTTTCTAGACTAACCAAAAAAGGAAGACAAGTTTAAACTTTATTAACCTTGTAAAGTAAGCAAGGAATTATTCAACCAACATGCATATTTTTGAAGCCAATACCCACATTTTTAAAGTGCAATATAAATTTTGATGCACAAATTTATAAAAAGTAGAAAATCACCAAAACATAATAAGTCTTGAAGTATAACTATTATTGGTATGAAACTTTATATTTTGAAGATTAGCTTAATTTTATCATAAATTAATCTAAAAAGGAAGACACCATTAATCAAAATATTTTTAATCTTATCCCAATACATATATTTTTAAAATCAAAATGTTAACCGGCTTACAAAAAACGAGGAATTCACTAACCAAAATCTACAATGAGTAAATGCGTACATTTTTTAATTCATTAACCAAAATCTTCTTACTCTCTTTTTTCTTTTTATCACAAACTTTATAAATGCATGCTCATGCATATAATCTAAGACATATTAAAAGTTCTTAAAAGTTCAATATGAATCTTGACATACAAGTTTATGAAAGTTGAATAATATAGGAATATAATAATTCTTGAAATGCAAGGTCGAACTTTGTTAACTTTATAAACAAGCAAAGAATTGGCATATCAATGTCAAAATATTCACCACACTCATGAAAAAAAAGAGGATTTTAGCTGATAATTTAACTACTAGTTGTCTTATACACATTGAAATTAGAAAAGAAAAGGGGTTAAAATTTAATACGACTATTTTTCATTGTTATATAAATAATACATTTTTTAGGGTTGTGAAGGTTTCACAAATATGGTACATACATAAATAAAGGATATGGTATATCAAATATTGTAATAGGAGAAAATTAATTTCTAATTTGTAAATTTTTTTTATTGTAGGACATATAACAAATTTTGTTACTTTATTTGAGCAATTAAGCAATTCAAGACTAAGCATTTTGTATCCTTGTATTTTTTTCACTTATAGTTGGAGCACATAGTGCATTTTACCCTCTTGTAACAACTAAGCCCCGGTTTGAAATAGTTTTATTTATTTTTATTTTTGAAGATAAAATCATAATTTTCGAATGATAATATTAGGTTATGTTTGACAATTGTTTTTTAAAATAATTTTTTATTCTTTCGAGAAAAATAGGAAAACCTTTTTGGTAATTAGAAATCAAAAAATATAAAATAATTTTATCTTCTTACACATAGAACACATGTTATTTTCAAAAATGTCTTTTAATAGTTTTTTATTATTTTTTATGACTACTTTAAAAAATAATTATCCAACTAGAGAGAATAATTAAAAATAAAGTACAGTATATAAAAATTATTTTTAAAAAGAATATTACCGGTTCCAAACAAATATTTGTTTTGCAAAACCTCTTAAAATGATTTTCAAAAACTATTTTAAAAAATTATTTTCAAAAATCATTTTTAAGATTTGGTTTCAAGAACACTTCTTAAAGAGAATCTAATTATTATTATAAAAGTTTTAGTAAATATAAAATAATTTCATGTTTCTAATAAAATTAACCTAACAATCACCTAAAAGCTTTATTGAATATAGAAAGGAGAATTTTGGCTCCTTGAAGGCCAATTCAAACCACAATAAATATCAATTTAAAGACTTAACATTTATATAAGCATCCATTGTTGAGCAGAAAGGCATTCCCATCTTCGTCTTCAAACACGCTCCCATGGCGGCAGTCACCGGCTCCGAAAAAGAACGTGAACTCAACGCAAGCCTGTTCCATGCCTTGATGGAAAATGATGAGGACGTCGTGATCGAACTCTGTAGGCAAGAAAGTACTTCCAATGGTCCATTACACGTAACAAGTATACACAAAGACACTGTTCTTCATCTGGCCTGTTACTCCAAGCAGCATCATCTTGCAGAGGAATTGGTTTAACTGTTGCCCAATAATCCCAACCTGCGCCTCACAAAGCTTAAAAACGACGTCGGAAACACTGTACTCCACGAAGCAGCCACCAGCAACAGCATGACCCAGGTGGCCACGGTATTGATAGCGAAACAACGCAAGTTGCTAACTAAGCGTAACATCCTCGGAGAGACGCCTCTTTTCCCGGCGGTCCGGTTCGGGAAAATTAAAATGTTTAAGCTTCTGGCGCACGAAGTTGATAAAGACAATCAGGGGGCTAGTAAAGAACAGCTCCAGAGTAAAGATGGAACGTCTATTCTTCATATTGCTGTCATTACTGAGCACTTTGGTGAGTTCCTCTGCTCATTTTTTCCAAGGCCTTGTTGTCCTCCTTCACTCTTTCACTCTATTAATCTCTTTCTATATATGTATATATATGCAATAATTTCCGGATCAATTTTCATACTAGAACCCTCACAATTTTTCAAAAAAATGGGAAACAGACTTGGCAATGTTGATCACAGAGAGATATCCAGATTTAATTGGAGCAAAAGATGGTAATAAGATGACTGCTCTTCAGCATCTCGCAAGTAATCCAACCGTGTTTCAAAGCAGAAGCAAACTTGGATTCCTCAAGGGACTCATCTACCATTGTATAATTCATCTAATTCCCTTTTCATCAATTTATATTCCATTTATTGATCTATTCTTTTATCCATTTAGAAGGAAATTAATGCTATTTTTTTGTGAGATATATGTATAAAAATCACATAAATAACTGTTTCAGGTGTCCCAAGCAAGAAAAAGATCACGGAAGGGGACCAAAGATGCGGTATGTACATGGACTGGGCACATGTAGGGTAGCATGCTCATTAAGGAGTCCTCTTTTGATTGTCCTCAGCATGAAAGTTTAACCTAAAACCAATATTATAGCAAGTATTTTTGTCCCAAGCAAAAAATGCTAAACATATTTTTGTCTTGGTTTTTTGTATGAAAAGCTAAATGGCGTTGGGAATGGCCCATTTGGAAGGAAGTTAGGGATGAAAAGAACAAACGTGTTTCAGCTTGGGAACTTGCTGAGAAGTTAATTAAATATGATACTTCATGGGAGGTTATTGAAGATCGATTACTTAATCGAGGCAAGCCTTATCCAGAGAAAATCGAAGACTCATCCTCCCAACAGCTCGAGGAAAAGACTAGAGATTGCTGCTGCAAAAAAAACATCACAGCAGGGGTCAAGAGAGATGAAACTCCATTATTTTTGGCAATAATGTGGAAAATTCCAGATATGGTGGAAAAAATACTGAAAAGCTATCCACAGGCAGCCGAGCATATTAATGAAAAAGGAAGGAACATATTACATGTAGCCATCCAATACCGCCAAATGAAGATTTTTGACAAGGTGATGAAGGATGAAATGCTAACTCGGAGGCTATTGCGAGCCACAGACCCTAAAGGGAACTCCGTGTTGCATATGGTTGCCAAGAAAAGAAAAGGCCTTGAAGAGAAAATGTCCCAAGCTCCTGCATTCGAACTGCAAGAGCAGTTGCTCCTTTTTGAGGTGCATTTTCACTCTCCCATTTCTAAATTTTCATATATACTCTTGCTTAGATCATCGTGTTATTGTTAACCCAATTACACACAAGAAATAAAAAGAGAGACTTTAATGTGGTTTGGTGATCAATATAATTCCTATGTCTACGATCACACCACAACTCAAGAATTGACTAATTAAAAGATGTAAAGTTACTATAGTGAAGTTTCTTCTTCTCTTCACAATTGCGGCTACACACATTTTTTTTCCTTTCTTGAAACCCCTGAATCATAAAGGGATTAAATACAATAGGGACAAACTTATGATTCAATAAAAAAAAAAATTATCCAATGACGCTACCCCTTTAAACCCCCGCCAGCCGATCAGACAACTTGACTGCCACAAGCTCAACGGGGAGCTCGACCTCTATGAGATCAGCAAGGAGCTCAACCTCCATGAGCTTAACGAGGAGCTCAAATCCCCACCCCCCCGGACATCATTCGCATAACACAACAAGAACTTCACAGGCTAACACTTGTGGTTCAAGCATTGGCTTGGATATCATTTATACATATATGGAAATGGTGTTAGGGTCCATGATCGCAGTTACTTTTGAGTACTATATCAAAAGGAATACTGAAGAGGTTTGAATTTGAGTATGCAGCTATATATTAACAATACTCTTAAATTGATTGTGTGTGCAGAAAGTGAAGGGATTAGTAAAATCCGATTTCGTTAGGCTCTTCAACCATAAGAACCGGACTGCTGATGAATTATTTGTTGATAACTATTCTAAACTTCATGAGGAATCCAAAGAATGGACAAAACGCACCTCTGAAAATTGCTCCCTTGTGGGTGTTCTGATAGCTACTGTCGCATTTGCTGCAGCTTACACCGTACCTGGAGGTAATCAAAGCACTGGTATACCCGTCCTCCTCTCTCAGCCATTCTTCGTGGTTTTCACCTTGGCCGATATAATCTCCCTTACTTTGGCTTTGACATCAGTAGTTACATTTCTCTCAATCCTCACATCTCCTTTCCGATGAGAAGACTTCAAGCATTCTCTTGTTCAAAAGCTGATGATGGGTTTTACATTTTTGATCCTCTCTGTGACAATGATGATGGTGGCGTTCGGTGCAACAATCATCCTTACAATCCATAATAAGGAAAACTGGACACAAATTGCACTACACTCAGTTGCATTCTTGCCAGTTATCATTTTTGCAGTCACCTATTCTCCTCTTTATGTACAACTTGTGAAAGCTTGCAGACACTTTTGGAAGTTCATGAAGAAGATTTTTCCGGATCCATGTGGAAGCAGTAGTAGCCTTCCTCCTAATGAATCCCTATCCACGATTTCCTTCGACCCTCCTCAATCTCAGGCATCCTGTTCCAGGCGCCCTTCCACATCTCAAACTACCAATGTTGAAGTTTGAAAGGTGAAGCTTCATTTGAAGTAATAATTCCGCATCAGAACCTGGAGCTCATTTCAAATATTGTTTTCTCCTTTTCGAATTCCAACTACTATATGTATAAAGAACTACATATATGTTTATTTTACCATGTTCTGAGAGTGAATTAATAATGCCAATGTGATGTAAGAATACAGAAGTGCTGGCTTCTGCTTTGCTTTGATTCGTTGAACAAAACATATATTCATGATTTAACAGACCATAACCCTAATATGATTAAGGAATACCACTGGGGTATGGAGGTAATATTTAATGGACACCAGCAACCTTGGTCTAGCTAGCCCAATTGTAATAACCAACGGGCTGGTCATGATCTCCCATACTAAGCCTTGAACTAAAGGGCAGTACTTTCATAGGCACCAAAAGAAATGAGACAACATTTTTAACCATGAAATGAACCAAAAAAAGCACGTGGAGAATGACAAATGGGAGAAATAGGTAATATAAACTAAAACAAAAATGTTATGGACTCCTAATATTAGTTTTAGGAAAATTCTAGGATACTCTTTCAGCACTCACCAAAGAGACGATCAGGGATATATTGAAAGTGTATGGTGTAATCTAACCCATTGGGTGATGATACAAATCAATGAGATGAAGGTATAATTGAATGATATTGAGTATATACAAATAAATGAGATAAGAAATAAAAGAATGAGACCAAATTAGATGTTATTTTTATCATTTTCTAGTATCAAGGAGAGGAAAACAGCTATATTTATTATTATCACATTTTTTCTACCTAATTTCATAATATGTGGACTCCGAATTTTAATTAATTAGGCTATTTGTAACATCTCATACGAGATTTTTAGTAGGATTATTTTTTGATTAAAAACTCTAATAAATTTAAAATAATTGAGGAAGTAAACAAAATTTAATAAATCAGCATCATCAATTTACCATTGATGATTAATAAATAATAAGGACAAATTATAGCTAGTAACAATTTAAATTGCTTTTAAAAATAGAATAATTAAAGAAAATGTAATAATACGTGATGACATAATCAATTTCATTAATGGAACCTATTGAAATAAGAAAGTAAACATTAAAAACATATTTTCAAGAAAAATTAATATTTAAGGTTAGTATTGTATTAGATAGTTACAACCCAAGATATTTAATTTAATGAATACAATTTGAGTTAATTTGTTCAATTTTTATAATGGATTGAATTCTCGTTAAATCATAAATTCATAACTCTAAAATATTAAAGATCTAACCTGAATTCAAGTAATTATAAATAATCACATAGGAAATTAATGAGATTAGTTAATAACATAAAGTAAGTAAATTTAGGGAATACTTAGCATACTTAGAGGAATATATTGATTTTAGGAGCATGATTGTTGTTATTGCGTCATTCCATGAATACAAGGAAGACATAATAGTAAACTCATAAATGCTTCAAAAGTACATAAAGCTAAATGGAAGAGAAAATCCACCATTTTTTATCTTCTTCCTCAAGTTTTCTTCTCCTCTTCTTTTCTTCTTCATTGTGATGGTGAAGCTTCAAAAGGGTATGTAAGAAGAACAAAGGTTAGGAGTCTTTAAGAGTTAAGAGGAAACTCTTCTCTATTTATCTTATGGTACAAAAATCTTTTCGATTTCTTTAAAAATTAAATTTAATCTTTATTTATAATTCAATCTTCATTTATAATTTAATTTCATCTTCTTATTCTTAAATTGATTGGGAAAGTGTTGTTAGAGGACTAAGATATCGCATTTGATGAAATTTTACAATTTTGAACTATTTTGGCTTGCTTTATGAATTGTTTGGTTACCAAGAAAGTGAAGGAAAATGTTAATATAGAAATAATTTTTAATGTCCAAATACATGTACCTAGCTCTAAGTATTCTCATTACTTGAAATGAAAGTAGAATGAACGACTTTAACCTTAACTTTCCTTAGGCTATAAGCTGTTTGGATGTTCAAAAAAATATTGGATTTTAAGTCTAAATTTATATATAATTGTTGGGACCTATATTAGAATGAATTCCTAGGTGTTGTTATTCAAGGGGATTTTGCTTTTGCTTTTTCAACCTACAACAGGTGATCCCCAAGTTATTGCAATATATTGGAAGACCCAAAATTGAAGCTCATTCATATTTAATAAAAAAGATTTGAATTAGGTTGATGGAGATTACTCTAGGGAAAGAAGAAAATTCTCTTGAAGGAGGAGTATCTTGTGTTTGGTATTTTGACCAACTTGGGCTCTTTAAATTCAGGGATTTTTCAAAAGTATACTAACAATCCAAATTATTTTATAAAATAGTAGAGTTGATAATGAGTCCATTCATCTAAGTTTTGTTACATTTGGACAATGATAGGTTTACATGAAAATTCCAAATAGATTGTTGAAAAATAAGGGACTTTAGCTAATTAAGGTAGATTTGAATCACTCGTGTTTCTTGGAATGTTGGGAAATTTTGGCTAAGGATCTTGACCCTTAGTTAATTTTATATCTTAGATTTTATTTTATTTTTATTTTTATTTTATTTATTATTTATTTATTTATTATTATTATTATTATTATTATTATTATTATTTTTTGCATAGCTAGGTAAAGAATTTAATAGATGTCAATTGATTTTCAATACTACGTGATAAGAAAGTTTTGGATTTTGGGAATTTTACCATTATTTATGTTTATTATGGGTTTATAAATTATTTTTAAAATTTTTTTAGACTCATCATAGGGTTGATTTGGATACATAATTTTTAGAATTTGTTTAGTTTGTGAGAAAAATCGAAAAAGTGAATAGTATTTCATCATGTTTTGGATAAATCTAAAACTAATTTAGGTTGAGGCTTAGTTGATGATCTTTTAGTAACCATCTAACTTAGTTATTAATTTTTTAGATGGCTAGATTTGTCAATGATCTCCCTAGCTCAAGTTTCACTCAAGTTGGACTTCATTTGCCTATATTGTTATTTTTAGAAAGTTCATATATTTTAGTTTAGGTTGTTGTCCAAATTGGTCAAACTAGGCTAACAAAGCCTTAGGATTTTAGTCTCAGATTTTATGGAATTCTTAAATCTCTATATTTATTTAAACTTTCTTTTCTTAGGAGAGAACCTAGAGTTTGGGGAAGCACCATATTGCGAATTCTAATATGGTTGTAACTACAAAGATTTTATGTGAGGAGTTATCATACACATAATTTTATTAAATTTTTCTAAAAGAATTATCTCTTGTATATATTATATATTACTTGCTTAATTTTTATTTGGTCAAATACATATAATTTATACTACATTTATAAAAATAAATATTACTTTGTTTTCAAATAATTATTTAATTCCTTACATATGTTTATAGATGATGAATACATGTCCTATTATAATTTACATAAATTATTAGCTATTGGGCATTAATATATAATAGACATTATAACACATACATCCATGAACTATTTCATGTAGTTTTGTTTTGAAACTCTACACGACTTATATGCAAGGAGGAGGCCATAAGGTGGGGCTATAAGTTTTGACTTGGGTTAGGTGATATAGCTCAAAATAGCAGAGTGCACTTTATTATGCCTCTAATAGCATGCCTAGGAGATGAACTCCTTGGTATTATGATCAATGATAGTGAGACCTCGCCGACCATTTTGATGATTGACTACCATAGATAGTAGGCTTTTATATTGTTGATGGTTTGACACGTGTCCAAACCTATGACCGCATTTACATATATCTTTTGCATTTTTTAAAATTCTATTATTATTATGTTATGCTAATTTTTGTACATCAAAATTATTATAGATATTAGTACTATTTTTACCTTGGATTAACTGTATTAGCACTTGTATATTATGACTATTTGTTGGGCTTTATATTCACCTTAAAGATTTTAATGCTTTTTAGGTGAAAACTTTAGTGTGCTTGTTGAGGAGGTAGAATCAAATTCAAGTGCAAGTCATTGGGCACCTAGTTTTGTTCTTTTTCCTTAGACCTAAGGGATATGTAGTCAATTTCCTTCATGTAGTTTAGTTTTAATTTTGTTGTTATCAACTTATCTAGTTTTTGTTGCTTTATCAAATCATTTTGTTGCATTAAATTCTTCTCCTAGCTACTCTATATTTATTTGTTGAGACAATAATTCTACTTTAGATATGATTTTGATATTTTATTCAAGTGAACGTAATACAATTACATAAAGAAAAATTCTAGGGTACCAATTTGGTACCTACCAAAGACACAATTTGGGTCATTGAAATTATATAGTAAAATCTATACTATAGGATGAGTGTACAAATAAATGAGACCAATGTATAAAGAAATAAGACCAAATACAAACAAATAGAATCAAAATATAAAGCAATGAGATGTAGATACAAACAAATGTGATTGAACTTAGGCATAAAGCATAAGATCTAAAGTGTATATGTAACATTTTTTTTAGTCCCACTTTTCAGTATATAATATCAATTCAATATTGTAATGAAGCGTCACACAAATTTTCAATAACATATTTACATGGCAACTGTCAAACAAAAAAACCCACAAGTATAAAGCCACCAAACAACCAAACTTTCAATGTAATCTTTGTATCTTTAGTAGTTCTTGGACTTACCCTTAATTTGAACTATCTTTTTACTCTAGTGAAGTCACAAGTCTTATAGACTTGTATGGTAGTGAACACATCTCAAACTCCTTCTAAGCAAGTAACTGTGCACTCTTCATATTGGATTGTAAAGCCTAAATTAGTTTTGTTGCATTATGCAAGAGATGTTGGATGTTGAGCTTGTGGAGATTGAGTTGCTTAGTTAGCTCATAGGGGTTTAAGGGGGCAACACCCCTTGGAAATTTTTAGTTATTTATTGAATAATGAGTTCACCCATATTTTTTTTTTTTTTTAACCCTTTTAGGATTTAGGGTTTTGATTTAGAGGGAAAAATTAGAGTGTGATGAGGATAATGGAGAGAAGAGGAAGAGCCTTCATCATTGCAACATTTTTCTTTCATTCGATTAATGGATTCTTGAGTATCGATGTGTTCCATGACTATAAGGACCACATTGATCATTGAACCATATTAAAAATCTCTTATATTTTTTTAATTTATTTCTTCTCATGTGTGTGGTTTGGTTAACACTTTGAACCTCTCCAAAGACACAATCTTCCTTCGTCAACCACAATTCTAAATTTTAACTACTTAAGAGAATTGAGAAATATAAACCTTGAGAGAGTCAATATAAAAGTTTTACAAATTTTGACTTTCCCAAGTAATTTTCTATTTAAATAAAATTTTCAATAATCATCATATTCCTTCATAAAAATTGCATAGAAATAATTTATTATAAAATTTTCAAAAATTCTTCCAGCTTAACAGTAGAAACTTACTTCCAAAAAATATTTTAGAAACTTTTCATTTTCAAATCATATAATTTTTAGGAGTACTTCAAAGGTGATAAAATCAATTTTCATGCAACCTCAAGAATATGAAATCGCATTCATCATCTTTAGGGAGAGAATACTGAAACAGGCAACAAGACACAGAAGGGAATCAGTTATGTAGTTTAATTTTGAAATGAAATTGCCAACATAAAGACTTTGAACAAAATCCTTACTCTTATCACATTTTCTCTTATCAAACTAAGTGAAATGTGTGCAATGAAAGCAGAAAGAGAGAAGTGACAATAATAAATAAAATTATTTTTCTATATCCAATATCAACCTAAGTTAGAAAAGAAAATATTTAAAGCAATACTTTATATTTTCTGCATTGATTTTTTCTCTTCTTTGTTTGGTCCTCTCTTGGCTAGATATCAGTGTTCTCCCATTTGTTAGTGTCCTAATTTGATCTCCCTCTCCTAATCTTAACATGGTGATTTTCTTTCTTTTTTCCTAGTAAAATGAAGTTCTATTAAAGCTGGTTGAAAATTAAGTATTCTCATCAACAAAACACCATATCCATTAAGGTTCTTCCTCATCTCCTGAACAAACAATGGAAGCCATCCATCAGGATTTCAATGGTAACATCTTCTGTTTCTCTCACTTGCATCTAAACTGCTATCATCATCAGGCTTTAATTCAGTAAATAGTTTTTTCAAATGAAAGCAGAAACAAGGAATAATTTTATTCTTTAGTCATCTCTTATTAATTTCATGAAATTTAAAACCATACAGCATTGACAACACATAATTCACTCTCAGAACAAGGTAAATTAAACATATGTAGATATAACAGTTCTTAACAGTAGTTGGAAAACAAATGAAATCACTCTTTTGATTGATGCCTTCTTTGACCGTAAGGAGTTCCTATAAGGTTTTTCCCCCTTTCAAACTTCAGCAATTTGACGTGTAGAAGGGCGCCTGAAACTGGATCTGTGAGATTGATCAGGAGGGTTGGAGGAACTCATGCATCGAGATTCATTGCGATGTGGACGATTACCCTTACACCTGGGAAAAATCTTCTGTATAATTTGGAACAGGTTTGACCAAGCTTTCACCAGGTGTGCATAAAGATTTGAATATGAGAGAGCAAAAACGATGACTGGAAGGAATGCAACCGAGTATAGAGCAATTTTTGTCCAACTTTGCCTATTATGGATCATAAGGATGACTGTTGCAGCAAATGCCACCATCATCATTGTTACAGAAAGGATTAAAAATGTAAAAGCCAGCATCAGTTTACGAGGAAGAGAGTGCTTGAATTCTTGTAATCGAAAAGGTGATGTGAGGATTGAGAGAAATGAAACAACCGATGTCATAGCGAAAGTAAGGGAGGTTACATCAGCCAAGGTGAAAACCACAAAGAAGGGTTCGGAGAGAAGGACTGGCAAACCACTGCTTTGATTACCTCCAGGTACAGTGTAGGCTGCAGTAAAGGCGACACTGGCGATAAGAACAGCCACAACAGAGCAATTTTTAGAGGTATCCTCTAGCCATTTTTTGGAATCCTCATGAAGTTTAGAATAGTTATCATCAAATAACTCTTGAGCAGTCTGGTTCTTATGGTTGAAGAGCCTGGAGAAATCGGATTTAACTAATTTCTCCACTTTCTGCGCAACATTAAGAGCAGTGTTAATACCTACGGTTAAATTCAGACATCTTCAATATTTTTTGGCATAGTAGTCTAAATCATTGATCATAATAAATCAAAACATGGGTACATCTCAAGCCACTGGATCATGGACCCTAACAACATTTCCATGTTGTATGAATGGTATCTGAAGTGTTCGCTCTGTTTGGAAACTATTCTTAACAGTTTTCTAACTCGTAAAATTGAGAACATGAGTTTTTTCAATTTTTTTTTCCTGAAAATAGTCGTTTTCTAGAATAAAATTGAGGTGTTTTTTATAGAATGTTTCAAGAAACAATTAAAATATGAAGAATGCTGTAAAAACTTTTGTATTCTACATAAGTCTATATAGAGTATCTTCATGGAGGATAAGGCAGCAAGAAAACTGTTTTTTCATGTTAAAGTTTATTATCGAAAATTTCTCAGAAACTGTTTCAAAAAAAAAATGTTACCAAACAGACCCTTTGAGTTTCTAAACCAATGGGTTGAGGCTTTCATGGCATTATGGTTATGGTTTAGGCAAGAGCGAGCCGCAAATTTTACAAATGGAATAGTGAAAGTGCACCTCAAAAAGGATCATCTGCTCTTGCAATTCGAGTGCAGGGCCTTGGGAAGTTTGGTGCACAAGACCTTTTCTTTTTTTGGCCACCATATGCAGTAAGGAGTTCCCTTTTGCGTCTGTGGCTCGTGCTAGCCTCCTTGCTAGCATATCATTCTTTGTGACCATATCAAAAATCTTCATTTGGCGGTATTGAATGGCTACATGTAATATGTTCCTTCCTTTTTTATTAACATTCTCAACTGCCTGAGGATATTTCTTTAGTATTTCTTCCACAAGTTCTGTAATTTTCCAAGTTGTTGCCAGAAATAATGGAGTTTCATCACTCTTGACCCCTGTCAAGGTAGTTTTGGTTTGTTCCTCGTTGCAGCATTGTCCTTTCTTTTCCTCTAGGTGTTGGGAGGCAGTACAGAGCCCTTCTCTTCCTCCTTTTAGCAACGACCCAGACGAGCCATCGCTTTTCTCTTGATTAGGCTTACCTTGATTAAGTGTTGCATTTTCAGTAACCTCCCATGAAGTATCATTTTTAATCAACTCCAGGGCAAGTTTCCAAGCTAAAGCATGTCTGTGCTTTTCAATTCCAAGTTCTTCCCAAATGGGCAATTTCAAATGCCATTTAACTTTTCAAAAAAATGAATAAACAAATAAATGTATGTAGTTGTTTTACACATGATCATTGATCGAATCAAAATGAAAAGGTGTTCAACTTTTTAAGCTAATCAATGACATGGAGTTATCTGCCTTATGCCCAAAACAAAATTCATATATAGGATCATCAAATTAAACTGTTGTTCACTTCAGGCTACTAGTTGCTAGGATATATACCTCTTTGTACTTGATATTAGAACAATTAAATTAACATTTCTAAAGGAAATGTACATACCGGAGCTTTTGGTCCTTAGATCTTCTCCTTCCATGGTCTTTTTCTTGATTGGAATACCTGAAACACCTTATTTGTGTGATTTCTAGGCTGTTATAAATGTAAAGAAATACCTTTCCAAAAGGTGAGACTTATACTATAGATCGATGTAATCCAGTAAATGGCATATGAATTGATGAGAAGGGAATTAGATGAATTATACATCGATAGATGAGTCCCTTGAAGAGTCCAAGTTTGCTTCCACTTCGAAATGCCAATGGATTAGTTGCAAGATGTTGAAGAGCTGTCATGTTGTTACCATCTTTCATGCCAATCAAATCTGGGTACCTCTTCACAATCAACATTGCCAAGGCTGTTTCCCTTTTTTTTTTTCAAAATAATTAAAGAGGGTTAAGTATGGAAATTAACCCAGAAATTATCTCAAATTTTTTTTGCAAAATAAGCAAACATATATGGAAAAAGACATGTAGCATATGTGTAGAAAATATTACTAGAGTGAAAGAGAAGAAGACTTTGAAAAAAGAAAAGAAAAAAGGACTAACTCACCAAAATGCTCAGTAATAATAGCAATATGAAGTATAGTTGTCTTATCTCTACTTTGGAACTGCTGTTTACGACGCTGCTCATCACCGTCTTTATCAACTTCGTCCGCCAGAAGCTTGAACATATGAATTTTCCCGAATCGGGCTGCTCGAAAGAGTGGCATCTCTCCCAGGATGTTAGGAGTACTTAGTAACTTGCGTTCTTTTTCCAACATTAGCATGGCCACCTCCGTCATCTGGTTGCTGGTGGCTACTTCGTGGAGTATCGTGTTTCCGACATCGTTTTTAACTTTGGTCAGGCTCGGTTAAGATTGTTGGGCAACAATCTAATCAATAGAAGGGCAAGATCACGTTGTTTGGTGTAGCAGGCTAGATGAAGAACAGTGTCCTTGTGTATACTCGTTATGTGCAATGGGCCATCCGGAGCTTTCTGGCAGAGCTGGATCACTTCCTTGGTTTTTTTATTCCTCAAGGCATCGTACAGAAGTGAGTTAAGTTTGTGGTCTGGTTTGGAATCAGTGGAGGCCGCCATGAGAGAGTGTTTGGAGACCAAGATGAGAGAGTAGCAGCCTTATATATATATATATGGTTTGAATAAAGAATGGAATATAAATGCAACATAATATCATACACAAAGCCTTCAAAGTCTTATACAATACAATATATTAGGTGTAAGTAAAACCTTCAAAGTTGTTTTTCTATATAATTTGCATCTATTTTACCCTAATTTTCATTGAAATCGATCTTTTATGTTATTATTTTTGCTATTTATAACTTGTACTATAATTATTCTCATTTCAAATAACTGGATTTCTAATGGTATTGTATATTTTAAATTGAAACAAATTAGAATTTTAAATTTTCTATGACAATCACAATGATTTTTGTGTTTATTTCTTCAATCAATTTTTTTGACATGACACTTAATTCTTATTATCAACATATCTTTCTTCTCATGATCTTTGATTAGTTCAGTACCTTCTTAAATGAGGTATCTATAGTTTAATTTACATTTCTTTGTTTATTTCACAAGTTATAACAATTGTAAATGTATGATTCTTTTGTTCTTAGTAAGGTCAAGAGGGTTAAAATACTGTTTTCCCTTTTACAATTGATTAAAGTAGCATTCCCATCAAGTTGCACTTCAAGAATTATTCTATTCTTATAACCATCTCTTTTATAAGCATGTATATCAAGCTTCATAAGTTGTACTTCAAGAATTATTATATTCCAATGACTTTCTCTTTTATTAAATTTGTCTATCAAGATTCATGTTGAACATATGATCAATTTAGATTAAGCAAATGATTAGAAAATTTTGACTAAAAATTAATTAAACATTGTTTCTAAAAGTTCAAAGTTTATCATCAAAGAATAAATTTGTATACCTGGCATGACACATTTTACTCAAAGAATCATTATATTCCTATGACCTTCTCTTTTGACCCCACCCAAGTCTTCATTAGAAGTTCTTTTTTTTTTAGGTTTACTTAGAATGTATTTGATGGTAATTTTAGGAAGTGTTTTTAACATTTCTAATACTTAAAAGATAAAAAATTTCAAATGTTATAAAAGGTAAAAACATTTCCTAAAATCACTATCAAATGCACTCTTCACAAAGTTAAAAAATTTATTAATAGTTGAATAATAAATTTAATTGCTTGCCATAAAAATTATAGTTCAAGAATTATTGTATCCTACAATAGTCTTTTATGAACATGTAAATCAACATTCGTGTTGAATTGTTAGTCAATTTAGATAAAAGTAGCCAACAAGGAAATTTCAAATAAAAAATTTAAAAATATGAGGAGAATTTGGAGCATACATAAATGAACATTTTTCCCATGGTATGGGAAAATATCTTAACTCTAACTTATAATTTTCTCTCTCTCTCTTTTCTAAGCATGTATATCAAGCTTCGTTAGTTGCACTTCAAGAATTATTATATTCCAATGACTTTTCCTGGCATGGCACATTGTACTTAAAAAATTATTATATTCCTATAACCTTCTAGCATCATCCATTAGATTTTTTTCTTTTAGGCTTACTTAGTAAGGTTAAAAAAGTTATTAATAGTTGAAGAAGAAATTTAATTGCTTGCCATAGAAATTATACTTCAAGAATTATTAATAAAATTCCTGTAACAGTCTTTTATGAACATGTATATCAACATTTATGTTGAACTGTTAGTCAATCTAGATAAAAGTAGACAACAAGGAAATTTCAAATAAAATATTTAAAAATATGGAGGAGAATTTAGAGCTAGCAAACATAAATTAGCCTTTTTTTCCCAATGGTATGGGACAATATCTTGACGTTAAAAACATGTGCATTAGTACCATCAATTCCCTTCTTATAAGGTTAACAAAGTCAAGGTTGTCTACCTTTTTAGATTAATTCAAAAACTTAATCTAATTACCAGAGAATAAAGTTGCATGCTAACAAGTTGTAGTTTAAGAATTATTATATTCCTATATCTATCTTTATAATTTTTTATGTTAAGATTCTTATTTAGGTAGTGTATTAGTTTGATTAGATTTAGTTAGCAATTTTGTTCCATTAATGATTGTTGGTGCATTTCAATCATGATTTGGAACTTTTTATATTTTGTGTGACTTACACTTCATTAAAGACTCAAAGTTGATACAAAATCAACCAATATAGTACAAGTATAGTCAGCCATAAAAAGGGTAACGAAGTGGCATAAAGTGGGCTTTAGAGAATTAGGAAATTAAGTGTTTTTTATTTAATTTAAAAGTACTAGATTTAAAATTGAATGTGTAAGTGCTCTGATTTGCTGCTCAAGTGCCTAGAGTACTCAAGTGCTACCTGTAGATGCTTGTGTTGGAACTGCTTAAGCACACTTATAGGTACTTGAGCGTTGGAAGCGCGGACATACCCAATTTCAATATGCAAAGGTATAATTTTTACATATTTTGGCAAACCATTTTTAGAAATTTGAGATTTTGGAAATTTGTCCAAATCCACTAATGTTTTACCTATATTTGAGTTTCTCTCATATGCACAAATAGCCTAAAAGTCACTACACTATGCTTTTATTTGAAACTCTCAAAGTTTGTTCACTTTCATTCTTAGGTTTTGGGAAAAAATCACATCCCCTCAAGGTACGTATTGAGGAGATTATGGACATGAATTTTAGGTGTAAGTACTGATATATAAGTTTTAGGGAGCAACAATCACCATATAAATCTATGTACCCAAATATTCTTCAAAATTAAAGGATTATAGCTTTGAGGTTTATGATCTTTAGTTTTTACATTTCCAAAGTCTTTAAGAGGTTTTGTGGGTGGTTTCCACATATGTTGTGTGTCTCATCATGCCATTGGAATTCTTAATGTATTGATTAACTATTTATTTAATCAAAAGGTTCTTAAAAAAACAAAAATTAAGAATCTTTGGGCTTATTTGATAAAAGGCTATCTATTCAACCCTTGTAGGTAGTTCCATGACTAAGATCTTAAACTTTCAATGTTCAACTTTCAATTTATTAGATCAAGTGCTAATTGAAAAGCTATGCACCATTATTTCATTCTCTAAAACCGTTAACTATAAAATAAATAATATATAATTCAATGGGAAACAAGGATCCCTATTTTTTATTTTTTTTTAATTTTATTTTTTTTTGTGATTTTAAGTGGTTTTTTGATGAATTTATAATGAGGTGCTAATGTTAATGTTGTTCTGGACCTTTGGTAAACAAGAATAATTAAAAATGGAGGTAAGATTGATTTATTTTTTTTAAAATTCAGAATGAAAGAACTTTTTTCCATACTTCCATTCTTTATAAGAATTTTGCTGTCAGATTAATCTAGATTCATTTCTATTGTCTCTCTTGAGATGAATATGAAGTTCTTGGTAAATTCAAATATTGATCTTGATTTATTCATTCAATATTTTAAATTTAATAAAATGATTTTCTATTACAAGTAACAATTGTTTATGCTAGCTTTTTCTATCCTAGGCCCTACATTTTTTTTTTTTTTTTTTCCATTTGCTTTGTTTGGTTCGTTCTTGTTTAAAAATCTTTCATTTCCATGTGTGATTATAAAAATACATCTCCTTTAGCCCAAGGCTTAGAATGGCTTAAGAAGTTCAACCTTGATGCAACCTGAAATCAGGATGCTGGCTTACAAATGGATTGGTCCAAGACTGCCAGTGTCCATTGGTTACTCCGTATCTCGATAGTACCCCTTGTCAAGCTGACCCGTCTTGTGGGTACAAAATATTAAACTTTAATTGTTAGATAATGATGAACAAATTATACTTGTGGAACTGATTTTGACCAAGCTCTTTTAACTCCTTAATCTTATGGTTACGATTTGTTAAGTGAATTGTCCAAATAATCAAAGCAAAGCATAAGAACTCATAGGGAAAGAATATTTTTTTCATTCCTACTGTTATTTTGTGATGAATCTATGCAGTGTTATATACAAAGGAATTACAATCAAGAAACTTAAAATCAGTCCTTGTTATCAAACTTAATTAATCTATATCCACCTCTTATACACTTGTATTATCCCTAAATTAAGAAAGAATTATCAAGGAGATTACAAGGATTGTTAACAATCTCAACGCTCCCTCTCGAGTTGGTGTATAGATGTCATACATGCTCAACTTGCCCAAGAACTTTGAAAACACTAAATTTGAGATTGCTTTGGTGAGGATATCGACCAATTGATCCTTTGATCAAATCTTAGGCAACTCTACTATTTTCTTATCCAACTTCTCCTTAATGAAAAATTTGTCCACTTTGATATACTTCGTATGATCATGTTAAACCAAATTATGGGCAAGATCACATGCTGCTTTATTGTCATATTATAATGGAATTGGTTGTTTAAATGGATAGCCCAAATCTTGTAAGAGAAGTCTTAGTCATAATGCTTTACAAAGCCTAAGTGTCATACTCCTAAATTCAGCTTCTGCACTTGCACATGTAACAATATTATGTTTTTAGCTTTTCTAGGTGATGAGATTACCACCTACAAAGGTGAAGTGACTTGAAGTAGATTGCATGTCATCTACTGTTTTGACCCAATCAACATCAACATAGGCATCCACACTTTGATAATCTCCATTTTTAGTGACTAAGATTCCTTTTCTAGGAGTAGACTTCAAATACCTCAAAATGCACATAATTGCATTCATATGTTGCTCTCTAGGGTTATGCATAAACTGTTTGATAATACTCAATGCATAAGAAAGGTTTGACCTTTTATGTGCTAAGTGCATCAATCTCCTTACATAAGTCTATGATATCTCCCTTTATTAGTTAGTACCTAATTGGAACCTTTTTCCACAAGTGTATCAATTAGTTGATATGCTAACATACCAGTCTCTTGTAATAGATCTAAGGCATATTTCCCTTAAGGTAAAAAGATCCCTTTAATAGATTGGGACACTTTGACCCTAAGAAAATATTTCAAAGGACCTAGGTTTTTCATTTCAAATTCTTTGAACAAGTAATTCTGTAGAGCATTCTTTCTTTAAGATCATTTCATGTAACCCTACCATGTCATCAACATATACAAAGAGTATAGTAATCTTACCTTGTTGTTTCTATAGGAATAAAGTGTGGTTTGAATTGCTCTGATGGTAGCCAAAGGCGATCATAGACTTTGTGAATCTTCCAAATCATACTCTCAAGGATTGTTTCAACTCATACAATGATTTCTTTAATCTGCACATCTTTCGACTTTGTCTTTCTGGTCTCATGCACCCTAGTAGGAGATCCATATAGACCTTTTCAAATGATTTTCCATATAGAAAGGCATTCTTCACATTGAGTTGTTATGATGGCCAATCCAAGTTTGTAGCTAAAGACAATAAAACTTGAACTACGTTAATTTTAGCTACAGGTGCAAATGTCTCTATATGATTGATCTCATAGGCTTAAGTTTACCCTATGGCCACTAGTCTCACTTTAAAACGTTCAATTGTGCCATCACCTTTGTACTTCACAGTGTAAATCCAATGACAGCCAATTGGTTTCTTTCTTTGTGCATGGAGGTTTTATTTTTCCGGAAGGATTTTATCTCCTCATTCATATATGGTTGCTTTTCACCTTGGCTTAGTGAAGGCTTTCTTCACACTATTAGGAATAGATATAATAGATAATTGATTTATAAATGACTGATTTGATTTTGACAAATGATGGTTAGGCACATAATGACTTATGGGATATTTAACTTTATTAGAAATTTAAGGTTCATCTGTGGGTTTAGGAATACCTTTGGTGTGACATTATGATAACTATTTTTTGAATGGCTCAAGTACTAAATCGGGAACATCCTTAACAAGTGATTGGTTTGGTACATTAGTTGCTTATGGAATGATGTATTTAGACCTAGATGGACGTGGAGGCACACCTTTAGTTTATGAGCGTTCATCACCACTCAATTCTAATTCACCAGTTTCTTGATTGATTGGTCCAATTTGTGATTCATCACCACTAGAATACGAAGTTTATACCACTCATACTCAAATTGCCCACATCCTAGTTATCAAATTTAGGGAATTTGTTACCTCATAGGTGAGAAAATCATAGTCTAGAGTTTGATTATTTCATAATATTTCTGAAATAACAAGTTCATTTCACCTTTGAACTTCATCAAGCACAACTAGATCATCTTGGTACATTCATCAATAAAAATGAGAAACCATGTGATGCATTCAAAGTGCGAACTTTGGATAGACCCCAAACATCAAAATATATAACCATAAAAAAGATTAGACATTTATTTAAAATGAATGAAAATGAAGTATGATGGCTCTTTGCCTGTTCACAAACATCATGATGTGACCAAGAAACATCACATTTTTACAAATATATATAAAAACATCACATTTTTACATAAGCATCACGATGTGACCAAGAAACATCAATCCAATAATGACTAAGGGTTAAAGGTTAATTTGACCCAAATGAATACATCCAAGTTAAACAGACAAATCCATGTGAAATTAGAAGTTCATCTTGGGGCCAAGTCTTGTCTACTGGTTGTTGCGCCTCGACAAAGAGCTTATAAAAAAATAATTATCATTCATTATGCAAATGGAGTTACCAAAGATGTGAATTGTCATTATTGGCGAGGTTGAAGATGTCTTTGTCTTTGTCTTTCTTGTTCCCATGCCCATCCCTTTCATTCCAAAAAAAAACAAAATTTAAGAATAGTGACAAACTGACCAAAAGCAAGTTACCGATTTTTAATTTCTTCAAGTAAGTACTGCATATTGAAAAGAATCATCATTAATACTCATCATTGCTAAGTGGCTCCAAACCATAGATTAAGCCTTCTGCTCTCCCTCTCCAAAGAAGGTCTCATGGCTAACATCAGTAATACAGCTCAAAGGGAACACAACAGGGATTTGTGTAATGCTTTGATGGGCAAACAGGACAAGAAAGTGATCCAAGTTTGCCAAGCTCTTCCTGAAGGCCCATTGCAGAGAGTTTGTGCTAACAACGATACAGTCCTCCACATGGCCGCTCGCTCCGAACAAAGTGATCTGGTACCCGAATTACTGGAACTTTTGCCCGGAGATCGCAGCCATCGACTGGTAGATATAAAAAACAACGCCGGCGACACTATACTCCACGAAGTAGCCACCAGCGACAACATGATCGGGGTGGGGGAGAAGTTGTTGGAAAGGATGAGGGGTTGCTCTTTGAGAAGAACTACTCGGGAGAGATGCCTATTTTTTGTGCAGCCCGCTATGGCCAAATTCTGATGTTTATTTTTCTGGCTGACAAAATGAAGCTGAAGAAACGAAGTTCAGAAGAGGGTAAACCCCATTTGCAAAGGAATGATAGAACAACAGTTCTTCATATTTCCATCGTCACTGAGTGTTTTGGTAAGTTTCTTTAAGCACTTTCACTGCTCAAATCTTTGAAGGTATGTAATCTCTATATCTAAAAAACACAAAGGGTATGTTTGATTCCCAAAAAATTGAGAGAAAATAGAGATAAAAAATAAAAGAAAAAAATAGAAAAAAAAAATTTTAAGTTAATAAATTATTTTTATAGTTTCTTCAAACTTATTAAACTTTTCCATATATAAACAAAATAATTTGAAAATGCACAAGTTTTTTACTAATTTTAATTTTATTTTCTTTTATTTTCTATTTTTTAATGGTAAAAATAAATATAAGAAAATTATTTTTTTAATTCTTTTTCTTTTTCTTTTTTTAGTATTTTTTGAGATTAAACATAACGTAAAATTAAGTTTTAAGAAAAAGTTTAAAATAGTAAAAAATTAAGAATAAGTTTAAACTCAATGAACTTTAATACATTCTCTAAATTTTTTTTTTTTTTTTTTGTCTTTCTATAAAAAAAATATTAAAAGTGTGAGAATTTATATATTTAGAATAATTTTGATTATATTTAATTAATCAAATAAGAGAATTTATATGCATATTTATCTTTTAAATACTTTATAGGATGCAAAGACTGCAATAGGCTACTAATTTAAGAATTTTGTTTTTTGTTTTATCTTGCATGATTACATTGGAATAGAGTTAGCCCACTTAATTGCAAAGAGCTACCCATATTTAATTGAAGAAAGGGATCAAGACTCAATGACTGCTCTTCAATATCTCGCATGCAATCCAACCGTATTTGGAAGACAAAAAGTGAAAATGAGACGGGGGTTCATTGAGGAGTTGATCAACTCTTGTATAGTACATTTGATTTCTTCTTCATTATCATTTATTCTTCTTTTACTCAATTACACTTGCTTTTTTAGTGAGGCAACTTTTTTATTGAAATTAGTGTGTTGTTCTTATTTTTTTCAAGAAAAAAAAAAAAGAGTTTAAAGGAGAGTTAATTAACAATCTTATAGAGTGTAGTGCATTCTTTTGTTTTTTGTTATTTATTTATTTATTATTATTATTATTTTTTTAATCTTTCATCTGTTATCTTTTGTTACATAGATCAAACTATGTAGGGAGGGGAATAGATAGTTCAAACAAGATTAATTTCAAGTTAATTCAATAAGACAAAAAGTAATGCAAAAGCAATAGGTGAGACAGGTGATATATGTGGGACTTCCTTGAAACTCTTTTCCTTGGATATGTTTTTCATTTTTTATTTTCAAAAAACAAAATAGTACTAATTTTTATATAAAATATAAGAACTCTTAAAAACATACATTAAAAAAAATAATGGCTTTCTAAAAATAGTTTAAAATTTTGAAGTATTAAAAAAATTTTATCACCTCAAATTTTAAAACTTTTTAAAGCGGTTTTTAAAGACGGAGGCTAAATCTATACTTTTGTATAGAACTTCCTAATTTTATATTAAAGTTACTATTTCTTGTTTTTAAAAATAAAAAACAATAAATATATCCAAATGAGAACTTACTCTAACTAGAAGCTACTCTTTTTTTTTTAATGGTATTTACATCTAGTAATCATCTTTAGGCTACTCTAACTATATATTGCTGCATTCATCATGTGCATTAGTGGATTACTTCATTCATGTGATATTAGACACTCTCTTTAATTGCACTACTTTATGTATAGATTTATTCTAATGGATTTGTTTCTTGGTCTATCTAATAAAATTTGGTATTTTTTAAAATTTCATTTACCATTAATTATTTACCTTGAATTTTTATAATCGATGATTATGTTTTTTTTTCATTACATAATTTTATTACTATTCCTTACAATCATAGCCTAAACATCTCACAAACAGAGTTCTTTTTCAGATTGGTCTCCCAGAACTAACAGCATGACAAGAGATGAAAGGTGAGATATGGAAATTTTTTGTATGCATAGATATTATTTTGATGGTTTTTTCTTTTCTTTTGAAAGCTCTTGCATTAGAAAATTTAAATATAATCATGAATTTTAAAAATAATAAGTTGGAGGAGAAAAAAAAATGTAATTGAAAAATGTTATTGATAGGTTTTGCAAATTGCTTCTCGAACATATGAATTCTTTCTTAAATGTACAAAAATTGTTGATACAAAATTATTTGCACAATCCCAAAGATAATGTTCAATCTAAGTCTCCTGCTAGGTCTAAAAATAATTTAATTAATTTTTGGCTTTTTAATGGTATCATAGTTTAGCTAGGCTATTGGTTCCATGTTCTTGGAGCAAACTTTATTAACCTTATCACCATTATTTTGCTGAAGGACTTAAAAACTTTTGGTTTAAAAGATCATCTTGAAATTTTGAAATACATAAAACAATGCTTAAAATTTCTTTTTTAATGGTACTATAGTTTAACTGGGCTTAGTTCCATGTTCCTGAAGTAAACCTTTCTAACCTTTCCTTATCACCATCATTTTGCTTAATGATTCCATGATACCCTATTTCTAAAGCATCTATTTCAACAATGTTAAAAGCTTTTGGTTGGCTATGTTCGGGCAAGGTAAAGTTTTAACTCTGGTCTTGATAAGTTTAGCAATTCTAGCATGCTTTTCAATCCATTCAAGAGGATCCTTTTTTAAGTCTCTGTCTTAAAGGGGCATGAATGTTGCTTAGGTCTTAAGTTCTTGTTTAGGATTTTCTTTAAATATTTTAATTAGTTCATTAGCTTCAACATCTAAACTAATGTCTTCATTAATGACATTAATTCTTCTTATATAAGAGGATTGTGGAGTGTTTGGAATAACTAAATTCTCATTTGATGCTTTTAGCTTATCACTTATTCTTTTTATTAGATATTAGTCTAGTATAGGGTTTTCTTGAAATTTCTTAGATAGCTTAAATCACTTAAATAAAGGTTTATCATCTTTTTAAATAAAGGTTGTCTTAATGTTCTTGATTTTGGACAACATCTTCTACTTTATTGAGTTGATCTCCTAGAGTCTTAAGAAACATATTAGCATAATTATTTTGTTCTATGATTTTCTTTATATCTACTACACTGTCATTTCCTTTATCATCACTCTTAGTCTTAAAAGATGATGTTTTTACTATTGTTCCATTAACATTTTTGTGTATCTTAGCTTATGGGGAATGATTGGATTCTATAATAATATTATTGATAGTCTTCCATCGTTTAACATTTCTTAAGTTAGTATTGATATCCTTGAATGGGTAATTGGGAATTTCCCTAAAGCTTTTGAACCATTGCCAAAATTTAACATGTGTTTGGTGTTTTCTTAGATAAACATAAAATTCTTTTTGATATATGGTTCTAAACACTTAGGATACATTATTGAAGTACCATAATCTTTTGTCTTTGTTTTTTTCTAAGAACTAATCTTATCTTAATAGCTTCTAATTAATCACAAATTCTTGATCTATCATATTAATCATTTAGGAATATGTGGGTGACATATTTGGTGATCCTTGTGTAGACTCCTTATCTTCTGAATAATAGAGTTGTGCTATATTTGTGTGGCTTCTAACCCTTAATAACTTAATATTCTTAGATTTTGAGGACATGGATCCTTCTTCCATCATAGTGATCTTAGTATAAATGGATGAGCATAATGCTCTAGAGGGTTTATATTTTGAAATGCTAGGAATTCCATAATGTCTAAATGAACTAGAGAAGATCAAATCTCCTCATCCACAAGGGTATTGAACTATTTGTTCAATTTTTTCTATTCTTTGGTTTGTGGGTTCAACAACATTAGATGTCATGATTTAGGAAAATCAACTTTTTTCCACAAGATTTCTAGGATGATAAAGTTAGATTTATTGATTAAATTTTATAGAAAGAGAATTGTGTCTCCCTCAATACTAGTGCATAAAGCTCCAAATCCCACAATGGTGGTCATACTCTTATAAGGAAACTTGGTATTTATGGAAACTGAGACTGTTTCCTTCCTTAAATCTAAATCCATGAGTCTTAACTGAAAAACAATTGAATCTAAGATATCAACATCTTTTAATCATATTGTGAAATTAGGATACAACTAAAAATAAATTGGTTCATCATTTAATTGTGCATCTATAGCTTTAATAATAGAATCTTTGTAATCAAGATATCTATCACCAGTTGGACTACATAACAATTAAGGTATTTAAGCCTACTCTAACCAATGGCTTAGAACCTACTTAAACAATTCCTAAATATATAAAACTAACTATAATTTGTCTTATGTTTTTTTTTTTTTTTTTTTTTTTGAGCATCTTATTCTAAGCTTATGGTTTGTTCAACTGTCTTAATAATGTTATTTAAGAAAATTTTAAAAGATCATTTCTTATAAACTTTTTTGCTAGAAATCTTAGGTAATTTCTAATTTTCTAAGTCATTTTAATCTTAGAATAATTTACTTTTTTACTATTTACTATTGCTTCGTTGGGGATTTATGGATCTCCCGGACATATATATAGATTGAACCATTTTAAACCTTAATCTATAGCCTATTCACAAGTTTAGAAACCTATGTAATCATTAGAAATCTTGTCCTAAAATGCCTCCTTTTTCAACTAACATGAACTCCTCTAGATTGCCTTTAGGCAAACCATTATTCATAGGATAGATGAAGCTCTATAACAAACCTAATATCCATATCCATGGCTTTAATACCATGAACAGACTGGACACTATAGTATACAGTGAAAGAGTAAATGTGGCTAAGTAAATGAAAACATAATGTGGACAGTGAAAATAGAATGGTTTGTGGCTTTGAATTAATATGTTAAGAATTTATTTTTAAAGGTCCATTAAATCTATATATTAGTACATTGTCTTAATTCTTGAACTTTCAATTTATATTTCCTTATTTCTTCTTGAAGATCTCTAATGGTAGCTTCCTTAGAAACATTATGATGGAACCTTGTTAAAATTTCTATGGATTTCTTACTTTCAGGCTTGTGAACAAATTTCCTAAAGATTTCATACAACTCTATTTTTACTGAAAAGTCTTCTATTCTGTTAAATAATTCTAAATTCAAAAAGGTTAAAGATACAAAGAAAAAACAATAAGGTACAAAAACATTAGACCTTAATACAAAGACAATTTACAAACAAATGGAGTCATTCTTGCTATGTGACTATTCTAATTGGCCACGACCCAATCTTTAATAATTTAAAAAAAATATTATTAGAAAAAATACTAAAAGGAAAATGAAAAAGTCTATTTTATATAAAGGATTAAATTTCAAATGTGATGCTAAAAGTTATTGATGTTGGAATATACTATTAGCATAATATTAATCAAAATGTGTTTACTAATACATGCATGGCATGTGAGGACTAATATACAGTAGAATAAACTATTAGACTTTAATTATCCTCTTCAATGTAATGATATTCCCTACTCAATGTCTCACATTACTGAAAGCAGATACTCTTCACTTCAACAACTTGTCACACTTTTGGTAGAGAATGATACTTCATGGGAGTTGGAAGCCACAACAACAGTGCCTAATTGTAACAGTGCCCCAAACCTAGTGGAAAGGCAAAACTCCCAAGAAAGTTCAACTAGCGAGCCCAAAAAGAGTGATGAAACTCCATTATTTTTGGCAACAATATCAAACAATCCAGAAATTGTCAAGGCAATACTTGCATTCCACCCTCATGCGCTCGAGAATACTAATAAGAAAGGAAGGAACATATTACATGAGGCAATCCTTTACCGTCAAATTGATATTTTTGATCTAGTGTTAGAGTATGAAATGTTTGCAAAAAGGCTATTAACAGCTACGGATAATGAAGGGAACTCCTTACTACATATGGTTGGCAAAAAAAGAAAAAGTCAAGCTAGTGAAAAGATGCAAAGCCCTGCACTCCAGCTGCGAAATGAGATGCTTTTATTTGAGGTGCGCTTCCGCTTACCCATTCATCATAAACATAAACATTTTTCACATGCATCCACTTGTGTCAAGCCATAATTTGATTGTTAATCTTCATTACTAAAAGTTGTAAATTATTAAGAAAGCGATGAGAAATATGTATCAAGTCAAGATGATAAGGTATGTGCTACATGGGTATCATACCAAATTCCAAATTTGAGTCGTTATTATGTATAACAAAATATAGATCATATAATAAATAAACAAAGAAATGAAACTTAGATATAATTAAAGAAATAAAATCAAATTAAGTATAAGGAAATTTAACCTAAGCACAAACAAATAGAATATAGGTAAAAATAAATAGGACCTTACTAAAAGTATAAACAAATAAGATCATTTATGTCATATATTCACTTTTCATTGAATATTACTTTTTTTGTATGGTATCAAAGTAGATTGTATGCTGTAGAATGATCTTTTTAAGACTTAGACAAGGCTCAATTCTTTTTTCCTTTCGGAAGATAGAGAAGCGAAACAATCAACCTATTTTATATGTATAGGTTTCATATTTTATATGTATATAAGTCTTTTATTATTATATGTTAATATATAATAATATGATATAAAAAATGGGAAGAATAAATGCATGGGCAAAATAAATATATCAACTAGATTTAGATTCAAAACTTCCCATAAATTAAGATACTTGTAAAAAGTTACTAGCTAGTTGAACTATAAGTTTAAGTTATCAAATAATAAATGATATATACTTCCCCAACTAGGAGTAAAGCTTAAGACTATGTTTAGTTTCTAGAAAGTACTAAGGAAACAAAAACATGATACAAAAAATGATTTTTTTCATATTTAATTTTATATAAAAACTACAAAATAAAACCAAACATAAATAAAATTAGTTAGAAACTTATATATTTTCAAATTATTTAAGATATATATAGAAAAGTTAAAATAAATGAAGTGAGATTAAACTAATATATATAAAAATAATTTTTTGATTTTAGATCTATTTTATTTTCCTTCACTTTTTATTTTCATCTTCTTTTCCTCTCTATTTTCTTTCCTCTACATTTTCCCTCAATTTTTATGAAACCAAACATAATCTAAAAGTTCATCATAAATAATTGGTTTTAGTCACCATGTTCTAATTTTGTATGATGATAGATGAAGGGATTATAAACAAAAAAAAAAAAATGCTTGTAGTCAAGATTATGTTTCGTTTCCAAAAAAATACTAGAGAAAATAATTTTCTCATATTTGATTGTATCATGAAAAATTTTAAAGAAAATAAAATATAATAAAAATTAATTAGAAACTTAAACATTTTCAAATTATTTCATCTTTATATTAAAGAATTAAAATGATTAAAATAAATTTGAAATAATATATAAAAATAATTCATTGATTTTAAATATATTTTCTACTTTTATTAATTTTTTCTTTCTTTCCCTTCAAATTTTGGGAACCAAGCATAGTCTAAATATATTACAAGAAGAAATGACACTACTTGTGATTGTATGTATGAGTGCAGAAAGTGAAGTCAGCCTCTAGGATGCATTTCAGCAAGGCTCTCAACAGAATGAACCAGACTGCCGAAGAATTATTTGCTGCTACTAATGATCAACTCCATCGGGAAGCAAAGGAATGGCTAATGCGCACCACGGAGAATTGCACCATTGTTGCTGTTTTCATAGCCACTGTTGCCTTCGCAGCAGCCTACACAGTACCAGGAGGTCCTGATCAAAGCACTGGTATTCCAATCCTAAACTGTCAATCCTTCTTCGTGCTTTTCATTTTAGCCGATGTGATCTCCCTCACTTTGGCTTTAACATCTGTGGGTATATTTCTCTCGATCCTTACATCCTCATTTCCATTACGAGACTTCAAGGCATATCTCTTTAAGAAGCTGATACAGGGAATTATATGTCTGATCCTCTCGGTCTCAATGATGGCGGTGGCGTTTGGAGCAACAATCATCCTGATAATGGCACATAATTGGGAAAATGCTTTATGGCATGTGGTTGCATTCCTTCCTGTCCCCATTTTTTTTCTCTCATTTTCACCTCTACGTTCAGCATTCTTGGGAACTTGCAGAGAACTGCTCAAAAAACTTGGTCTTCTTGTGCTTGTAATATTCCTTGCTCTCCCCATTTTTCTTCTCTGGGAAGCTGTCAAAGGACTGTTCAAGACTCTGGCATGGGGTTGTGCATCTATAGATAAATCTGTTCGTTGGATATTTCGGAATAGATCACAGCCCACATCCGACACCCATTCTCTTCAGCTAGCTGGAGGTCATCGTAGCGAAGTTTGAAAGCACAAACAGAATCTCGTTTCAGAACTCTTTCAGAACACTTGCATGCATGGATGAATAATGAAATATCACACTCCTCTATTAAGAGTGTAGCATTAGTTGATTACTATGTTTTGGTTAACTTTACTCACGGCCCTTGGTCGGAGGTTTGAGTTGAATACATCTAGTTATCATTAGATTGAAATTAATACATCTAGTTACTATTAGATTGAAATTTTATTAAATACCTTTTTTATTCTTTTTATCCGAGATATTTGATGAAATTACAAACTTTCGGGAGGTAAAATTTACCTGAATTTTAAATGCTATATACAATGTGCTTCAACTTTATCTCTTTGAATATATAGAAGATGTGTGTTGAATATAAACCATAATCTCGGTGAACACAGCACACTAGGTTGGATTGTTGCTAGTTGTACTTCTAGTTCTCCTACCACTAGTAATCATACGCGCCAGGGCTAAGTCAGCCTGAGCCAGCCTGATGCTCAGTTTTGGACATAAAATTCGATTTCGGAGATAGGAATGGCAGGCAGGAATTTTCGGATACTTGTCCTACACGTTACTCACAAGGAGCAATAAGAGACAAATTCACAAGAAAATTTTGTTGTGTTTAGTAAAATTAACAGAAAAGACTAACATGCAAATCTACCAAAACCAAGAAATTGGGAAAAATAGATAACTTCATACCAATCATATTGCTGGATAAGGACTTTGCAACCTTAAAACCAAAATATTTACTTGCATTAAGGTAAATTGTCCACTAAAAGAGTCGTGAATCCTTCTCGTTCATCCAAGCCAATGATCACTACATCCAAAAACAAATAAAATAATTATGGGATTAAATGAAATGATTCTTTTGTAGAGTATGAAAATGCTAAACGAAGTACTAGGAAAAAAAAAAAAGAAAGTGAAAATACCTTAACACATTGATAATGTAGGGGCAATAAAAGTTTTGATACCACTTGTTGTGTATGCGGAAGCTCTCATGAAAGAATATAAAATAAAATCATTCACACATAAAGGTATACAAGATCTTAATATGGTTTGACCGATCATATCTACCTTTATGGATGAGAGATAACATTCCACTGTAAATTAAATAACATTAAAAATGACATATCAAAATAGATACACAATTATTGAATCTCGAAACATCCCGCACTTTCCCACTCTTTGTACATATGTTCACCTTGCCACCTTGACCAAGAGCCTTTTTGCTTCATCGGATTTTTCTCGCCCTTCCTCACATTTTTATCTATCTCATATAGTTTTCACAAATATATCTAACTTTTTCCTAAAATATTTATAAAGATATTTTTATTAATTACAATCACATATAAATTTTGAAAATATTTTATATATAATATTCCTTCTATAAAAAAAAAAAATACATTGGAATTAAGAATGTGAGACACTTTCAAACAAATAAATCACTAACCTCTAGTCAAGGCATTCAATCTTCCACACGCTTCCATGTACCTTGCTCATATATTTCATTCCACCACCTAAGCCTCACTAAGATCCTTCCACTAACATCCTTGACTACCCAAATCATTTGAGGTCTAAGTTAAAAGATAATTTTAATCAAAGCCCACATCTAATTTATTTATCAAGAACGCCCTCTACTGGAGACTTTTCTTAATAATCAAATTCGGAAGTGTCACACAAGGGATAGCCTTGGTCCAAAAACACCATTTCCATCATGAGTTTAGGCCTTCCCTTTAGCTCATGGTCTTCGTCACTCCAGAAGCTGACCAGTTCAACCCTTGACCGTCAACCACTTAAAACAAAGTTTATTGATTTGTTTAGAAAAAGCGTGGCCCACACACCGCAAATTTTAGCATCACACGTAAGGAGGAGGGGGTTTGGTAAATCCCCATCATGACTTAAAGTCAATTAATAACTTAATTTAAGTTATTAAATAAATTAATTATATTTAATAAAATAATTTAATATTATAACTTAAATTTAAAAATAATTTTAAGTATAAAGTAGTTAGTTTATTATTAATTTTAAATTTTTTTTGTCTTATTTATACATATCTAATAAGGACTTCATAGTAATAAAAATAAATATTAATTAAAATTTATGATAATAAATATTAATTACAATTAACAAGGATAAATATGTTAATTTAATAATTTAAAATAAATTTTAAGTTAATTTAAAATAAATTTATGTAATTAAAGGATTTCTTACAAATTGACATTTATTGTCAGTAATTATTGCCAAGTCTCAGCAACTTGATCATATGGTTGCCGAGAAGTAGCCTAAACGCGGAGACCCAGTCTTGGGTATCTCTTGCTATGGACGTAAAACCAGAAGCAACTGTGGAAAAGTGTAGCTATAAGAATCCCAAAGTGATTCCTTGTAATTCATAGGTATTGAATTAAGTTGAATTACTCTCTTTTGCATCTTCTGATCAGGAGTTCAAACATGGAGTGCAGGAAGTTCCTGATTACCCTTCGTTCAGCTCAAGATCTTGTGAACGTCCGAAAAAGATTCAGAATGAAAGTCTACGCCGAGATTTCATTCGCCGGCGATTCCCGAACAAAGAGAAAAACCCCAGTGGACAAAAAAGGGAAGACCGACCCCGCATGGAACTTCACCACTGGATTCACAATAGGCAATCAGGCAGTTGAATACCAAGGCGTCATGCTTGTCATCAAGCTATACTGCAGCCGGACCCTAGGAGACCGGTACATCGGTGAGGTGAGCGTATCTTTCAAGGACATGTTTGATGGTGCCGCGCCCACCAGCCAAGGACGCAGAAGCGGTATTGTGAGTTACCCAGTGATAAGAGGTGCAGCGGATTCACAGGGGCTGTTGAACTTTTCATACTCTTTCGGTGGCATAGTGATGGTTAAGAAACCATCTCATGTCTCGGCCAGATATTTGACGGTTGCTGGTATCGTTATTGTGAGAGTGGTTTTAGAGGTTACCTTAGGAACAAGCCTCAGTCTTGAGATTCCATTCTTTGGAGAAGGTGTTCCAATTGAACTATGTGAAAGAGTACGATATGCATCTTAAAGCCAAATCCTAAGTTTAAGTTTTTAGGAAAATTGGTAATTTAATATGATATTAAAACTTGGTATTCGACCTTATTCATAATTTGCATTTCTCATATTTGTTTGTTGAATATGAATCCACCATCTTTCCCCAATTTGCATTTCTCATATTTATTTGTTGAATATGAATCCAAGTTTTATCCCTTCTCTCATTATATATTTCCTATTTGTAAAACCATGTTTATTCTATTCAAAAATCTCCTTTTGTTGTTATGATTCCAACAAGAATCACTTCTCTTATGGTATAAAAGATCATTCTATTGATCTTTAGACTATGTTTGATTCTTCGGAAAGTATTAAGAAAAAAGAATGTCAAAAAATATTTGATTATAAGAAATTATCAGAAACAAAAAATATAAAGGAAAATTATTTTCTCACATTTGGTTTTATGATGAAAAATGCAAATGAAAATAAAATATAATTAAAATTATTCAGAAAGTTATGTATTTTTAAATTATTTTATTTTT
Source organism: Vitis rotundifolia (assembly GCA_030254885.1). Classification (NCBI taxonomy): domain Eukaryota; kingdom Viridiplantae; phylum Streptophyta; class Magnoliopsida; order Vitales; family Vitaceae; genus Vitis; species Vitis rotundifolia. The sequence goes on from CM058166.1 coordinate 17,449,107, forward strand.
ATATAGAAGAGTTAAATACGTGAAAAGTTTGAATAATATATTAAATTATTTATCAATTTTAAATCCATTTTTTATTTTCTTAACTTTTTTTTTCTTCTACTTTTCCTTCCTATTTTTTTCCCTTACATTTCCCTTAAATTTTTCAAGAATCAAACATATCCTAAATTTCTTTCACTTTTTTTTTTCTCTTTGTTTTCTTTCCCTTACATTTTTTCTCAAAGTTTCCAAAAATCAAACACAACCTTCAAAAGTTGTCATAAATTAAAAAATAATAAGCAAATAAATGTCTTATCAAAATAAAAAATAGTAATAACTTTTATAGAAGACAGATCTTATGTCCTTTTTTATTGCTTTAAAAAAAAATTAAATTTGATGTAGTATGAAAATTTCAATGTCATCAATTTCTAAAAGTCATTACTTTTTAAATTTAAACTTGTAAAAATTATTGTATTTTTATAAATAAAAAATTTTTTAAGAAAGAGAAAATATGAAATATGTCCAAACACGGCTATGACCTAGACGTCTCGAACTTAATTAGACTTTTCAAAGAAAAAGCACGCTATGTTGTTGGACCAATTTTCAAACAAAGTGATGTGGCAAAGGCTCTTCCTCCCTTCCTTCCTTCTTCCCATCCTCAATCCCCCCTCTAGCTCCCTCCATCTCAAACTCCCCAGTCTGCTGAAAAAAAATTCTCCCTCCCTTTCGGCTTCTTTCTCGCCCAGACACCTCCTGCTTGCCCGGAATATCTCCTTTTTCGTCACAAACCACCAGAAAATTGGAGAATATCCCTCTCCACGTGTCACTCTGGGGTAGCCCTGAAAAAACCATTCCTCCACTTTCTCAGAGGAAGGCGCCTCCTGCCAGCTGCCAAAAACTCAAGAGTGAGAAAATATGGACAGCAGCCAAAATGTCCACCTCAAGGTGGTCCTCAAGAGTGAGCAAATATGGAGCCTAAAATAATGGTCCACAAATATGAAAATCTTTGGTATTTTCTTTTATCCTTTTTGGAGTAATTTTTTATTTATCTTTTTGCATAGTAATTAAATATAAGAAATCTATGAGACCAAGTCTTGGGCATCTCGTTCACGTACCCTACGGACATAAAACCAGAAGCAACTGAGGAAAAGTGTAGCTAGAAGAATCCCAAAGTGGTTCCTTGCAATTCATGGGTATTGAATTACGTTGAATTACCCTCTTTTGCATCTTCTGATCAGGAGTTCAAACATGGAGTGCAGGAAGTTCCAGATTACGCTTCGTTCAGCTCAAGATCTTGTGGACGTCCGAGAAAGATTCAAAATGAAAGTCTACGCCGAGATTTCATTCGCCGGCGATTCCCGAACCAAGAGAAAAACCCCAGTGGACAAAGAGGGGGAGACCAACCCCGCATGGAACTTCACCACTGGATTCACAATAGGCAATCAGGCAGTTGAATACCAAGGCGTCATGCTTGTCATCAAGCAATACTGCAGCCGGACCCTAGGAGACCGGTACGTCGGTGAGGTGAGCGTATCTTTCAAGGACCTGTTTGATCGTGCCGAGCCCACCAGCCAAGGCCGCAGAAGCAGTACTGTGAGATGCCCAGTGAAAAGGGGTGCAGCGGATTCACAGGGGGTGTTGGACTTTTCATACTCTTTCGGGGGTATAGTGATGCTTGAGAAACCATCTCGGGCCAGATATTTGGCAGCTGCCGGTGTCATTATTGTGAAAGTTATTGTGAAAGTGGCTTTAGAGGCGACCTTAGGAAAAATCCTCCAAGTCTTGAGATTCCATTCTCTAGATCTTCCCATTGAATTATGTGAAGGAGCATGGTATGTATATTGAACTTAAATCCTTGAGCTTAAATTTGTAAAAAAATTCATGGTTCAATATGGTAATAGGGCTTTGATTGGCAAGAGGTCTCATGTTCAACCCGTATCCATAATTTCTATTTACCCTAGTTATTTATTGAATATGAATTCACCTGTGTTTGCGATTTGTATTTCCCCCATTTATTTGTAAAACATGAATTCAAATTCTCTCTATCCTTCCATACTATTTTTCTTATTTATAGAGTCATGTTTAGTATATTCAAAAATCTCTTTTCTTTTATCATGATTCCATAAGAACCACTTTTGGTATATCATGATTCCAACAAGAATCACTTTTGGTATGGATAAGAGATCTTTCTCCTAATCTTTAGGTTATGTTGATTCCCGGCAAAGTATCAAGAAAAAAAACATAGGAAATGTTTAGTCATAGAAATTACTAAGAAAAAAATATTAAGAAAAATTATTTTCTTATATTTGATTTTATTATGAAATATGCGAAAGAAAATCAAATAGAATTAAAATTATTAAAAAATTTATATATTTTTAAATTATTTAGTTTTTATATACAAGAGTAATATACATGAAAAGTTTGTAGCAGGAAGTCTCTTCCTCCCTTCCCTCCTTCCCCTCCCCTATGACAACTTTTCTATAGTTGGTAAATTACTTACACCTTACCAGAATTTTCAATTTTGACATAATTATATGGACCTCTCTTTTATTTCTTTTTCTTTTTTTAAATTACAAATATATCCCCTAACAAAATTTGTTTAATGAGTTGTTTGGTGAAATTTAATACTTATTATTTAATTATATAAGTTGACTTTAAGTTAAATTATATTTAAGTTATTGATTTAAAACTTACTAGTTAATTCTTATTTAAGCATTAAGGTTATTTGATAAAATTAACTTAAAACTTAATTTTAAATCATCAAATTGACATATTTACCCTCATAAATTATAATTAAGACAAAGGAAGTTGAGCAATAATGAAAGTCGTGGAGTAACAAAGAAGATCATAGAGGTAATTAGAGTAAATAAGAATAAAAAGGTAAAATAAAGATATAGAATTAAAAATAAATTAATTATTTTCACTTATTACTTAAAATTATTTTTTACTTTAGGTCATAAAATTAAGCTATTTTACCGAACATACCTAATAACTTAAATTAAATTATTAAGTCATTTTAAGTTATTAAGTTTATTTACCAAACACTCACTAAGAAACCATATTAACAAAAATGTAGAAATCCAACTATCTTTTGGGAATATTATTTTGAATATTCTCTTTTTAAGTTTACTTTTGTGAATATTCATAGACTTTTCAAAAATTATTTTTGACTAATTTATTTTATTACAAAATTAAAAAAAAAAATTATAACTATTGATGCTCTGTTACTATAAACATTTTCTCTATCCTATTTTTGTAAAAGAAAATACTACAATTATAGCTTATAAAGTTTTATATTAGTCACCAGCACAACTCGAACCAAATACGTTTTTTATGAGTTTGATAAAATATAATCGTATTTAGATCAAATTTAAGTCAATATATACAACTTGTTTGATAAATAAGTATTTTTTGGATTGACTTATATAACATGAATTTAACTTGAATCGGTTGCGTTTGATTCCTAGAAAATTTGAAGGAAAATGGAAAAGAAATAAAGAGAAAAAAATAGAAAAAAAAAAAAACACATGAAAGAAAATAACAAAAATAAAATTGTTTTGTCTCTTCATTGGCCAAACAAATTTCAAGACTTCAATTCTCCAAAAAGAACATAAGAAAAATGAAATCTAAAATCATTTTCCTCAACCAAAACATAGATTCTTTCTCAATAAAAACCAAAAACAAATCAATCCACAAAATGGTTTCTCACTGGAAAACACAAAAATAAATGAAGCATATACACTATTTCAGGTAAAGACCAAAAGTGAATAATCAAATTAATAAAAATAATAATAAATAAATAAAATAAAATAAAAATGAAACCTAGAATTCTTTGTCTTTGGAGAGACAGAGCCATGAATGTTGAATATTCCAAGCTCAGTGAGGGCATCCATCAAGGTTTGACCCAAAAGTCTGGGAGAGGGAAAAGCCTACTAGGGCTGCTGCAACTGTTCATGTGGATAGACAATACTAAAACAAAAATAAATAAATAAAATAAAATAAAATTACATTAGAAAAAAAAAAAAAAGACATGAACTTTAGGGATTAGGGTTTGAAGGTGAAAACACACTTGAAAAAAATAAATAACATAGGTTTAAAATTTTATCAAATACCTTGAGAAGAGGTATTTGATGAAATTACAAACTTTCATGAACATGAATTTTAAATGCTATATATGATGTGCTTCAACTTTATCTCTTTGCATAGAAGATGTGTGTTTAATATAAACCATAATCTCGGTGAACACTCAGCACATTAGGTTGGATTGTTGCTAGTTCTCCTAAGCCAATGGCTAAGCCAGCCTGTTGCTCAGTTTTAGACATAAAATTCGATTCCAGAGATAGGAATGGCAGGCAAGACTTTTCGGATACTTGTCCTAATCATGTTCTATCTTGTCCTTAATTGGATGAATTTGGAAAAAAAAAAATTAAAGTTTAATTTGAGATAGGTTAGGATATGATTTTGTCCCACTTGAATTATATATATAATATTAAAAAAAATATTTTAATTTTTTTCTCATATTTTCACCTTTTTAAACATACACAATAAAAAAAATATATTTTTCATAAAGAAATATTTATTTATTTATAAATTATTTTATTTTTAATATAAATTAAAAATTTTAAATTGAAACAACTTGGAAAAATAGAAAATAACAACAATAAATAAAGTGGGGCAAATACAGACAATCAATCCCACCCCCATTAAAATTTTCTTTTTGAGTAAGTATGGAAATAGGTATAAATAAACGGGATATGGTCGAGATAGGGGTAACTTGCTTCAAACCCATCTTATTACCATCCCAAAAAACCATTCCTCCACTTTCTCAGCGGAAGGCGTCTCCTGCCAGCTGCCAAAATGTCCCCCTCAAGAGTGAGAAAATATGGAGACTAAAATAATGGTCCACAAATATGAAAATCTTTGGTATTTTCTTTTATCCTTTTTAGAGTAATTTTTTATTTATCTTTTTGCATAGTAATTAAATATAAGAAATCTATGAGACCAAGTCTTGGGTATCTCGTTCACGTACCCTACGGACATAAAACCAGAAGCAACTGAGGAAAAGTGTAGCTAGAAGAATCCCAAAGTGGTTCCTTGTAATTCATGGGTATTGAATTAAGTTGAATTACCCTCTTTTGCATCTTCTGATCAGGAGTTCAAACATGGAGTGTAGGAAGTTCCAGATTACCCTTCGTTCAGCTCAAGATCTTGTGGACGTCCGAGAAAGATTCAAAATGAAAGTCTACGCCGAGATTTCATTCGCCGGCGATTCCCGAACCAAGAGAAAAACCCCAGTGGACAAAGAGGGGGAGACCAACCCCGCATGGAACTTCACCACTGGATTCACAATAGGCAATCAGGCAGTTGAATACCAAGGGGTCATGCTTGTCATCAAGCAATACTGCAGCCGGACCCTAGGAGACCGGTACGTCGGTGAGGTGAGCGTATCTTTCAAGGACCTGTTTGATCGTGCCGCGCTCACCAGCCAAGGCCGCAGAAGCAGTATTTTGAGTTGCCCAGTGAAAAGGGGTGCAGCGGATTCACAGGGGGTGTTGAACTTTTCATACTCTTTCGGGGGTATAGTGATGGTTGAGAAACCATCTCGGGCCAGATATTTGGCAGCTGCTGGTGTCATAATTGTGAAAGTTATCGTGGAAGTGGCTTTAAAGGCGACCTTAGGAACAAGCCTCGGTCTTGAGATTCCATTATCTGGAGGAGATCTTCCGATTGAATTATGCGAAGGAGCATGGTATGTATATTGAACTCAAATCCTGAACTTAAATTTGTAGAAAAATTAACGGTTCAATATGGTAATAGGGCTTTGTTTGGCAAGAGGTCTCATGTTCGACCCGTATCCATAATTTCTATTTCCCCTATTTGTTTATTGAATATGAATCCACCTGTGTTTGTGATTTATATTTCCCCCATTTATTTGTAAAATATGAATTCAAATTCTGTCTATCCTCCCATACTATTTTTCCTATTTATAGAGTCATGTTTAGTATATTCAAAAATCTCTTTTCTTTTATCATGATTCCATAAGAACCACTTTTGGTATATCATGATTCCAACAAGAATCACTTTTGGTATGAATAAGAGATCTTTCTCTTAATCTTTGGGTTATGTTTGATTCTCGGCGAAGTATTAAAAAAAATTATATAGGAAATGCTTAGTCATATAAATTACTAAGAAAAAAAATATTAAAAAAAATTATTTTTTATATTTGATTTTATTATAAAATATGTCAAAGAAAATTAAATATAATTAAAATTATTAAAAAAATTATATATTTTTAAATTATTTAGTTTTTATATACAAGAGTTATATACATGAAAAGTTTGGAGCAGGAAGTATCTTCCTCCCTTCCCTCCTTCCCTCCTTTCCCTCCTCTATGACAACTTTTCTATAGTTGGTAAATTACATACACCTTACCAGAATTTTCAATTTTGACATAATTATATGGACCTCTCTTTTATTTCTTTTTCTTTTTTTAAATTACAAATATATCCCCTAACAAAATTTGTTTAATGGGTTGTTTGGTAAAATTTAATACTTATTATTTAATTATATAAGTTGACTTTAAGTCAAATTATATTTAAGTTATTGATTTAAAACTTACTAGTTAATTCTTACTTTAAGCATTAAAGTTGTTTGATAAAATTAACTTAAAACTTAATTTTAAATCATCAAATTGACATATTTACCCTCATAAATTATAATTAAGACAAAAGAAGTTGAGTAATAATAAAAGTTATGAAGTAACAAAGAAGATCATAGAGGTAATTAAAGCAAATAAGGATAAAGAGGTAAAAATAAATTAATTATTTTCACTTATTACTTAAAATTATTTTTTACTTTAGGTCATATAATTAAGCTATTTTACCAAACATACCTAATAACTTAAATTAAATTATTAAGTCATTTTAAGTTATTAAGTTTATTTATCAAACACTCACTAAGAAATCATATTAACAAAAATGTAGAAATCCAAGTATCTTTTGAGAATATTATTTTGAATATTCTCTTTTTAAGTTTACTTTTGTGAATATTCATAGACTTTTCAAAAATTATTTTTGACTAATTTATTTTATTACAAATTTAAAAAAAAAAAAATTATAACTATTGATGCTCCATTACTATAAACATTTTCTCTATCCTATTTTTGTAAAAGAAAATACTACAATTATAACTTATAAAGTTTTATATTAGTCAGCAACACAACTCGAACCAAATACGTTTTTTATGAGTTTGATAAAATATAATCGTATTTAGATCAAATTTATGTCAATATATAGAACTTATTTGATAAATAAGTATTTTTTGGATTGATTTGTATAACATGAATTTAACTTGAATCAATTGCGTTTGATTCCTAGAAAATTTGAAGGAAAATTGAAAGGAAATAAAGAGAAAAAAATAGAAAAAAAACACATGAAAGAAAATAACAAAAATAAAATTGTTTTGTCCCCTCATTGCCCAAACAAATTTCAAGACTTCAATTCTCCAAAAGGAACATAACAAAAATGAAATCTAAAGTCATTTTCCTCAACCAAAGCATAGATTCTTTCTCAATAAAAACCAAAAACAAATCAATCCACAAAATGGTTTCTCATTGGAAAACACAAAAATAAATGAAGCATATACACTATTTCAGGTAAAGACCAAAAGTGAAGAATCAAATTAATAAAAATAATAATAAATAAATAACTAAAATAAAATAAAATAAAATAAAAATGAAACCTAGAATTCTTTGTCTTTGGAGAGACAGAGCCATGAATGTTGAATATTCCAAGCTCAGTGAGGGCATCCATCAAGGTTTGACCCAAAAATCTGGGAGAGGGAAAAGCCTACTAGAGCTGCTGCAACTGTTCATGTGGATAGACAATACTAAAACAAAAATAAATAAATAAAATAAAATAAAAATGCATTAGGAAAAAAAAAAAGACATGGACTTTAGGGATTAGGGTTTGAAGGTGAAAACACACTTGAAAAAAAGAAATAACATAGATTTAAAATTTTATCAAATACCTCTTTCCAAGGTATTTGATGAAATTACAAACTTCAAACTTTCAGAACCCGAATTTTAAATGCTATATATGATGTGCTTCAACTTTATCTCTTTGCATAGAAGATGTGTGTTTAATATAAACCATAATCTCGGTGAACACTCAGCACATTAGGTTGGATTATTGCTAGTTCTCCTAAGCGAAGGGCTAAGCCAGCCTGTTGCTCAGTTTTAGACATAAAATTCGATTTCAGAGGAATGGCAGGCAAGACTTTTCGGATACTTGTCCTAATCATTTTTCTATCTTGTCCTAATAGGATGAATTAGGAAAAAACAAAAAAATTAAAGTTTAATTTGAGATAGGTTAGGGTATGATTTTGTCCCACTTGAATTATATATATAATGTTAAAAAAAAATTATTTTAATTGTTTTTTCCTCATTTTCACCTTTTTTTTTAACATATGTAATAAAAAAATTATTTTTCATAAAAAAATATTTATTTATTTATAAATTATTTTATTTTTAATATAAATTAAAATTTTTAAAGTTGAAACAACTTGAAAAAATAAAAAATAACAACAATGAACAAAGTGGGGGCAAATATAGACCATCAATCCCACCCCCATTAAAATTTTCTTTTTGAGTAAGTATGGAAATAGGTATAAATAAACGGGATGTGGTCGAGATAGGGGTAACTTGTTTCAAACCCATCCTATTACCATCCAAGTACTACAACAAATTGGGGTTTTAACATGAACAAATTTGTGATTAAAAGAAAGCATTTCATCGTAAAAGAGTTCTTCCCATAAAAAATTATTTATGGTGAGTTCACTTCTATAAATTTGTGAGTAACTATTTTTAACCATAAAAATGATATTTGTAATTGAAAGATGAACTTAGCTAAAAACAATCAAAGATCCCTGTTATTTTTCACAAGAGATGGGACCAAACCACACAAAAGACAAGCAAGGAGAAGCAGAACTTATTTTTTTATTTTTGGATATACAAAAACATTGAAAAGTAGCATCTAAATAGTAGTCATAATTCTGATAGAGCATTCCTCTATAGCTTCTCTAACAAACAAGAGAAGACCCTTTTTCCAAATGTTGTCCACAAACTTTGCTAGCTTTAGCTTATGACTCAATTACCACCTAGGTTTGGCTATGACCAGCTTAGAGAGAGAGAGAGAGAGAGATGAGGGTTAATTTAAATCATCAAAAAGAAAGCTTAGTACCTCACCAAGTTAAATACCAATATGAGCTTAAAGACCCGCTCCTCCAGAGAAGCAATTCCTGAGGTATCGATGTTCATTACACTTTTAGACATGTTCAGAACTACTAGTTGAGTCCTCCTTTTGCCACTTCCCTGGGTGTGCTCTTCTTCCATGTACTCACATACATTGTTCTTAAAGATAAAAGGATAGGAAAGCTATGTTTAGTTTTTGGAAAGTTTTAAGGAAAATACGAAAGAAAGAAAATAAAAAGGAAAAATAGAAAAAATAAAAAAATAAAAAAATCTAAAGTCAATATATAGTTTTTATATCCTACCTCAAATTCATTTCATTTATTTAACTCTTTTATATAAAAATTAAATAATTTTAAAATATATAAATTTTTCAATGATTTTAATTATATATATATATATATTTTTCATATTTTTCAAGGGAATCAAACATAGTTGAAGAGTATCAGAACTTTCAATAAGTTGGTTATCACAAAGGTTTGATATGCTATATATATTTTCATAAGGTAAAACAAAAGCATAAATATTAAAATAATGACAACCATTTACAGAAGAAACATTACCTTTTAACTATAGCATCTAACTGCATATTCACTTGTTACTCACAAGGAGCAATAAAAGATAAATTCACAAGAAAAGTTTGTTGTGTTTAGTAAAATTAACATAAAAGGCAAACTTGCAAATATACCTGATCTAAGAAATTGGGAAAAATAAATAAGTTCATACCAATCATATTACTGGATAAGGACTTTGCAACCTTAAAACCTATATTTACTTGCAATAAGGCAAATTGTCCACCAAAAGACTCAAGAATCCTTCTTGTTCATCTAAGCCAATGATCACTACATCCAAAAACAAACAAAATAATTATGGGATTAGATGAAATGATTATTTAGTTGAAAATGCTAAATGAAATACCGTAAAAATAAAAAAGAAAGTGAAAATATCTTAACACACTAATAATGTTAGAGCAACAAAAGTTTTGATACCACTTGTTGTATATGCAAAAGCTTTTTTGAAAGAGTATAAAATAAAATCATTCATAGACAAATGTAAATAAAGTTTTAATATAATTCGATTGATCATACCTACCTTTATGGATGAGAGATAACATTCCACTATACAATAAAGGACAATTCAACAAATAAATCAAAATATATATAATTATTAGGTCTATCATACCTACTTCTATAGATGAGAGATAACATTCCACTATACAATAAAGGACATTTCAACAAATAAATCAAAATATATATAATAATTAGATCCCAAAACAACCCACATTTCCTTACTTTTTATACCTTTACCCTAAATCAAGAGTCATTTTGCTTCATTAGGTACTTTTGACTCTTCCTTACATCTACCCAATGATCCTTCTTACTCCATTGGGTTATATCTCTCGTTTTTCATCATATCTTTATGCATCATGTATGATTTTCACAAATTCGTCTATTATAATTTTTTTTTTTCCATTATAACTTAAAATATTCATACTAATTTTTCTTATTATGTAAGAATTTAATTTGAAAATATTATACATAAAATTCCTTGTAAAAAAGGAAATATATTTCGCTTTGGAATGCACTACTCGGTCAAGGCATTCAAACTTCCACATGCTCCCACCCTGCTCGTACACCTCATTCCGCCACCTAAGCCCCACTAAGATCCTTCCACTAACGTTCTTGACTACCCAAGTCAATGTCTTATCTATGCAATAAAGTCCACAACTGTCCTTATAAAGCCCCTAGTTTCAATGATATATTTGTTGCAGAGACAACTAATTTTGTAGAAGAAAGATATAATGCAAAAATAGCTTCAAAAAACCAACCGAAAATCTAAATCAATGTATATAGAACAAGACACAAGCAGGAAAGGATTCTCCCTTCAAGCAAGTTTAAGTAACTGTCCATCAAGAAAATGGCTTCCATGATTCCGTCTAAACAATAGAATCTCTAAAAAGTGGAGTAGGGTGCACGAGATCAAATCGAGATGTGTGATGACCCTTACAATTAATGACTAGTTCTGAGACATCGTGTGTTTGACAGGATGAACATGCAAAAGAATTGTTGATAAGAAAGAATATCTGCAGCTCCATATGTAAGACATGATCTAAAAAAGTAGGTCATGGTCTTGATTATTCCAGGAGCTGACCAGTTCAAGACTTCAACCATCAACCACTTAAAGCAAAGTCTTTTGGGCTTTAGCAATATTACAGACTTAGACTATAGTTGTATTTCAATTATATTTGTCAAAAAAATTGATAATATTACATACTTGGACCCATTAAAATCTTAAAGAAATCTTCCCAAAATAATATGAGAATTTAAGATTAATAACATATCTTAATTAGGTTATTTATGAGAATTTGAGAGAAAAATAAATTTCCTCATACACTTAAAAAAAATAAAAAAGGACTTTCGTCATAGTAATTAAATATAAGAAAGTTATTTTTGAAGATTAAATTTAGGTGGTGTTTATTTTTTTTGGCTTTTTGCTAAAAGTAATTTGTTTTCAAAATTTAAATTATTTATTTTTTTACTTTTTCATAACTTATTATAAACTTTTTACTAAATAAAAAAAACCAAAATATGTAACTTTTTCTAAATAGAAAAAATAATATTTTAATTTTTTATACTTTCTAATATTTAATAAAAATAAAATACTACAAAAACAAACAATCTAATATTTAACATTATTAAGCATTTGAATTCTATTTAAAATTAAGTAAAAAAATAAACATCACCTTACCTCCGATTTTCTTAAAATTTGAACATTTATTGTCAGTAATTATTGGTTGACCCCAAGTCTTCTGCAATTGATCATGTGGTTGGCCAGAAGCAGCCTAAATGCGTAGACCAAGTCTTGGGTATCTCTTTAACGTACCCTATGGACGTAAAACCAGAAGCTACTGAGGAAAAGTGTAGCTATAAGAATCCCGAAGTGATTCCTTGGAATTCATAGGTATTGAATTAAGTTGAATTACTCTCTTTGCATCTTCTGATCAGGAGTTCAAACATGGAGTGCAGGAAGTTCCAGATTGCCCTTCTTTCAGCTCAAGGTCTTGAGAACGTCCGAAAAAGATTCAGAATGAAAGTCTACGCCCAGCTTTCAATCCCCGGCAATCCCCGAATAAAAAGAGAAACCCCAGTGGACAAAGAGGGGGAGACCAACCCCGCATGGAACTTCACCACTGGATTCACAATAGGCAATCAGGCAGTCGAATACCAAGGCGTCGTGTTCGTCATCAAGCTATACTGCCGCCGGACCCTAGGAGACCGGTACATCGGTGAGGTGAGCCTATCTTTCAAGGACCTGTTTGATGGTGCCGCGCCCACCAGCGAAGGCCGCAGCAGCGGTATTGTAAGTTACCCAGTGAAAAAGGGTGCAGCGGATTCACAGGGGGTATTGAACTTTTCATACTCTTTTGGGGGTATAGTGATGGTTAAGAAACCATCCCTTTTCTCGCCCAGAAATTTGGCAGCTGCAGGTTTCTTTATTCTGAAAGTGGCTTCAGAAGTCTTAGGAGCAAGTATCGATCTCGACATTCCATTCTTTGGAGAAGATTTCTTTGGAGAAGATGTTCCGATATGTTAAAGAGCATGATACGTATATTGAGCTCAAATCTTGAGTTTGTAACACTTCAAGAAAAATTGTTACTTTAATATAGTATCAGAACTTAGTTTGATGGGATGTTTCAGATTCGAACCTCTTTCTGTAATTTACATTTCTACTATTTGTTTTATAAAAGCTTAACCTGATATGGTGGGAGGTCTTGGGGTCAACTCGCTTTTTGTAATTTACATTTCCCCTAATTGTTCTATAAAGCTTAGCTTAATTTGGTGCAAGGTCTCGGTTGGACCGTCTTCATAATTTGCATTTTTTCTAATTTTTTGCTAAATATGAATCCAAATTCTACTCGATGGGAACCCGAATTCTACTATTCATTGTATGTTTCTCGTTTGTAGAGCAATGTTTCTTCTCTTCAAAGATCTCCATGACTCCAACAAGAATCCCTTTTAGAATGGTATAAGAGATCTTTTCCCTAATCTTTAGTCTATGTTAGGGGAGAGCCATAAATGTTGAATATTCCAAGCTCAGTGAGGGCATCCATCAAGGTTTGACCCAAAGATCTGGCAGGGGGAAAGCCTCCTAGAGCTGCTGCAACTGTTCATATGGATAGATAATACTAAGGCTATGTTTGGTTCTAGACAATTTGAAAGAAAATGTAAAAGAAAAAAAATACAAAGGAAAAGTAGAAGAAAATAAAAAATAGATTAAAAGTCGATAAATTATATTTTTTGGTTTTTTCAAATTTATTTTATTTATTTTAACTCATCAATATAAAAATTAAATAATTTAAAAATACATAATTTTTTTTATTAGTTTTAATTATATTTGATTTTCTTTTATATTTTTCATAATATAACCAAACATGAAAAAATCATTTTTTATTGCATTTTTTTTCTTTCCTTAGTATTTTCTGAGAACCAAACATAACCTAAAAGAAAAATAAATAAAATAAAATAAAAATACATTAAAAAAATTTAAATAAAAGACGAGGATCTCAAGGATTAGGGTGTTAAGGTGAAAACACTATAAACAGAAAAAATGTAAATTTGAAATTTTATCAAATACATGCTTTTTAACTCATTTGTCCTTTGACTCAAGATAAGGAAAGTGTAAGAGATTTCAAACTTATAAAACTATATATATTTAACATAAACTTTAGGAAAAATCAATTAAATTAACTCCAAATTAAATTTAAATTACCTCCGATAATATTAATATGATAAACCAAAAAAGAACAAGACATGAATAAGTTCATACGCTAATATGTTATTATTAAAATAATAAAATATTTTTATTAAAATTATGTTTGAATATTATTAATAATAATTTAAAATAAATATAATTTTTATTTATTTTTATAAAGAATAAAAATATAAATTTAATTTTTATTTATTTTAAATTATTATTATTCATATTCCAACATTTAATAAAAATATTTGATTTTTTATATAATTTATAAGATAAAAATATATAAAGAAAAATATTCTAAGGTTTATTTAAAATACTGAAAGATACCCATACGAATTGAAAAAATACCATCAATCAAATAATATTATATATAAATCTTAAAATTTTATAATTTATATCCTAATCTTCTTTATTTATACATTTATACCTTAATCTTAATCTCATTTCATTTATTTATGGAATGATTTACACGTTATTATACCTATCCAACGGTCTAAATTTGAATTTCAATACATATGGTATGTTAGCGTCTGCCTACATTTTAATACAGTTAACGGCGTCGCTAATTTCCAAAACCCCGACTTTTGCTCTGTGTAGTGGGAAACGGAGAGTATGAATTTCAGACGACGTCGAATTCTGCCACATCAGAATGAAACGGCGGCGTTTCTGACTTGCTACAGTGTTTTCTGAGTTCTTCACGAGACGCCATGGACGACGTTGATCGCTTGTTTCAGTGCTTCAAATGTGGCGTGTCTCCTCCAAGTACTCTCTCTACTAGTCTTTATATAGATAGATATGATCGATTTATGGTATGTTTGGTCGCTGAGAAAATGTGGAAACAAGGAAAAGAAAAATCAAAATTGTGAATCATGAGATGTCTGAAATTGGGGACGAGAAACCAAGACCTCTACTTTTTTGCCATTTTCATTATTTGGAAGCCAATATAAAATACTTAAATAAGTTCAGAACTGTTTTCTTGAGCTTTTCCTCAATTTGCTGCCAACCAAACACGGTGTGCTTGCTTCTCTTTTCTTAAATGCTTGGTTAGGGCTTTGATTTCGTTACTGTGACCGGACATTTAATTAAAGTTATTAAAAGTGGAATTTTCTGATAATTATGTTTAATTGAGGCAAAATATGTCCCCAAATTTGCTGATGATTTAATATTAGGGATGGTTCACTTTTTAAGGCATGGTGTGCCAGCATTTTGAAGTTACTTTTTCTTTTGGCCCTTCAAGCAAAAATTTCATCAGTTTCTCGGAAACCAAGTAGAGGAAGTGATAAATGGTGTGAACCTTGGTCTCCAGAAAATGAAACAACTTTGTGAAGTTTGAAGTGAATCGAGAATTATGCCTTTCACCATACTATTTCTTGAAATTTTGAATTAAATAAGTTACTTTCCCTTTATGTTCTTATGGTAATTGCTTCCTTGTATATTTACCTTGAATTTCAGAATCTGCTATCAGAGAAAGAAAACGGAATAAAGAAAAATTCAAGCTAGCAGGTTCAACTCATGAGGCCTCTGCATATTCTGATGTTCAATCTCCAGGATCAGCTGGAGAAAGACATCAAAATGCAAACAATGTGCAGCCCTGCATGGAGGAAGTATATTCTCTGTCTTTCCTTTTGTTTTTAGACTTCTGTGTTTCCTCTTTTTGATGTCAATTGCTTTATGCTTAAAATGAAGTTTCTATATTTTTGCTGCGGGCAGCAAGCAAGTAGGTATCCTGATTCATGGAACAGTCATAACTCATACAGACTGGTATTTAGTTGCATGTAACACCAAGCATCTCATTGAAGCTTGATATCCAGTCTCAGTGACTTGTGTGCACATGCACACACAAATTCTTGTATGCGAAAGCTATGTTCAATTAAGTACTGTTCCTACAGAAAATAATCATTTGGCTTCTTGAGTTAATCATGAATTTTGAAAGGGATGGCCGTTGAATCTGTTTGAATTGTTCGTTGGACAGATCATACTTTACTGTTTATCACTTATTTTAATGCATGGCTTAATTCTATATATCATTATTCCTTCAGCTTGGTCTGAGAACAGTTGAAGCAGAGAGGTTTAATTGTCACAAGCATATTTCTCCAGTCATATTTTATGGATCTCCACATGGTGTGCCTCCAAAAAGGCCATCCAGTTTGTTGCGATTATTACGTGAAATACGTGTTGAGCTCAGTGAACAAAATAAATCAGACCTGAGGTATTTGCAATTTTTGTCTCAATCTACTTATTCACTATCTAGTTCTACTTATCTTTCTTCATCTTTCATTTGCTCATTTATTTATTTGGGCTTTTTGGGTGGTTGGAGGGATTATATTTCATCTCATACTATCTTTCCTATGTCTGACTTGCTTCTAGTTTTTTGTTGGCTCAGGGAGGAAGTATGGGCTACATTTCCAAGACAGGATGAATCAATTAAGTTTGCACAAGGACATGCTGATGTGCATATTTTCAGTTACCAGGATCACTTGAATGGACAAAGAAGATTCCTGGTTTCAACACACAAGGAGTTCTGGCAAAGGTTGCCTTTATTCTTTCTTGCTTCATAATATTTTTTATGAATTAAACACAATTGCTATCTGACAAGTATTTGATTTTGCTGGTCATTTTAAGTTCAGGTACAAAAATATGGATTCTAAGTTCCGCCATCATTATGAAGTGATTCAAGAGGTGAAGTACCTTTAATACGTGCGAGTCACTTTAGTGCTTTTCTTGGCCTTGAATGCCAATAGTTTGACTCTATGTTGCTTTCAGGGTTTCCCATGTCACCTTTATTTTGATTTGGAGTTCAATAAGAAAGACAATGCAGAAAAAGATGGAGATGAAATGGTTGATCTCTTGATCTCAGTAGTTTCAGAAGCCTTACTGGAGAAATACTCTATTCAAGTAAATGAGAAATGGATAGTAGAGCTTGATTCCTCCACTAGAGGTATGGTTTTCTAGTAGGTGCATGATATCAATCATGGTTGTGACTGTTAGAGTGTCTCCTAAGACTTGTGAGGAAATTTTATTTGATAAAAGAGTATGACACAGTCTCCTAAATCACTCATAAATTGCCTCATTATTATTTTCACTGATTGTCTGAAATTCCCTTGTTTCTTTGTTTGTCTGGATGAAGAGTTATAGGTGGAAGAGTGGAAGTAGATTAGGCAAAACCAAAGTCCATTTTGATTCAGACACAATTATCACCTTGGTCCATGTTCTTTATGTTCTTTTGGATCTCAATTGAATTTAATGCTTTTCAATGTTGCTGAGCTATAATGACCCGAAAGGTTGAAACTGAACAAATGTTAGGAAAAAAAAACGAATGCTCTTTGAAAAGTGGACCTTGAAGTTACTAAATATATATCATATGCTTCTTGGAAGAATATATTGTCAGTACTTGTAATCTATCAAAGAAAAAAATATATATTGTCAGTGCTCATAAGAAACACTATTTTTCCTTCATGGGAGAGGAGAGGATGCAAAATGTTCCTGGTGATTGGGTTTGAAATTAAATACTGAAGGGAGCTAGTAGAAGTTGGGTTTGAAATTAAGCTGGTTGCTGGATCTGGTAGGGGCATGCACTTGCACTCTCTCTCCCTCTCTCTCTCCATATATATACACAGAGAGAGAGAGAGAGAGAGAGAGAGAGAGAGAGAGAGAGAGATTGCCAAAGTTGTTTTGTGATCAACTTTTTTTATTCTTTCCTTCTAACTTTATTGTTATTTCTAATAATACTAACTTACAGAAAAATTTTCACGTCATCTAATTATTCGCATACCAAAGATTGCCTTCAAGGACAACTCACATGCTGGTGCATTTGTTGCTGAGGTATGTCTTATCAAATAAGGATATTACTTGGTTATTACCTGGATAGACTTGATGCTAGATTTATCTTTTTAATCTCCTACTTACTATAAAGATTGAGACTATATCATGTCAATATTAAATTTACTGAAGACACCTCTTCTGATATAAACTTGTTCAGTTGATCTCTCTGCTGTGTTTGAGATTAGTGAATGATTTTGTTTCTTCTTGTAGAAATATTAATTGTTGTTACCTTTGGCATATTATCAGATATGCTCACAGATTTCAAGTGCAGGGGAGAGGGATGGAAATTTTAAGAAGTTGTTTGTTTCAAAAGGATCAACCTCTGCTGAGTTCCCCTGCCAGCTTTTTGTAGACACTGCTGTTTATTCTAGAAATCGCTGCTTTCGTTTAGCTCTATCATCCAAGGCTGGGAAGAATTCAGTGCTTCTACCTACGGGGCGTTTCAAATGCAAGGACATGGTATGATGCTCCTTTTTAACTAGCAACAACAATTTAACTTTGCCTGATCAATAGTAACTTTTTTAGATATTGTCCTCTACTTTCTTTCAATATTTTCTCTAGATCAACCTAGGGACTGTTAAGATGCTTCTTCAAAATTTGAATGGTGCTTTTAATGAGTTTGGTCTGGGAATTTCTGGGTTCTGTGTATTTTGGGTTACATAAAAATGGCCTGTGTTCCATCACCCAGTGAATTTGGGTGGTATCTAGGTTTTAGTTTGCCATCTTGTTTGTCTGCAGAATAGCTCCAACAAATACAATTAGAACTTAAGATGTTCTTTGCTCAACAACTGCAACTGTCCTTGCTTTTTTCTTATTTTGCATCTAACAGTCCATAGAGTGTTTTGATGAATGGTAGTGCTTTATTTGTAATGTCTTTGCTAGTTCTTCAAAGGTTTAAACTTGCTTGTCAGCACGATGAGCTTGTTTCTCTGGTGTTGGGATTATTAGTAGCAGAACTTTCACATTTCTTCTCATATTTATCATTTTTCTTAACTACATGGCACATCAGTGTGGCTGGAAAGTGTTAAGTGAAGCTTGAGGTGTGTGGAATCACATTCACCAGAGAATGTTGATCATGATATTCATTATCTTTCAACAAAAAAACATCTTCAAAAGAAAATCCTGTCTTTTTTCTGCTTTTATGACAACTTGACCATATCAAATCCAATTCTAATTCATATAAGGTTATCTGATGCTTAGCACATGCTAACTTGGCTTTTATCTAATGATTAGTTTTATGTTTATGAATTGCAGTGTGAGGAAGAAATGTTCATGGCATCCTTGATCTGCAATATTGATGTTGACTGTGAGAAGTTTCTAGTCTGTAAAATGGATTTAAATTGTGTGAAGACCCTACATTTTGATATGGAGGTTGTTTTTAGATTCTGAATATGATTCATTTTCATTTTTCAAGGTGCCTTAAAAAGTACTTAGATGTTTTATGCACTCAGTACTTGGATGCTTAAGCAGTACTCTTGAAAATGTTTTTGCTGCTCACAGGATCCAAGTGTCTTAATGGCCTTTCATTAAGTTTGGGGATAAATTATTGTTGTCATATTTGGAAGAGGCTTGTTCTTGTTGAATTGAGAATTTCTGTGTTCACCAATGGAAATTTTTGTTTATACAGGTGAACCATAATTGTAGAAAACATTCCAGCTCCCCTCAAGACTTTGCATTGAGTGCTTGCACAAGCAATGTTTCAGGCACATGCTTCATGGGAAATTCACCATTCCCAGCTTTGGACTTATTTATAGAATCAATTGCCTCCATTGGAAATGTATCAGGTGGTATCTTGTCATAATTTGTGTTTCGACTTTTAAGGCAATGTAGTAAATCATGGTTTTGTTTGTTGGAGCACATTAAAAGCTGTTTTCTTTGCTATTTATTTCATTATTCTGGTCAAGTTCTTCCCTGCTTTTAAACGCAACAATGAAATAATAATTTTCTAGTCCTATTCCCAAACTGAATTTTCCTACTAGTTCTGACATATTTGAGTGTAACACAAATCAGGGAGTGGGGACCCTAACTCCAGCAGGGCTTCAAATTCTGTATTATTAGGTTGTATATGGTTTTGTTTCAACTTCATTTAAGAAACAAGGTCAAATATAAAATTTGTTATTGTTTCAGTGTTTCTGCTTCCATACTTCTGCTGCCAAATTGTGTAAGCATAAGATCTCCCTTTACATCACATTGCTGATTATTTAGTGCAATTTTAGGAAAAATTCGAAGCTGGTATTGGTTCTCAGAATACAGATTGATGGTCTACAGCATGTCAAGAAATAGATACTGTGAGCGAATTGGCAGACAGCATAAAAGCAATCATGGTAAACTTTAATTGTTCAATACCCTTATCTAAAATGTTTCTCTAGTTTAAACTTCTTTAAGTAATTATTTAGTGCTTGTACATCTTTTTTTATTTATAAATACTTATATTATTAGCTAAACGAGCCAAAAACTATGTGTATATTATTTTGTCAACTAATTGTCTTCTGGAATTAGAAAAATATATTTGAGCTCAGTGTCGTACAGAACTGGTCAGAGTGGTTTGGTGCACATTTTTATTATCATGTTTCCAAAAATTTGGGGGAGGTCAATTTTCTTGGCAGTATATTTAGGGGCTTATTGAATGTGCCTTGCCTGCAGAAGATGATACTTGCAGGGAAAAACCATGCATGTGAAGGTTGTCTATGTGGATGCTACTTGTGGACGGCAAGGAGTGTCTCATGGTGATGTGCTAGGAGGAATTAGATAGAATTGTTTGGATATGTGTTCAATATTATAGGATATTAGGATGTTGCATGGAAGTCAGTGGAGAGTCTAGATACTTAGGTGGGAGATTTGAGAGTTATCCCCAAGACATCAAAAATAGAGTTTGTGGTTTAATCCCCTCAGTCTGCTATGAATGTGGGACCCTATGGCTTGCCTATATTTTACTTGTCTATTTGCTGACTATGGTTTCCTAGTGTGCCTTAAGACTGAGTTGCCTATGCTAGCAAGGGACATAGGAAACTCCCTGCCCATGACATTATTCTTTCTGGCATTTGGTGGAAGATTGGTAACATAGTACAGTACTTGAACTGTTCAATATTTTGTATGGATCCCATCAAAAGCATCTGCTCATGATGGTTATGGTGATCAAACCAGCATGGACCATTTTCAAAATCAGACTCAATTGGGGACAATCTTGTGCTGAGCCCTCCAGGCTTAGCATGTGCCTTGTAAGAGTGCTTCAGAACCCATATTCTGGATCTGAGTTTCTCTGGAAATGATCCATAAAAATATCATTTTTGTGGTGGATAGATTGGCTGCATGTTTTCCTGCTCTTCCAGCCTATTCTTTTTTCCTTATGTCTGATACAAAACTGGCTTAACAACTATCGGCGTTTTATTTGTTCAGTTATCTATGTTGTTGACCTCAGAAGGGCTGTTTTTTATCAGAAATGTCATGATCCAGATTGCAGAGGTGCATACAGTTTTACCTTTCATGAATTTTTTAATTTAAAAAACAAATTTGATGCATGGATTCTCAGTTTTCACTGGATGCTGAGGTTACCAGGTTATCGGTCTCCCTCGCGTCCAATACCAATGGATGTCATTCCCAATACAGCAGTTCTCATGGATTCAGTACAGACAGAGCATCATGTAGAGTCAACCAGCAATCACCTTGGATACAGTCTTGTGGAAAATGATCAGGAATGTGTTTCACTTTACAATGACAAAAGCATTACTGACAGCTGCAAGAAAGATGCATGGTGGCTTGAAGCCATAAGATTTGCAGATAATGTCGAAAGTGTGCAACATATGCAAGACCTCAGTGACACGGTTAGACCGTTTGCTCTACTCATTTATATGGTTGTGTTCCTGCCACCTAATTTTTTTACCACTGCCATCTTCTAGCTTGGAAGGAGCTCTAGGGCATGCATATGTTTGAAACATGTTTGTTTGAGATGCTCATATGCCCAAATGGGACTGAGAGAACTCTTGAAATTGAGGACAAAAAAGTAGGTGGGGATTTGCTCCCAGAAAGCTCTCAAAAATATGACTTCTGGTGGAAGAAAGGAATTACTTGCTAACAAATTATCCAGTATGAAGAAAAGATGATATTTTTTAGTTCTATTCTGATTCGATGTGGTATCAAACAAATTGGTCGAGTAGAAAGATGAAATTTGTATGATACATGTCCCATCCAACAACTTGTACATTCTATTACCTTGATTTTATTTTCTGTTGAAACCAATTTAGCTGTCAACTCTGTGGCTGTAATCTAATTTTTCACAAATCACCCTGTAAGCGTGACCAATTGTCAGAAACGGGTCAGTTCAAAACATGCATGAGCTTGAAATATTTAGCTTGAAGAACATTACTCATTTTTCTCCTAACAATGCCCTTTCATTTTCTATGACAGGAAAACATAGATGATGAAGACGATGATTGGTGGATGGCTGCTGAAAGGACTGCTTCCCAGACTGAACAAACCTACTTCAACCACAAAAGTTAAAACGTCAAAACCAAATACAGTTTTCAATGATCAATGTTCAGAGGCAAAAGGAAAGTTTCTTGTGGCATTTTCCTCTCGAAGACAAGCTTAACAATTAGTAGATTGCCTCATGATGTCATCGGATGTGGTGAACTCATGAGGAAGCAAGGGCTTTTACAGATAACATCAACTTCAGTTGATCTCAAAACAACTGACAGATGCAGAGCTGGTGGAAATCATGTAAGAAATCCCTACATCAGTTTCCTTGATGAATATGAAACAATTCAAGCTGATATTTCCGACTCATGGTATAATCTGTCAATTTAACCAAATTCCAAGATGATGATCAGCTTTCAGCTCTTTGGAAAAGAAAGCTTTTCATTCAGTATATCCTGCTGAATTCAAAGTTAAACATTTGCAAAGCGATAGCGGTTTCCTGGCTCCAAAAGATGTACACCAACTTGCTACTTTCTAAATTCACACTCAATAAAGGTACTAATTCTATTCTTATCATTTGATATTTTCACTCATCTCCCATTTAATTTTTAGATAAAAAAAATATTTTTTAAAATCACCGTCAAACATATTCTAAAAGTATTACAAAATTCAAATACACATTACATGTTATATCATGGTGGATTTAGTCAAAATCAAAAATCAAACATCATGCATTCATAGGTTGGTATAATATTGAATCTATATTCATTGAAAATCTAGATCAATCACAAAATACTTGCATGTATAATTTGATTTTTATGTTCTTTTGGTTTTGTTCTTGATCTCATTTCTTTTATATTTTAAAATCTAATTGAGAACATTTTTTTAAAAATGCTTATAGGTCACGTTTGGTACACAAGAATTGAGAGTAAGAATGAATATCTTATTCATTTTCTCATCTATTCTCATGTTTGGATAACTTAGCGGGATGGAAATGAAATTTACCTTATAAGTAATATTTCAATTCATCCTTTAGTAAGAGGTGTTTTGATTCCTTAATGCAACTTATTTTTAAAAATATTTTTTAAAAATTAAAAGATCAAAAACCTTATTAGATAAATTAATTTTGAAAAATATTTTTTATTAAGATTTTGTAAAAAATAAAAAATAAAAAAATAATTTCATTTATATAATATAAACTAACTTTAATTCAAGTCTTATTAAAAATAAAAATAGTTTTTTTAATTATAAATAAATTAAAAAGTAAATAGTTTTTAATCAAATATGAAAATTAATATTATAATAAAATCATAAATTATATTTTTATAAATATTATAAAAAAAAAATGTATATTAATATCTTATTAAAGCATAATTGATTTATTTTGTTAAAACTAAGGATATGATATTCTAAATTTTTTTATTTAATCTATAATTAATTATTCAGTTTTTGAATTTCAAATTATTCCTAAATATAAGAAAATTCATTAAAGAATTTAACGCATTAATTATGCCTATTAATTCTTATAATTATATATATATCAAATTATTTTTAAAAAGTATTAAACTTCGGACTTTGCTTTTAAAAATTGTTTCTCAAAAATAACAATCAATAGTGGTATAAATTTTTTAAAACAAATTTGTTTTAAAATCACACACCAAAATAGTTTTTTTCTTTTTTCATTTTTTTTAACTATGCACAATGTGAAGGTTTTTCTAAAAATAAAAATAAATATTTTAACATTGAAATAAAAACAAATAATCATTCCAACTTTATATTCCTAAATACATCCAAATGCAAGAATTGAAATCACTAAATCCATTCCTATTCAAGGAGGAATGAGAATAGAAACAAAATATTCATTCTCATTCCCCCTCCATAATGTAAAAAATGCTTTTTAAATTGATAAAATTTTTAAAAATTTTGAAAAATCACTTAAAATGTATTTGACAAGTGATTCTTTTAGGCTATGTTTGGTTTTTAAAATTTTAGAAAAAATGTGAAAGAAAGAAGATAGAGAGAAAATGTGGAAGTAATTCTTTTAGGTTATGTTTGGTTCTTAAAATTTTAAAGAAAATATGAAAAGAAGAAAATTGAGAGGAAATGTGAAAGAAAAGAAAAAGTAAAAATAAAAATAAAAAAAAATAAAAAATGATTTAAAATTAATAAATTATTTTTATTCATTTTTTTCAAATTCATTTGACTTACTTTTCTTCATTATATAATAAATAAATAATTTTAAAATATATAAATTTTTAATTAATTTTAATTATATTTAATTTAATTTTATATTTTTTATAATGAAATCCAAAACAGGTAAACTATTTGTTTTCTTTTTTTAGTACTTTTTAAGGATCAAACATATCTAGAAAGTGTGTTTGATAGTGATTTTAAAAAGTATTTTTAATATTTTTAATACTTACAAGATAAAATTTTTTAAATATTAAAAATATTACAAATATTTAAAAAAATTTATCTTTCAAGTATTAAAATGCAAAAAACACATTTTATAATTACTATTAAAGACATTCTTTAGAATGTGTTTGACAGTAATTTTAAAAAATATTTTTAGTATTTTTAATACTTAAAAGATAAAAAATTTTAAATATTAAAAAAGTTAAAAACACTTTTTAAAATCGTTGTTAAATATACTCTTAATCATGCTTTTAGAAAGAATATTTCAATTAAAAACACTTTCGAAATGAAAACACTTTCAAATCCCCTCCTACCGTGAATTATCCATATTTATTTATTTGTACTTATTCTCCCACATTTGCATCCTACCAGTCTTAAATATTGTAAATTGGATAGGTATTGAATGGTACCTTCCATCTTCCTCAAAAACATATGATAAGAGGAAAAGTCGGCTCGTGGAAAATTTCCTAATGGAAAAAGTATTCTTCTTTGGAAAATGTTTCATTTTCCACGAGACGACCAAAACCAAGTGTTTTCTACGTAGTCATTTTCCAACTCAGTCTTCCTTCTTCCTCCACCTCCATGGCTACTCCGCCAGTCGTACCGACCGCCGCCGCCGCCGCCTCCTTCACCCCGGTATTCATCAACACTGCAACTCTCCGATCCATCCTTACATACAAATCGCTAATCCACCACTTCCGCGCGTCTCTTCCCACAGTCACTTCCAGTCTCCACTCCCCACCTCGCCAAAACTACGCCCTTTCCCCCTCTTCCTCTCTCCTCCTCATGCCCTCATGGTCTTCCTCCTCCTCCTTCCCCTACCTCGGTGTCAAGCTCGTCACCTACTTCCCCCAGAACTCCACCCTTGAATTACCGGGAGTGCACGGGAGCTACGTCCTGTTTGATTCTCGAACTGGGCAAACCCTAGCTTCCATGGATGGCACTGAACTGACTCTGTGGAGAACTTCTTGTGTGTCTGGTTTGGCTTCCGAGATTTTAGCCAGAAACGATGTGGGGGTTCTCGTGATGATTGGTTCGGGCGCTCTAGCCCCTCATCTGATCAAAGCCCATCTCACAGCAAAACCCAGTTTGAGAAGAGTGATAATTTGGAATAGAACAGTGGAAAAGGCGAGAAAATTGGCCCAAGAGCTGGAAAACGAAGGAAAATTTGAGGGTGTTTGTTTTGAGAGCACTGAGTGTTTGGAGGAAGTGGTGGGCATGGGCGATATTGTGAGCTGCGCCACGAATTCTGAGAGCCCTCTGGTCAACGGCGCAAGGTTGAAGGCTGGGGCGCATCTGGATTTGGTCGGGTCGTTCAGGCATTCAATGAGGGAGTGTGATGATGAAGCAATAAAGAGGGGGAGAGTTTTCATCGATAACGAAATGGCATTGGAGGAGGCAGGAGAACTGGTGGGTGCTTTTGAAAGGGGAGTGATTGGGAAGGGAGAAATTGGGGGTAATTTGGTGGAATTGATAAAAGGGGAGAAGGTTGGGAGGAGAGATTCAGAGGAGGTGACAGTGTTCAAATCAGTTGGGTCTGCAGCTGTAGATATTCTGAGTGCTCAACTGGTATATGAGACTTACATCAAAAATGAAGGTGGACTTTAAGCCTCACCTTGGGGCTTGGCTTATATCTAACGTAAGTACTGTTTTTGGGGGAGGCTTACATTAATAAGACTAATAAGTATGGATAATCTTAGTATATATGGATTCTTCTAATAAGCTCTTCTCTACTGTTTGATTTTACTTCATGATTTGGAAGTAGCTGAGGTTGTGGTTTCTTGGATGGCGTTGCCCTATTCAACTTGTTTCTTAGTTCATACTATTATATGCATATTTTGATCCTCTGATGAGATGCAATAACTATGTCCTTAAACCCAAGATGAATTATCCAAATGACGACCCTTTGAGAAAGGTCTTATGAATGTGATATTTAATGTCATAAAAGGTTTGATCTATGCTTCCTAGAATAAAGGTAGACCTATAAACCCCCTAAGTTTAATGCCCTTAAGATTGGTATTGATCTAGGCCAAAGCCATGACAATTCCCTCACTCTAGCATCCCTATACTGAAGCGCCTTCTCTATTTTCTTTTTTTCTTTTTGAATATTTTTATTCTTGAAATATTTTTTACTGTGTGCCTTTGGTGCAAGCACCTTGCGCTTTTAAAACTATGCATTTGTGTAAAGCTCCCAATTACAGATAAGAAGAATGTTTCTGTCATTTGGGCATGTGGTACCATTCCTCCTTCGAATGCTAGGAAATATGTTTTGTGTGGTATAGTTCAATAACATGGGAGTAAGCAAGAAAAAGAATGAAATATCCTTTCTCATTCTCTTATAGCAAACACCTCCAAATGGTTTTGATAATGTTCTTGAATGCATTCTTATATATTTAACCACTGATGAAATAGATTTCTCTCCTCTTCCCAGAGGGTAGTTTTTCTTAATAAACATCAGTACTTCAATTTTCATTTAGGGCTCTTTCAACCTCATATTTTCCGTTTTCCAGGTTCTTTTTCTGTGGCATTATTATATTTTTGTTTTGCCAAGACATACTAGACCTGGTAGATGCTCCCATATTGCACAATCAATTATTTCAGCACTTAAATAATAGCAAGGAAAAGACGCAAAAAAAAAAAAAAAATCCTCTGCAGTTAGCTTGATGAAAAGATTCATCTCAATCTTAATTCCTCAGTTTTAACAATCTCTCTGATTTTAACTTAACAAATCTTCTCGACTTCAATATTCACCTCAGATGAGATACGGTCACATCTAATTTACAGAACATTTGTTAGACCAGAAAAGAAAAATAGCTACAATAAATGAGCATATAGTTTGAATGGATGATTAACAGAAGGAAAAAAAATTGGCAAAGCAATGGATTCCCATTACAGTTGCTGGGGTTACAAGTTAAGCTGGGAACTGGGTCGAGGAATCTGCTACCTGTTGTAACTTTACCATTCTCAGCTCAAGATGGTACAACAAATCAATGGAAACTAGAGTATGGTGATTACAGAGTTAGTATTCGTTTTGTTGAGCTTGTTTCTTTTTTTGTGTCTTTTGGTGGATCCTGGGGAATAGTAGATCGTTAAGCTGTCTCTCAGCACTGTACTCCGATGTAGCCTGCAAATAGAGGTCGAGAATTATTAGAAAGAGGTGGCACATTGCATTTTGTCGCTGGTTCCCGATTACTTCAAAATTCAGTTCAAGGGCATGTAGATTTCTCAAACTTAAAACCAACTTGGGTTTGAAGTTCAAAACACATCATAGTGAATGCATTTAAAAACTAATTTCGTCATAGTCTGATAATAATGAATTAATTTATCCAACATTAAACAATCATAAATCACAAAATATGATCGGTTTGTTGACAACTGAACCGATCTGATCAGTTTTGATTGGGTTGGATTGGTCTTATCGGTTTTTAAGTTTTCACTCATACCCCTAGATATCCATACTTTGTGCCACAGAGGAAGCAAATAAATCAATCATACATAATTTTGTTTCAAGCTGCCATAAAAGGAATGAATTCTAACAGAACATCAGAGAGAGATTATGGGTCATTGTCACTTGAGCAGAGAGCATTGCAATAAAGAAAGGGCAGAGAGAGGGAATGAGCAATTTCCGAGCATAATGTCTGTGAAAGCAAGAGGTCATAGACTGAGGATGAGAAAATGTTACATAAATTCATCAAAAGACTTGTCTCCTTGGGATGGTGATTTACAGCTCCTTTTTAGAGGTAAGTTGCATCATGTCTACTGGACTGCAAGGGTGGCAAACTCCGAACCCTTGCCGTTTCTAGTTAGAATCTGGCTGAACCACTTGAAATGATGCTCTAAGGGAACTAGGGCGCAAAGGAAAAAACAATGTCCCATATGCGAACATCTTAAATTCAAAACTCACAAACATGAGGGTATTGATTGCCAAAAAGAAATCTAAAATATCCTTTTAAGGGCCAAGGGAACCTAGAAGAGTATAATATTTCACTAATCTGAAAAAGAAAGCTCATAAAACCACTAACAAGCTTAGCATTAACTAGAAAACAAGCTTAGAATGTGAAAGGAAAGAACTTGTAGCCAAAGGATGATTGGCATACCCGTGTATTAAATGTAAACCGCAATGTTTGGACTTGCCTTCCTGAACAAACTCTCAAGTCAAAACCAAGGCTATCCACACTAATAAGTGTTGCCTCCTACAATAAATTGCACAAAAAAATGATATATTCTGTGATGAATCCAAACTATTAGCCTATGATAATTCAGCCACATTATCAAATGAACTTTGAAACTTCATTGGAACGCTTATGTGTCTTACCTCCACTTGAATACCCTTACATCTCCAACACAAAGATTTGAGAGCTTGTGTGGTCTTTTCTCCACCAGCTTTTAACCGAGATATAATTTTGCTTGCTGAATGTGCAATGGCATCAGGTTGAGCATTCCTGAAATCTTCTAGGTCAACGACAGCCTATAGAGTAGAAGAATAGAAAGTTTTTATTGTAATCAGAAGAAATCATTCTCTATCACCAATTCTGAACAATATATGATTTATCAATTTATCATGCATTTATTTACAAAAGAGACAGTGTCTCCAAAGTCACTGATAACAAAATATGGAGTACTCTCCTGGTTTGAGATTTCATGTGGCCTTTTCAGTAGTTCCTTTAAAGTTTAATACCTATTTCTCAGGCCAACTGGATGACAAGGAACACTACTGATAAAAATTACTTACTAACAATTTTCCAATTGCAGTATTTGAGGCACCGAGTATCCCAAAACCTAAATTAAGCACAAGTTACCAAAATTCAGTCGGTGAATGTATATTTGGTGGACAGGTGACAGACTATAAACATATACTGAGATCAGAATACACAAATATAGCATTTTCATCTTGATGAAATTGATTTGAATTTAAAGAAATGATATTTCACATGATTAAAGTAAAGCAGGCTTCAGTCATGGTATGAAGGCCACTAATACGGGTTCTAAGATTTTGCACTAGGTTTTTCAGTGAGAAACAAACACCAGAAGAATGTCTGGTACTACAATTAAAGTATTATAGTCCACATCATGCATGTCAAGTTACATGTTTCAATGTTCGAAAGAAGTTGACAAGAAACACCTAAGGCTAAAATACATCTGAAAAATCTAAAGGCATACCTGAAGTCCATGAGCTGAAATCAGCAGTATTTTAACCATCTCCAGTTTGTAAAATGAAAACCCATTCATTATGTTGTAGTCTTTCTCTATATCTTCTGCCTGGATTGAATTATCTCTAGCTGATCCTGATTCATGTCCATGACCATTAATCTTTTCAAGATCTTCTGCTTTGTCTTCTAAAATTTTCTCAACCTGATCTACATTAGCATTACTGGATTGGTGGCTAGATATATGCTTTTGGATGACAGATTGTTCTTCTATAAAGGCAGGTCTTAGAAGGCCTTGGATGGCAATACCAGCTGGAGGCTGATTCATCCAATCAACAGGATCCCCTGATGCAACCTGCCGAAAAAAAGAAGAAGAAAAAATTCACCAACAGAAAAAGTTCACCCAAAATCATGACCAACAGTAACATATTGCTATTCAATGCTTCATTAAACAAAAAGGAGATACTCAACATTGAAGGAGTAAAAACTATTAATGTTATATGTGCTACTGCAGATGACACCCAGATTTCATGCCACCCTGCTAAAAATGTTTCCATCGTACTCCATTAAATGTGAAATATTTATGTCTGGAAATTACCTCAACCATTGTTTTAAGCAGAATAAATTGGACATGGATACCTCACTATTTTTTTCAACAATGTAATTTAAAGATGGGTTACCTCTGCCATTGTTTTAGCAAAAAACATTGGATGAGAAGAACGCATAGTTTCCAATTTTGCCCAGTCTCCAACTGCCTCATCAGAATCCTCCTGATCTTCCTCATCTTCAAGAATAGCTACCCAGTCCTACAAAGAAGCATTTAAAAAGAAATGGATAATATTACATAGCTGCATAGCCCACAAAAGAATAGATCAGGCCAAGTACAAGAACATAAAAGACCTGACACCTGTTCATCATCCTCATCTTCATCATCATCATCATCATCATCATTCTCATCATCCTCGTAATCAAGATCACTATCTTCATCTTCAATTTCCTCAATCCCAAAATCAATTTCTGCTGGACCCGTTAACTCCATCTCATTGAGCATTTCCGAGGTATCCAAGCCTATAATAACTTGCTGCATTGTTTCAAACAAGTTCTTGTTACATGGGATAATCTCCCAAATGTTGTTTGGTGGGATGAATAAGCATGTCACCATGTATGCTTTAGTGAGATGCTAAGGGGGAAGGACCTCATGTATCATGAATTTAACAAAGCTAAAAGAAAATGTTGTACTAGTAAGTTTTATATGCTACTTTCTCAGAGAGTCAGAATGAAATAACCAAACAGCATTTGTTCTTCCCACTTCCATGTCAACTGGGAACATAAAAGGTTTGAGTGAGTCATCCAGACCCCACCTAAGATATGCATTTGTCTAATTGTGTATTTGTGCAAATTACATGAGCAAGTTGACTAGAAGTCCACATTCCATACCACAAAGTTACTTTCGGAATAAGCATGTCACCATGTATGCTTTAGTGAGATGCTAAGGGGGAAGGACCTCATGTATCATGAATTTAACAAAGCTAAAAGAAAATGTTGTACTAGTAAGTTTTATATGCTACTTTCTCAGAGAGTCAGAATGAAATAACCAAACAGCATTTGTTCTTCCCACTTCCATGTCAACTGGGAACATAAAAGGTTTGAGTGAGTCATCCAGACCCCACCTAAGATATGCATTTGTCTAATTGTGTATTTGTGCAAATTACATGAGCAAGTTGACTAGAAGTCCACATTCCATACCACAAAGTTACTTTCGGAATAAGCATGTCACCATGTATGCTTTAGTGAGATGCTAAGGGGGAAGGACCTCATGTATCATGAATTTAACAAAGCTAAAAGAAAATGTTGTACTAGTAAGTTTTATATGCTACTTTCTCAGAGAGTCAGAATGAAATAACCAAACAGCATTTGTTCTTCCCACTTCCATGTCAACTGGGAACATAAAAGGTTTGAGTGAGTCATCCAGACCCCACCTAAGATATGCATTTGTCTAATTGTGTATTTGTGCAAATTACATGAGCAAGTTGACTAGAAGTCCACATTCCATACCACAAAGTTACTTTCGGAATAAGCATGTCACCATGTATGCTTTAGTGAGATGCTAAGGGGGAAGGACCTCATGTATCATGAATTTAACAAAGCTAAAAGAAAATGTTGTACTAGTAAGTTTTATATGCTACTTTCTCAGAGAGTCAGAATGAAATAACCAAACAGCATTTGTTCTTCCCACTTCCATGTCAACTGGGAACATAAAAGGTTTGAGTGAGTCATCCAGACCCCACCTAAGATATGCATTTGTCTAATTGTGTATTTGTGCAAATTACATGAGCAAGTTGACTAGAAGTCCACATTCCATACCACAAAGTTACTTTCGGAATAAGCATGTCACCATGTATGCTTTAGTGAGATGCTAAGGGGGAAGGACCTCATGTATCATGAATTTAACAAAGCTAAAAGAAAATGTTGTACTAGTAAGTTTTATATGCTACTTTCTCAGAGAGTCAGAATGAAATAACCAAACAGCATTTGTTCTTCCCACTTCCATGTCAACTGGGAACATAAAAGGTTTGAGTGAGTCATCCAGACCCCACCTAAGATATGCATTTGTCTAATTGTGTATTTGTGCAATTACATGAGCAAGTTGACTAGAAGTCCACATTCCATACCACAAAGTTATTTTCAGAAGTTAGGGATTGCATAATGTCTTCATCGTTGTTCACCTGAAAGTAAATATCTGACACCAAGCCAGAGATATAACACTTCAGTACAATAAATCAGATTGGAACCACAAACAAAAATAAATAAACAAACATTAAATACCCTTACTTCCATGTTCATCTGTTACATACGGCAACTCTGGCCAGAAAATGTTCTCATGAACTTCATTATTGATTAAATTTGAAAACATTAGTGTTGCTTTGTTGTTGACCTGAAAGTGATGAGGTAGGAGGAAAATTAGCAATGCAGAGATGACAGGAAATCCAATACATAATGAGTGGGAAGCAAGCTAAACAAAACTATCAATATATAGGCAAAGTTCATTCCAGTATGGAGAATATGTAGATTGCCATTCAAACATTTCTTTAAGCTTGAATAATACAGCAAAGAGGCAATATTTGTAGGCCAAATTTTAGATTTGGAATCCCATCTTTTTCTCCCTTCATATCGTAAATTACTTCATAGCTGAAACCATCTAAGTTTCCTTTTTTTTTTCTTCTTGATAGGCAAATGAAAAGAGATTTAAATAAAGCGCCAAAAAGAGCGCACCAAAGTACACATGTTGTATACAATGGGCATGAAAAGGTACAACCCAAAAAAGGAGAGGACACAAAAACAACTCTCCTCCCTTAGCAAGATCCCAACCAATCTACAAAGCCCATTAAAGAACCTCCCTCTATAAACAATTTCATCCATGAAAAGCGTCTAAGTTTCTTAATAATTAGGACTTGTCTCAAGGAATGATTTTTTAGAAGGAAGAGAGACAAGCACAAAGAAGGATGAGCAATCCTTCAACTAAGGTAATGACATTGTTTTTTGGCTCTAGCTAAGGGTGTTTTTTGGGTCAGCTGGGTGCTTATTTTTTTCTTCTTTTATGGCCGGTTTGGTGGTGGGTGTATAGGTATTGTATACCTTGAGTCGCTCTTTTGGCGCCTTTTTTTAATATATCTTTTCTTACCTATCAAAAATAAATAAATAAAAAAAATGGTGGTGACATTGTGGTCCTCAAGGATATATCATGAATCTATAACAAGAGAACCATGCCCCATATAATTTCCTTAGTACAAAGCATGAAATTGAGGTTCCAGAGATAAGCATAACTAAACATAGATCAATCATAAAACTTCTCAACATAGTATCTTATATTTACATTCTGCAGTGGTGTCTTGTGTAAGCTCTTGTGACATCAGCAATGACGCTTTCAGCATGACACAGGCATAATACAAAATTTGTGCTTGATAATATCGTCAACAAGAGGTAGGTCAGCGTCAGTTTTAGAGAGATGAGAAGAAATGCTTAATTATCACTAAAGACTCCAAAGCACCCATGATTCCACAATTATCACCCAAACCAAAAAGGAAAAAAAAAAAAAAAAAAAAAACCTAGCAAATTGTGGGAAAGGTGCAACCCTTTGGTTCACATTCATTGAATAGTCATCTTGCTAGTGCCTGGTGATTTAATGCCCCCAATGTCATGGGTTATCAACTAGCCATTAAGATGTCCCATTAAGTTCAATTCTTACCACCTACCTACAACTAGAAATTGTGTTGTGTTCATTTTCTTACCACCATAAGAAATGAATTAACATCAATGAACTTGCAACTAGAAATCATCTTCCTCGAGAAGTTGCCTCCATTGTTTTCAGAGTGAAAGTATGCTATATTACCTCAATAACAGTCCTAGTAGTTTCAGCAGCTGTAAGTCTAGCTTCTCCACTCTCCGGAAATGATGATTCCACAATCTCCTCAAATGGATGGTACTGCGGCTTCCTCGAACCCAAATGCTCTGCAGATACCCGAAACCTATGCTTGACGAGATTTCGCCTTTTTGTGAAAGATCCACTGGTTACTCCTATAAATCTAGTCCTGTAAATCAATCTCAACATTCTTAATTGTTCATTCTCACATACATATTAGTTCTGAGAAAACCGAGGAAAATATACAAAAAGCTTATGTTTTCCAGCTGAATCTCCCCAACTAATGAAAAATGGAGACTTTACTTTCCTACATTTTATCAGCAACCAAACGGAGAATTGAGAATTAAAATTAGTACCGAGGTGCATCAAAGCTGCCGGAGTGAGATAGCCGGCGGGAGGCGACATGGACTCCAGGAGCTTCATCAGAGCTCCACGTGGCACGACAATCTATAAACAATCAGCCACACAAAATTTCAAGTTGACTGCATAAGAGTGCAGACTGTAATGCTCCGTTTGGTTGCTGAGAAAAATGCAGTGCTCAGTGGAGGTTAATTTCCATTGTCATATATAAATTTATTTTCTTTTTCTTTCCTTAAATTTCTCAGCAACCAAACGAGGAACAGATAAAAGAAGGGAGCGAGTGTAGAGGAGTAGTAGTTACTAGAGACGGCGGCGGTGGAGAAGAGTCCGGCACGGGCGCCGGCGCGGAATCGAAAGGCCATGGTTGATTCGATCATCTTCGCCTATTTCCCTCTGGAGTGTTATGTTTGGTGATCGGATGAGGCGGGGCTTCTTTCCCGTGTCTTGGCTTGTGGGTGGTGGAATCATATGCGGTAGTGAAAGGCTCTGCTTGCTACAATTGGCCAGGTGGCGGAGTGTAAGTGGATAAATGATACGCATGAGAAAAGAAGAAGTTTTGAGCTACTTAAAATATTCGAATAGGAGGTATATTCTTATGGGAGATTAAAATGCCGATACTACCCCTTTAACAGCGGGGTGATATTTGTAATTTCATAATAATATTTCAAACTTGAAAGCATCTAGTTTTAGGCTTTGAAAAATAGCGGGGAAAAACAACAAAAACCTTCCAGGCCGGTTGGTAACAGTTTTCAAAAATTATTTTTAAAAATTATTTTACTATACTTTGTAAAACAAAAATTTATTTGAGATTTGAAATTTTTTTAACTTATTTTTAATATTTTTAAATATATTTTAAAAATAATTTTTATATTTAATATTTTATTTTTTATTATTTTATATATTTATATAATTATTTTTAAAAATAAATCTAAAAAAACAAGGAATAAAATAATTTTGTCCTATATTTTATTTTTTTTTAAGTATTTTGAAATTTTAATTTAAAAAAATTACCATAGTTAAAAAAAAATTATCATTTACTTAATAGTTTTTTCCATCAAGTTTTTTTAAAAACATTTCATAATAAATTTTAGAAAAAAGCCCTTTTTTTTTTCTTTTTTTTTTTTTTTGGTGTTTTTTATCACTTAATTAATCATTAGATATTAGAAAATTTGTTTCGTTTTTTCTGCCAAACGGGCCCTTATCTGTATAAAATTCGGAGAGCATTTCTCTCTTTAAGCACAGGGAAAGGTTTTCTTTCGAACCAAACAGAGACGAGCGAACACAGGAAAATACTCACTCTCTTACACTGACCCACAACAATTCCTTTCCCTGTGAGCATTGTCTACGACCCTCAGAAACCAGGCGGGTAAGTTTGGTTCTCAGGAAACCGGGAGAAAAGGAAAGAAAAATTTTAGGAATCATAATAGGTTTTTCCAGCTCACATTTTGCTTATCTCGTACACCTTCTCAGGATGCTCTGTTTGCGATACTCTCCGGCTACCATTACTAGAAGATTGGACTCGGTTGAAATTCCCAAAGACCCGAGAAGCATCGTGGTAACGTGTTTGTGTTTGCGCTTGCCGAATATTTTTTCCTTAGAAAAGAGAAAGTAATGAAAGCTGGGATTCTTGCAACACGAAGAATTCAAGCTTTCTGTTGTTTTCAAATGATTTCGCAGCAGCCAAACTGTGCTTTACACTCCGTTTGGAAGTAAAGGAAGCAGATTTCATTTCCTTTGCTTTGTTTGGCACTGGGAAGAACTCAGATACCAGGAAATTGAGTGCAAAATAGGAATTTAGAGAGGTTTTTTCAGTGTTGAATTGAATCTCGTCAAAATTTCTCAACTTTTAGATGTAATTGAAACCAAGCTCCACAACTTTTGGATGGAATTCACACATCATATAGTCAAATCCCTCTAAGCTTCAATTTCTCAATTTTTTCTCATTTTCTATTTCTGATAATCCGGAACCACTGGATTCTAAATTTTTAAGAAAATAATTTCATTTCCACTTCAACCCTCTTGATGTGTAGGTCTGTGGTGCAAAAGGACCTCGTCCGAGATATCCTCGGGTATGGAAAACCAGACAAAGAATTGGGACCATCTCCAAATCGGCAAAGCTTGTGGATTGTGTAAGCTTTTCTTTCATTTGAATTCTGGGTTTTACTGCATATGATGTTAAGAGCTCTTATTCCCTGAATGGATCGACTTAAATCTTGCCAATACAGAGAAATTTTGATTGTCTAGAGGAACTTTACAATTTTATTTTATTTTTTAAATTTGATCTTGCAAATTTGAATTGATGTGTGTATTGGGGGATATATTTATGTAGATAAAGGGGTTATCAAATGTCAAAGAGGAAGTTTATGGGGCTCTTGATTCTTTCATTGCTTGGGAGTTGGAATTCCCTTTAATCACAGTGAAGAAAGCTTTGAAGACCCTTGAGGATCAAAAAGAATGGAAGAGGATAATTCAGGTATTGTGGATTCTCGGGGCTTTTTTCCCATTTAGAGTATCTCTAGATATGATTTCTGATTTTTTGATCGATCAAATTGTATATGGGGATCTAGGTGACAAAGTGGATGTTAAGCAAAGGTCAAGGGAGAACAATGGGGAGCTATTTCACACTGCTGAATGCTTTGGCAGAGGATGGGAGGCTTGATGAAGCCGAAGAGCTTTGGACAAAGCTGTTCTCAGAGAACTTGGAAAGTATGCCTCGTGTTTTTTATGATAAAATGATCTCCATCTACTATAGGAGAGACATGCATGAGAAGATGTTTGAGGTAATTCTTTGCCTTATCTTTTTCTTAAAAACTATTTGTCATGTTAAGTCAGTGTTCATCTTCTTGATGCATTTGAATGGCAAAGTCGAAGCTCCAATATATGAATATTATTGAACATGATAATGTTGCATTTAGTAGCCTATTGATGTTTCTAATCAGGATATGGCTTCATTTGATTTGATCAATTGGTATCTTTACAGATGCTTTAAGTCTATGTTTTTACATATTTTTCACAACTCAAATTTGAATCCAATTTATGCTTACTGAAGACTGAAAAACTAATATACATCTGAATCCAGTAGAGTTGAGGCGGCTAGAAGGACACATATTCTTAGTTGAAATTCTGAACGTGTCATCTATCTCCATGTTGAAGCAATATTAGCATATGAAATGACTGTTCTCTTGGATTTAACAGCTTGTATTGAATTAAAATGGTTGTCATTAGGGGCATGCATGGTTCGGTTGGTTCAGTTTTGAGTATTAAAGTCAAACTAAATCGACTTAATTGGTTTTTATGCATTAAGAACTGATGTAATTGAACTTAAAGGAAATTGATCAGTTGGGTTTGGGTCGGTTTAATAAAAATAGCTGATCTAAGTCAATTTACTTTATTTTGGTTTGCTTTGATTCGATTTAACAACAAAAGCCTTTTTTTTTTTTTTTGTTAATTGGGCCAAAACCAAAACCTATAATTGGATATCATGGACAAAAAAAGGAAAAGGTGAATGATACTAGTATGACAAGTTGTTTTATGATATGTTTTTTCATATCATATTATTTCAACTTATTTCAAATTAGATTGTTAAGATTCTCAATGATATAAATGGCTATTTTTACATCCTGTATAAGCTGAATAGTTAGGTGGTGTTTGTTTTTTGGCTGAATAGAAAAAGCCAAATATTTTAGTTTTTTCTATTCAGTCAAAAGTGACTTGTTGACATCATCCAACATAACTAAAGTGAACTTGTTATTAATAAATTCAGTTTAGTTATGTTGGATAATGTTAATAGATCACTTTTGGCTGAATAGAAAAAGCTAAAATATTTGGCTTTTTCTATTCAGTCAAAAAACAAACACAACCTTAGTGTTATAACTTGTATAAGCTATACTAAGTAGCACAACAACAGTTTGGGATCTCTTTGAATGTGAAAAATGTGCATTAAATTAATAATGTAATCAATGGATATTGTATGTCAAGTTTTATATGCACAACTTTTAGTTCGGTTTGATTTGTTATCATTTTTTTAAAAGGAAAACTGTGGATTGAATCAGTCTAGTTCCCATTTATGTTTAGAAAACTGAAATTGTTAAAATAGTCTTTAAAATTTTATCAATTCGGGTCAGTTTGGTTCAATTCAGTCAGTCTTGTTGGTTCAATCGGTTTTTTGCACACCCCTTGTTGTCATTTTCACATTTTCAGAGAGAAACTAGACCTGTGTTTTCTTTTAAGTTAGTCTAGAATTTCAATTGCACAGCCTACGTATGAAACCACGTATACCATCTCTTGCTTTTCAGATTTGGTTTGCCACTTTTTTTTATATTTGATAGCCTATATAAATTCTTTACCATTTTGGTCAGCAATTACATGCTTAGATGTCTCTGCTGTCGCCTTTTCCTTTAACACGGAGCTTGTGAATTTCATTTTGCATTTGTAGGGCATTAGAGCAACACTGATTTTGTAAATTAGATGATCTATAGACTTTATCTGATAATCACTTGATTTTATAACTCTCTTGTAGATATTTGCTGACATGGAAGAGCTCGGGATTCGGCCTAATACTTCAATCGTTAAAATGGTTGGAGATGTATTCCAGAAGCTGGGTATGTTAGACAAATATGAGAAACTACAGAAGAAATACCCACCACCAAAATGGGAATACCGGTATATCAAAGGAAAGCGCGTTAGAATTCGAGCAAAACTGACTGGTGAATCTGATGATCCTGGTGAGGCTGAATCTGATGATCCCGGTGAGGCTGTAAATGAAATCGATGACAAAACTGACATGAATTCAAATGAAATGCATGAGGAAGCAGATAGTTCTGTAGATGATGCAGATGAACCAATTTATGAAGCTCACAACTCTTCTTGACAAGCCAGAGAGGCTCATTGCAATACATTTTTATTTAATTCTCTTTGGCTTGAGATTTATGGGTTCTAGTCAACCTGTTTTCTGGAAGTTCTTTTTGTTATATTTCCACAGCAATTGCAGAAAGTTAAATATTTGCTTCAGACCAAATCAAAATCAAAAGAGAAAGTAAATGACAGGGAGACAAGGTCTAAAACGCATAAAACCCCATCATTCTCTTGAAAAAAGAGGCAGGTGTTCCACAGATCAGTAATTAAAAACCAGCCACAAGGGGCCTCTGGACCCATGTCTATAGGGGCTCTGTTTTAAGTTCCCTTTCCAAATAAAATATTTTTTAAGAATAAAGATTATTTGCTCAATGTAGGATAGAAATCAGACAATCATATCACTCTTCATCTGTGCCTGAAGACTCTGAACTTGACCGGTTTCGGATGCCTTTATTATGTGCTTTGCCATTGGCAACAGCACCTTTCTTACTCGTTTGCTGTTCGTCTGCATCATCTTCACTGTATTCACTCTCATAATCATCATATTCCTCTCCTTCATCCTCTTCTTCCTCCTCGACCCCATCCTCCAAAATAGGTCCCTCTTCTGCCACAGGACCTCCCCTGGTGCCAGCCCTAGTCCGTTTCATAACTTTCACCTTTAAGTTGATCTTTTTGTCACAGCCAATCCAAGAGTCGCACAAGCAGAAACAGCTCAAGTTATAATTCCCCTCTGCAGGGGCCTGCAACTTCCCCATAACCAGTCGGGAGCCAGCCTTCACCTTGTCGACTGCTTCTCTGACTGCTGCACTTGTTTCCTTCACGCTTGCTCCAGATCCCTCCATTGTATCCTCAATTGCCTTTGAGGCAGCAGTTATAGCTGCAGCTTCATCCATGAAACTAATCTTCTGGGAAAAC
Organism: Vitis rotundifolia; assembly: GCA_030254885.1. NCBI lineage: Eukaryota > Viridiplantae > Streptophyta > Magnoliopsida > Vitales > Vitaceae > Vitis > Vitis rotundifolia. The sequence continues at coordinate 17,489,434 of CM058166.1, forward strand.
CAGACAGTATTGGACACGGGGTCTGCAAGCAGGAACCAGAAATTTTCTTCTTTGTGAAATGGGAAGTAGGGCGCATGAGGGAGGGCACCAATGAGGCCATTAGTTCGTTTGAGTGTTACCCAGGCCTGAACTGTGACAATGTCACCCTCTTGTATACCCTCTTCACCTTCAGTCTCACATGTAACTACGATCGTTATGGAAGGCATCATTTCCAGTACCATCTCAACATCTTGTATTTCAGCAGAAGAGAAACCAGCTGTTTGAGTAAGCAGCTCAGCACGCTCCTGCAGGGGCATGTCTGAGAGCTCCTGAAATGTCCGCACTTTCTGCAAATGAAGAAGAAAAAAATAATATGGCGAAATCAGAATAGCAGCACAAAAAGTAAACTACCCAAGTAAAAGATATTAAAGATATTATTACTTTGTTTCACAGACTGATGCAGATTATTCAGTATTGATTAATGGTGAGTATGGACAGGATGATCCATCTGGCCTAGTGTTTGGGCAGGCTTGACCATCATCTTTAAATCAGAAGGAACTAGTTGGGCCATAGAAATTCAATCCTACGACCAAGATGCTCCATTATTCTTAAATTATTCATTCTTTTTCAGATATGGTGCATTCACATAAAAATTATATGGTTCATATTTAGTAATAATAAAGTCAATATTTTTAAAATATTTATAAACTTAGGAGGTTCAAAACTAACTGCAAGGTTATGTTGAAAATGAAATCAGTTTTAACGACTTGAATGAATAGTATGCAATCCAATTTAGGACACCAAGCAAACGGGATTACAGTGATTCAGTTACTTTTAAGTCAACACAAGCAGCAAATATTTCCGAGTTGAAAGCTATAAAGAAATGTAAAAAGTACATGAGAGATAGAACTGGTGACAAAGGCATGTGGAACAGAAATGAGGAGTGTGCTCCTAATTCTTGTTTTTATTATTATCAAAAGATTGTGGCAGAAGTCTCTGTTTAGCTGAATTAATTCCAACATAGTAAATCATAACCGAAACCATTGGGGACAGGTAATTAAAGCTTTTTGAATTTTAGGAAATTTCTGGTCAAAAAGTATGAATATTTCTAGTTACCTTACGGGCTATCTTTTTTATAATAGCCTCACTGAAATGCGGCAACTGCAGAAATGGTGCAATGCCTTCAGGAGATCCTCCAGCTGCCTTTTTTGCACTGAGAGGAACAGCCTGCATCAAAATCAAATAGAAATATTAACTCTAGCGTTAAGGAGGACTATACGTTGAACAAAAAGTCTGGACTCAATATAAACAACATATGGTAACTAGTATTAGTTTCATGCTCTACAAATTAGCTACAAAAATGCAGGAACTTCATGAAAAAATGAGGTACACAAATTCGGGCAATGTCTGATGAGAAATAATAATGTATATACCCTGCCCTGAAGGCTAGGCTCAAGTGGTAAAAGGGTGGGGATGGTTTGTGGGAGCTTCTAGGTTCGAGTCCCAGTGGGGACAAAAATTGACCTATTAAAAAAAAATTAATAACGTATATACCCAATACCAATATCCCACAATCAATGACTAACAAAAGATACAAGCAGGCCTGCAGCAGGCAGCAATCAGCTTTTCCAAGAAAAATGGAAAATGTACTAAATTCACCAGTTATAACTCAAGTATATTCAAACATCAGGACACAACTCATAGACTACAAATGAGTGGAAATTGAAGCATATTTAAGTTTTATTGAAGTATCAGACTCATAAATCAAGATTCAGGGTTTATTGCGAGTGGCATTAATTTGAAACTTAGACAAGAAGTTTTACCAATATGAATAATTTGAAATTCAGGGAGGAAGTAGAAGTTATTAGGAATAAGTTTGAGGAAATGGTGCATTTGATGGTGAAAAAACATGAGAGATAGTGACATTCCTAAATTATTCAGAGTTTATGATAAATCAGGAAATATAAATATAATTTATTTTTTTTTATCCAAAGAAACATTCATAGTATTCAGGCTATAAAAATAATTATCTGTAAATTATAGACTTATACAAAGCAAAAAAATTGAGGAAGAAGCTTAATGAAAATGTGCTTCAATCAATTAACATTTTTAAAATTTCAGGAAATTTCATCAATGTGATATTAAGTAGTACTTCAACACGGCACCTGAATGATACATTGAGAAAGCTCAAGAACACCAATTGCAGGCCTCAACCATCCATGTCCTTGAGGAGTGCGTGGTATAACTGCCATCTGTATAGAGAGAGAAAAGCAAAACATAATGGCACATGAGAAGCTACATACACATGAACAAGTGACTGAGCATGAGGTGAGAGCAACAAACACAATACTGGAACATAAAGAGCCAGTACAACTTTATAAGTTAGTATCCCAGGCACAACCTGAGACGTGATTCTCTTTTTCCTTCTTTTTTTTTTTAAACACATTTCTTTATGATTTAATTACTCTAAATCACTCTATTTTCAGTCACTGATAATAGTGGTTCATCCCTTGTATGACTCACCTCTAGCAGATTACTGCCACAAACTATGCCATTTGCTATCTCATTAATTTTTTTTCAGTATATATAAATTATGTGAAACTCTAACAAGACAAGGGAGGGGTATTACTTTCTGCCATAGATTAACAAACATAGAGAACAAAGAATGGAGCAGTTAATTTTCTATATCCTTTTCTCATACTTTAATATCATAGCAAGATCCCAAAATCACAGCCATCCTATATTCTGTTAAAACAAATCCTAGTTCAGAAGAGACTTGACAAATAATGGGCTGGGGAAGTTCTGAAAGAAAACTGTGTGAATATACTTTGGTATTACTGTTAAGTATACCCACGTAATGGATTTTGAGAATCTATTATTCATGTGTTTGAAGCACAAAATAACTGATAATTTTTTGAAAATATATTCCATGATTCAAAAAACAAGGGAAAGAAAAAAAAAGAAAAAAAAAAAGAAGTAAAATTAAGTTCCTTTATTTTCTCATGCACTGCTGATTTATCAAAAAGCAGGCTGGTCATACATGCCACATCCTACAGCTTTTAGTATTTCTTTCTGAAACTCTCCATTAAAATGAAGAAGCCTTAAGTTTGGAGTCTAAAATACAAGAGGAAACACCGCTGGTTTACAGGAGATACCACTGTTTTTTAATGCATAATAAATTCATCATCAATATTAGAAGTCTAACTGGAGAATTTAGACGGAATGCAGAATTCACCTTCATTAGTTCTTCAAGAAGGCGAGGTGAGAGTTCCAGCACACGTCTGAAATCACCTAGCAACGCTGGTGATAAGGTTGCTGATTCACGAGTTAATTGCGCCTGAATCAACAATTCTGTCTGAAAGGAAAAGGCAAAGAAGTAAGAAGCTGATGCTTCATTAAAGATTAAGACGCTGATCTTTAACTGCTTTATATAGCCAAAACTTGGTGAACAAATTACCTTTACTAGTGATGGATGCTGCTTCCAAAACTTTGCCTGCTCTTGCTTAATGTTCTTAAGGTCCAAGTTTAACTCACTCCTGACTAACATGAACAGTTTCTGAAGGGGCTCATTGTCAGTCCTACGGACTGTAATTTCCACGTATTCTGCAGCCTTAATGAAGACATCCATAACTTTGCTGTAAAACCAAGTTATCACATCATCATAAACAAAACTTATAATAGAAATCACACACTAAGATACATAAAAACATATATGAACATAAACACCCATTTTTCTTAAGCAAATATAATGTGTGCATATACATCCACATATATGAACACACATTACACATCATATATACACATGTATCCCAAAAAATCACCAAAGGAAAGATTCAGTGATTTCTTATAAATCCCAAAGATATCATGAAAAAACAAAAAATAACAAAGTTAAAGAGAGTTTCTAAAACTGAAAACATATGAACGGACTAAATTTTGCCAAAGATCCGAGCATCAACACATCATCTAATTTTATGATTGAAAAATGAAAAAAGAAATTCACACATGCAACATTGAAGAAAATATTTACCCCAACACGATGACTTCAAAAATGATTCAATTTGGTCTAGGCATAATACTCAAATCAATTAGCTTATGAGAATATTACCCCCAAAATGATGACTTCAACCGATTCAATGTGGTTTGACCATAAATCGCAAATTAATCAATCATATCTAATGACTACAGATTTTAGCTTTGATCGGCAAGAAGAGATGAGAGAGAAAGACACAGAGATTCAATATGGTTTGGACTGTAACATTCAGCTCAATCAGTTGTACTGAAAAACTGGGACGAAGAGAGGGGGCAGTGGGAGGGTGAGGGAGAGGGAGAGAGCCCATGAGAAATGAGATCTGGGTAGTTTGCATAACATTGTGACACCAACCAACTTTCCTAGATAACACCAGTAGTCTATTGTCAACATTAGACATGAGATGTGGGAAGTTTACATAACATTGTGAAATCGATCAACATGTTAGATAATATCAGTATTCGATTGGACAATACCTTATGCCCCTGAGAAGTGGGTAGTTTCTATAAAATTGCGATGTCAACTGGAATAGATAATACCACTGGTCTATCATATATAATATGTTAAATATGAGATTCCGGTGGTTTATATAGCATTTTGATGTTAACAAACATGTTAGATAATGAGTATTCTATTTTGAATAGTCAAGATATGTTACACCACTGATGCAACTAATTCAAAATAATATGTGTGACAATTGATGCAAAGCAATATGTTCCTGTGTACCCATGAGTGTGCCTATGATCAATTAATACTTAAAGCTTCTTATTCTCAGACCCATCAATGCCTTTCCTGGGGCCCACATTTTGTACAGATTACTGTTGCATTTACAAGGTTGGTGGGATTTTGACAACCATCCAATCCAAAAACCACACGTTTTTTAAATAAAAAATAAAATAGATCTCCAATTTAGAGCATTACATGGATGATATAACTTTGATTCTTGATCAACTTGATATTTGGCAAGCAAAAAAGGTAAGAGGAAGACATCTTATCAGCAGGCAAGCTTTACAAAATGTGGACTTTCACAAGAAGTTACTGAAAGATGGAAGAATAAGAAGTTTCACACCAATCCTAATTTGATCCCAACTCTCATCCACACTTCTCATTGGATAAAAATTTAGTTTATGAGTGACATTAATAGGAGCCATGATCTGCAGCAACAGTAAAAGTCTATGAGTGCCAAGTGTTAATATTGGATCCAGGTCTTAGGAGCAGCCACTTGGTACAACAATCCAGAGTTTAAGGCTGTATCCAAATAACACCTTCCAAGACTCTACTTGAGTGGAAATCTTCTTTAAGAATAAATTATGAATGAGGAAAAAAATTAAATAATTAAAAAAAAAAAATTAAATAAACATAATACCTTGGGGCCAAAGAAGGTTTCATTAAGTGATAGTAATTAGACAGAGTATGATGCATGACATAGTTCCCAGTATATTTTGCTGATCTTGATAGATATACAACAGCTATCACCAGTGGCAAGAGAATACAAACACCAACAATCCAAAGTAAAAGAATTCCACCAGTTGCTCCATCAAAGTTTAACAGGAACTGAGGGAGAGCTATGCCCATTTGAAATCCCTGCATCAACAGATAGTACATTCAGTTTCAGAAACATGATTTCTTATAAATAGTTTCTTTATTTTTAGGTAAATATCAAAGCAAGTCCTTCCTTATCATAGGAATAATCATTACCTGCCTACCATCAGGATGGCCATACTTTTCATAATTCTCACGTGAGATTGGATCTGTGAGAGCCTGATAAGCCTTAGATATGAACTCCACAAAATATTTGTGGGCCTCTGGAAAACAAAAAAAGGATAAATAAATAAATGCAAAAAGAAATTGATAGTAAACACAGATGATTCAAAAGAAGACGCAGTACTTGCTAAATCAAAGTAAAGCTAAGGAACGCATATTAACTGAAGAACTAGAACCTCAACCTGGATCCGGATTTTTATCAGGATGGTATTGAATCGAGAGTCTCCTGTATGCCTTCTTTATTTCTGAATCTGAAGCTCCAGATTCTAATCCAAGAATGCTAAATGGCTCAAATATTTGAATCTGCATAAACAGCAGAAGACTTTGACCTCAGCAAGATTCATAGCATTCAAACTTATTAAGCAGAAGTAGAAAATTAAAACCCTCTCTGATGGCAAACAAGCCCCGAGTAGTTAGAAATATTAAGACTTTTGAGTCAATATCATTTTATATTGAAACCTAATATAAACTTCTGATTCACAAAAGAAGGAAATACCAAAAATTTAGATAAAAGAACCCACCAAAAGTCTAACATTTGTCAGAAGAATAACAAATAAATGAACCTATTAATGCAGCCTTCAATATCAAATAAAGGTCATTACCTCTTGGCTTATGTGTTTAATGTAATAAACCAAGATGATCATGACGACCCAAAGTAGCACCAGGGTTAAGTTGCTACATGTCGAGAAGTTTGAGATCTGCAAAAGAATATAAAGAACCATAAAAAATGGGTATAGTTACAATAAAATGATGATTACACCAATATCTCATATTGTAGAGAATAAAAAAGCTTTTACATGTAGGAGTTATTCACCCGCTTAAATATTGATCTGCGGTACTTCCCAGAACGAGTGCATTCAGAACACTGGCAGTGGATGTTCTTTGTTTTCCTGGAGGCAGCACGGCATAACTTCATTATAGTGTAAGGCACCAAAGGGAGGGCCATTATAGTCAATATGAAAATTGGGAACAATGCACTGTTCTCTTCTGAAGCAGCCATGGTGACTTTCTCTTTGCAATAACAAGTATATAATTATGATGCCTGCAAAAATTATTCAAGTTAGAGCTTCCTGGTTAGTTGATACATTGAAGGGAGCAAGTCTGGACAGTACTAGCAAATCCAATTTAGAAACAAGTGGCAGAGCCAGAAGTTAAATTTAGGTGGGGTGCAGGGGGCAGCTTAAGATGTAGTTGAGATGTTCGGCCTAGCGGAAACCCTGTTTTGCCTCTGTAAAGGAGTCCAGGGTTCAATGCCAGCCTAATGTAGTATTTTATTTTAATTTTTGAGAAGTGGGTGTGGGGGCATGTGTGCCCCTTCTAGGCCTTAGCTGGCTCTGCCTCCGATAGAAATTGATGCATGCCTTAATAAGTTTAAAAAGTGAATAACTTTGAATAATTCAATAAAATAACATTTTACATTAAAAATTTAGTATAATTTTTTCTATAATGTTTCAATTCTGCGTGAGATTTCACAATTCAAATAATTCTTAATAGAAGCAAATAGTACTTGCTGCTGCGGGAACATAAAAGATGTATGGAGTTGCAGTCAAATCATTTGACTTTCATTTTCTGATTCTTTCTTCCACATTGAAATAAAGAAACACCCAGTAAAAATCATTCTTGGGGGCTATTAGAATGTATTCTTTCCTGATATTACTTTAAAACACACTTCATAATCCACTGAAACATGAAATTCACAACAAATCCGAAATTAATCCATAGAGATGCAATGGGCAGTGCTCAAACAATTCAAGAATCTATACTAAAAAAAGAAAAAAAAAATTCAAATAGAACCAAACCGAAACCTATAATCCAAACCAAATCAATCTGACTTTTCATGGGTAAGCTGAAATTGAATAAGCTACTACTCCATGGCAACTTACCCTTAAAAGTTTCCAGTAAACAGATCCAATCAACGTTTTTTTACGGGTCAAACCTAAAGAAACCCAGGTTCGTGTAGCAAAGCTCTATTCATAGTATTAATCAATAGCTAGAACCCCAATTCTATTCATAACATCAATCAAAAACACAAACCCCAATTCATCAAGGCAGCTAAAAACCCATTAAATACAATCTTTGAACAAGAAAAACCCAAATCACAACATAACTGAACTGAAACATTAAAATCCATCTGCAAATCACCCCAAAAAAAAACCGAAACAGCTCCTTCCAATATGAATCATAAACCCCAAAACTCAAATTAAATTCTGAACTGAAAAAAACGATAAAGAATAATAAATACACATGAATCATAAACCCCAAAAACTCAAATTAAAATTGAAGAAATGGAAACAAATTACCTGCAAAATGGAGACGAGGATCAGGATCTGCTGCTTATTATTCAAAGAGAAATTGGTTTTCCGTGCGATGGCGCCAATGTGAAGGTGAAATTTTGGAGAGAGGGGTACCCTTGGAGCTTGTGTGAAGGTGTTGAAACTTGAAACGTAACAGAAGGGTTTCCTGTTTTTTTATTCCAATTTTACCCTTTGTGATGTAGGGCCTTCATGTGTATTGTTTTAGTTAATAAATCTTGGGAAAGAGGTGTTTTTTGGAATAAAATTGATGATTTCATTAAAGTGGAATAATGCTAATTTTCATTAAATTTTTCTTTTTCTTTTTTTGGGGATTTTTAAAATTATTAGAGAAATGCAAAATAATATAATGGGAGAAAATGAGGAGAAAAATCAAATACCAATTCATAATTTAAACTATATCTATTTTCTTATGTTTTTAATAGAATAACAAAAAATCCAATAATTTTGACATTATACGATTGAGCCAATTTTTTATTAACATAATCACACCAAGCCTTTATTGCACCCCGTTAATCAATTTCTTTTTGAAGCAAATGAATAATCATCTACTTTTTATATTTTGTGAATAGTTACAACATTGACATTGTGAAATATTTAAAAAGACATTTTAGGAATCAGTTTGATTTTATCTTTGTTTGTTCCGTTTGAAAAAATGAAGATCTCGAGATCTTTCTTTAAAAAATAATTTGAGTAAAAATAAAATATAAATTAGAATTTTCAAACAAATCAAGTTTATAATAAAAATAAAAATAGCTATAATTTCTTAATTTTTCATTGTATTCATTCCTTTTGAAAGAAGAAAAATAAAACAAATTAAAAAAGATAATGTCTTAATTTTTTTAATTGGTAAATCAAAATTAAGATAATCCAAATAAAAAAAATATAAATTTAAAAAAACCCAAAAAAAATTTAAAAAATAAAATTATAGCAATTCATATTTAGTAAGAAATTCATTGTTTTTCAAGAAAATAAAAAAATGAAAGTAATAAAATTATCTTTTAAAAATTAAAAGAAAATGGAAAAAATTTAAAATTAGTAATTTAAAATATAAAAGTAAGAAAGATTTTTTTATATATATGGTTTTAATAATCCTCCAAAGAAATAGTGAAAAATAAAAAGAAAAAAATAATAATAAATAAAGAAATAAATAATATATGAGGTTGAAGGATAATAATAGAAAGAAACAGTCAAGATCTTCTGCCCAAAAACCCTTTCATCTTTCCTTGCCAAAACTGTGTCACCCGCAAGTGACCTACCATCTTCGTCTCTCCCAAACAGCCCCTTCTCCAATCCAAAGGCCAAAACCCATATCTGCAAACCCTACAGAATGCAAATTTCAACGTAGAACCCATCGCTCTCATCACCAAGAACCCGTCAATGGATTCACCAACTCAACCCCAGAACCCTCCCCACCACCACCCCCTCAAGGCCGCCCAACAATTCTTCTGCTCCACTGCCTCCAATCTCCTCTCCCTCCTCCCCTCCAAAACGACGCCGTTTTCTCCTAAACCGGCTCCGGTTTGCTTCCCAAACCCATCGAAGATCTGCGTCCCCCTCTTTTTTGCTTCCCCTGCCCCTCAACTTCCATCCTCCGAGTCGGCTCAGTCTAACTCGGCGTCCGCGATGAAGGGAGAGTCGCCGGAGTCGGGCTCAGCGTTCCCCAAGGATGTGAGAATCGGCGGCCTGAACACTTCCGGGAAAGGTGGGGGACCAGCGTTTGTGGGGCAGGTTTTCAGTATGTGTGATGTTTCTGGGAATGGTATCATGGCAGTTTCTAATCATTTTGATATACCTTTCATTTCGAAAAGGTCCGAGCTTTGTCTATCTTTCTAAGTATTGGCTGAATTGCTGTTAGTTTTTGAGTTTCTTGTCAGTAATTGCCATTGATAATTATCTATCAGAACTTTGATAATTTGTCCGATTTCACGAACATTTTAATAAAATGAGAAGAAATTGAACAATGGTTTTTGATTTCTTTTTCATTAAATTTGACCTGAGAATGGCTAGAACTGAGGGGAATATCGAAAGATTAATGAGAAGATTTTCCATTTCCAGTGATGGGGGAAGCTTGTAGATAGCTTTGTATGGCAAAGAAAGATTCTTGTAGTTGGGTCAAGTAGATGGACTAAGTTTCTTTTCTTTTCTTTTCTTTTATTTTTTCTTTCCTTTTCTTGAACTTGAATTGATCTGACCCACCCGATAAAATGAATATATGGCTATTCAACTGAAGGTATTAGATAGTTTGGCTTAGCTGAAATAACGTTTCTGAAGACAGGGATTTTCCGTTCAGTCCATTTGTAATCTTAAGTTTACAAGAGTTCCTTAAGCCTTTAACTCTAGGCAATTTTCGGTAAACTGCTTATTAAATGGATGCTACTCACTGTTAAGCAGGGAATATTTGATTAGAAGATTATTATAATTGTCATCCAAGGAAAGATTGCACACTTGTATTTATATGAATAAGTCTATGTTTATTAATGTCTCTGCATTTTTTCTTTTTGGTGGTTGCTTAATTGTTTCTTTTAAAGTATTTTCAGCTGATGATTGTAGCTCCTCAGGATGCCTCAGCGGATTAAGAAGATTTTTGCAACAATCACTAAGAGTGATAAGAATGGCCCTGTATTTCGGTTTTTCATGGATCTAGGTGATGCAGGTATCATTTACAATACCTTTATGCATTTTTCCTTCTCTATCATCAACTTGCCTGCTAGGCAGAAGATTCTATACAGCTGGATTACAATTGCCTTAGGCACAATTTCCCGTACCAACCCCAGTAAACAACTCCTTCCCATTGGTTTTTTTTGAACAGGGAAAGGAACACTTATAGTCTTAGGTCTTTGAAATTGATTGGATCTATTTATGATTCTGAAGGTGTTTGGAGTTGGCAGTAGGAAGTTTTCTGTTTTTGGTCTGTTCATTTTGATTGTCTGTTTTGCCACTCATGCAAGCACTAGTGTTATGTATTTTATTTGTCTTTATAACTGTTTTTTAACTTGATTAAGTTTCTTTGAAACTAGTGATGACTGACATTTTGATTGGTTTCATTTGTCTAGTTCGGTATGTTAAAAAGCTGAACATTCCAAGTGGTGGCGTGGGTGCATGTCGTCTTGATTTAGCTTATGGGCATTTCATGGTACGACCCATTTGACTATAGTGGACTTAATTGGTGTTTATTGGTTGTATATTCTGGTAGGAGTATAGCTTATTATTAAAAAAAGGAAAAAAGAAAAAGGAAAAAAAAAAAAACCTAGGAGTTCCTGCTTGTTTTTGTCAGTTCAACTCTGTTTTTCATTAGTTTTTTAACTCTCTTTCTGTGAATATCTCTATTTAATATAGAGAAATTTTTGTTGGTTTGTAAGTCCATTTTAGCTTAAACCTTTCACCTTGCATTGATGAGTTCAATAATGTCAGTGTGTGTTTTTCTAATATTGCAATTCACTTTGGGATTGTAACCTGGGAATGAAATATATAATGGGCAGTGTCATTTGGTTGTCACTCATTTGGATGATGTTTCCGGCAAGTAGCTTGTGACAATGAAGATTATTCAACTTCTTTAACAGTTTTAAACTATCTTGCTACTGTTTTTAATATTACTTACATACATGCTGGTTTTTGTTGATTGTAGTCCACATTCCACATTTTTCTAGTCATTGTTATATACATAGTGGTTAATTTGAAGCTAATCATTCTTTTTGGTAAAGAGTATTGGAAAATGAAGGAACCAATTGTTCATGAAGTGTGTGTAGATTAAGTTGGGATTCTAAGAAGGATAAATGGCAGGACAGGAAGTGGCATCCAGAAAAATCCAGTCAACTGAAGATAGTTGGGTTAATTTTATTTTCAATAGATAGAAAGTGCTTGTTGCCATTCAATTAACACTTAGTTCTCTTGTAATAGATACAGACATGTGTGTCTACTTCCTAGACATCCCAAGAAATGATAAGTTAAGGTCTAGTGTATTTGTTAATGGGAGAACACAATGTCTATAAGGGTGCATTTGACATAGGGGAATAGGAATATAAATAGGAAGGTAATGGAGGTGAATCATACTGCCATGTAGAAGAGAGATTCAAATTCTAAAGACAGTTGGATTTGGTTTCCATAATGATGAATTTTTTATTCCTATTCTTTTTTTGATAAGTAAGTAAAAGTATTGTATGACGACGAGGCACTAATATAGCTTTTATTCCTATTCTTATTCTGCAAAACAATCCAAACACTCTAATGAATGAGCATTCTCTATTCCAGTGATCCAGATATGGCCTAAGTTGCATAGATGCTTTAGTCATTGACAATTTAGACTAGTGATTGCACTAGTTAAGAGTAATACAGTCCACATTGAGGGTACTACAAGGATGGGGAAGAATCCTGAAAGCCTTTAATATTGCCTGATTTAAACATTGTTAGTTTGAGTATCTTCTATTCCTACATCAGCGATGCATTGTTTTGATTATAAATTGTATAGACAGAACAAGAACATCTTATGCTGTGAATATTTCAAGTTAAGGCTTTTGTTTATTTTTTGATTTAGAAGGTTTTCCTGAACTTTTTATATTTTGTTGGGTTGCTATCTTGGTTCTTTTTTCTGGACTAACTTACACATTGTTTGCCATGTGCAATTCAGGAAAAACCTCACTTATTCCGGTTTGTTCCAAATGAGAAACAGGTAAATGGCAACTGTCCCTGCTTGTTGTATATTAGCATTGGTTCAATATTTTGTTGCTCTCGCAGGTCAAGGCAGCCAACAAACTTCTTAAGAAAATCCCACGAAATGGTGGAAGGAAAAGGATAGATGGTGTTCCTGTTTTCACTGCCCAAAACTTAGACATAGCAATAGCAACAACAGATGGGATTAAGTGGTATCTGATTCGTCCATGATTCTGTTTGTTTCATAGTTTCAGGATCTTGACATCTATAAAAGATGCTTCTTTCTAATTCACTATATACTAAACAATAATTTATGTTTCAACGTAGAGATGGTATTCTCTGTTCCTTTTCAATTAAGTTTTTACTCTGTTACTGTTCCTTATATCAGGTATACTCCATACTTCTTTGATAAACATACTCTGGACAGTATTCTTGAACAATCCATCGATCATCATTTCCATCATCTAATTCAAAGTCGGCATGTACAACGCCGGCGGGACGTAATCGATGACAACTTGGCAGCAGAAGTGCTTGAAGACAATGCTGAGAGCCTATGGGAGCCACCAGAGGTACACAATCTAGTGTGTTGTATTAATTCTCAGAATTGTATGATAGGAAGTTAAAGAATTTTGGACAAAGAAAAAACAAAGTAACAAAGAATTTGAGTTGAATAAAATCAGTGCCTGTGTAACTAGATTGATGTCATTGATAGTGGCAAATATTTTCTCCAAGGTTCAAGAAGTGCTTGATGAGGTGGGCCATCCTGGAATACCTTTGAGTGTCATATCAAAGGCTGCTGAAATGCAGCTTCTGTATGCTGTTGACAGAGTGCTGCTGGGGAACCGGTGGTTACGAAAAGCCACTGGCATTCAACCAAAATTTCCTTACATGGTGGATTCGTTTGAGAAAAGGTACATCCTTAACATGTGCATTGATTTTAAAAGAGTGTTGCCAACACCGCCTTGCCCCCTTTCGATTCATCGGATGGTGGATCCTGTCCATTTCTTGATACCATGATGAGATTTGAGCAGGGATCATGATTTCTTTCTTTCTTTCCCTCTTTTTTTTTCACCTCTTTAGCATCTTCTTTTGCAACACCATGTTTATTTTGTTGCAGGAGTGCAGCTTCCTTTCGTAGAGCATCTGCATCAAAGAGATTTGTTCCCAGCTCTGAAATGGGAAATGACAATAAAGATACTGAAGAGCTTGGCCCTTCTGAGCCCAAATTAGAAGATAACACTCAAAGAGACCAAGGACAAAATCCCGCTTCCTGGTTCCCCATTTGGGATTTGTTTAACCATCCATGGTCGAACCAAAGGCAGGAACCCCAAAACAGATCAAACGCAAGGTACATTCATATCGGCAGTTGTTGATATTTGCTATGGGGGATTGCAATTCTGCATGCTTCCGCCATATTATGGTGCTTCCATTCATAATACTTCCCCTTTTCATGCAGAATTGAAGAATCATCCAGGGAACACATAAAGCAAGAATTACAGCTTGCCCCATTTCTTCCAAAGATTACAATGGTTGGCATCTCTGCAGGGGAGGCTGGGATGAGCAAGGTCAATTTAAAGAAGACCATGGAGGATCTAACAAAAGAGTTGGAGCAGGCAGATCAAGAAAATGCAGTTGGTTGCATTAACAGTGAATTTGAAGTCGAAAATAGGGACCCATTGTTTGTAGCAAATGTGGGTAGTTACGGCTCAGGCTTGGTAGCAAGAAGTCCCGTTCCATCGGTTCGTGGGGAAAACAATTGAAGAGTCTGATTAGCAATAAGTTTCTCTTTAGCAGAGTGTTAATGATGTGAATTCATATACGATCCCAAAATAAAAAGGAAAAAAAAAAATGTAAATTTTCTTTGTAATTCACTTTTAACATGGCTTATTTGCTCCATTTGTTACCGGTTAGTAGTCTAGTTTTAGGCTGACTGGGGATGTCTTACCAAAATATTGTAAAGGGTGTTTGTTTGATGGTTGGTAGATTTTATGATTTTCAAAGGCTAGATACTTGTAACAGAATGACTAAAATTTAGTGGCATTCTCAGTAACATGCACATTGATATTAGGCTGCATCACGTATGGCTCGTTTGGGAGCGACTTTGAAATGGGTTGATAGCGTTTTCTGGATTCTTTCATAATCCACCCCTGCTCATTTCAAAAATATTTTCTCTTATATAATGTATTATTAAAAACACTATTAAAACATTTCTTTTAGTTTATATCCAAACACTACTTCCATGTTTGGTTTTGATTCTTGAGGAAAGAAAAAGTGAAATCCAAAAAATATTAGGGGTAAAAAATAGGGAGCAAAAATGTAAGAAAATAAAATATAGATTATTTTTATATCTTATTTCACTCATTTCATCTATTGATTTTACCTTTTTGATATAAAAGTTAAATAATTTAATTTAAAAATATGTAAATTTTAATTAATTTGAAATATATATATATATATATATATATATATATATATATGTATTTATATTTTTTTTATAGGATAATTAAATATAAAAAAAATTATTATTTTTTATATATATATTTTTTTAATACTTTTTGAAAACCAAACACGAGCTAATGATTCTTGAACAAGGTAATTGTGCAGTGAGTTTTGAAGCTCAATAACAAGAAAAAAGTTTTTTTTTTTTTTTATGGTGTTTAATAAATTGATTTAATGACATAAAGTAATTTACTGATTTAATTTATGTCAATTTCAAATATTTTTATTAAAATAATTTAATGTCACAATTTAAAATTTAAAATGATTTTAAATATTAAATTAAAATAATTTATTTATTCTTATTTAAATTTAAAATTATATTTAAAAAATTTAAAATTAATATAAATTAAATTAATAAATCACTTTTAATCATTAAATTGATTTACCAAATACCCTCTTTCCACCATGCTTTGAAATCAACAGAATTTGGATGAACAAGCAAACCAATCCAACACCGCTTGGCTCAAAAGACTGAATTCCATTTCTTGATAGGAACAAAGATGAAGGAAGACCATGTACTTGAACAGAGGTAAATTAAGTCAAATCAAAACTGTGCCCCTTTTTTCTTTTCCTTTCCCTTTCCCTTTCTGGTGGTTTCAATGAACACCCACAGATGCAAGGTGGGGAAAATGGGATCCACCTTTACAGCAATATCCCATTTCTGGCTGTTGCTTGAAAGTCCCCTACGTTCACTTAAAAAGAGTATGATAGGAGTGTGTTTCCATTTCTGGTATCAGTTATTCTACAGGGTATCTAATAATGGCGAAGGCACCAACAAAGGCCACAGACACAATCATCGATTCATAGTGAGTGAGCTCAACACGTGGTGGGTGCTTCCTTGGAGCTGTGGGGCGGCCCCTACTCCCAGCTAGTGTGTGGCATGGCCTCTTCCCCACGCTATAAAGTGATGGATTGTGACCTCTCACTCACTCAAGTCTCTCGGTAGATGTGGATGGAAAATTAATGGAAGAAAAGTTTGGTTGGAAGGAGGATGGGCAAGTGGAGTGGGATGAGTTCCTTGTTCATAAGAACGGAAAATCTGCCTTTTTAGTTTTTTCAAAGAAGCAATGGTACAATCTACATTTCTGATGTGACTAACATGCTTCTTGCCAAACCCATGGATCATGATCCATTACTACCACCGCACCTCACCTCACCTCCCCTCACCTCTCTCTCTCTCTCTCTCTCTCTCTCTCTCTATACACATAATAAAGCATAAATCAATCTCTCTCACATTACTAATGAAGCATATATCAATCTTGTCATGTTCTCAATACATCATAACATGGTTAAAAGCTCTCTCTCTCTACATAATAAAGCATAAATCAATCTCCCTCACATCACATAATGAAGCATATATCAATCTTGTCATCTTGTCAATGCATCATAACATGGTTAAAAGTTGTAGTATCAATTGTTGATTCAATATATTGCAAGGTGTATAGGTCTCACTGGCATATATAATGTTCATTTTATTCCTTTTTTTCGTAAGTTCTGGTTAACTACACTTAACCCATATTGGTTTGAAATTTAATTAAATACCTTTATCTTTTTCATTTGATATTTTCACTTTGTTGATACATAAATTTTGTTGATGATAAAATTTTGATAAAAATCTCAACAAGTTTTGATACCTTGAAAGTGACATTTATATATGTTACATTTTTTTAGAACATGAAGCCATGTTATGAAAATCCTCAAAAACATAAAAACCTTCATTTATTTTTTAAATTTAGTCCATATAGATCGAAAAAAATCAATAATAAAAATAACAAAATATTGAAACTATCATAAGAATCAATTGGGATATATAGACCCCACAAATTTGAATGAATTAACTTAAAAGGTTTGTATATATTTAAATGTTAAGTGATTAATTAAATTAGACACTTATTTGCTTAGAAGATTGACCAACATTATAGATATAAAACTAAATGAATAAATAAATAAATAAATGGCTTGCATAGGTTTAAATGTGGAATGATTAAATAGGATACAAAATATGATATTAAAATATAATACTAAGGGAAAATAAAACATGGAATAACAAGATTAAGAATGAGAATAATAAAGGCAATGCATAGAATAATGATAAAAATCCTTTTCAATCATTATTATTCCATAAGTCAAGATTGATAATTTAAAAAATAATATTTTTCCTTTAATTTTAGGATATTTATTATTATTATTGTTATTATTATTATTATTATTATTCATAATATATTCTTGGATAAATTTGTAAAAGGAAATAGTAAAATTCACCCATTCTTCATGGTATAGAGTTAGGGGAAGAGGCCCATACTTGGGTCTTCTCCAAAAATGGTCAAATGCCTAAAAGGCTTGACCTAGCCTTGCCAAATCAAACTAAACATCACAAATTTCCTACTTGAAGCCTTATATCAATAAATTTTTTTAAAATTTGATTCCAATTAAGCTAAGCATAAAAAATTTCCTATTATGAAAACAACAAATCATTCCCTTATTTCATAGTGTCAGTGTTCTAGCCTTCTTATTAGTGTTCTTTCTAGTTTAATTGAAATCAAACTAAACACTGTAAATTTCCTATTGTAACGAAATCAAATGATTTCTTTAGTTTGTAGTGTTAGTATTCTTTAACATCTCTTAGTTAAAGAAAAGCTTGCTAAAGACATTAAAGCTGATGAGGTAAGTAAAAGTCCTATTCTATAATACTAGTTATCGATCAATAATGACAAATTTGTCACTTCATGAGTTCTTATAACTATAAAAAAAGATGTTTTCAATATGATAATTGGTGTTAACATAGTTTATGAGGTATGAATTTCTCTTAAAGAGTAATTGTTCTATGTCATAGTTGAAAAAAAAAAAGTCATGATTTCTTAAAAAATATTTAAGAAATTTAAAAAATATATGAGACAATCTTGCTAAAGCCAATTTTAGACCTAGACAAAGTTTGTCCATTTACACATGATTTAAGATAAAGGTATGAATTTTTTTTTTTTGGTTACTATGCATACTAAATTACCTTATCATTCTTTTAGCTAAATCATAGTAGCTCTTCAAGGACACATACAATCACTCACTATTTAAAAGAATGAGAGAAAATGTTCTTAGACTATGTATAAATTTTTATTTTGATAATATAGTTATGGTTGAAATGCTTGAGGATAATTTGAAGGGAAGAGGCTTTACCTTTCCTACGTATTGCAATTCTAAAAAAAATGAATAATTTGATATTTTTATCAAGTCTTCACCAAAAGAAACCTTCACCAAAGAAGACACGGGATGACAGAATATAGAATAACAATAATAAAGACGTTTGATTTTTTAATTTAGGAAATAATATTTTTCTTAAATTTAGGATATTTATTATTATTTATTTCTTTGTATAATTCACAATACATTCTTGTATAAATTAAATAATAAAATTTACATCTTCCATCGCCAAATTATCAAACTCTTCAAATAAACCTTAAAAAGATGGAAGGCACAAAAAGAAACACTCAAAATCATATTTGAAGGATTACTCAGTTGCTAATGCTGACTAAGATCCTAATGTGAAAGGAGACTAAATGCTTCATCTTTCTCTTTAGATAAATAGCTTGGAGATTAAGTGCACTTGCTAATCTTTTTGCTCATGGTTGGACTCTAAAATTCCATAATTAAATATAAGAAAATCTTAGTGCTTGCTCCAATTGATATGAGTTGAGTGGGAAGTTAGAATATGGAAAACTTTTTTCAACTAGAATACTTACCAATCAAATTGATGTTACCATGACTAAGGATAAGAAGTGTCATTTGCAATCTAGATGACTTATTCACCATATTTTCATATAAAACTCTAATAAATTATTTAGATTAGTTGTGCGTTTGATGACGCCCGAGCCAATAAAAGTGTTACGACTAAAGAAAGAGGATATAAAGACATGATTGCAATTTGAATATAAGAAGGAGAGGTCTTTTAATAAATTAATTTATTAACTTAATATGATTTAATAATTTAAGTGATTAAGTATATTAAGTATGTTTGATTAATAGTTTAATAAATTAAATATGATTTTAGTAAATCAATTAAATGATTTAGTAACTTAATTAGTATAATTCAACTTAAATTTATTTTAAGTTATTAGTCATTACGTATTATGTTTATCAAATATTCTCTAATGGGGTATTTGGTAAAACTTAGTACTTATTACTTAATAAATTAAGTTGACTTTAAGTTAAATTATAGTTAAGTTGTTGATTTAAAATTTATTACTTAATTCTTACTTTTAAATATTAAGGTTGTTTAATAAAATTAACTTAAAATTTATTATAAATCATCAAATTACCATATTTATCTTCATAAATTATAATTATGATAAAGGAAATCGAGTAATAATGAAGATCGTAAATTAGCAAAGGAGATCATAAAGATAATTACGACAAATGATAATAAAAAAAAATGAAAATACACGTGTACTTAAGAATAAATTAATTATTTTTATTTATTACTTCAAATTGTTTTTTTACTTTAATTCATAACATTAACTTATTTTACCAAACATACTTAATTTTTTTAATAACTTAAATTAAGTTGTTAAGTTATTAAGTATTAAACTTAATTGAAACTATGAAAGAAGTTAGATAAGTTGTGAAATTGAGATTAAAACTTATTTATGTTGATTAATAATAAAATAATATTATAAATTAGCTAATAACTTATCTTTTGTTCACATTTATAAGAATAGTATGATAAATTAAGTCGATTGAACTCAGCCTTACTTTTAATCCTCATTAATAAGAAAGTTAAAACCTAGAATATTAAATCCACTTCTCATCTTTATTGTCACAACAAGACATACAAATCTTTGAATCTTTGTTTGGTATTATGTCATATAATCCTTTCTATCATTATAATCTTTCCATCATTGCCTTAACTGTCTTCATATCTTTTCATTATTTGTCTTCCTTTTTCTTCATCCTCCTCTTATGCTTCACTTCATTATTTTCCACTTCTTCACTTGCCTTATATGTCATATCTTTATCTTATTATAATTACAATAATTATTATTGTAACATAAATTTTAAAAATTAAAATAATATTTATCACTAAGGCAATCTATGGTCCAAAAATTCAAAATTCTAATATTGAAATATACCTCTAGATTTACCCTCACCATCATTAAAGTGAAAAATCAATAAAATATATTATATATACATTTTGGTGGGAGCCACCAACTCACAAGTCAAATTTGCTTATCAAGATACAAATGCTAATCCTTGGTGGGTCTCACGTGCCAAACAACAAATTTGTATCGCATTCTATAAAAAGAGAGTGAGATTTTTCTTGGGCATGTGGGCCAACTTCTCATACATAGGAACAATGTCCTTCATTTTATATAAATATAAAGTTACATTTTAACACTATAAAAGGGAAAGCAATTTAGCAAAATACTTTGTAATTTTTTACTATAAATTATATTATGTTTAATAATGGAAAAAGTGGATTTTGATTCATTAATCAAAAAAATAGTAAAAAGAACCCCATATTTTATAAATTAGATTTATTTTTATCCATTTAAAAATATTTTAAAATACAGACACTTTTTCATAAATCAAATAATTATTTAATAATATCAATTAACAAATTTTTTTACTGTAAAAATTAATTTAAGATCAATAAAATAAGAAATTTTAAAAATTAAAAATATAATTAAAACTAAAAAACTTTAAAGATAAAAATATAAAAATAAAATATTAACTTTTATTTTGTTAAAACACACTAGGAGAAAATATAGATATGAAGAAAGAGTTGAAAATATAATAAGAGTCAATATTTTATTTTAAAAATTTTAAGTTTTTTTTTTGTTTGTATTTAATTTTTAAGTTCATTTGGTTTTAATTGTACTTAATTTTTAAGTATTTTAGCTTTAATTATATTTTTAATTTTTAAAATTTCTTATTTTATTGTTGATGTCAACTAACAAATTTTTTTGTTTAATTTTATTATAAAAAAAAAAGATGAAAAAATGAGTGGATTTATATAGTACGGGATATGAATTTATCATTGGAGGATTCTAGAGAAATTTTTCACAATAGTTTATATCTCATATTGTATAATAAAAAATTTATAATATATTTATTTGTAAAATACTTTTATCAAATTAAAATAATAAATTAAATTTTGGATAATTTTATTTAATATTATCAAGTAAAAGGATATTTCAGAAAATAATTATATGATTTATGAAAGAGTGTATATATTTTAAAATATTTTTAAATTGATAAAGATGAATTTAATTTATAAAAATTCAGATTCTGTTTTCTATATTTTTTCAAATTAATGAGTTATTATTTTAATCCATTTACCTTGCAATCTCATGCCAAAAGCAATAAAGCTATTCTAAATACTAAATGAAATCACATAAAATCTCTAGATTTCATCTTTTAATAAATATTTGATTTTAAAAGAATCTTTAAAAATTATTAAAAAGTAAATTAATTATCTTAATAAACCCACCTTTTAAAAAATCTTTTAAGATTGTTTAAAAGTAAATAAATAATCACATGTCATACTAAAATTGGTAAATTAATCCACTTTTCATATACTTACAATAATTATTACACCAATTTAGATTAATTTCACTACCTTAACGTGTACAAAATCAAATTAATACCACATCTTTTTTTAATAGATTAAATAAATATAAGCATAAATATTCCTAATTTATAAAAAAGATCAAATGTTTTTTCTAAAATTACGACCCTTAGAGGTCCATGGAAGGAAGAAGTGGCGGTGGGTTGTGAATGGAAGGAGAAGTGAGAGTTGGATTAGCAGCGTTGCAATGCACAGGGTCAATACAGAATTTGAAAAAGGGAAAAGAGAAAGAAAACCACCGACCCAATCACAAAACCACTATCTTGTTCTCTGTGGGAAGTATTAATTGGGAAGTGTGAATCCACTGTTCGTCACATCAAGCTCTGTACAGTTTCTGTCTCTAAATCTTCATCTTCTTTGGTTTTTTATTTATTTAATTTTTATTTTTGGTATCTGCTCAAGTCAGCGCCTTTCTGGGTCTGGGTAGTCTAGAAATTGAGAGATACTGAAAATGGCTAATGATTGGGACCTGTTCGCCATTGTCAGAAGCTGCTCAGCCGCTAAGTATCCAAAGAGGGATGGCAATGACAGGAATGACGAAGTGGAGAAGAGTTTATTCAACTTTGATGGGCTTTTCACTTCTGGTAATTACGAAGATGATGTAAGAAATGAAGGCGATGATCCTTTCGACGAACTGCAAAATGTCTACAGACCATTCTACCGGAAGGCCCAGCCTGATGGGGTCTCCATTTCTGTTGCTGTCGCAGAGGATTCTGCCGGTGGGGGGTCGGAAAACAAACACCAACGGGTAGAATGTCAATCCCACCAGGAGAAACCAGAACTGCCGCAGCAGCAACAGCAGGGGGGCAACACCGAGAAAAATGGGGTTGGTTCTGGCCGAAGAATTCCATCCCTAGCCCCCGGAAGAAGGAGGTGCTTTATTTTTCTTGAGTTTTCTGTTGTGAAAATCCTCTTCTAATGTCTGAAATTGGCTTTGTTGTCTTTTTGCAGGAAGAGCCGGCCAAGGCTGATGATGAGAATCAACGCCAAGACCCTTTCAAGGGACTCGTGGTCTTGGCGGAAGTATGGGCAGAAGCCAATCAAGGGATCCCCATATCCACGGTTCGTTTCTAGCCATTTTCTTTTCCTTTATTTCTGAACTTTGTTTTCTCGGGAAAATGATGCGTTTCTGATTGATTTTTGCAGAAACTACTATCGCTGCAGCACCTTGAAGGCTTGCTCTGCTAGGAAACAAGTAGAGCTCAGTCAAGACAACCCCGAGGAGTACATCGTCAGCTACATAGGTGATCACATCCACGCCCGCCCCACCACCCGGAGATCCGCTGTCAGCACAGCCAGAAACCCTCCACCGCCATGCTCGGCCGCCCCCACCTCCGCCATAGATCTCTCACCAACCACACTATTGACTGCTCGTTGCAACAACAAAACCCACAAGCCAGACAAGGAGAATGAAAACGAAAACAGTGAGGCAATGTTTGAAGACGAAGAAGAAGAAGCTGATATTCTCATAACAAACATGCAGATGTCAGAAGAAACATTCGCCATGCATGTACTAAACTCAAGAGCTTCACAACCGACCAGCGCCGAACCTCATTCTCCGGCCAAAAACTCCATCAACGCAGCCGGAAGCTCCGATTAGGCATTCTTTAAATCTTCCTTTTGATCTTTTGCAATCCAAATATGAAGCAAAAGATTGTAAAACGTTGGCTATTGAGCAAGGTTTTAGTAAAAATAAATATTTTTAATTATGGGCTATTAAGCAATAATTTTTAGGTGGTAATGGATAGAGATGTTACGAGAATAATATAAACAAATCTAAATAGAAAGTTAAAGTTAATAAATTATTTTTATATACTTCAAATTTTTTTCATTCATTTAACTCTTCTATATAAAGATTAAATCATTTTAAAATATACAAATCTCTTAATAATTTAATTTCCTTTCCTATTTTTCATAAAAAAATCAAATATAATAAAATCATTTTTCTTAATATATTTTTTTCCTTAATTATTTCCGAGAATCAAAACATAGCCTTAAGAAATGGGATATTATTGCTATCAAATAATTTACCTTCATATTTGATTTTGAGATAATAATTAATGAAACCAATAAGTGTGACTTCCTTTCATAAATAAAATTTATTTCTTTTTCTTTTTATGAAAATTTTTTGAATAACTTCTTCATAAAAAGTAACTTTTATATAAAATTTATAGATTTATTTCATATCCTTAAAAATTACTTTGAAAAAATTTAAAATTGAAATAATAAATTTTTTTAATAACTCAATATTTTAAACAATTTTTAAAAACAAACAATAGAAAGTCTAATCCAAATGAAGTTTACAACCAAATAAAATTTGGTGTAAAATGTCTATATAATAGAAAAAGTAATGAAACATTCAATTTTTGACAGGGACCTTTATAAATTCTTTCTACAAAATTGTTGAAATCTAAATTCATAAATACATAAAATAAATTTTCTTTTCTTTTCTATATATAAACTTTCATGAATTTTAAGATTAAGGTAATGAATTTTGGTAAGTTGTAAGTTTGAAATATTATTTTTTGCAAAATATGTAGTAAAAAACCATTATGGATTTAGTGTGATAAATGATAGCTGTAAAAGAAAGTGATAAATTATTTGGCTAAAATTGTTATAAATGGAATATTTATAAATAAAACACTTTTCCTTTTTTTACTTTGATATTTGGTCTCTTGTAAAATTTTAAGTTAAGGTAAAATTTATTGTAAAATAGGAAATTTATTATAGATAGTTTTGGAAAAAAGAAATTACATTTCAAAGAGGGATTTTTTTTTTTTTTTTTTTTCTGTTGCCTTAAGCACCCTTAGGATGAAATAATCACATATTTCATATGGTGATCATACTAAAATATAATTTGTTTTAAGACATATGTAAAGACAATAATAATATATAATAATAAAATGCACAAAAATATTATTTTGGTATAAAAATGATGGTTTATTTGTAGGAAATTTAGGTCAAATATAAATTTATTATAAGACAAGGATGGTCCAATTTGATGTGAACACAAATTCATATAAATTATGAAAAATATTTTTCTCTTAATTACTTTTGCATTGAAATTTAATAATAATTAATGTGAAATATAATTTATTATATGATAGGCAATGCATAATACAATTAAAAATTTATAGGGGTGTAGGCAAGCTTATAGGGAAGAGCAAGTATGTTTTTTAATACGTCATAGAATTTATTTTATAATATTTAATATTTATTATTAAATCCATTTAAAAATAAGAAATGATATTTAATATGTAGTAGCCTACCCGACATATTATTAAATATATAATAGTTTTCCATATTATTAAATTTTATTATATAGAAGAATATTATCAAAATATATTGTTTTCTTTTCTACCAAAAATATAAACTTTTAAGTCACTAGTTTTTTTTAGTATCTCAAATTAATCATGGTTGTCTAATATTATAGTAAAATCAATCATTTAAAAAGTGATATTGTTATTGATGAAATTTCAAACGACATAGGATCACATGTAGACATTAAAACATGTATTAAATGACAATAAATGAAATGTTTACCTTGATTAATGCCATGGAAAGTCATTTTCGTGCTCCACTAGTATCCAAGAATATGCTCAGTTCATGATGGTATGAAAATCCGGGTTCAATGAGTTCTTCCCTTTCTATACCCAAGATTCAGTCCGTGTGTGCTTTCAAGACGAGTGTGCAGTCTGTGCTCTTTTTCCAGCCCAAGAAGAAGAAGTCTTCCTTTGCTCTTATATATGTATATAAATAAATATATTCATATATATTACACATTACATATATTATTTGGACCACTTGACTTAATAGGTCAGTCAAGTGAATTAGGGTGAGCACATACAAAATCAAGCAATAATATGTGTCCAGCCTCATTATGGACTACAATGCAAAAATAAAATAATATTGATTTATGGCATTATCACATTGATTACGTAAGTCCACACATAAAAAATTCCAACAGTTATAACCTTAATAAAACTCATAATATTGTATGTCTAGTTGGAACTCTTTTAATATCAAAATGTAATATTTGTTGGGATTTATGTTTAATAATAATTATTATTATTATGAATTTTATCAAGATAAAATTATTTAAATTTAGTTAATGTAGAAAAATACAATTACTTATTTTAATTATAGATATGTATAAAAATTTTAAATTTTAAATATCATTATTTTGATTATAACACATGTCACAACAATTTAATTATTTATTTTAAGGGATACTTCAAGGTTACTTTTAAAACTCATGGCAATTTTAAAGCCATAAATTATCATTTAAGTGTTTTATGTACATTACTATTTTTTTGGGGTATGGTTAAAATTGATTTTCCTAAAAACTACATAGTAATGATTTGCTCCTCTCTTGTAGATATTTTATCCACTCTGGACCAAGATTTTTATGAGTATAAAATATATCTACATAATCAAAAGAAATCTACTATATGTGTGTTAGAAACTTCTTCCTCATTAATTGACCATGTAAAATATTATAATCACATCCTCCCATGTAAACATGACTACCTTGTTGCATCTCATGGGATAAAGTGACCACTCCCAAATCTGTATGCAGTATCTCCAAGTATAGAGAGTCAATTATTATAGTTTTAATATTTTGATGAGTTGGGTGTCAAATCATATGGAGATAATATTAGGTGTACAAGAGAATTAGAAATGTTAGAGGATGAGTGGAATTTTCAAAACAGACACTTTCACTCTATTGCATGTTTGAAAAAGAAAAAAGAAAAAAAGAAGATGAGTTTTATTAAAATAGTGAAAAATTGAATAAAATTGAGTTGGAATTTAATTAAAAAGTACTTGTAAAAGGGTTGAGGATCGGGGATTTCTTAGCTCCTTTATTTCTATGAAATAACCTTCAATAAAGTTGACACAACTGAGATTACTTATAGGTATTCTTATTTGAAAGATTTTCAATAGAAGTACACTTTAATCAAACCTAATATCTCATATTTGTTAAAGAGCTCCATATGATATCGATGAAGCCTCCACTGCCCATTTGCTTGCCAAATCATAACATTAAGGACTCAATAATGGTCGTTTAAAGTCAAAATAACTCTCAACCATTAAACATTGAAGAAACTCTCAAAGGAATCCTTAAATTTCAATTTTCAAGCATCAATGCATGATGTTCTAATTAAAAACAAAGGAACAAACAAGTTGAATTGATGTAGGACAACCCTGGGATGGTTGCCTACACTCAAGGGTAGGTGGACTAGGGTTTTATTTTTTTAGAGTGTAAGGAGAGGAACAAAAAATAAATTTTATGGTAGAGAAAATTATAAGATAAGAAATAAAGAGAAGGAAGAAACAATGAAGAAAAGATGGAAAACCTTAGAGTCTCATTAAGGCCTTGTAGGAGTCTCACCTAGAAGAAAATCAATGGAGTCTCACCATTGAGGGTTGCAACCTTGCAATGAAAGAAAATATAATATTATTCATCAATTCATCCTTTTGATTTACATTGATTAACCTATTTATAGGCTTCTCTAAGAAATCCAAAGTCTACTAGGACTCTAATAACCTATTATGATTCTAATTCTAATTGTAACATCCAAAATCTACTAGAACTCTAATAACCTATCATGACTAAAACTCTAATTATATTATAACTTAACTAACTAATCCTAATTAGACTCCAACAAATACCAATCTCAATTCAATTCTAATTAATATTAATTCTACTCAAAGTTGACTTAGGTCTTCCCTTTCTTCCTTGAATATTAAACTTTAAAACGCTTTTGCCCATCATGAATATATCATCAAACACCTAAGATTTGAGAGTCATTTTATGCACAAGGGAGGTTTTAAGTACCCTTTCTCCTTAGGGAAAAAAAGATATGAACTCAACACCAAAATAAGAAACACAAACAAAGCATAAAATAATAACCATTGAAATCTAAGATTAAGCTTCAAAGTCAAACAAAACAAGAGAGTAAATATAACTAATTAAAAAACTGTTAAAATTTGGAAAACATTACCAAGATTAAAGTTGTGGTAACACGTCCTAAGGTTAGGGGTTAAAGGAGAGCTCCGCATTAAAGGGCCCCTAAGTCCCTCTTCTTCAATGCCTAAAAAGATCATTTATAGGTTTTCTTGGGTTGCCCTAAGTATTTGGCCATGTGGAGGCCTAGACACCTAAAACAAGGTAGGAGATCCAATGTAGGATTAGAAATATCCAAAAATTATACTTTACATATTCTCGGAGTTCTACCACAAAATGATGGTAGTGTAGGGAAAATCCCAACATGTTATAAGGCATGATGTCATCTTGACCCTTTTAGGTGGACATCTTTTGGAAAAAATGGTGCTATGGTAGGGAGAAAATGATGCTAGGGCTTAAGGTGATGCCATCCTAATACCATTTTTTTTTTTCAAGATACCTCCTTTAACACTCTTCATATTTTTCATCATTTTTCTTGATTTTTCCATATAGGCAAACAATGTTTAAATCTTTTAAAAAGTATGACATGTATCTTAAAAGGATCTAGAATTTAAAAAACTTACTTGAGCTTATTTGAAAATCTTTGACCCTTTTAATCAACCTAAAAGTTTTGATTGGTTGAAATAAGACTATGTCATTGATCTTCATGCAACTTCAATACTTTAACTCTAGCCATGCACCACTTTTACCATGTGGATTGTGCCAAGAAGTTTCCAAGACCATCATCATCCATGAAATTACCTATAAATATCAATGACTAAATAGAATATATGAGAAAATTGAAGGTGACATAGAATTAACTAGTCTAGAAGCGCTTTTAATGTTCAAATGGAATTTAAGATGTGATTTTTTGTTCTCATTACCAAGCAACGTATGAAATCAATTTTAGAATCAAATAAATTGATTCCTCTTGCAATGCTAGCTAATCTTACCTAAGGATTAGGGGTTCACTCTAATGCCATTTTGTAGTGACGTGTTTTTTATTCTTATGTAAATATTGTTTATTTTAGGTTGAATTTCCCACAACTTTAAAATATATCTATACAATTTGTGCTAGGAATCTCTCCCTATTATGTAGCGAGTGCTTCTTAAAGTGTACATATGTTTTAAAGCTACGAGGGTCTTGGCTTAAAGTGGACAATCATTACACTGAAAGGAGTGAGTTATTATAAATGATGTTAAAATTGATATTTGATCTTTATGTAAAAGTTTATTTGTCTTGTCCTATAATCTTGAAGGACATGATGAAGACGTTGTACTTGCATGAAAAGGTGATTGTGGTACCTCATATCAAATAAGGAGAGAAGTTTATAATATTATACACGTGTGATAAATTCCTCTTAACCTTGTAAATGACTTTTAAAGTTAGAAAGAACCCAAAACATACAATATTTACATGAAATGAGAGATCATTACATTTAGTTGTATCAATTTGGACATGAATATGTGATTCTCGTAATTTAGGAAATAATTTTTATTTTAAACGACTTAAGATAATAAAATATTATTAATATTTGATTATCTTAATTCAGGAAATAATATTTGTTATTTTAGGATATTTTATTTCTTTCTTTCCATAATTCACAATGCATATCTCTTCCACTGTCAAATTATCAAATTCTTCATTCGGTACTTACATCCAAAAAGGTAGAGTTCTAACAATCTTAAGCAAATTTTTATTTTATCTTAATGACCCCTTTGTTTTGAGGAATATCAATACATGAAGATTGTTGAATGATGCCTTTTTTACAATGAGATATCAATTTGTTATTAAAATATTCCATTCTATTATCCAAGCGAGCAATGTAGAATTTTTTTTGATCCCTTTTTTACAATGAGATATCAATTTGTTATTAAAATATTCCATTCTATTATCCAAGCGAATAATGTGGACTTTTGTTTCAAATTGGCTGAAAATACCAAGGAAATGAAAAAAATATTAAAGAAAATTATTTTCTTATATTTAATTTATTATGGAAATGTATATATTTTTGAACTATTTAAATTTTATACAAAAAAAAAGAAGAAAAATAAATTCTATAAAAATAATTTATTAATTTTAAGCATATTTTTTTACCTTTTTTTTTTTTTAATTTTTCTCTCTATTTTCTTTTCTTTTGTGTTTTTCTTTGAATTTTCTAAGAACCAAACATTGGGTTCTTATTTGCTACAAGTTTAAACAGGCCAAATGAAAAGATGAAATTTCACTTAAAAACCATTTTTTATGAAAAGAAAAATAAAAATAAATAAGAGTTGTCATGCCTATCTCTAGGTCCTTATTGTTCTGTAGATTTTCATTATCGTTTGAATGGTTGACAAAAAGAAAAGCTTAAATTCAAAAACCTATTATGATCTCTTGGATTTCTCTCCTTTCTAATTAAAGGTTTGCTCCATATTATGTGGACAAGACTATGCCCTTGTTGGCCATCTTGACTCAAGATAAATAAAGCATATGGAGATCATGATGAAGCTTAAAAGTACCTTAGCCTCGTGCCGTAATGATGCCTCAAAAAGAGAGATAAGATGACAAGGTTGAGGCATATACGGGGAATGCTATCATGGGTGCTAGTCATGGATCATGGGTTTGGCAGGAGTGCAAGTTTGTGATGTTGAAATGCAGATATATATTTGCCGTCAAAAGAAAGAGATTTTGATTTCTTTTTTCCCTTCTTCATCATCTTCAATCAAATCATCTTCCCTTTTTCTCTAGAGATAATGAGGGCCACCTCTCCACCACCTTTTATGCAGCAATGCTGCTGCATCCACGAATGAGGGTAACTTTGTGTAATGTTCTTGATTTCTTGGAGTTGATGATTAATTTGTTGTGAGTAGCAGTAGAAAAGACTTTAATTCAAGACTTCTGTGGCCTTTGCTCGTGCCTTCTTCATCATTAGATCACATAAATGGGAAAACAGTTCCATGAATTGTATATTCATCACATTGGACTAGTAATTATTACCTCAAGAAGATAGAAATCTGATCAACTCAATCTCAAGGTCCATAATTGGCTTCTTCTGTAATAAGTGATGAGGCAATTTTTGCATTAATTGGCTTCCTCTGATCTGCTCATGCTATATATGTTCTTTATTCCTATCAAGAATTAAGGGCATATCATTATTGCTTGAAGGTGAAATGTCACCTGCATACCACAGGCTCACATAATTTAGGTCCAGGGTCCAGGGTTGATTTATCTCCAAGTTACAACTCGTTCCTCTTTACATGTCCAGATACAACAACATGTAATGATGGCTCGTTTCATGTAAATATTGTATATTTTGCGTGAGACCCTTACAACTTTAAAAGTAATCATTTATACAATTAAGAAAAATTCATCGCACATAATATTGGAAACTTCTATCTTCATGTGATATGAGATACCATAATCATCATCCCATATAAATACGACGCTTCATTGTATCTTTTAAGCCTATGGGACAAGATAAATAAACTTTTACACAAAGGTTAAGGATTAACTTTAATAAAATTTATAATAACCCATTCCTTCAATGTAATGATTATCCACGTTAAGGTAAGGTTCTCATTACTTTAAAATGTATCTACATAGGTAAGAAACACTTATAACATATATAAGGAGAGAAATTCCTAACATTATATTTGTAATTGTTTCTCTTAATTATGTAGATATGTATTAAAACTGTATGTACTTCAACCTACAATGAACAATATCTAGATGAGAAAAAGTAAGTTTTAACAATATTATTAGAGCTAACCCCCAATCCCTATGTGAAACTCTCTTTGGCCTCATATCTGTCTATCTGACTTTATGATTGTAATGAGAGTAAAAAATTACATCTTAGGTTCCATTTTAACATTACAAGCACTCTTTATCTAGTAAATTGTATATTATCTTTGATTTTCTCACATTTTCTATATGATTGTTAATGTGTACAAGTATTTTCACAAATAATAATAGTCTTGGAAACTTCTTAAGACATCCCTAAGGTTCAAGTGGAGTTTGGAATCGATGGTACAATCCTTTTTTCCACAATCAAAACTTTTAAGTTGGTCGAGGGGGTTAGAGATTTTCATATAAGCTTTATTAAATTCTAGATTCTTTGAAAATTAATGTCATCAATTTTCAACACACATTTAGACATTTTTCGCCTATGCAAAAACAATAGAAAAAAAAAAATTGATGAAAAACATAATAAGTATTGAAGGAGGTGAGGGTTTTGGAAAAAATGACGTCACGATGGTGCCACCTCAAGCCTTGATATCATTTCTTCCCTACCATGGCACCATTTTTTACTAGAAGTCCACCTTCTAGAAAAAAAAAAAAAATGACATTATAGGATGACATCATGCCTTATAACCTGTTGCCATTTTCCTTTGCAGTACCGTCATTTTGTGTTGGACTTCCGAGAATACGTGGAGTCCATATTTTTGGACACTTCTTCAGCCACCATTGGACCTCCCTCCTTGTTTTGGATGCCCCCACTTGGCCTAATACTTAGGACAACACAAGAACACCTATAAATGCCCTCTTTAGGAGCTAAAGAAGGGGGACTTGGGAGGCCCCTTGGTGGGGCTCTTCTTCAACCTCCAACCTTGGAACTTGTTATTACAACTTTACTCTCTCTGACATTTTCCAAACAATTATATTATCATAAAACGATTTATTTCTTATTTTCAAAGTATAAAAAATATATTTTTTTTTTATTTGTCGGTTGACAAATATTTTTTATTTTTATTTTTCTGTCCTTAAAAACATAAACTTGTTTTTGAAAATATTAATAAATATTCCACAAGCCGTACTCGATTTATTTGGAAAGCTACTTACAAAGTCTACAAGAAACATTTTTTCTAAAAATCAAAGAGTGTACCGAGGGGTGGAGTTAATTCACTAAATATAAAAAATGGTGAATGTATTTACCTAGGACAGATGCTACTACGCCCTTTAGACTTACATTGTCAATACTTGTTTTTACGTTCAAGACACGGTACCTTGGTACTCTTTTCAATTTGAACTCAAGTTTATGCTTCTTTTATAGCCTAAGATATGGGAAGCAAGAACAAGCAAGCACCTTGTCGCTGTGATAAGGGCACTTCGTGATAGAGAAGCTGACAGGGTAAAAGTAGGGGAAGTTTGGAACGTATATGCATAAGGGCAATGGGAAAGAGGAACAGAAGAGTGTGCTACAAGGGTCAATATTAATCCAACCTCAACCACATGCCTATTCTTACATTCTAGTCTCCTATTTTGTTGGGGAGTCTAAAGGCAAGAGACTCTATGGATATACTTTGAGATGACAGAAAGATTGAGAGAAGTCAATTTCCCCATCTAAATCAATTTGTAATGCCTTAATCTTTGTATCAAATTGTGTCTTAATCATTGTTTTAAATTTCAGGAAGGTGGAAAACACTTGATCTTTGGTGCACTGATGATAAAACGAAAGAAAACCGAGAGAAATCATCAATGAAAAAAACAAAATATCTTAAACCAGCTATTGATCAACTGATTAGAGAAGCTCCCCACAGATCAAAATGTACTAATTCAAAAGTTTCGTTACAAAAAGAAGTCTATGACTCTTTGCATACTGAAATGAAAAGAAAAAGTAATAAAAACTAGACTTATACTTTCATTTTTTGTGCAAATAGCAAATCTCTAAAACATGGTTGACAATTGGAATAGATGGATGCTTAAGATGACCATGCTAGAGACTTAGGGTACGTTTTTGTTACTCATGACAAATGTAATGGGTAGAGCTGGAAAAAATAGGCACTGAAGGAATTAGTTGCAAGAGACTAGATGATTAGTAAATGGCTTGACAGACTGTGGACTTTAGGCTGATAGCACTTGAAATTGGACTAGTTTTTGCAGCTTGTTATTCTGGAAATGAGCTAATCAAAATGGTTTCTGATATTTCCTTTGAAAGGAGGCCATATTAGCTTGCATGATATTCATTTGGTCAGTGAAATTTTGTTGCTCAAGCCTATATTCATAGCTTCCAGTATTATAAATGGATGTAACAAAAGCATTTATACTCAGAACCCAAACCTGCAGGTAGGCGGCTGCAAAATTAAACCATCAATTGTGTGTTTCATCTTGCTTATATATTCTATTACAATCATACCGGCATTCTTAGTTGCTTGAAGCTGTTGCGTGATCAAATCCGTTACCCGAGCACTAGTGGTTGCCCCATATGCTCAATTGAGGTCCAATTTTCAACTATTGTTTGTAAACTAATAATCTGATCCATGACTCTTTCATTGAGTGAAGAGTGGACCTATCGATTCAATCTTTGCCACATTTGGCATTGTGAATTGAGCAATGTTTGCTTAGAAAGCGCTAAGCAGAGGGGAGTCCTGTGATAGAAATTGAGTATGTTCTTTTATGTGCTGTCTCTATTCTTTTCTCTAAAACTTTCAGTACTGCAACTTGAAAATATGAAAAAATAAGACAATAATTGAAACAAAGTTAAGAAGAGCTAGTTGGGTTTGGTGAAGCACATGGTTTTACGTTGTCCTAAAATTGTTATCTCCTACCTACATGCGGTGTCAATGAATGATAGCTACTCCAAGATATAACCCCAATCGTTAGCTTCCAATGGTGTCTCCTCCATGGGCACATCTATAAGAAGACTATGGAGAACCTTATCCACAATCTAACTGCCTAGAAAATATGAAGACTAAACGCTCTCACTCATGTCCATCTACCACAACTTTAGAAAACAACACCACTTGCTACATATCCAACTCCACTATGGTACAACACTTTATTTTAAAATTGAAATTGAATTTTATTTTAAAATTCAATGGAAAGGTAATATCATAATTTTCAAATCAATGGAAAGATAGTATCATAATTTTCAAAATTCTCTTTATGTCTTTAAAAAAACTCTTATAAAATATATTAACATATTACAATATAAAGAGCATGTTATAATATAATCATGTCATTTATTAAGTCTATCTACAAAAAATAATCTTTAATTTATAAAGCCTCTAATATTACAACAATAAAGTACTCCTTAAATAACAACATAAACTTATAAAATAAAAGTTTAAACAAATAAATAAATATATATATATATATATATTAAAAAGGCAATAAATAGTTGAAGACAACATTACTCAATATTAAAATAAGAAAAAAAAATGGAGAATGGAAATTAGAAAGCTATATTACAAAACAAAGATCCATTCTTTATAAATTATTATTTTTAAGAAAAAAAAAAAAAGAAAAAGAAGAAGCTATTTTAAAAAAATTATTTATAAAAAGATGCATTTTTTTAGTTAAGCATTTGTTTAATTTATAAGTTATATTTTCATTTACTTTTGTAGAGGTATGAATTGATTGACAAAGACATGAAATTCATACGCATAATCATGTGGGTAATATGTGCACAATACGGGTGTGTGAAAGCTCAAAGGCATGTAAAGTTATGAGAATAAGAAGTGAGACCTAATATGAAAAGATTTTTTTTTTTGTTAAAAAAGTGATAATATTTAATTATTTAGAAATTGATTAAATGATAAGCTAGGAGGGTGTTTTAATAAAACTTAATACTTATTATTTAATAATTTAAGTTTATTTTAAATTAAATCATTTTTAAGTTTTTGTTTTGGTAAAATTAAGTTAAATTTTATTCTTAATTATCAAATTAACATATTTACATTTGTTAGTTTTAACTTTAACGTATTCTAAAAATATGAAATAATTACAAAAATATTTTACTATAAAAGATGAATTGTGAATGTAAAGTCATAATTGTAAAATATGTTTTCACTAAATATGGGTAAATAAGGTAAAAGAAATTTGAAATTAAAAATAAGTAATTAACTATTTTGACTTAATACTTAAAATTCTTTTTTACTTTAAATTATAATATTAAGTTATTTTACCAAATATATTTAATCTATTTAATAACTTAAATTAAGTCATTAAGTCATATTAAGTTATTAAATTGATTTACCACACACTCTCTAAACAAAAACTTAGTAAACTAAATGTAAATTAATCTACTTAATTTATAAAGTTACTTCCTCACGTATATCCTAAGAATATTAGTTAAGTTAATCATATAATTGTATATAAAACTAATATAATTAATTAATTAATGACTCATATTTATTTCTATTCCTTTATTAAGAAATGGATGTGGGTTGTAATTAATAGTTTTATTTATATTTTTATTCAAATGTAGTAAAGATAATTGATAATTTAATTATATTTAAACGGTTGCATTTAATATGTCTTTTCCTCATTAAAAAAAAAATAATAATAAATGACTCAACTTTACCTTGACCTTGTTAAAGAATAAAGAGAGATATATCTTACATTAAGTGAGAATTATTAGATATGTCATCCCTCTTAATTGCATATTGATGTTAGAATTATTATTATTATTATTATTATTATTAGGGTTAAATATATTTTACTCCATCAATCTTTTCCAAGGCAAAAATATGATCCCTTAATTTAAGATTTTGAGTAAAAACAAATAGTTACCAACTTACCATTAGGCTATACTAACATTCATATATTGTTCTGCTCTCCTGAAATAAATTTCATATTATGCCTCTCGTAACCTTCTTTTCTAACTTCATCATTGCTTTTCATTTTTATATTCAAAATTTTTTATATTTTATCTCCTTACATTCAAATATATGTGCAACAAATATCTAAATGATAAATTGATTGAGTTATTTCTTTTTATTCATCAAATAAATAAGACATACATTA
Source organism: Vitis rotundifolia (assembly GCA_030254885.1). Classification (NCBI taxonomy): domain Eukaryota; kingdom Viridiplantae; phylum Streptophyta; class Magnoliopsida; order Vitales; family Vitaceae; genus Vitis; species Vitis rotundifolia. Next base: position 17,525,959 of record CM058166.1, read on the forward strand.
TTTTGTAATCAAATTACAATAGAGGATGAGAATTTATGAAGCATGTGGGTCTAAAATGGACAATTGAAGTGACATCACAACAAACATCCAAAATTCTCCATTCCATCCTATAAGCAAATGTCTTTCATTTTCATAGAATTACATCATGCTTCATGCTTGTCACTAACTGCATTGGAAAAACAATTTAGTGGACTATTTTTGGAGGTCAATCATTTTTGTAGATGCAAATAAATGATATTGAATTTTCCCAATCAAACTTTTGATTAAATAAAAGATAACAATATTTGTTATTGGTACTATCAAAGAGGTAATTTGGAAAATCAAATTAGAATATGAAATCAATTTTCTAGTGAAAATATAAGAACTTTAAAACTTGACTTAAATACTATAGAAATATTTTATAGTGGGGGATAGAATCGTTATTAACAAGCTTTTTTGATAGATATGAGAATGATGTATATCAATCGAATATTTATAACTAACACGAAACGACAAATACAAGTCAAAAGTATATAACAGACATAAAACGACAAGTATTAATCGAAAATTTACGATACCGACAAAAATTCATTTTTTATATGAAATATTAGTTAACGTCTAATACATATAATTTGACAAATACCGGTTTTTTAGTTGAAACATTTGTTAATATATCGGCTTTTCGGTAAATATATTTATAACCAAATTATAATAAATGAGATAAAATTAATTATATATATAAAGTAATAACGGTATATATTTTGGTTCAAATTTTTTAAGAGAATAAAGATTATTTTCAAATTAATTTTTATACCTTGTAATATGAGTAACGCTAGTATTCATTCAATTATGCCAAGTAACATGCATAAAACTAATATCTTATTTAAAAATAAATAAATAAATATATATATATATATATATATATATATTTAATTTTTTTCCTTTTCTAAACAACTCGGTTTAGAGACACTGAGATAGCAACATCCGTACGCGGAGTGTCAGTACATGAGAGTCAGAGAAAAAAGCCAAAACAAAAATAAATGAAAAGATGAGTGGTTTTGTAGTGAAAGAAACCACTGGCTCAATCCACAAAACCACCTTTGCTGGGACTCCACTCCAAAACCGCCATTGTTACACACCCTCTATAAACAGGGCACAGTACGCATCAGTCTTCTCCACACCAGCTCTTTCCTTTCTCTGAACTTTGAGGTTTCTTTATGATTAGTGAGCAACGTTATTAGCCCTTCTTCTCTCTAATTTAGGGTTTTTTCAGGTCGAAATTTGAGTGAAAATGAGTAATGATTGGGACCTCTCTGCCATTGTCAGAAGCTGCTCCTCCAGTGCTGGTCATAAGGTCATAGCCAGCAACACACTGGAAGAGAGCTTCTTACACCCTGATGAGTTTGCCATTGATTTATCTCCTCCTCCTTTTCCTGTTCTAATTGATCCCAAAAATGAATTGGACGACCCTTTTGACGAATTATCTCATGTTTACAAACCCTTCTACCGGAGGGTTCAGCCTACCACCGCCGCAGCTGCCGCCATCGTCGCTACCCCGGTAGCTGCTGATTCTACAATTGGAGGATCGGAAAAGAAACGCAGACGAAAGGAAGTGCAACAACGAACAAACGCTGCCACTCCTATTGTCGATGCACCTGCTATTCCAATTAATGCTGCAGTTCAACCAGAAGCGCCGCAGCAGCAACAACAGAATCAGAATGATGGGGTTGCATCTCAAGCGCCTCGGGGAAGACGGTAACTCATTTTTCATGGGTTTGGTGTCGAAAAGAATTCCGTAATCTTTGAAATCTCCTGTTTTGCTTGCTTTTTTTTTTTTTACAGGAGAAAGCAGCCGAGGCTGGTGATGAAGATGAATGCGGAGTCACTGTCTACAGACACATGGAGTTGGAGAAAATATGGACAGAAGCCGATACAGGGCTCCATAACTCCAAGGTTTGTTTCTGAATTTTTGAATTTTACTTTTCATCAGAATTTCAGGCATATTTCTAATTCATTTCATTTTGAGAAGCAGAAGCTACTATCGCTGCAGCAGCTTCAAAGGTTGTGCAGCTAGAAAGCAAGTGGACCTAAGCGAAGAGGAGCCGAACGTGTACATCGTCACCTACATCGGCGACCACACCCACCGCCGCCCCGGTGGCTGGAGATCCGACGTCGGAGCAACCGAAAACGTCTCCGCCTCCCCCACCTCCGACAATACCCCGAAACCAGACACTGAAGACAACAATGAAAACACCGAACCATGGTGTGATGCCCAAGAAGACGATGATGATATTGTCGTGGCCATGCATGCACTCGACTCAACAGGATCGGCCTCTACCAGCAGCCAACCTCAGTCTCCACCCAAAAATTCCGTCAGCACCGCCGGAGAATCTGTTTAGATCGCCCTCAAACGTCAGGACGAATCAATAGATTTTTCCCGATCTTTTTCTCTTTGCTCTTTTCGTAGGATAAATATGAAGGAAAAAAAAAAAAAAAAAGCCCTCTCTACTTTTCCTTCCATTAAATTCAACAGACTGTGACGACAAATTGATAAAATCATGGAGTTTTGTCCCTTTGTTTTTGTTCACTGTACTAGTCTAAAAAAATTGGGAAGGTCCTCGGAAAATTTACAAAGTCAAAGCCCCGTCTGAAGTCTAATTTACGGCTCGATCGATAATAATTATAAAAAATATTTTTAATTTTTTAAATATTTTTTTCAGAAAAAGATTAAAAACTTTTCGTAAAATTATTATTAAACGAAATATAGAAATAGAAATAGAAGTGGAATTAATATATGATTGATTTTATTTATATTTTGCTAATTAATTGTATTTTCAAAAGCTATAAGAATTAATGATAATTTTGACTTTGGGAAGTATTCCATTAATTGTATTAGTAAAAGTAAGAATATCTATTTTTAAGCATACAAATGAACACATAAATCAGGTTGAGAAGAGTGGGACCCAAATTTAATGGTCCAAATAAGCATCTTTAAAAGTTATGTATGATCATCATCCTCATTGTTAGTTCAATACAAGTTGGCCAACTGAAATAAGACATTAAAAGTTTACTTTTAATGTTTTTGATAATATTTTGTATTTAAATTTAATTTTTTATTAACTTAAGATGACTTCTTGTGAAGTTATAATAAGTCTAGTAAGTCAGTTCGGCTTTTAAATTGTAATATTAAATTATTTTAGCACCGTGTACATTGTGGTGATGTTTAGTTTTAGGGTTATTTGATTAAAATGATCCTTGAAAGCTTGATTTTGGAAATCTAACTCTACATCATTTTTTGGTTACATTTTGATAAAAATACCTTCATTCTTTTTTTGTAAAACAAAAATATTTATTTTAAAACCTATATGTCAATACTTGAAATAATTAAAGGCAATTATATCAAAAATGAGTTACTCTTCAAGTAAAAATATAGAAAATATTAAATTCATAAATATGAGGATTATTTCGTCCTTTTTAACTAATTAATTATTAGTTTTAAGTCCTAAAATTAAATAAAATTTAATTTAACTCATTAAGTTATTTTAGTATGGAGCATACTTTGGTGATGTTTAGTTTTATGTCTTAAAACTAAATAGATTTTAATTTGACTCAAGTCTAAATAAAAGTTAATTTCATTAAGTATTTATTGTGTTTATTTCTATTAACATTTGAATGTTATTTAGTGTTAAAATATTTGTTTTTATTATTTTCTTCTGTTTTAAATAAATATTTTTTATTTTTGCAAAAATAATTATTTGTTTCTTCTTATTCTACATAATTGAGATAAAGACAATAATTATTAAAAATAATAATAATATTCTAATATTGAGAGCTTATTATATTGTGTCATATAACCACCCACACAAGGTGAATAGGTCGTCTTTTTAATTTTATCTCAAAATCAAATTTTTAATTTTTTTTTTTTTTTTTACCTAAAATACCATCCACAAAGTCTTCTAAAAATTTGCAGATGGAAAATTGCAAGTTAGAGATCACATAGTTATAATCCATTAATTATAAAGAATTAGATGTATAAATTTACATGATTGTTACTACTCTCCAAGACTTACACTTGAGCTCACGTCCGCAAAGTTCTAAATACAAGAGTAATGAATTTTAGCCTTAATATGTGTCAAGAATAAAAAGAAAAATATAAGACATATATACTAGTGAAACCCTAGAGGGCTTTCAATAAGAGTTTGATAACTTAATTTTCCAATATATATATATAAATTTGCAATTTGATGAAAATTGAAAACCTTGCAAACTATCAAAACTAGGCAATTTAAGGCTTGAATGCTTAATCGTCTTTGAAGTGCACTTGAACACTCCTAACACTTAAGCTCTCGACATTAATATAAATACTATTTTTAAATTAAAAATGCTCAATTTTCAATTCCTTAACGCCCACCTTATATCTTTTTAAAAGTCATTACCCTTTTCGTAACTTATGATACTTACCTATGCTAATCGAGGGTGATTCTACTACAACTTTGAGTTTGGTAAAAGTTGTATAAGTCATAGGAAGATATATAGTCTTGAACCCTGAATAAATGGAAAAATTATTATTAACTTAATCTAGCTAAACTAATGAGAGCTTATAATCTTGTATCATCAAACTACCTAAAGGGGTGAATAAGTAGTCTCTTTAAGTTTAGCCCAAAAATCAATTTAAAAAATAAAATAAAATTTCAAGCTCTTTGATTAGGATATAATTAATGAGTAAAAAAACATTCAATTGCACAATGGAACACGCAATTTACATGAAAAATCACTCATAAAACCTTCCAAACAATAGGAGTATTGTTGACTAGTTTAAAATTTTCATAATAGTTATTATAGCAATTAAAATTTTCATAGTAGACCAATGGATACAAGACATTTGTACTCACTAAATAAGGTAGCTATGTTGATGGCATAAGGCTTGTATAAGGCACAATATGCTCAAATCATTTTCTTCTTTGTAGTTGATTGGATTTGTATAATAGACCAAAGAAAAATATTGTTTGCACAATTGAACGCATGTCACCTTCATTTTTTCATATTTTCACTTTATGTACAAGGCATTTGTATTAATTGTGTAAGACACCTGTAGTAATGCTATAAGAGTTTGAATAAGGCATCATATTGTTAATATATTGCGATTCTTTTTTCCTTGGCATTTGATTGAATTTCATAACAAATCAATATAAAACATTGTTTCAATAATTGAACACATCACCTTTATTTTCTTCACATTTGCACATTGTGTATAAAACATTTGTACTAATTATATAAAACAATTATGTTGATAGTGTAAGGCCAGCCTAATGAGAATACATTCGAATCATTTCATTTTTTCCATTTGGTTGGATTTCATGATAGACCAATCAAAAATATTTTTTGCATAATTAAACACATGCTACCCTCATTGATTTCACATTTGTGCAAAGCATTTGTATAGATTATATAAGGCTATTGTGTTGATAGTACAATGCGTGTACAAGGCATCCTGAAGGGGGCATTGTGAGGGCCTTCTCCCATGTGTACCTCCACTCATCTGTCCACATGGCATCGTCTCAACTAGACCACGTGTCACTCCTTTCATCATTGTTCAGACAACCTTCAAGGCATCCGGAAACATCCTATCCGGACCATTTGTGCCACTGAGAGGACCACACTTCCCTAATAGCCCCAAATCCTCTCGGGTGTGTAAGGATTTGGTTGTCTGACACTGGAATGACTTATGAGACCCTTCTCATCCTTACGTCTACATCAACAGACTATCACGTCTAGTCTCATACCTTCAACAAGTTGAAGGGACGACGAGCTGTATCATGACGCGTCGTTTAGCACAGCCCCCAAACGCCTTGCAGTTGTGATGATTACCCTATCACTATTGTGTAGTCATCATTACAAGGACCAGCTCAGCACTACTGTGCTCTCCCCTTTGAGTACTATAAAAACCCTATTAAAATATAACAAAAGGGAGGCAACACTGTGAGTTTTTTCACCTACTCTCTCTCTCTCTCTAAGTGCTCCTATTCATTTCAAAGTCTGACTTGGACTTCGAAGAGTGTGTTCGACAACCCGTCAGAACATCTTCTTGTAGGGAAGCAAAAAGCCAAGATTTCAACATCTGAACAAGAGCCTTCATTGCCACATCCAAAGGAGAAGTCCATCCTCAATTAACCTGGTATCAACAAATATATTCCAGTATTTTCCCTTTCAACATTTGATTGGATTTCATAATAGACCAATAAAAAAATTGTTGGCATAATTGAATACATATCCATTTTTTTTCACATTTACATGTTATTCACAAGGTATTTGTATTGATTGTGCAATGTCAACGTGTTAATGGTACAAGGTTTATATAGGGCATCCTCTTATGAATATATTTTAGTTTTTTTTTTTTTGTATAATTGAACAAATGTCACTTTCATTTTCTTCCTATGTACACATTATGTATAAGATATTTATACTAATTATACAAGATAATGGACCTGACGATATAAGACTTATATAAGATACCTTATTGTAAATATCCTCATGTACTTACCTTCTTGACAATTCATCTCATTTTGTGAAACTTTTTCTTCTTTGCAAGCCTCTTTTCCCATGGAAAGTCATTTTTGCAAATAGGAATAAGTTCTCTTGTTGAAAGAAGTCACCCTTATTTATAGGCAAGATTAGAGAATTAAATTTTAAAATTCCCCAATATTTAGTTGTTTGATTCAAAGAATTTAGCTTTTTGATTTTAGCAACCTGTCTTCTTCATTAAAAAAATTTGTTAACAAGAGAATATTTATTATTCTTTATTCTCTTTTAACTTCATTTCCTTTAGAAATTTTTAGATAAGAGATAATATTTTATTTCATTTTATTTTTTAATTCTCTTTAATATAAATTGAGAGATTTAATTTTGTTTGTAAGATTAAACTTTGTAGTCTTCCAAATTTTATCACGTATTATCTTTTTAATACATGTAATGTGTCAGATCTGTATAAAACTTATCACATATCGATCCTAAATTTTGTCGAATTGGGGTTACATATTTTTTGGAAGATCAATTTAATGATAATTTATTTCACTAAAAATTTTGATATCCATGACAGAAAATTAATATTTTTTACCCAAATTTATTTTTTTCTTTTATTTTTAAATAAATCAAATAAGAAAACTCAAAAGATGTCTTAAGTTTTCATTATAAATTTTTTTTTAAAAAATATTATTATAAAAGCTTTGTTAAACCTAATTAAAACTTTTACATTTATATATTGATTTTTAATAATTTGCTTTTAAGGTATTAAGTCTTATTTGGGAGAACATTTTAAGTAATTAAATAACATAAAAATGTTAAATCCAATTTTAAAGGGTGTTTGTGGAATTTTCAAATATGACCCATATTAATATTTAAAGACCTTTTTGGAAATGTTTTTCCTAAATATAAAATATAAATTTCTTAAAATTTAAAAAAAAAATCAGAATTTATTCTTTTTTATTAAAAAATATATATTTTTTAAAAAATTTATTTTTGAAATAAAGTTCATAAAAGATAAATTCGATTTATTAAACAAAATATTGAAATTAAAAGTCATCTTACGTAGACCCTAAAAATTTTTTCATTAATAATATAAAATCACCCCATAAAAAATTAATTAAAAAATAAAAATCCTAGTAAATAAAATAAAATAAAATAAAATAAATAAATAAACCCATAAAAAATCCTATGGGTAAAACCATTTCCACAGTGATAAAATCATCCCTGGTGTCATCAATCGTCCGAACGGCAACAGCGTGAGAAGAGAAGAGGGAATCAGCAGAGAGCCGCACAAAGAAAGCAGCGACGATGTTTCTCCGGCGAATTGCGCGGCCGCTGATGGCGAAGGTGAAGGAGACGACAGGGATCGTAGGACTGGACGTGGTCCCCAATGCCCGTGAGGTCCTTATATCCCTCTATAGCAAAACCCTAAACGAGATCCAGACCGTTCCCGAAGATGAGGGCTATCGTAAGGCTGTTGAGAGCTTCACGCGCCACCGCCTCAAGGTTTGCGAGGAGGAGGAGGACTGGGAGCAGATCGAGAAGCGGTTGGGGTGTGGGCAAGTGGAGGAGCTCATCGAGGAAGCGCAGGACGAGCTCAAGCTCCTCTCCATGTTGAACGGTGAGTGCAATTATGTGAAATGTTTGATTTTTTATTTCGTTTTGGTTTGTATTGTTGGTATTGTTTGTCTGTTTGGTTGCTGGGAAATTGGAGGAAATGAAGAAAAATGAGTCCTGACTGTTGTGTTGATGATGAGAAATGATACTTGTGTGAGATTAGGGTTTGGTGGTTCTTTTATGTTTTGTGGAAAATGATGAAAAGGCGAGAGGTTAGATGTTAGTTCCTTACGTTTTCCTGCATTTTCTTGGCAACCAAATTGAGCGTTAATATTTTTGGGGTTCCTCTTTTTTTCCATTGGATTTGAATATGTCTGTTTGGTTGATCAGAAAATGGGGGATAGTAGACAAGTAAGACTTGAAATGGTATTTGCTTTGTTGCATTTTCTTCGCAACCAAAAGGAGTTTTAATTTGTTCAGGGATCTTCCTTCACCCCCCCCCTGGGATTTTAAGTGTGCATTGTTTTGGTTGATGAGAAAAGGAGGAGAGTAGAGAAGAAGAAAAATTGGAAATTTTATTAGGCATTCTCCAATATTGAAAGATTCCTCACACGGGATTTCTTTCGTTGTGATTTCTTGCGGTGTTGAAAGGGACTGGATTGTGCTGATAGACTAAACAAACACCAGTTTTTTCCTTTCTCTTTTGGACTTAACCTGCCTTTGGTTGCTGAGAAGTACGAGAGACAAGTAATAGGACATGTAGTTTGAATTTTTTGTTTGTTTGAAACACCCTACAAAACAAAAGTCTCAACTTAATTCGGCCTAATACAACTTTTTGGTTTGTTCAGAGTAACTTTAATTTTTCTGACCAATTAAGAATCAACATTTCATTTTCTTTTGATTCTCTTTTTCAGTGACCTAATCTGATGTACTCAATGGATAGGACTAAAACCAGATGAAAAAGTAGCCATCTTCAAATAGAAATGCTCTTTGGCCCACTTGGTTGTTGAGGAGATTGTAGGAAAAGGAATGAAACTAAAACGTTGAACTGCAGAGTTTTATATTACTTAGTAACAATGGAAACCAAAATCTTCTACAATGCTGTTAACCCTAGCCCACTTCAACTATTTGACTTAGTTGACTCTAGTCATTTAATCTCTAAGAAGCATTAATGAAAAGGAAAGCTATAAATTACAAATTTTATTTTACTCCAAAGTTAGAAATCGTTGCATGAGTCTATCAAAAAAAAAAAAATCGTTGAATGAGTACTTCGTGACAAGAGATGTTATGCCAACATGTATCATATGGCATATGTTCTTCACTGCTTCATCTTTTGGAGTATTAGATTTTATACATTTTTAGAGGTTTAGAGACTATGTTTATATTCATGATTTTTAGAGCTTAATTGATCTTATCATCTTATAAAAAAGTAGAGCCTAATTCGTGTGACTTTCCTCATGTTAAGATTGATAATTACATTTTCAAGGCTTCCAAGATTCCTGGCAATGCTGAGTCGTGTTCTCATTTTGGATAATTCTATAGCTCTGGTGTTTAGTTTTTTAACTGATCTCAAATCAATTTCTTCTCCCATGCTATTCTCAGTGAAATTCATGAAATGTGGATAGTCTTTAATCTGATGAACATACTATGGAATAGCTTGTGCTGAGCATAAAGATTTACCACCACTCATGATGCTTGTTGTAAAGTGGATTATCTGATTGCTCTGCCATATAATAGTCTGACCCAAGGGGTGATCTAGAGTTAATGCAACTTATGTAAATTCTGAGTCACGCATGGATGTTAGTTTGTCAACATTGATTATTTTGGGAGTTTTGGCATTGAAAAGGTTTGTTCCTATGGTAAAATATGAATTTCTTCAAAGACAGTTATACCAAGGAGTAGCAGCAACACAAGCATTTAAATCCTTGGGTGCATAAATGGTCTAAAATCCATAAACACAGTTGAATAAAATAGGTGAACTTGCATTACATTTACTTCATCTCACATGATGGCCCACTGCTTGCTAGTGCCCTTGATCAGCTGTCTGTTACCATTCTATCTTTAAAAATCTTCCACCTCTCCTCTCTTTTGTTCATACTTTTTCTAATGTAATATTGTTTCTTTGAATAAGGAAGCCATGTCCATCCTTGTCTTATACTGGCTCATGCAATGTATGTAGGTATAGGTATTGAGAAGTGATGTATATTTGTTGGATAGAGCAGTGCAAATTATTTCCTTCTGATTATACTATATTTTTTGGATAATAATTTCAGAAAGTTTTGATTTTAGGCACTGTGAATGTATGAAATTACAATTTTACTTTTGAGATCAGATGTAAAGGGGTTTGAACTTGTGGAAAAAAGTTTATTGAGATGGTAACAATAAATGAACAAATCCTGTTCTGCAAGCATCTGAACCTCTGTAACATATGGAAGCCTAGGCAATTGTTTTTTGCCTGAATAACCTTGGCCTAATGTAGTTCTGGGGATCTAAATGTTTGCTCTAGTCCCTGGACTAGTTTATCCCATTATTCCATTGGTCCAATGGAGTGAAACCTCCAAACTAATTCTAGATGAAGCTCGGCTCTAGTGTTGGAACCATAGGGCTTGTTTTTGTCTTAAAAGAACACCAAACATTAAAAGTGATCAGATTTGTTAATAATGTCTTTTTATATTGGAATGCAGAGTGGGATCCATGGGGTGTTCCCGACGACTATGAATGCGAGGTTATCGAGAACGATGCTCCAATTCCAAAGCATGTTCCTCAGCATCGACCAGGTCCTCTCCCAGAGGAGTTCTACAATACGCTGGAGGCTGCTACTTCTCGCCCAGAGAAGGATACGCCTGCAGGCACCTCTAGTGAGTCACAGCCAAACGAATAAAAGTATGTTGCTGGGCTTGTTTTTGATTTGCATCAAGAAACATCATATTTAAAAGATGAATCAATGTCCATTTTTCTGTATCCTCTTGTTGATGTTTGCCATCTCGCTGTATGTTTGTCACTGGATTCTACAGTGTACAACTTATGGCACACAAGCTTGAACCATTCAGTTAATAATCTCTAGTTGAGCTGGTTTGATTAAAGAATTCTCCTCTCATTTTTTGTTTCCTTCATTATTTCTCATGAAATTTTCTGTTGTCATATGATCCAGTTCCATTGCTCTCTATGGCTAATAAGGAGATCATTCATCAGGAGAGAAGTGTAGTTTCATTTGTAGAATATCTTTCTACAAGAGATGAATCGTGATAAAGTTGGTTTTACCTCTGGTCAAACCAAAGATTTTAAAAAAATCTTTTTTATAATTCTATGGACAATCTCTTTTATAATTTTATATTATAAAGGGTTTATAATTTGAGACAAAATATTGTTCCTTAATATTGTTCTTTAACAAGTTTAGGAGGCAAAATGAGGTAAAGTCTTGGGTTTTAAATGTGAAGAGATGATCAAATATTGAAGGATAAAGTTTATTTTCTAGGGTTTGTATTGAAAGAATAATCCTACAAATATAAAAAATAAAACGAACTTTTACTCTAGTACAAAAAAAAAAAAAAAAAAAAACCCTATTTGGAATGACATTCCCAAACATACTTTGATTTTCCCTGGTTGAAAAACTACCAATAGCCTCTACATGAGCACTCACCTTTCTTGAAGGAATGGAAGCGGTTCCCATCCCTCACAATGATCTCTCTATCAACCAACCTAGTCACGTTCATTATAAAGTCATGACAATCTCTGCAAATGCGAATGTTCTTAATAATGCGTATTGGAGCTTTTGGTGGTGTACTGATAAGGCGAATGCAACAGCCAACTTCTCACTGTGATGGGCCAAAGCTCTATTTTCTTGATTCCAAATTCCCTGATTCCTAAACTGAGCTATCAGTGATTCAATCTTTTCATGAATCTTACCTATCTGTGGATGTGATGTATCTCCTGCTGTGAAGAGATGAACCATGTTCCTCGCCTCCATCCAGCTCTGACCAGGATTCTTCCTCACGCCTCTCTCCCTCATCATCCTCCGAGTTTTCTCCCCTAGCTCGGACCGGCCAGAATCATCATACAGGTTAGCAAGCAGTACATAGAATGCTGGATCAGAAGGGTCGAGCTCGAGGCCTTGTCTTGCCATATGTTCCCCAAGAGATATGTTCCCATGTAGTTTGCAGGCACCCAATAGTGTTTTGTAGATTAATGCATCTGGTTTGAAAGGCATGGTTTCTATTACATTCATGGCCTCCTCTAGCCGGCCTGCTCGACCAAGGAGATCAACTAAACAAACATAGTGATCTGGTTGTGGTCTGATACCATGTTTTTCTCTCATAGATTGGAAATAGTCCAACCCCATATCAACCAAGCCACCATGACTGCAAGCGTAAAGTACTAACAAGCATGTAATCTGATCTGGTTCAACTCCAGATAACCTCATATCTTCAAAGGCAGATAAGGCAGACGAGACATGCCCATTTGATGCCAATCCAAATATTAACCCATTCCATGATACGGCATCCGGCTCAGTAATTTCCAGAAAAGCTCTATGTGCATCATGTATGCATCCACATTTCCCATACAAGTCAACCAGGCCATTTGAGACTGAAATCCAGCTGCCTAAGCCAGACTTCACAGAGTAACAGTGAAGCTGCTTCCCAGTTTCCATTGTGGGTATACCTGCTGCTGCGGATAAGAAGCTTGCGAGGCTGAATCCATCCATTCTAAGATCATCCTTGTTCATGTGAGTGATAATGTTTAATGCCATTTCATGATTACCTGTCTGATTTATTCTTGTGGCTAAGCTTGTGTATGTGATGACATCTCTATGCTTCATCGTACTGGTCACATGCCATGCATCATCCACCATCCCCAATCCAGCATAAGCATCTACAAGAGCATTGCCAACGACTACATCATTATCTGCATTGTTTTTAATTATATACCCGTGAAGCTTCCTTGTTTGAGTTAGAGACTTTATTGTTCCACAAGCTCCAAGGATGGTAGAGAGTGTAAAGGAATTTGGTCGCACCCCTACACCTTGCATTGCTCCAAACGCCTTAATCGATTCTTGCTCAAGTCCATGTTCAGAAAAACCAGCAATCAGAGAGGTCCAAGAGATGACATTGGGTGATGCTATCCCTCTAAATGCCCTCACAGCATCTTCTATCATGTTGGAACATTTCATATACATGTCGACAAGTGAATTTCCAACAGAAACATCATTCTCCAATCCAGCCATGATAACCCTTGAGTGAATCTGTTTACCCAAGTCCAGTGCCAGGATTGATGAACAAGCATTCAGGATACCCGAATAGGTAAAATTATTCGGTACAATTCCAGAGGTCTCCATCTCATGAAATGCAGCGATAGCCTCCCTGAACTTCAAGCTTGAGTGAAACCAGAGATGATGGCAGTCCACAAAAATACATCATATTCTAGAGTCAGTTTTGAAACCTTGACAGCATCCTCTATGCTCTGGCATTTACAGTACATATCTACAAGGGTTGTCTTCAAAACCAAATTCAGTTCAATCCCCCACATCATCAAATGGGCATGCACTAATTTCCCATAATTCAAACCAAGAAAACTGGATGCAGCCAAAAGCTTCACAAAGGTAAACTCATTTGGAGCAACCCCAGTTTGGATCATTCGGTGATAAAGTTGTAAAGCTTGACTCCAACTCCCTGCTTCAACAAAGGAAGACACCATCATAGTCCAAGAAACAACATCCCCATTGTTCATATACTCAAATACTCTGTATGCTTCTTGAGTACACCCACATTTGGAGTAAAAATCAATCAAAGCACTGCCTAAAACCGGATTTGAATCAAACCCAGACTTTGTCACAAGCGCCTGAAGTCGAGTCCCATGGTTGAATTCCCTCAAAGCAGAACACGACCGCAATGCAGTCGAGAGCGTAAACTCATTTGGGTATTCCCCAGAAATCAACATTGAGTCAAACAGTTCAAGAGCCTCTTCATGGTTTCCAATTTTCCCATAAGCGGACATGAGCATTGTCCAAGACGCAACATCTCTACAAGGCATTTCATCGAACAATTGGCGTGCTTCTGCCACTCCAAAACACTTTCCATAGAGAGACAGCAGATTGTTACCAAGAAACATGTCTTCTTGAAAACCCACTTTGATAATGGGACTGTGAATGCAAATCCCATCTCGTACGGACCTTGAGTTGCAGAATGAGACAATGTCTTTGAGGAGTGAGTACTCAATTTTGCTGGGTATCTTGGATACAGTTGTTCTCCATATCATATCTCTCTGCGTGGTCACCGGCACCGCCTCCGATCAGTTACTCTCCACCGGAGGTAGCAGGAAGACGGCTGGTGACGAGCAAGAGTACGGAGTTTTTGTTTTCAAAAATTGAGAAAAATGAAAACGGTACAGAGAAGGCGTTGGCGGGGATGCCTTCTAGAAACGGAGAAACCAAACAAACGGAGAATGTTTTAAGGAAAATGCAGAATAAAGATGACAATATTAGATAGATGCCTCTTGAGCTTCGCTAACAACGGTAGGTAGCATGTAATATTATTATTAGAATTTTTTTTTAAAATATTTATTTACTAGCACAAATCTAATAATAATAGGTTGAATTAATAAAATAAATATAATTTTAATTTTTAGATTTTATTCAATAAATTTATTTATATTTGATGGTGAGTGAAATCAAACCCACCATCATAATTTGTCAAGCCAAATTGGGTCCTCGGGTTCTCATAGTCCTACTCGCAACTCCAGCAAGTAGAAAATATTTAGACATTGTGCTACCAAGTATCTTGAAGGAAAGTTTAGGTGATATTCCAATAATATCACATTCTTGTTAGCAATTATGTATGATAACATTTATAAATGAAAAATATTTTTCTTCTTTATAGTTTTTTTTCTATCAAATGTAGAGAATTAATTGTATTGTATTCCTATTCATAGCATGTATATTGTGAAGAAAATTATTTGACTTTTCTCTTTCTTTGTTTTTTTCAATTTAAATTAGGATCGTTCGTCCTATCATTATTATCAGATTTAAATGTCAATATCAAACTTTCTATTAGAATGATAGAATCTAATTCTGCTAATACCAAATACAAGTAAGCGTAGCCTATAAAGTAAAGGATAAATGAAATGAGTGAAACGAATTATTCTAAAAAGGATTATTCATCTTCTTAGTCTTCGACACAAGAAATGAATTTTCCAAGATACTATTGGAAAATGAAATACATAACTTTGACAACTCTCCATCATAATGCGTCAAGCCAAATTGGGTTCTCATAGTCCTACTCGTAACTCGAGCAAGTAGAAAATATTTAGGCATTGTGCTACCAAGTATCTTGAAGGAAAGTTTAGGTGATATTCCGCTAATATCACATTCTTGTTGGCAATTATGTATGATAACATTTATATAGTCTTTTTCTATCAAATGTGGGGAATTATTTGTTTTGTATTCCTATTCATAGTGTGTATATTGTGAAGAAAATTATCTGACTTTACTCTTTTTTTGTTTTTTTCAATTTAAATTTGGGTTATTTAACCGTGTCATTATTATCAGATTTAAATGTCAATATCAAGCTTTCTATTAGAATGATAGAATCCAATTCTGCTAGATACTAAACATAAGTAAGCGTAGCTTATAAATCAAAGGATAAATGAAATGAGGGAACGAATGATTCTAAAAAGGATTATTCATCTTCCTAGTCTTCAACACAAGAAAGGAATTTTTCAAGATACTATCGGAAAATAAAATACATAACTTTGGCAACTCCTCCATAAAAGAGGTTCTTGACCTAAATTAACATTTTACAAAACTTAACGACTTAAAATAACTTTAAATCATGCTTGAATTATAAATTTAAAATTATTAATTAATTTTTATTTTAAATATCAAAATCATTTAGTAAAACTCACCTAATATATATATATTTTTAAATTTATTAAATTGACTTGTATACCCTCGTTGACATGAAGGAAACAATCATTAACCAACAAGAAAAATATTTGGAATTTAGTTATTGCATAACTTTAAATTGCAATATTCGCAAAGATACCTTCATTAAATAAGGGATGGTACTCATTGAATCAATGATGATCAATCAAATTTATAGAAGGAACCAAACAAAGATTTTGTAACAAGGATGTCCCCTATCTTTTTAAATTTTCAATTTGTTTGATTTCTAAAAAAATTATGAAAAATATAAAAAAATCAAATATAATTTAAATTAGATGTAAACTTATATATTTTTGAATTATTTAATTTTTACATATAAAAATTAAAATAAGTGAAATGAACATAAAATAACATATAAAATAATTTATTAATTTTAATTTTTTTTATTTTCTTTAAATTTTTGCCTCTATTTTGTTTTCCTTTCTATTTTATCTCAAAATTTTCAAGAACCAAACATAACCTAAAATACTTTAACCGGGTTTTTTATCCTCCTAAGTTGGTAAAAAATATTTCTAAAAATATATCTTTTATTATGGATGGCTTTTAAAAGACCTTATTATTATTATTATTACATAAATTTTCACGAAAACATCAACAAGTTGTATTTAAATAAAAACCAAAATTATAATATAATTTTAATCTACTTAGCTGTACTTTGTCATTATCCTTCTTTTTATAACCTCAAGGCCTGACCAAAAAAAAAAAAAAAAAAGGAAAAAAAGAAAAAAAAGAAAAGAGGCTTAACCTTTATGATGGATGCATTGTCATCCTAATACCAAATAAAGAATCTTTGTCCTAGCTGGACACTAAATTTTAATTTTTTTAGATTAAATTGTTGATCCCAAAGTTCTATGCATACAGCTATGAAACTTAAAATTTGAATATTTTCCATACTCAAGCTTCTTCCATCCAATTTCCCTAAGAATAATTGAAAAATCCTTAAACCCTAACACACGAATGAAATATTCCAATTAAAAAAGATCAAAAGCGCTTATACTTGAGTAAAAAAAAAAAAGACAAAAAGGCAAATTTTAGAACTTGCCTTACCATTTCATCCCTATTTCAAGTTTTGATTAAGTTTTGTTGAAGTTAATTTGTTAATAAATATAATTTTAGAATTTGTTTAATGATAATTCTTTGAAGGACTTTTAACTTAAAAAATATTTTTTTTAAATTCATAACATAATTTAAAAATCTAAAAAATTACTTTAAAAATTAGTCAAGTGATTTTTTAAAAACGCTTTAGGAGAAAACACTTTTAATAAAAATACTTTAAAATGCATTCTTAATCGAATTTTTCTTTTTAACATTGGTCTTGTATGTGGGTACCCTTATCAAACTATCTAAATTTTATTATATGCTTTCAGTTATCTAAATTGTATCCTTCATCGATATTGATTTGATACTTTAAAATTTCCTATTCAATAAATACATATATATATATTAATCGAGAAATTTTTTATGATCGAATTTCGGGGTGTTGATTATCTCCTAATAGTTAGGATTTGATAAATTTAAAGTATCATCGATAACACTATTCGAATCCAAAACTATGTACTATTTATTAGGGTCACATTGTCTAGTGTTTACTCTGACTAATTAACTACCCTAACGGTAAATGTCTTTCTTAAATATTAATTAACATTTTTTTTAAAGTCGAAACTACAGTTATCTATTAGGATTTTAATAAAAAAAAAATTGTGAAAAAAGAAACGGAGGTTAAGAATTTTTTCTAAAAAAATATTATTATTTTCGGCAAACACAACGTCACTTAGATCTGCTGTTTCGTTTGTCTTTCTTTTTTTTTTTTTTTTTTTTTTTTTTTTTGACTTTCCAAACGATGTGGGTGTGAATGGGAGAATGGTGGGTGTACTTAATAATTATCTTGGTCACAAAAGCCGATGACGACGAGTGAGAACACGGTCGAGGGCAAAAACGGGTTTCTATTATTTTTAGGAATAAAAAATTGAGTAACGACTTGAGGGTAGACTTGAGCGGCTTTATAAGCACATCAAGTGGAGCTCCAATCAGTGCTTCCCTAATTTATCAAATTTTATACTTTTGTGTTCTCGCTCCTTTCTGGAGACTTCCATCTCCAATGGCGTCCGATCTGGAGATCAGAGCTGGCAAGGCCTTCATCGACGACCACTTTGAACTCGCCGTTGAACTTTACACTCAGGCCATCGAACTCAACCCCAATCATGCCGAGCTCTATGTTGAACGATCTCAGGCCAACATCAAACTCAACAACTTCACTGGTATCGATCAATCACTCTTCTGTTTGGCTTTCCAGAAAAGCCGGGATATTTAATTTTGCGTTTCGTGTTGTTGTGTTGGTATTGGCTTTGATTGATTTTAGTTGTTGTGATGGCTGTCTCTGTTTTATTTGGTTGTTTTTGGTGTGGTGTGCCTGGATCGTGTGGATCGTGAGGTTTGGTTGCTGAGAGGACAAGGGACAAGAGAGGGGAAAATTGTGAGTTTTAGGGCAGTGTTGTGCTTGTTGTCTTGGCATAGGTTTGGTTCTTTTAAGAAGAGGAGGAGGAAAAGCTTTGCTTGGCAACTAAAAGTTGCTAGAAGCATATATCTATTTTTCCTTTAGAACTATTTTTCAGAATTAATCAAGAACTGGAGAATTTTGTATTGATGATGCTTTGGATGTAAAGCCCCAAAAATCCAATGCGATTCTCTGTACTCTCTTCCAACTAGGAGATTTTTGTCACTCCGGGCATAGTTGCGAAGAAAGAAGGATTTGTCAAAAATTAGGAATTCAATTCTGGGAAAAAATAAAAAGGAAGTTCTGGTTATTTTTGGAACGGCTAGAAGCAGGAGAGGTATGCTCTCATTAGGAGTTAGAAATACACTAACTAACAATCGCTTTCTGATTTGAGGATGAAAAAGAAAGAGCATTGACAAAAAGGCATAAAACTTAAATGGGTTAGAGAATAGATCTTTATCTCCTTGATTTGGAAAGAAAGGGTTTTCATTGTAAATACTAGCACTAAAAATCAATTCATTTCAGTTTCTTTATTCCTGTGCTCCTGCTTCCAATTATTGTCCTACCAATTCTTGCAATTTAATTGAATAGGTGTACACATTTTGTTGGTTGCATCATGTTCGATTCATATGGAACTCATTTGGAACTTAACCAAGGCTCGAATAAGTCATGTTTGGTGAACTGAGGTTCCAATGAGGAATACGCCCCATGTCTCAATTTCTTTGTGATATAGTTTCTCTACTCTCATCATTTTTTACTATCCCAACCAAATAAATTTTTAAAATTGTTGTCCCTTCTTACTCACCTATGTGTTTCCTAATAAAAACTCGAGATTTTATTGTGTAGTATTATTTTTCCCTCTGCTAGGTAGGCAAATTATTATTAACAACGCCTATCTATTTTTTATTATTGTTTTTGAAAACTTATTCTTGGATCATCATTATTAACAACGCCTTGGGTTTGGCGTTCTTTGTATACTACCTGTGTACATAGGGAGCGCCCCCTGTTTAGGCTTTTTTAATATATTTCTCTCTTTGTCTATCAAAAAAATTTTTTTTTTCTATTTAACAAAAGCAAACTTGCTTTCAGGTTTTCCTTTTTTTTGTTGCTTGAGATTGAAAAAAGATGTTAAATTCAGTGGAGCCATAGGCTTAGTTCAGTGGAGAATGCGTGGAATTTACTTCTATTGACATAATGAACCTACATTAAGTTTCTGTCTTTTTGAGAAAATTGAGGACCAAAAAAACAAAGAAGGCTACTATACTTATCTTGTTTGTGGTTTTGGTTATTCCTATTTGATGAGAAAATCGTGGGAACTAAAAGACCACTTTGAGTCTATTTGTTTTGTTACTTTGATATTGACAGCAATGGAATGCCAATCCTCGGGTTTTATTTGTAAAGTCCCTATTCTTTGATAATCAAAGCCCCACACCTGTATTCTAACTTCTCGTTAGACAACATCGAATTGAACCACCATTTTTCCATAGAGCTTGAATTTTATTCTATTTCTTTTACCTTTGGTTGGTTGTTGAAAAAATTAAGGAAAAGGAAGAGATGAAGATAGGCTTATGACTATATATATTTATTCATATTTTTGTATGCTTGTTTTTATTTTGTCTTGATTTATGGTACCATTCACATTTTTGTGCAACATGCAAATCAAGTTCTCCTTATGAGAGGCTGGTGGCTAACTTTTTCAATTTTTTGAGCAGAGGCTGTTGCTGATGCAAACAGAGCAATTGAGTTGGACCCATCAATGTCTAAAGCATTCTTGCGGAAAGGGTAAGAGCCTTGGACTTTGCAAATTGATATGTATATTTATTTTATGTCATCAGCGATGGTGCCAATTTATTCAGCAGCATTTGAGCATATGCTTTCAGTGTACTTAACTACTGCTAGAGTTTTATTAAATTCAGCACTTGGGCAGTCTTATATATGTAAAGTGAAAGCACCTGATCATCTATTTTGAGGGAGGAAGGATGGTGTGGAGGCCTATTTTATTAATTGTAGCATAAATATTTATATTGTGTTTATTCATTTTGATTAGAAAGTTTGTGAAATTATCTGATTCTATATGATACTTCTACATATTTTGGAGGATAAAGTTTTCTTAATGTAGCTTAATGGATGGAAGTTATTTTATTTTTTTAAAATTACTTTGTGATATTTTTCAGGTTTTGCTATAAGCAGCATTTTGATCTTATTAAAATGCATGTTCACATTTTTTTCCCCCTTGTAGACATGAATTGACTCGATGGAAAACATTAAATTTCTCATGGTTTTTCTTGACTTGTAAGTTTTAAGTGTTAGAGGTGGTCAGTGTGCCCTCATAATTTCTTCTAGAGGTTTCCATAAAGTTTTTTGATTGAAGAATGTAAAACTAGGGATCATTTATGATCTCTCAACAAAGAAATTCAACCAACGTATGCATGGTGCTAAGGTTGGGTTCAGAGACTTTAAAAATATGATCCTAAAAAATTAACAGCTTGAAAAATATATGATTTGTTTTTGGCAGATTTGCCCATCTTAGACTTGTTTGCAGTTTATAATTACTTTATTAAGCTTGGTTTGTGGTTGATGGCCTTCTTGTTTTTATTAATCCGCTTTCTCTGAATGTCAGTGTTCAATATGTGTTTGGGACATTGAAAGTTCATTATAAAGTTAGTAGGAAGGATTGGAGGGCAACTCCAATTTGTTTCCTGTGGTGTATTTGAAAGGAGGAGGAGGAAACTTGTGAAGGGTTAGATTTATCATTCTGCAAGTAGACAAGAATTGTAATAAGGTTATAGTTTGTGCTTATGTAAGAATCATTTTCAGAATAGCTTCTTTCTCAATGTTATTTGAAAATTGAGAGATGGTTGTTTTTGCTTCCTTTTCCATGTAAGTGACTACTTCGTGTAAGTTGTAAGATTTGAAGAAGTGTGGCAGGATTTTTTGGACGTTGCATTGTTTTTTTATTTTGATGAGTTAGTCATAGTAGGGTGCATGGTCTTGCTATGTTTTACAAATAGTTACATCATGCATTAGTGTTATTGGTTCTTCATTCACTCGTCATTGGTTGCCTTGTTTTGCAATTTATAGCCCACTTAATTTGTGCCTTGGCCCTTGGCTATTGTATACTGTTACCTGCTCTGACTCACTGTTGTCTTATGTTTTTACCTTTTTTAGCAGTCCTCTTTTAGCATTTCCCCAGTAATTTCATTTAATTCATTGTTTTTGTTTCACAGCACTGCATGTATGAAGCTTGAGGAATATCAAACTGCTAAGGCAGCCTTGGAAACAGGGGCTTCCTTGGCGCTGGGAGATTCAAGATTCACTAGTTTGATCAAAGAATGTGAAGAGCTCATTGCAGGTCAATTTTTGGCTGTAACCTGATCCTATGGTGCTAAAATATGAGATTATATTATAGTCGAATTCAATATACTCTATTTTCATTAAAAATTAGTTGGATCTTCTGTGATGTACTTTTTTGTTTTTTATTATCATATGATATGTGTTATATATATATATATATTCATGGAAAGCTTTTGTTGCTATCTCTCTGGGATTTTCAGAGAAAAATTCCCTTTCAATTGTAAAAAGGGGTTGGTTAAGATATATATATATATATATATATATATATATATATATATATATATATATTTATTTATTTATTTATTTTTATCATTTTAATAGTCTCATGATGCATGACCAAGATCTTGTGGTGCTTAGAGATCTATTCAGTCACACACAGTGGCAGTATGTTTGGGTTTTCATTTCTGCTGAGCTCTGTCTGCACCATTGTTGTTCAAGATAAAATATGTTAGTTTACAGTCTAGTGCTAATTTAAAGATGGATTTTTCATAGTTGTGAATAAAAATTTGAGCTGTAGTTGGATTAAAATGTAATGGAACTCAAATAATGTTATGTCCATGCTTCTGGATGCCTTAATGGTTGACTGGCAAACCCTTTGGAAAAGACAATATTCCATATGCCTGTGGAAAATACTCCCAGGGGATTTTTTGGTATCCTATATACAGGTCGGTTAACCTATAATCAGACTATATATAATTTACTGGTTTCTGTTGTTTGTATTCAATGCGACCAATCTCTACTACTTTTTTCCAAAGGATGGGAATATACTTTCTGTTTTATGGTTGATCTTTTGAATAAGTTTTTATTTTTATTCCCTATTTTTTGTGCTTAGACTTGAATGCATTAGTAGCAAAGTATTACTGAATTGTTTGTTTCTCCTATTTATCTTTGAGAGGACTGTAAAAGTAATGCTTAACATGTAATTTTTATTTGCATTCTGTGCAATATTTGTATGTTTTGGGTGCATATTGAAAAAGTTACCATCTATGTTGTGTTTGAATTATTCATAGCATCTTTTACGGGATGATAAATGGGGCCAGTTACCTCTCATCTGTGGCTTTAGGCAGCTTTCGGTTGAGATTGTCAAGAACCTAGTTAGCTCAAATAGGAATAGGAAAATGAATAGAATTCAATTAGCTTATACTGCTCTGTTACTTGAATAGGAAATATGATGTGTATAGCGTAACTGTTGATGCATCTGATACTTTATGCCAGAGAAAGATCACTCCTTTTTCTTGGCACTGGTTGTCACTGTTTTACGTTTTTCTGGTTGTCATCATTTTACATTTTGCAGCAGAGTGGAGGTATAAGATTATTTTGATTAGAAAAAAAGGGAGGAAAACGGGAAAAAACTTTTTAAGGATATGAATGAAATTCTAGGTTGGGGATCCAAGTAGCTTTATAAACCCCCATCAATGTGGTTCCTCAAGCCCAACTAAACACACCTAGCCTGGTAGACAAGCAGCCTGTTTTGGAAATTTAATCATTGAAATTGGGACTTTGTGTGGTTGGGTGCTTTTGAAATTTTGTAGTTATGTTACTAGGTAAGAATTAAATAATAACTAGTAGGTAAGTATTGAAGAAAACCCGGTGAGGGTGGGGTTCCGCTTGCACCTCCGTTCTTGGCGGCTGATTTGTTCCAGTTGGGGAGTGGGGGGTGTTTTCTTCTTCTTTGTATACTTTCAGCCTATTGAAGAAGCTTATGTCATAGTTTAGTAAACTGCTTGATGTGGAGGTAATCTAGTTACTTATTCATAACCTAGTTGCTTCCATTGGAAGTTAGCATTTATTTGTCTGGGAAGTACTCACCACTAAACATTGGCATTTTATTTGCATAAATGCTGGCATTATGTGCCTTCTTAATCCATGATGGAAGTGCTTTTTTTTTTCTTTAAATATTACAATAATAAATAATTTTTTTGATAGGTAATGTCAAAAAGATTGTTTATTAATTTTATTTTTTTATCTATATATTTTCCATGATGTCAAATTTATGTATACAAGTTTACACCTTGGCAAAAGCTGAGAAATTCCAAGGCCCAGATTATTCTAGTTCCTGTGGATATTAATGAAGCTGGTGAACTGCTTTCAGTGAGATGTTTTAGTTTTCTTCGGAATTGAAACAAGAGTTTCTTCGGAAGGACAGTCAAGGAAAAATTATGTCATGTTTTAGAAATTATTGCTGATATTTTAATGGCCTGATTTTGATCTTGCTGATGGATTTGAATGTTTGTTCAGAGGAAACTGATGGCCTACCAAAGCAGTCAGTGGTACAAGCCCCTGAAGCTGTTGAATCTCCTGAAACTGTTGGAGTTGCAGAGAAAGTTCATCAGGTGCCAATGGTAACAGCAAGCAAACCAAAATACAGGTATGGTTACACTTGCTTGTCTGTGCTATTTGTTTGGTACATAGACAAGAGAGTAACATTATTTTGTGTATATATACTTTCAAGTCTTCTTTTAAGGTTGCCTAGGAGATTGTATATGTTTGCAATTTCAATGATGCATTAATACTGTTCATTAGCAGTTACATGATCATTAAATGTATAACATATGTGCAGGCATGAACATTACCAGAAACCAGAAGAAGTGGTTGTCACCATATTTGCAAAAGGCGTACCAGATGAAAATGTTGTTGTTGACTTTGGTGAACAAATAGTATGGTTCATCTCAACTCGATACTTCTCATTTTTATTCAGTTTCATATTGACTTTGTGTTTGGTTATTTAGATCTTCTTGGTAGACATTGATTTAATGATTATGCTAATTCATCTTTTTGGTTGCTTTGCAGCTGAGTGTCAGCATTGATGTTCCTGGTGATGTTGCATATCATTTTCAACCTCGCTTATTTGGAAAGGTAAGGCTCAAATTTCATGTTGTTAGAAACTGCTTTGTAAATAAGTTTTGTTGGTACCGAACATTTAGGAATGGACTAGTGATTATCTATTGCCCAAGAATTTCTTTAGATATTTGAAGAAACCTAAAAACAAGAATGTTTTTGGACAAAACTAAGGAAGTGGATGTGTATATATCTGGCCTATTGACTTAGAGTATGATCTCCCTCTGTTTGTCTCTTGGAAAACTTCAGAAAAGGAAATAGATCTTGGTTGTGAATTGTTTTGCTTCTCTTTTCCTTTTTTTTCCTTGGCAGTAACTGAAGATATATGGCAAATCCTTCCTTAAGTGCCTTGGTAAAAAATAAATAGATGCTTCAACCTTTTTTATTTTATTTTTGACTGAAAAGGTTTGGGGTACTCTGAAACAGTTAGACTGCGAGTTCTAAGAATGATATCAATATCTGTAACAAGTATTCTGTTTGTGGTGCTTCATTTGGAAGGCAAAATATTGTGTTCCATTGGTTGATCTAGTTTTTGTAGTCTAGTATTATAGGAATATCTAATTCATTTTACTTATTCTGGATTCTGAGTTTATCATCTGGTGTTTGGTTTTGACAAACAGATAATACCCGACAGGTGTAGATATGAAGTATTGTCAACCAAAATTGAAATCCGGCTAGCAAAAGCTGAATTGATTCAATGGACTTCTCTCGAATTCAGCAAGGAAAATACAGTTCCACAGAGGACAAATATATCTACAAGTAAGTTGTTATGCTTGTAAACTGCCCTTCTTTTAATCCACCCAGAGATTGAGCAGGAGAAGATTTAACCACCCCCCACCCCAAGTTGCTTCCAAATTATGGGTCTAAAAACCAGAACTAGGATAAGTTAACAGTTGCAGCAATTTGACAGTGTTTCCAGGTTGAAGACACTGATAATAGATATATCAATTTTTTCTGCTGCTTCTGAAAATATATATCATGTTTACTTTCACTCTGTACAGTAGCTCTTTGTTCTTGTCCTGCTTCCTTAATGCTGAGTTTTCTTCATATTTATCACTGTTGCAAACCGCAACCACACACACACACATATATATGTTTGTGTGTGTGTATGCAATGTTTTTTTTCTTTTGTTCTTTTGGGTGTCTGAGTGATACTGTCTCCTAAATTGAAACCTCATTTTAGAGGCCATGTTTTTGTTTGATACCAAGTAAACTGAAAAATTCATCCTGAAAATACTATTCTATATCTACATGGAAATAAGAACCCATTGGACACGATATCTATCCAATGTCATTTAGTGAGGATGTTCTTATGCTTATGTGTCTATCCTTGTTAAGCTCACATCCAGGATCATCAGTTTCACAACTCCTGGATCTGTTTATACCATCATGATCCATCAGCCCCGCACACCCTTTATTTTGCCCTCCCTCATCTGTAAAAACCATCAAATTTCAGAACACTCATGGCATTCTATGGAGGACAAGTGCATCCCTTGATGTGGTTACTCTCCTTGATTGCATGTTGTGGGTCAATGGAGTATGTGAAATGATTACATCTATAATCCCATTTTAAGACTTGCAGTCTTCACTTAATTGCTAGCAAGGGTAGGCTGCTTCCTCATAATGCAGTTTTGAGAATGCAGTCTTCACTTATTGCTATCACTAATAAACAGCATCCTCAAAATACAATTTTTGTTTTTATATAGTGTTGCAATTGGAGAAGAGCACATAAAAGAATTGCTGTGTGATATGTGCAGCAGTGACAAATCTCAACATGGCAAATGCGACAATAGATTTGGTATTTCTTTTGCTTTCGTATCAATCTGTTGATGCTTCTCCAAGATTGTAACATTTTGGAAGAACAGAGGACATTGAGTGATTGATTATTAATGTGTTTGCCTGAAGAGAATTTGTTAGCTTGAAAATCTCGACAATAGATTTGGTATTTCTTTTGCTTTTGTATCAATCTGTTGATGCTTCTCCAAGATTGCAACATTTTGGAATAATAGAGGACATTGAGTGATCGATTATTAATGTGTTTGCCTAGAGAGGATTTATTAGCTTGAAAATCATGATCCTATTACCATTTTGCAGCATAAAGCTTCCTATCATGCTAATAAGCTTATTTCCTTTTTCAATTTGCAGGTGTTGCATCTCAAAGGCCCACTTACCCGTCCTCTAAGACTACAAAAAAAGATTGGGATAAGCTGGAAGCAGAAGTCAAGAAGGAGGTTTGCCTGCAATCTAGATGCTGTTACTTTGGTTTTCATTATTGTTTAACATCATATGAGAACCTGAGGAAATTTTCATTATTGTTTAACATCATATGTGAACCTGAGGAATTTTATTTGGGGGTCAACTCTTTGGTGGTTTGAATTTCAGGAGAAAGAAGAAAAGCTGGATGGAGATGCAGCTCTGAACAAATTTTTCCGGGACATATACCAAGATGCGGATGAAGACACAAGAAGGGCCATGCAAAAATCTTTTGTAAGACTTCAATACCGGAGTTACATAAAATATCATTCTAATTGAGTATGGGATTATAAAAGGGAAATTAGCAAATTAACGGAAGGTGACATTGTTTTTCTTGGGGCTATTTTTTAACAGGTGGAGTCAAATGGGACGGTGCTGTCGACAAACTGGAAGGAAGTTGGATCGAAGAAGGTTGAGGGAAGCCCTCCTGATGGCATGGAGATGAAGAAATGGGAGTACTGAGTTCTTTCTCCTCTAAGTTGTGTATAAGTATTTTAGTATGCGATTTTGCTCTTCTGCTCTATTGACATGATTTCGGCTTTTCCGCCTTGTAGCTTAATCTTTAGGAGTCTTGTGTTTGGACATGCCCTAGGTATTCTTCCCATTTAAAACAATTTGGTTTGCTAGAACTGCCCCCTGTATGTCCGTTAGCCTTGATGCTGGTTTGCCATTTAATTGAAATGATGAATTGTGTCTAATGTTTGTGGAGAATTGCTTGTCCTTTTGTTATTCAAGAGTCAACTTACCTATTTCTTGTGGTATTTATAGAAAATCAACAACTATGAGTCTGTTTAAGAACGTTTTTTAAGACAGTTTCCAAATAATAGTTTTTAAAAACCGTTACTCTTAGGAAATTCAAATATGAAAAACATCTTTTTCGGTTTATGAAGTTATATCTGTATATATATGGTCTTGAGGGTTCCTTCTAGGACTGAAAGGCCGGACTTCTTTATTAGATTTTATAGATACGTCAATGAATCCAAGGGCAAGATGATTGTTCCTCCCCTTTACCCACTACTTGCCTGACACACTTCGTTCTTAATTCCCTTGATCCTCCTGCTCTTCTCTTATTGGTAAAACTTTGGAGTGGCACCAAGGGTTGATCTGGACTTTCCTCTAAGTTACTGTAGAGAACCCACTTTCCCAGCACTCTTGATCCAATTAGACTAGGGTTTCTCGGCAAACAGGAGGAGCACAAATGAAAATTCAATGAATGGTTAGGCGTGTGTGATGAATCTACAGCCAAAAAGATACTTAAATTTGCATTCAAGAAACATAAATACTGCTCTCAATACAATGAGAAATCACTTGATAGTTAAAATGTTTCTAATCTTTCCAACGCTAAGTATATTTTAATCTAAATAATTGCTTTCAAGTGTGAGAAACACCTAGGATAAGTGCCAAACAAGCTCTAAACTATTCTTCAGAATTCCATCGAAATTACCAACAACAGCCAAACAGCTTGCATCTCATGCTATCCAAGAATTGGAAATAGGCAACCCTCCAAGTCTTTTTGATTGCCAATGGACCCAAAACAGCCCAAAACCCAATCACAAATCCCAGTGGCATGCTCATATAGAACCACTTCATTTCGATCCAATCATCATCGTCCTCTTCATCAGCAGGCCCTGGTATCGGAACCTCTGGGAGATCATCTCCAACACAAGTTTCTGTAAGAGGGGGCCCACAGAGCTCAAGATTACCAATAAAACAGCTCGCATTAAAGCCTTGGATTTGAGTGCCTGATGGAATTCTGCCTGAGAAGTTGTTGTACGACACATTTAAATAGCTCAAGAATGATATGCCTGCAAGGCTTTGTGGAATAACACCCGAAAGTTTGTTCCTGGAGAGATCAAGGGACTCCAACGATGTCATGGCCCCGATCTCCATAGGAAGCTGTCCTTCAAGATGATTTACAGACAGGTTCAAGAATATCAAACCTTGGAGACTGGTCAGTTCTTTCGGTATCTCACCCGATAAGTTGTTGCATGAGAGGTCTATTCCAGTTATAAGGTCAAGAGTACTACTGTACTCATCTTCTGTTCTCTTTACAACCAGTGATACTGTGTCCGTGAACCCTATCGCAGAATTATTGTAAGAAAGAAATAGCCTCCTTGGTTGCACTTGGCTGGCCATGACACTGAAATTGCCAAAACATCTTGGAATGGTCCCTGAAAGGCTGTTGTATGCAAGGTCTAAGACTTGAAGGGACTTGAGGAGACAGAATTCCATAGGAATACTCCCAGTAAATTTATTTGATCGTAGGGCAAGAACCATAAGACTGGACAGATTCTTCCCCACCCACATCGGTATGCTTCCAGAGAATTCATTCTCACTGAGGTCCACAACTGTTAAACTTTCGCAACCTTGCATGGAAGGCGGCAAAGTACCAGAGAGACTGTTGTTGCGCATGTGCAATGATCTTAGCCAAAGTAGGGAACCCATCGAGCTCGGTAGATGTCCAGTCAGATTATTATTCTGTAATCTCAACACCGTAAGTAGTGTCCAGGACGCCCAACAGTCAGGAAGTTCTCCTGATAGAATGTTTCCGGAGAGGTCTAAAGATCTCAAAGTGTTCTCTTCATTGTTCTGGTGACACAAGATGGGTGAAAGGGATCCATTAAAGGAGTTATGTGAAAGATCTAATGAAAATGTCTTGGAAGAGATACGAGGCAGTGGGCCAGTGAATTTGTTTGAACCAAGAAATATCTGATATGCGGATGGTAAGCTTGGAACAGTGCCATAAATCAGGTTGTTGGCTAGATTTATGTAGTCAAGATTGAGACTCCAGAACCAAGATGGGATGGCATCTTTGATTCCTACTCTGGATATGTCTAGACCCATCAAATCCTTTTGTGTTTGCAGCCATGCAGGAAATAGAGGCCCCAACTGCCAATATCCCATTTCCAAAATTTCCAGTTGGAATGGAGGATTCCAGTCAGAACCCACTTGCAATGTAAACGAGTTTGAAGATGCATATAAATATTTCAACCTTGTCAAATTAGCAAAGTGCTTTTCAGACACTACACCGTTCAGAGAATTCCCGGAAATATTTAAGTAACTCAAGGATGGCAAGCCTCTTACAGATACAGAAGTTGGTCCAGAAGATGAACTATTCCCAACAGAAAGAACTGATGAGCATTTCGAAAAATGACCTGAAAGTTCGTCTGCTCCAAGGTCTAGAAACTCTAAACCTTTGACAAGTTTATTAGATGACAAATCTAGCCTTTGTAGATTGCAAAGTTCTCCCAAGGATCTTGGGATTTCCCCTTCAAAGGCATTGTTTGACACGTCTAGAGCTACAAGTGAAGTAAGGTTTCCGATGGAAACCGGAAGGATTCCATGAAATTTGTTGTGTGAAAAGTCGATACTTTCAAGGCTAGTTAGGTGACTCAGGCAATCAGGTATAGTAGAAGTGAAGCTGTTATTGAAAAGATGAAGGGATCTTAGAGCAGTTAAATTGCAAAGAGCAGTTGGAATTGGTCCATGAAAGTTATTGGAACTTAGATCAAGGGAAACAAGTGATCCAAGGCTAGAGAACCAGTCCAATGTTGCAGAAACAAATGGATTCTCTGAGAGGTCAAGGACAGTGAGAGATGAAAAATTCACGGTTGGAAGAGGATTGATGCTACTGAGCCCACAATCAGACAAGACTAGAACTGACAAAGAATGGAGCATATTCATCCCTTGTAACCAATTAGATGCTTTGCTTAGGTCCACCCAGCTCATGTCAAGAACTTCTAGGATGGAAAGAGGAGAAATCCAGTCAAGATTCTCAATATTCAGAGAATTACCTCCAATATCAAGATACTGCAAGCTCAATAGGTTTCCAAGTTGACGAGGAACATCACCAGTAAAACCTGCATTCGAGAGATTAAGATACCTTAAACCTGTCAGGGAACCAAGGAATTCTGGAATCTGAAGTCCTTCGAAGCTGTTCCAGCTGAGGTCCAGGTACTGAAGATGCTTCAGGTCCAACAAAGAAGTACTGATTTCCCCACCCAAGGAAGCTCCGTCCATTGGATTGCGACTGAGGTTGATCTTGACAACATGCCTAGTTATGTTGTCACAGCCAATGCCTTTCCATGAACAGCAGGCTTCACCGGTCCAAGACGAGAGGTAGTTTCCCTGATCCACAAGGCCTTGTTTGAATCTCTGGAGTGCTCTTCTTTCTCCTGCACTGCGGATGACATCTGAAGTTCCCTCACTCAAACTAAACTGGATGGTGGTAGTTGCTAAGGACAGAAACCAAAGCCACAGAACCACCACATCTCTATTACTTTTCCTATCCATAGAACTAGTTCTGCAACAGATGAATTGAGAAGGAAATTTTCCAAAGGTGAGTTGTAGTAAGAAGCAAGGGCTTAGGCTATATACTTATAATGATACCAGGACTAAAGAAATCTGTTATAAGCCTGACCTTAATGTGTATTTTATGGATCAAAGTCTTTGTTAATTATTAATCATAGGATTCATAGCTGCTCTTGAAGAAACTTTCAGCGTTCTTTCCGTTGTTATAATTCTTTAATCTGGCCTTACCATTTCGTCTTTGACAAGCAAACGTTCAGAATGAGACCTTTGGGTGGTAAAATGATTATACAAATTGCCAAGGTTTGAACTAAGGTATAATTAAAAGCTGCAACTACAAACCATGGTAATCAACTTTGTGGAAACTGAATGGAGTAATTTTCAGTGAGGTTACAAAGTCCTTGGGCAGCAACTTCATGAAAAAGACAAGTCCAAGTTGAAGCCACAAATAGATAATGAATGGTGAATGAAAGACTAGAGAATGGAGTCAAGCTGATAAGATAAAAAGCTGCAACTGCAAACCATGGAAATCAACTTAGTGGAAACTGAATGGAGTAATTTGCAGTGAGGTTACAAAGTACTTGGGCAGCAACTTCATGAAAAAATACAAGTCCAAGTTGAAGCCACAAATAGATAATAAATGGTGAATGAAAGACTAGAGAATGGAGTCAAGCTGATAAGATTAAAAGCTGCAACTACAAACCATGGTAATCAACTTCGTGGAAACTGAATGGAGTAATTTGCAGTGAGGTTACAAAGTACTTGGGCAGCAACTTCATGAAAAAAGACAAGTCCAAGTTGAAGCCTCAAATAGATAATAAATGGTGAATGAAAGACTAGAGAATGGAGTCAAGCTGATAAGATTGAATATGTGAGCAGATGGGGTATGGGGTAGTGAATTTCATTGTCATTTTGGAAGTAGTTTGAAAATGCTGAAATCACCTACCTCTGAAGATACTTCGACTGTGGATCTTGGATTTTTCCTTGTTTGAACAAAGGAAAACTCCATTAAATATAAGAACAGCAACGATTACAATAGAAGGGAATCTATTAAAAAAGGAGCTGAGCTACACCCCCTTTTGGT
Source organism: Vitis rotundifolia (assembly GCA_030254885.1). NCBI lineage: Eukaryota > Viridiplantae > Streptophyta > Magnoliopsida > Vitales > Vitaceae > Vitis > Vitis rotundifolia. The sequence goes on from CM058166.1 coordinate 17,558,283, forward strand.
TGCCAAGAAAATCGAGTAAAGGCTAGGAAAGAAAATTAAAATTTTAAATCAAAGAAAATAAAAAGGGCGGGTTTCATCTAGGAAGAAAGAAACAAGGACAATAGGACATTTTAAGGGGCTTTTTGCAATTACTCAAAATTTAATTTCACAGATTGCTTCTCTTACACTTACAATGGCATGAGATCTGTTTGCAATGAATAGCATTTCTCTTAATTAGATGTGTTAGACTGACATTTCTATCCAGATATTTATTTTTTAGTATATTTGAGTAATGGATAATCTCCATGGTAGATTTATCTGAGCAACCAAAATTAGAAGTCACAAAAGGAAAATTAGGATATGAGTGGAAGAAAAATACCAAATACTGTTTATAATACCACGGAAAAAAGGTCTTGGAAACTATCTGTATTTACAACCGTCCCAAAAATTTGGATTTCATATCATCCACCAATTGAAATAAGGTATGCCTCCACACCTTGTTGAATGCTAATGGACTCAAAACAGACCAAAAACCCACCACAAACCCCAATGGCATGCTCAGAGAGAACCACTTCATTTCGATCCATTCATCATCATCTTCATTTGCATTGCCTGATATTTGGCTTTGTGGCGCATAATCTCCAGAACATGCATCTGTAAGAGGAGCCCCACAGAGCCCATCATTGCCAATGAAACTGCTAGGATTAAAGCCATGGATTTGTGTTCCGGATGACAATCATCGACAATATAATTATATTACATCCTTACTCGTGAGAATAGATATGTTGAAAACTGATAAATTCAAACTACAGATAGTTAAAAAACATGGATGGAATAAACTAGTAGAAGTGCTATTTATCGTACTTGGAAAACAAGGTTGCCAAATTTATTTACAATAACAAACACCATCCGAGTAGTTTATACTTCGTGTCATCCAAGAACCGAAAATAAGCATATCTCCAAGCTCTGTTGAATGCTAATGGAGCCAAAATGGCCCAAAAGCCAACCACGAAACCCCATGGCATACCCAAATAGAACCATTTCATCTCAATCCTTCCATTGTCTTCTTCATCATCATTGTTTGGAATTGGACCTTTTGGTTTACCATCTTCACCACAACCATCAGTCAGTAGAGCCCCACAAAGCTCTGGGTTGCCAATAAAACTGAGGGGACTAAAGCCTTGGATCTGGGTGCCTGATGGAATTTTGCCAGAGAAGTTGTTGTATGAAAAATTTAAATGGCTCAAAAATGATATATTTGCCATACCTTGAGGACTAACACCAGAGAGTCTATTCATGGAGAGATCAAGAGACTCCAGTGATGTCATGGCTCCAATCTTCACAGAATCTTCCCTTGGAAATGGTTATTAGACAGGTTCAAGAATATCAAACCATGGGGACCTGTGAGTTCTTCTGGGATCTCACCATATAACTTATTGCTTGAGAGGTCCATGCCAGCTAGGAGGCCAAGTATATTGTCGTAATCGTTCTCTTCTCTTTTCATAACCAGTGTTGTTGTGTCGGTTGATTCCAATTCAAAATAATGTTCATTATGAAAAGGAAAGGGGGAATTTGAATTCGATTGTTTGATCATGCTGCTGAAATTACCAAAGCATCTAGGAATGGTTCCCGAGAAATTGTTGTTTCCCAAGTCCAGGATTTGAAGGGAATGAAGGTGGCAGAGTTCAAGAGGAATACTTCCATTGAACTTATTTGAATGGAGGACAAGAACCATTAAACCAAATTTATATGTAAACTCACGCTCCCATGGTCCTGTTACAATGAACTTTCCATTGAAGTTCCCCATCCATGCTGGTATGGTCCCAGTGAATTCATTCTCACTAAGGTCTAGAACCACTAGACTAGAGCAATTTTTCAATGGAAGTGGAAAATTTCCGGAGAGATGGTTGTTGCGCAAGTGCAATGAACCGAGCCAAATTAGAGAACCCATGGAGCTAGGTATATGTCCCGTCAGATTATTATTTCCCAATTTTAACATCGTCAATTCTCTCCAGTACATCCAACAATTGGGAAGTTCTCCTGACAGAAGATTTCCTGAGACGTCTAGATGATACAATTAATTTACTTCTTTATTAGTTCTCCGACACAACATGGGGAGATCCACGGAATAAATTATTGGAGAGGTCTAGTTCTTCTACATCAGAAGAGATTTGGGGCAGTGGATCAGTGAAATTGTTTGAGCCAAGATTGATTGATGTAAAATGTAAACTTGGAATACTACCAATGATTTGGTTGTGAAATAGTCTACAATATAATAGGGACGTGTCCAAAACCAAGCTGGGATGACACTCGAGATTCCTGCATAGGACATGTTTAGATATTCGAAATACTTCTGTGTTTGAAGCCATGCAGGAAATTGAGGCCCTAGAAGGCAAGACCCCAAGTCTAATGTTCTGAGTAGAAAAGGAGGAGTCCAGTTGGAGCTGACATGCAAAGTTAACAAGTTTGAAGATGCATCCAATTCTTCTAAACTTGTTAGATTGGCAAGGTGCTTTTCAGATATAATACCCTCGAAGAAGTTTTCCCTAATGCTTAGATAACACAAGGATGAAATTCCTCCTAATGAGATAGGAATATGACCAGAAAACGAGTTTCCATCAATAGAAAGAGAGGACAAACTTTTGAATTGGCCAAGTTCATTGGGAAAATGACCTGAAAGCCGATTCATTCCCAGGTCTAAATGTTCTAAACTTTTACATTCTCCAAGAGTATCTGGAAAAGAACCTAACAGTTTATTTCCTCTCAAGAGTAAAAACTCTAGACTTTTTCCAGGCCTATTATATGACAAATTCAAAAGTTGGAAACTACAAAGATTTCCTAGAGATCTAAAAATTTCCACTTCAGGAGCGTTGTATGATAGGTCAAGATATGTGATAGAAGTGAGATTTCCAATATCATTTGGAAGGATACCATGAAAATTGTTATATCTAAGATCAAGGTGTTCAAGGCTAGTTATATGATATAACCAATCAGGAATAGGAGAAGCAAAATTGTTATAGGAAAGATCTAGGAATCTAAGAGAAGTCATGTTACGAAGACTTGATAGAATTGGACCTTGAATATTGTTAGATGATAGATTAAGAGTAATAAGAGAATTAAGATTAGCAAACCAATCAAATGATATAGAAATAAAATAACTAATTGAAAGGTCAAGGATGACTAGAGATGAAAAATTGACAAGTGGGAGAGGGTCAATAGTCTAAAGCTCACACCTAGACAAGCGTAGCACAAATAAATAATGGAACTTATTCATTACTTGTAACCAATTTGATGCTTTGCTTAGGTTCACATGTGCCATGTCAAGGAACTCTAGGAAGGTAAGACCAGAAATCCACTCAAGATCCTCAGCATTCAAAGAATAAGAATTCCCGATGTCAAGATAATGCAACTTGGATAAATTTCCAAGTTGATGAGGAATAACACCACCAAAACCTACACTAGAAGGTTATGATATCTCAAATTGGAGAGGGAACCAAAGAATTTTGGAATAGTAAGGCTCCCAAAGTCATTAAAGCTTAGATCCAAGTATTGAAGATGCTTCAATTCCAACAAAGAACTGCTTATCTCACCACCCAGAAAATCATGATCTTGATAAAGATCACATCGGAGGTTGAGCTTGAAAACATGTCCTGTTGTGTTGTGACAACGAACTCCTTCCCAATTACAACACTCTTCATTGGCCCAAGAAGAAAGTTTGTTTGAAGGATCATGAATGCCTCTTTTGAAGCTCAAAAGAGCTTCCCTTTCTTCTTCTCTGCAAAGAGCCTTTGAACTATGTACATCACAACAACCGAACTTAGTGGCTAGATTGAAAAGAAAATAGAGCAAGAGAACTACCAAACCTCTCATGTACAACTCCATTAGGCTAGATGATTTTAGAGCACACAATGTGAAAGGTTTCAATGATTATTTAATATTTATAGTCATTAGAGGCATGACCCACAAGACTATAGTGTTGCCTTATTTCTAAAAATTTCTAGCATTGCTCGCTCAATTATTGTATTAAAAAAGGATGGTTGTGGAGTGTGGACTAGCTGTGTGCATGGATAAATTTCATGTAAAAGAAAATACATGAAATGACATAATTAATTGCATATGTAAAGTGAATCCTATTAGTATTTTTATTCTTATCATTTCCCATGTTATTTAAATATGTGAATTTTTTTTTATATTTTTCTCATTTATTTATTTAGTATTTTTTAGGAACAATGATATTAAACTTATAGAATAAGAGTGTGTTTGGTAGTGATTGTAAGAAGTGTTTTTAATTTTTTTTAATACTTGAAAAATAAAAATTTTCAAATATTAAAAATGTTAGAAGTGTTTCCTAGAACCATTATAAAAGCATTCTAAGTTCATTGCATAAATTATTTATATATAATAAAAAAATTCATACAAATGATGGTATATATATATATATATATTGAATTATTATCTTAGAAGGATGACTCAACTCTCCTGCCGTGTTTGACTTGCAAGGAATATTGAGAGTGACCGTGACAATATTTTTCATAAAAAGAAGAAAAAATGACAATATAATCTTGTCCTCTTTTGTGTTTGCAATTAGGCTTGGCCATGCTTGACTAGCAAAAAAGGCAAATGACAAAATCTTCTGAGGTTTACTAGGCTTGCAATGTTTGCAATTTGCTAAGCTTATTAATACAACACAATTTTACTAATGAAAATGAAATTTATGACACATAAATTTGTCTCTCCTCACTCAATATGCCTTGGCACAAAGTAGTTATAGCCTTTTAGGGTGATCATTTCTTCCCACTAAATAAAAGAAGCTTTTAGCAACAGTGATACGTATTGCTAGTAAGATTGGTGCAACCTTTAATCATTAATTAAAGCCCATTAAACCTTGCTAGCATGCATTTTATAGATGTATTTTCACGTCTTTGTTTCCATGGAAAAAAATTGGCAATAAAAAATGTTATATATACATAGTTTTTTAAGGAGTTTGCATGATATTCAACACCCATTAATCACCCAATCTATTTATATATTCATATCTGCATAAAACTTCACATGTACATCTAATTAAAAGACATCTATTCCTCTATTTGCATACATAATAATCCAAATTATATGTTTTAATTTTTTGGGTCAACTTTCCACATAGTTAGGAACCAATAATGAAACAAAAAAGTCATCTATTGACTCTTCTCGCTACCCAACAGCAGAAGCAAACAATTGGCCTGTAGGTAGTGAGGGCACGAGCTTGACCCATAGGCTATGAAAAATGAGATGGCTTTAAAAAACTCTGTGCAGAAATTGAAAGAATTGAAATTTTAAGCAACACGCCAATGTGTATATACACAGTGGACAATGATCTTTGCCCGTAGGTGGTGAGGCATGAGCTTGACCCATAAGCTATGAAAATGAGATGGCTTTAAAAAACTGCATGCAGAAATTGAAAGAAATGAAATTTTAAGCAGCATGCCAATGTGTACATACACAGTGGACAATGATCTTTGCCCGTAGAGTAAGGGCATGAGCTTGACCCATAGGCTATGAAAATGAGATGGCTTTAAAAAACTGCATGCAGAAATTGAAAGAAATGAAATTTTAAGCAGCACGCCAACGTGGAGTCTAAAGCTCAAAATGTGGAATTCCCGTTGTCAATGCGTTTGATAACAAAGTTCAGACTCATAAAATTAAAAGTTTAGAGTAAAGAGAGAAGTTGAAGTTGAAGGTCAAGCCATGAAAAGCCTGGGAACTTGAGGGACTGGTTTTAAATTCAATTCAGCCGGCCAGCCAAAGCCACAAAAGGAACTTGGTTTCTCCTGTTGAGTAATGGTGTTTACAACTCCCTCAATATGCCAAAGACATGGTTGTAGGGTCTTTCTAACAAGAACTGAAAGGAGCTGTTAATTGTGGTGAAAATAAACTACAGAACTTTTGTCATGAAACAATTGCTATAGGTTTAATATCATTTGTGATTTGCTTATAAATTTATCCAGAATTGTATTTCATATCACACTGTTAAATGTGTCTTTATTTTTCCTTCATTACTTCATGTACCTTTTTTCAAATGGATAACGATTCTAGAGAATATTTAGCAATGTGAAAGATTAAGGTAATGTTTGATTAAATAAAAAATAATTGGCAATGTGCACTTTAATCCTTTTTTCCATGGTTATTCCTCGTGCTTCAAATGTCCCTATACGTTTAGTGCCTTGGCCTCTACGCTCTGAGCGAGCCTCAACCTTGCTAAGAGTGCCTCATGTTCATCCTTGTTGTTCATAACATCGAAGCCTAGGCGAATGGCCTTCTTAGGGTCATATCTTTAGGAGATACTAAGGCCACCCATGCTCTTGTATGGACGTGGCTGTAGCTGACCTGTCCACCCTAAATTCCCATGGCAAACTTATGCTTAGGTTAGATTCTCATGTCGTGTCTGATTCTTTACTTTTCGTGAAGTCTACCAGGAAATTTGCAACCATTTATGTCTTCAAGGTGATTGGCATACATGACTCTGTTAATTATTAATCATAGCTGGTCTTAAAGAAACTTTCAGAGTTCTTGGCATTGTTATAATCCTTTAATCTGGCATTAGGATTTCGTCTTTGACAAGCAAACGTTCAGAATGAGACCCTTGGGTGATAAAATGATTATATAAATTGCAAAGGTTTAAGGAACTGCTACAACAAACCATGGTAATCAACTTTGTGGAAACCGAATGGAGTAAATTACAGTGAGATTGCAAAGTACCTGAGGCAGCAACTTCATGAAAAGAGACAAGTCCAAGTTGAAGCCAAGTGCAAAAGCTATATAATTTTTATTAATGATGCCAAGCTATAAGCCACAAATAGATAATAAATGGTGAATGAAAGACTTGAGAATGGAGTCAAGATGATAAGATTGAATATGTGAGCAGTTGAAACAAATATGAATATTGAAAGTATAAAGCGACAATGAGGTAGTGAATTTCATTGTCATTGTGGAAGTAGCTTGAAAATGCTGAACTCACCTACCTCTGAAGATACTTTAGCTGTGGTTGGCAAGAAAAGTGAGTAAAGGCTAGGAAAGAAAATAAAAATTTTAAATCAAGGAACCACCTGGGGCGGGTTTCCATCTAGGAAGAAAGAAACATTTTATGGGGCTTTTTGCAATTACTCAAAATTTTATTTCACAGATTGCTTCTCTTAAATATACAATGACATGAGATCTGTTTGCAATGAATAACATTTCTCTTGACTAGATGTGTTAAGACTGACATTTCTATCCAAATATTTATTTTTTGGTGTTTTTAGTAATGAAAACTCCATGTTAGATTTATCTGAGCAACAAAAATTAATAGTCACAAAAGGAAAATTAGGATATGAGTGGAATAAAACAGACCAAAAACCCACCACATGCAGACCCCAATGGCATGCTCGGATAGAACCACATCATTTCGATCCATTCATCGTCATCTTCATTAGCATTGCCTGATAGGCTTGTGATGCATAATCTCCAGCACAAGCATCTGTAAGAGGAGCCCCACAGAGCCCATCATTGCTAATGAAACTGCTAGGATTAAAGCTTTGGATTTGTGTCCCAGATGACAATCATCCACAATATAATTATATTACATCCTTACTCATGAGTATAGATATGTTGAAAACTGATAAATCAAACTACAGATAATTAAAAAACATGGATGGAAGAAAATCATAGGAGAGCTATTCATCGTACTTGGAAAACAAGGTTGCCAAATTTATTTACAATTACAAACACCATCCTAGTAGTTTATACTTCATGTCATCCAAGAACCGAAAATAAGCATATCTCCAAGCTCTGTTGAATGCTAATGGAGCCAAAATGGCCCAAAAGCCCACCACGAAACCCCATGGCGTACCAAAATAGAACCATTTCATCTCAATCCTTCCATTGTCCTCTTCATCATCATAGTTTGGAATTGGACCTTTTGGTTTACCATCTTCACCACAACCATCAGTCAGTGGAGCCCCACAAAGCTCCGGGTTGCCAATAAAACTGAGGGGGCTAAAGCCTCGGAGTTGGGTGCCTGATGGAATTATGCCAGAGAAGTTGTTGTATGACAAATTTAAATGGCTCAAAAATGATATTTTTGCCATACCTTGAGGAATAACACCAGAGAGTCTATTCATGGAGAGATCAAGAGACTCCAGTGATGTCAAGGCCCCAATCTTCACAGGAATCTTCCCTTGGAGATGGTTATTAGACAGGTTCAAGAATACCAAACCATGGAGACCTGTGAGTTCTTCTGGGATCTCACCAGATAACTTATTGCTTGAGAGGTCCATGCCAGCTAGGAGGCCAAGAGTATTGCTGTACTCGTACTCTACTCCTTTCATAACCAGTGTTGCTGTGTCGGTTGATTCTGATTCAAAATAATGTTCATTATGAAAAGGAAAGGGGGAACTTGAATTCGATTGTTTGATCATGCTGCTGAAATTACCAAAGCATCTGGGAATGTTTCCGGAGAGATTGTTGTTTCCCAAGTCCAGGATTTGAAGGGAATCAAGGTGGCAGAGTTCAAGAGGAATACTTCCAGTGAACTTATTTGAATGAAGGACAAGAACCATTAGACCCGGTGTATATCTAATATCACCATCCCCTGGTAATGTTTCAATGAACTTTCCATTGAAATTCCCTATCCATGCTGGTATCGTCCCTGTGAATATATTCTCACTAAGGTCTAGAACTACTAGACTAGAGCAATTTTTCAATGGAAGTGGAAAATTTCCAGAGAGATGGTTGTTGCGCAAGTGCAATGAACCGAGCCAAATTAGAGAACCCATGGAGCTAGGTATATGTCCCGTCAGATTATTATTTCCCAATTTTAACATCGTCAATTCTCTCCAATACATCCAACAATTGGGAAGTTCTCCTGACAGAAGATTTCCTGAGATGTCTAGAGACTCCAAAAAATTTACTTCTTTATCAGTTCCTTGACACAACATGGGTGAAAGAGATCCACGGAATAAATTATTGGAGAGGTCTAGTTTTGCTACATCAGAAGAGATTTGGGGCAGTGGATCAGTGAAATTGTTTGAGCCAAGATAGATATAGGATGAATGTAAACTTGGAATACTACCAATGATTTGGTTGTGAGATAGATCTACAGTAGTAAGGAATCGAGTCCAAAACCAAGCTGGGATGACACTGGAGATTCCTGCATAGGACATGTTTAGATCTTCCAAATACTTCTGTGTTTGAAGCCATGCAGGAAATTGAGGCCCTAGAAGGCAAGAACCCAAGTCTAATTTTGTGAGTTGAAAAGGAGGAGTCCAGTTGGAGCTGACTTGCAAAGTTAACAGGTTTGAAGATGCATCCAATTCTTCTAAACTTGAGATTGGCAAGGTGCTTTTCAGACATAATACCCTTGAACAAGTTTTCCCTAATGTTTAGATAACTTAAGGATGAAATTCCTCCTAATGAGATAGGAATCTGACCAGAAAACAAGTTTCTATCAATGGAAAGGTAGGACAAACTTTTTAATTGGCCAAGTTCACTGGGCAAATAACCTGAAAGCCGATTTATTCCCAAGTCTAAATGCTCTAAACTTTTACATTCTCCGAGAGTATCTGGAAAAGAACCTGAAAGTTTATTTCCTCTCAACCTTAAAAGCTCTAGACCTTTTCGAGGCCTATCATATGACAAATTTGAAAGTTGGAAAGTACAAAGATTTCCTAGAGATCTTAGTATTTCTCCTTCAAGAGCATTGTATGATAGGTCAAGATATGTGAGAGAGGTGAGGTTTCCAACTTCATTTGGAAGCTTACCTTGAAACTTGTCAGATACAAAGTCGAGGGATCCGAGATTGAGGTGTTCAAGGCTAGTTATATGATATAACCAATCAGGAATAGGAGAAGCAAAATTGTTATAGGAAAGATCTAAGAATCTAAGAGAAGTCATGTTACGAAGACCTAATGGAATTGGACCATGAATATAACTGGATGTTAGATTAAGAGTAACAAGAGAATTAAGATTAGCAAACCAATCAAATGATGAAGAAATAAAATGATTAACTGAAAGGTCAAGGATGACTAAGGATGAAAAATTGACATGCAGGAGAGGGTCAATAGTATGAAGCTCACAATAAGACAAACGTAGCACAGATAAAGAATGGAACTTATTTGTTACCTGTAGCCAATTTGATGCCTTGCTTAGGTTCACATTTGTCATGTCAATGAACTCTAGGAAGGTAAGACCAGAAATCCATTCAAGATCCTGAGCATTCAAAGAATTTCTATGGTCATAATCAGAATTCCCAATGTCAAGATAATGCAACTTGGATAAATTTCCAAGCTGATGAGGAATAACACCACCAAAACCCGCAGTAGAGAGGTTAAGATATCTTAAATTGGAGAGAGAACCAAAGAATTTTGGAATATTGAGGCTCCCAAAGTCATTACAGCTCAAGTCCAAGTATTGAAGATGCTTCAAGTCCAATAAAGAACTACTTATCTCACCACCCAGAGAACCATGATCTTGATAAAGATCCCATCGGAGGTTGAGCTTGAGAACATGTCCTGTTGTGTTATGACAATGAATTCCTCTCCAATTACAACACTCTACATTGGCCCAAGAAGAGAGTCTATTAGAAGGATCATGAATGCCTCTTTTGAAGCTCAAAAGGGCTTCTCTTTCTTCTTCTCTGCAAAGGGCCTTTGGACTATGCCCATCACAGCAACTGAACTTTGTGACTATAGTGAAAAGAGAATAGAGCAAGAGAACCACCAAAACTCTCGTGTAGAGCTCCATTAGGCTAGATGATTTTAGAGCACACAATATGTAAGGGTTTAAAGGATTATATTTATAATCATTTGAGGCATGTCCCACAAGACTATAGTGTTGCCTTATTTCTAAAAGTCTTTAACATTGATTGCTTAATTAATGAATTCAAAAAGGACGGCTGTGGAAGAAATAACATTGATTATTCAAGTATATGAAAACAATTTTTTTATTTATTTTTCTCTTTTAATTAAGTAGTGTTTTCTTTAGGAATCAAACATGATATATGTATATTAAAATTTTAGAATAAGTTCATTACGTAAATAATTAAAAAAAAAAAACATCATCTATATATATATAGAGAGAGAGAAGGTTCCCTTGAATATATATATTTATGTATTCTTTGTGTGAAAAAATTTTAAAATATCAAGAATTATTTGTGGTTGTAGAAGCATGACTCTTTATCCCATTTTCTCCAATTTTGTTGAGCATTAAAATTTTTCAAATTGAATTATTGTCCTTAGAAGGATGACTCAACTCTCTTGCCATGCTTGACTTGCAAGTAATGAGAGTGACAAAATTTTCCATGAAAAAAAGTAAAAATGACAATATAATCTTGCCTACTTTTGTGTTTGTAATTACGTTTGGCCATGTTTGATTGGTGGAGGCAAATGATAAAAATCTTCTAGGGCTTAAAATATTAAAGAAAAAGTTAAATATGATTAGAATTATTTAAAATATATATATATATATATATATATATATATATATATATATTTAATTTCTTTATTCTTTATATGATATAGGAAAAAAAAACAATTTAGAAATCATGTGGAAAAAAATTATTAAGCTTAATATATATTTATTTTCTTTTTTTTTTTGTTTTCCTACATATACCTTCTCTTTTCTTTATTATTTTCCTAACTATATCCAAATAAGGAGAAATGATTTCCTCTTCCTTAAGGCAAAACTAGTCCTACTCTTAATTATTCCAGACTTTTTTCAAAATTCCATGGTTGACCGTCTTCCTTCATTTCCCTCCCCACTTTTGCTATCCTACTTTTTTTCCAAACCAACCGGATTGCAAATGGAAGCGTGGGCATGGTCCTCTACTTTGAAAATGCAACAAGGCAGTCTAACACGTCTGTATGCTGGGGGGTCATCATAGAAGCAGTACACTCACTATTTTGCTCCAATATATATATATATTTTTTCGTACACACTTTGACCAATCTTTCCTTGTTACATCAGTGCTAATAGAAGCTTTTGCAATAGAAAACCGAAAATAGAATATTGAATATGGTCATTACTGTCAGAATTATTCATGCCATCACTGCCAGGAAATGCTAAATGGGACCGACAATACTAAATTGATAGTGAGGAGTCGTGAGTCAGCCTGAATACAACGACAATTATCATGGGTCCAAGAGGTGAGCTGGTTGAAAAGGATATCTAGGACCTTGTCTCCACAATATACACTTCAATTTATAATGATATAAAGCGATTTCAGTGAACTGAAGAAAGCAATAAAAACTCTTAAGGAACTCAAACTCCATCACACAAACGGGCGACTGAAGTAAAAGACAACTTTGTGGAAATTTCATGGGGTAAATTGCAGTGAGGTTACGAAGTATTTGGCCAGCAACTTCATGAAAAAGACAAGTCCAAGTTGAGGGCCAAGCTGCAAAAGCTATATAATTTTTATTAATGCTGGCAAGCCATAAGCTACAAATATATTGACGAAATGGTAAATGAAAGACTAGCCAAAGGAGTCAAGATGATAAGATTGAATATGTGAGCAGTTGAAACAAATATGAATATTAAACATTTAAAAAAAAATTAATTACATTAAAATAAATGTATTTGATAAATAATTAAAATACTATAATTTTTTATAACTTATTATTATTATATTTTTTTAAAATAAGAAAATATGGGGTGAGACAAAATAATATTTAAACCCACCCGAATTCAACCCGATTATTAAAAAAATTTCAAACCCACTCCAAACGTGTATTAAAATTTCAAATTTGTCCAACGGGGTGGAAAAAAACCCACCCAAGACAGTTGCCAAATTTGACTATAGCAAAGAGTGTGGTAAGATTTTCAGTGGTTGGATTTGGCTTTTTAGGTGTTAGGTTTAGTGGTTGACTTGGAAATGTGATGCGCATTATTGAGGATGTGTCTTTATAATATTATATCTATAGAAACTTAGCCCAATCAACAAGATGGGGCTGTGAGTGGAGAAAAAAGCCTGGTATCTGTGTAAATGAAATAATGCAATTGCAGTGACCTTGTTAATTTTAAATGTTACAAACTCTCAACAAGTAAATTAATTTCTGCCGTGAAAGCAGTTGTTAATTTATTGATCTGGCAACACTTGCAAAGAGAGCGTTACCACATTTTGTGAGTAGGATTGAATTTCCATTTAATTTAAATAGATTTGAACATTCATAAAAGGATTGAATTATGAACCATATCGTGGTAGGATATGAAGTGTAACTAATGACATAAAAAATGACATATCAAAAGAATTATAAAGAATTGACAAAACGTCTAGAAATAAGAAATTTTGAAGGCAAGACTAATCCTATTCTTAATTATTCCACACTTTTTTCCCAAATTCCATGGTTAACGATCTCCCTTAACTTTCCTCCATACTTACGTTATCCTACTTTATCCCAAACCAATCAGATTTCAAATGGGAATGCGAGCATGGTCCTCAAATTTAAAAATGTAATAACACAGTTTAAATCGTCATTATGTTGGTGATCACAAAAGCAGTAGTGATCACAAATAGATAATAAATGGTGAATGAAAGACTAGAGAATGGAGTCAAGCTGATAAGATTGAATATGTGAGCAGATGGGGTATGGGGTAGTGAATTTCATTGTCATTTTGGAAGTAGTTTGAAAATGCTGAACTCACCTACCTCTGAAGATACTTCAACCGTGGATCTTGGATTTTTCCTTGTTTGAACAAAGGAAAACTCCATTAAATATAAGAACAGCAACAATTACAATAGAAAGGACTGAGCTACACCCCCTTTTGGTTGCCAAGAAAATCGAGTAAAATCTAGGAAAGAAAATAAAAATTTTAAATCAAAGAAAATAAAAAGGACGGGTTTCATCAAGGAAGAAAGAAACAAAGAAAGTAGGACATTTTAAGGGGCTTTTCGCAATTACTCAAAATTTAATTTCACACATTGTTTCTCTTACATTTACAATGGCATGAGATCTGTTTGCAATGAATAACATTTCTCTCAATTAGATGTGTTAGGCTGACATTTCTGTCCATGTTAGACTGACATTTACAATGACATGACATCTCTTAATTTTATTTCACATATTTTTTTATATATTTGAGTAATGAATACTCTCCATGTTAGATTTATCTGAGCAACCAAAATTAAAAGTCACAAACGGAAAATTAGGATATGAGTGGAAGAAAAATACCAAATACTGTTTATAATACCATGGAAAAAAAGGTCTTAGAATTATCAGTATACACAACCATCCCAAAAATTTGGATTTCATATCATCCAACAAATGAAAATAAGTATGCCTCCACACCTTGTTGAATGCTAATGGACCCAAAACAGACCAAAAACCCAGCACCAACCCCAATGGCATGCTGATATAGGACCACTTCATTTCGATCCATTCATCATCATCTTCATTAACATTGCCTGATATTTGGTTTTGTGGTGCATAATCTCCAGCACAAGCATCTGTAATAGGAGCCGCACAGAGCCCATCATTGCCAATGAAACTGCTAGGATTAAAGCTTTGGATTTGTGTTCCAGATGACAATCACCACAATATAATTGGCATACCCAAATAGAACCATTTCATCTCAATCCATCCATATAATACCGATCCCGTCTCCAATAGCTTGTCCGTTGGAGTCCACTCTGGCTTTGATATTTTTACAAACTAAATAATTTTTATTTAACGAGAATCTTATTAGTTTTTATTTATTTATTATTTTTCATGTTATTCAAATATATGCAAATAATTTCTTTTTTATTTAATTAACATGTTTTAGGAACCAAACATCATGTTAAAATTTTTAGAATAAGTTCATTACACAAATAATTTAAAAAAACGTTTCATACAAATGATGGCTAATAATATACATATAAATGAGGTGGGGCGGAGTAGGACAAAGTTGTACTTAAAGCTATCTCAAACTCATCCAAGTATTTAAAAAACTTCTCAAATCTATCCGGATCACATTTATCTTTATTCTAAATTTTTCCTATTTGGGGTGGGGCGGGACAAGTATTCGGAAAAGCCTGCCCCATTGCCATCCTTTCCATTGGATCATAATGAAATTATCATACTTCTAGTGTTAAAAGAGTGAAAATCACTTTATAAAAGTAGAGATACATGTAGCACCATGTATAAATTTAATGTATATACATTAATGTTATATATAACTATAAAAGTATCATGGCCTATGCTTTCTTCATGGGAAATTTTTTTAAATATCAGGGGTTATTTATGTTAGTAGAAGGATGACTCTCTTGCGGTGTTTGACTTGCAACTAATGAGAGTGATCGTGACAAAATTCTCCATGGAAAGAAGAAAATATTGACCATAGAATCTTGTCCTCTTTGTGATTTGCTCTATCATATTGCCCAACTGATAAAAAATAATGTCAAGAGAATATGGTCTGTTTGCAATCAGGGTTGGCCGTGCTTGACTAGCAAAGACACAGATGACAAAATCTTTTGGGTTTTGCAGTTTTCTAAGTTTATTAAAAGAAAAATGCAATTTTACATATGAAAATGTAATTTCTCCGAGGGTACATAAATTTGTCTCTCCTCCCTCAATATGCCTTAGTCACAAAGAAGTTATAGGATCATCATTTTTTCTCACTAAATAAAAGAAGCTATTGGCTACAGTGATAAGTATAGCCATTAGCAGCAAAAAGAAGATTGCTGCAACCTTTAATCATAGTTACTTAAAAGCCCATTAAAACTTGCTTGCATTTTATAGATGTATTTTCATCTTCATTTCCATGCAGGAAATTTGCAACCATTTGTGTCTTCAAGGTAATTGGCATACATGACTTTGTTAATTATTAATCATAGATGGTCTTAAAGAAACTTTCAGAGTTCTTGCCATTGTTATAACCCTTTAATCCGGCATTAGGATTTCGTCTTTGACAAGCAAACGTTTAGAATGAGACCTTTGGGTTATGAAATGATGATACAAATTGCAAAGGTTTGAAGTAAGGTATAATTAAAAGTTTGAAGGCTTCCAAATCCTATTCGAGAGCTGCTACCACAAACCATGGTAATCAACTTCGTGGAAACTGAATGGAGTAAATTGCAGTGAGGTTACACAGTACTTGGGCAGCAATTTCCTGAAAAAAAGGCAAGTCCAAGTTGAAGCCACAAATAGATAATGAGTGGTGAATGAAAGACTAATGGAGTCAAGATGATAGGAATGAATATGTGAGCAGTTGAAACTAATATGAATATTGAAAGTATAAAGCCACAGTGAGGTAGTGAATTTCATTATCGTTGTGGAAATAGCTTGGAAATGCTGGATTTTTCCTCAGATACTTTAACTGTGAATCTTGGATTTTTCCTCGTTTGAAAAAAAGAAAACTCCATTAAATATAAGAACAGCAACAACTAAAATAGAAAGGAATCTATCATAAAAGGAGCTGTGTATTTCTCAGAAGTCACTTTATTATGAAATTTCCATGTGTCATATTAAAGCAAAATTCAATGTTAAAATAGTGGTACAAGCACCATGTCTATATTTAACGTACCATTGATGCTATACCTATGATGTGCTTTCTTCGTGGGAAAATTTTCAAAATATCATGAATTGTTTGTGGGGGTAGAAGCATGACCCAAACATTATCGCTTTTTCCCATTTTCTCCAAGTTGTTGAGCAATAATTTTTTTTTTTCCAAATTGAATTATTGCCCTAGAGGATGACTCAACTCTCTTGCCGTGCTTGGCTTGCAAGTAATGAAAGTGACGACAAAATTTTCTATGAAAGGAAGAAATTAAAGATGAATCTTGTTGGAGTAATAGGATTGAAGAAATTAAAGATGAATCTTTAAGGCAGCATCAGCCTTATTCCGATTCTTAATTATTCCACACTTCTTTTCCAAATTCCATGGTCACTTTTGCTATCCTACTTTGTTCCAAACCAACCAGATTGCGAATGGGGAATATAGGCATGGTCCTCTACTTTGAAAATTAGGACATACCTATAACCACTATGCCTGGGAATATAGGCATGGTACACTACTTAGAAAATTAGGGCATACCTGTAATCATTGTGTTTTTCCCACTAATATTAAAATAACAAAAAGAAAAATGCAACAACTCGGTTTCAACAAAAAGAAATAAAATTTTCTTCAACTATGTTGGTTGGCGGAATATGAAAGAATAAGATATGTAAATTATATCTCATTAGATAGAAAATACATATCTAATATATGATTTTTAATGAAATATATTATTCTTAAATATACATATTTTATAAATATGATATTTTAAGGTAGCATATTCAATGAGATGTGTTATATTATTTTATGTTCATATTTAATTTGCAAGGTCCTCCATTAAAGTCCCCCCCTCCATCAAATCCAAATCCTAAGCCAAATAATTCTGTGCCTAAAACTTTCGGACCAGTTTGCCACTACCCAGACTACACCACCTAAGTCGTTTTTGAACTTCACTTCCTTCCTTCCCATGCGTAGGGCTATCCTCCTCTCTCCATCCTTCATGTCTATCAGGTTCACCACCGTACCCATTTTTCCATCCTTCATGCTCATCAAATTCATCACCATGACTTCTATCTTCAGCTCATTACCAGCACCGCACCCATGGATATCAGCTCTCCTTCACCATGCTCACCAACCACCCTTCACGTCTCTGTCTTAACATGCCTACTGGGATTAATATCCAACTCATCCATAACTGTGTGCACAAGGAGGTTGCTTGGGCCACTTTAATATACAAAATTCTGGTCCACTTGCTCCAGTTCTCCCCACTACAGGCCTGATTACATCTGGACCTGTTTCTTCAGGCCCACTCAATTCATCAGGTACTCCTCGAAAGGCCTCTGGTCCATTGGACTCTAGTGGATCTCTCCAGTTACGCGCTGCTTCTATTGCACTCAGTCAAGCTGTAACTAATCCGAGTCAAGAAGATGAATGTTATTTGGGGTCTAAGCTAGGCAATGGCCGCATGGGTGTCATTGCTGCAGTTTCGTGTGAATGATTTGTTGATTCTCAAGGACCTTATAATTGCTATCTTCCAGAACTTCTCAGCTTCGGATGCTCAAGCTTGATGAGTTTGCAAAATCAGACGCCAATCTTCACACAGTCACATTGACACTCAAAGCGGGTTTTGAAGGGCACCGCTTTGGCAAGACTTTGAAATTGGGACTATGGGCCACTGTACAGAGTCCATATTCAGGCAGCAGTAATGACAGAACCTTCCATCTAAGCTCTCGACCTTTTTCGACCATGGCGACGTCCGTCGGAGCGGCGAACGCCGCCGTCTTCACCCAAGATTCAGACTCAGATTCAGACTTTCAAAGCATTCAAGCCTTGGACTGCTCTTCCTGTAACTACTTCGCGCTCACGCCCACGCTCGTCTCCTTCAGTCATCAAAGCTGTTTCCAGTGCCAGGTGGGCATCCTATGTCCCGGTTCTGCAGCATCCTTTGGTAGGGGACTGATTCGTTTTGCTCCTCCCCAGTGAAGCTTCGAGTAAAGTTGAAGGTATTATTTCATGCACAGATGAAGCTCAAAGCAGCACCAGCCAGATTATTTTCAAGCTGTCTGGGAAAGGAACATGGCCCTCCTCGGTGACTACGAGTTGGAGGAACTTGACTTCGCCTCCAACCCTAACCATCGCAGTGGACA
Source organism: Vitis rotundifolia (assembly GCA_030254885.1). Taxonomy (NCBI): domain Eukaryota; kingdom Viridiplantae; phylum Streptophyta; class Magnoliopsida; order Vitales; family Vitaceae; genus Vitis; species Vitis rotundifolia. The sequence goes on from CM058166.1 coordinate 17,576,894, forward strand.
TGTGGCTGTGCTTGGCAAGCCCAATGTTGGAAAGAGTACCCATGCAAACCAAAAGTTAGGCCAAAGCCCTACGATTCATCTTCTTCCCAGCGGCGGGCGCCTCCACCAAGCTCCAGCAGCCTTTCTTTGCAAGGATGGTGAGAGTCAGTGTCTTGAATGATGCTCTAAAGAGCATGTGTAATGCAGAGAAGCGGAGAAAGCGACAGGTTATGATCAGACCTTTCTCGAAAGTTATTGTCAAGTTTCTTCTGGTTATACACAAGCACGGATATATCGGTGAATTTGAGTATGTTGGTGATCACAGATCAGGAAAAATTGTGGTTGAGCTGAATGGAAGGTTGAACAAGTGTGATGTCATTAGTCCTCGTTTTGATGTTGGTGTCAAAAATATTGAGCCCTGAACTGCTAGATTGCTCCTCTCAAGGCAGTTTGGATATATTGTCTTGACAACTTCTGCTGGCATCATGGATCATGAAGAAGCCCATAAAATGTTGGTGGCAAAGTTCTTGGTTTCTTTTACTAGTCACAGTTTTTCCTAATGACGGGTTTGTAAACTTGAAATGCATGGAGTTGAGGAATTCGATCTATGTGTTCAATGAAGAGTGACGTGAGAGCTACCTGGCTTGTGTTTGTGAAATTAACAGTGGGGCTGGTAAATGGCTGTAGATTTTGGAGGAGAGGGGATGAAACTTCCTCAACAGTGAAAAGAGAGGATCAGTTTATGGAGATACATGAAGGTCCTTGGATTTGTCTCGCTATTATCATTGGTAGAGTTCCTGAGAAAGTGATAGAAACTGCAACATTAAAAGGACCCTTGACCATCAGAAATCCGCATGGTGCTTTCCCACTGGAGATGAGCTGACTTTACATTTGGAATTATCGACATCAAATAACAGCACCACTGGCACGAACAGAGCAATCCCAATTGCACCCCGGGCCCACATACATGACCCCATTTTTGCATGGCCACCTTTGGGCCACGTGTCCTCTATTCTCATCTTTGATTTTAAAATAATTTCCTAATTTCCAACTTTCAAATAATTTTCCAAATTCTGGTTTTTAAATAATTTCAAGTCTCCAAATTTTCATCCTAGGATTTTTAGATCTAGAAAAATTTGTTGTCATTTTATCCTGAGCAAGCAATTTTCACATTTTCTTTGATTCTTTTTAATGTTTTAAAATAAGTATGAATTTAATTTTGTAATTTCAAATGATGGAGTTTATGAAATTGATTCATGCAAAAATAAATCAGGCTTTGGTGGGGCCCAACATAAGGGATTTCTCATTGACCGATTGATTATTATACTTGATTGACTTGCTCCACTCTATGACATGCATGTGATTATTCTGTATTTGTGCACTAATCTTGTTTCTTATGATAGCGCTCAACTTGCAACTAAGGTACGTTTCGTATCTGATTGTGTTTATCTATTTATTTGTTATCATGCGTGTTTTACTTTCACACCCTTGGTCATTGTTCGGTATTCACAATTAATCATTCAATTGTCCTATTTGATTTAATTTATTTAGTAGAGACCTAATTCTTAGGGCTTAGAGGGGTGTTACGGTCTATCATCGTACCTTTCCAATAGGTAACCCGACCCCTAAACCCAGACTCGATTTTTCACAGACCCGTTTTTCCTTCAGGAGTCATATTTATGATTTTTCTTTCTTATTTTGTTTTCCCTTTACAAATAAAACAAAAATAAGTGGTAATTCTAAAAACTTTTCAAAAAGTATTTTTCAAAATAAAAAGCGATTCGTACCATTTGAGTGGGAAACGCATGGGTGCAGAAATGCGGGGTTCACAGTTCATAATTTAAATATTTAAATTTTATAAATAAAATTTGTTTTATATTATGTTATTCAATATATAAAAATAATTTATATATTATATATTAAAATTAATTTATAGATTTTTTTAGTTTTTTTTAATAATAAAAAAATTATTTTACAAAATGAGTATATAAAAAATAAAAAATTGATAAAAAATAAATTTATAATACATGATATATGCATATTTTATATCTTAGCAGGAGATTACCATATCTCATATAAAAGTAATAAAAAAAAAAGATAATATATCCCACTAATTATTTAATTTCGTGTTTGGTTGAATATAAAATAAAATAGGTATCCATGACCAACTAAATAAAATATAATATAATATCATCTTAAATGATATAATATCCTCTTTCATATCCTATTTCATACTATATCCGACTCACTAAACATGGCTTTTGGGGATTTAAATATGAAAAATAGATTTTTTCTATTTATTGTATGCTTATATATGTTGAAGAAACTATGAAAAAGTACATTGTGTCTCAAACTCAATTTTCTAACACATAATCGTCTCCCTCTTTTACATAGGTCAACAAATCCAAGAGCAAGATGACCGATCTTCCCCTCAATCTACTACTTGCCTAACGCGCACAGTTCATTCTTAAGGGTTGATCTGGACTTTCCTTGAAGTTACCGTGAAAACGCCAGTTTCCCAGCACTCTTTTGTCCCATTAGACTAGTTTTTCTTGGCAACCAAAAGGGAGCACACATGAAAAATGAATGAATGGTTAGCCGTGTGTGAAGAGTCTACAGCCAAAAAGACGCTTAAATTTGCATTCAAGAAACACAAATACTGCTCTACATACTAACAACAGCCAAAAAGTTTGCTTTTCATGCTATCCAAGAGCTGGAATAGGCATTCTTCCATGCCTTTTAGATTGCCAATTAGTATTTGTTTATTTTTATCATTTTCCTTGCTATCCAAATATATTCAAATATATATATATTTTTTTACATTGTTCTCTCATAGTAAATTAGAGTTTTTTAGAACCGAACATAGTATTGAAGTTTTAGAATAAATTTTATTACATAAATAATTAACTTTATTGGAGATAAACTTAATTAACTTTAATTAGCATTGCATATGAATATATATTACTCTTATGAAGAATAAGCAAAAAAAAAAGAAGAAAAGAAAAAAAGAAGCCTAAAGCATAGAATTTTAGGTTTGATTTGAAAAGTGTTTTTGAAAAATAGTTTTGGAGAATAGTTTTGTAAAAAGTGTTGTTTAATGTTTTATTAAATAAAAAGTTTGTTTGAAAATTTATAATTAATATTTTTTTTTACTTATTTTTTATATTTTAAAATATGTTTTAAAAATAATATTTATATGTAATGCTTTATTTTAATCATTTTTAATATTTTTATAATTGTTATTTTTAATATATAATTATTTTTTAAAACAGTTTTAAGAAAATAAGTGAAAATAATTAAAAGATATTATTTGAAAACAACTTACTTTCTATTTTAAGATTAAAAATTTATTTTATATTTTATTGTTGTCAAACATGTTTTTTTAAAAAAAATTTATTATAGAAAATAAAAATTATTTTAAAAAATAGTTGTTAAACATGAACATACTCTCTAAAACAAGCTTTAAAAAATGTTCTGCCATTTTGTTATATTGCAAATTTTAAAATCATTGGAACTCTTGAGACCCAAGAATTTTTAAGTATTGTTTTCACTTTATAAATAAAAGCTAATAAGCATTATTATATATTATTTCCCTACTCCTCAGAGCATGCATCCACTAGGATTAATTTATAAATAAAAGCACTAATAATTTGGCCCGTTCTCATACACTGCTGGGCCAAATTTAGATAAGAGTAAAATTAGAAAAATTGCAATTGTTTTAGGATGTCTAGGGTTAGGTGACCCAATCACTATCTTAAGAAATTGAAAGACGATGTTTCATGAAACTTAGGTCATGCCGATTGAGGTTGCAATTATGGTGCTTATTATTTTCTAATCCTTTCAAATCAATCCAAGACCCACCATTAAATTATTTTAATAAATTAATGCCCAGCAAGACCATAAGCTCATGTTTGGTCTGCTTTTCTCTCTTAAGTCCTTAACAGCTAAGATGGATCCCACTAAGCATATCTTCTTCCTAATCTTTGATTCGAATTGGAACTGTTTTCGGGGTGTTTAGGTGTTTTGTGGAAATGGAATTACTTAGATTTTGTATTTGGATAACTTTTGAAAGCATAAATTCATTGTTTGGAATAGAATTATAACATATATTATTTCTTTTGAATTTTCATCCAGCTTAGGTCATGCCGATTTAGGTTGCAATGATGGTCCTTATTATTGCATTACTTTAGGGAGATAAAAAAAATAAAAAATTAATAAATTATTTTGTATGCTTTAATCCTGGGTCATCTTGTTTAGTGCATGTTATTTCCTACTTTGATGCTGGGGTCATTCTCTGGTTGCAATCACTGGGGCTGAAGATGAGTCGGGTGGTTGCCCGCCTATTTCATTCTCAGGATGTGACACCAAATAAACCACTTTTTATCAGCTTTTATACGTACATATAAAAGTTATTGATAATTGATAATTGATAATTGATGAGGCACTTTGAAACTCGTTTCACCGGGGGAAGAAAGAAATCAGGATGAGCAAAAGGACATAATTTGAACTGATAAATTCAAACTTCGGATGATTAAAAAAAAACATGGATGGAAGAAACTCATACAAGTGCGATTTATCATGCATGGCAAACAAGGTTGCCAAATTTATTTGCAATTACAAACACCATCCGAGTAGTTTATACTTAACGTCATCCAGCAGCCGAAAATAAGCATATCTCCAAGCTCTGTTGAATGCTAATGGAGCCAAAATGGCCCAAAAGCCAACCACGAAACCCCATGGCATACCCAAATAGAACCATTTCATATCAATCCATCCATTGTCCTCTTCATCATCATTGTCCGGAATTGGACCTTTTGGTTTACCATCTTCACCACAACCATCAGTCAGTGGAGCTCCACAAAGCTCCGGGTTGCCAATGAAACTGAGGGGACTAAAGCCTTGGATCTGGGTGCCTGATGGAATTTTGCCAGAGAAGTTGTTGTATGACAAATTTAAACTGCTCAAAAATGATATATTTGCCATACCTTGAGGAAGAACACCAGAGAGTCTATTCATAGAGAGATCAAGAGACTCCAGTGATGTCAAGGCCCCAATCTTCACAGGAATCTTCCCTTGGAGATGGTTATTAGACAGGTTCAAGAATATCAAACCATGGAGATCTGTGAGTTCTTCTGGGATCTCACCAGATAACTTATTGCTTGAGAGGTCCATGCCAACTAGGAGGCCAAGTGTCTTGTCGTACTCGTACTCTACTCCTTTCATAACCAGTATTGCTGTGTCAGTTGTTCCCGAATAAAAAATATGTTCATTATGAAAACGAAAGGGGAAACTTGAATTTGATTGTTTGGTCATGCTGCTGAAATTACCAAAGCATCTAGGAATGGTTCCCGACAGATTGTTGTTTCCCAAGTCCAGGATTTGAAGGGAATCAAGGTGGCAGAGTTCAAGAGGAATACTTCCAGTGAACTTATTTGAATGAAGGACAAGAACCATTAGACCCGGTGTATATGTAATCTCACCATCCCCTGGCAATGTTTCAATGAACTTTCCATTGAAGTTCCCCATCCATGCTGGTATCGTCCCAGTGAATTCATTCTCACTAAGGTCTAGAACCACTAGACTAGAGCAAATTTTCAATGGATGTGGAAAATTTCCGGAGAGATGGTTGTTGCGCAAGTGCAATGAACCGAGCCAAATTAGAGAACCCATGGAGCTAGGTAAATGTCCCGTCAGATTATTATTTCCCAAGTTTAACATCATCAATTCTCTCCAATACATCCAACAATTGGGAAGTTCTCCTGACAGAAGATTTCCTGAGACGTCTAGGGACTCCAATAAATTTACTTCTTTATCAGTTCTCCGACACAACATGGGTGAAAGAGATCCACGGAATAAATTATTGGAGAGGTCTAGTCCTTCTACATCAGAAGAGATTGGGGGCAGTGGACCAGTGAAATTGTTTGAGCCAAGATAGATAAGGGATGAATGTAAACTTGGAATACTACCAATGATTTGGTTGTGAGATAGATCTACAGTAGTAAGGAATCGAGTCCAAAACCAAGCTGGGATGACACTGGAGATTCCTGCATAGGACATGTTTAGATCTTCCAAATACTTCTGTGTTTGAAGCCATGCAGGAAATTGAGGCCCTAGAAGGCAAGAACCCAAGTCTAATTTTGTGAGTTGAAAAGGAGGAGTCCAGTTGGAGCAGACTTGCAAAGTTAACAGGTTTGAAGATGCATCCAATTCTTCTAAACTTGTTAGATTGGCAAGGTGCTTTTCAGATATAATACCCTCGAAGAAGTTTTCCCTAATGCTTAGATAACGCAAGGATGAAATTCCTCCTAATGAGATAGGAATCTGACCAGAAAACAAGTTTCTATCAATGGAAAGGTAGGACAAACTTTTTAATTGGCCAAGTTCACTGGGCAAATAACCTGAAAGCCGATTTATTCCCAAGTCTAAATGCTCTAAACTTTTACATTCTCCGAGAGTATCTGGAAAAGAACCTGAAAGTTTATTTCCTCTCAACCTTAAAAGCTCTAGACCTTTTCGAGGCCTATCATATGACAAGTTTGAAAGTTGGAAAGTACAAAGATTTCCTAGAGATCTTAGTATTTCTCCTTCAAGAGCATGGTATGATAGGTCAAGATATGTGAGAGAGGTGAGGTTTCCAACTTCATTTGGAAGCTTACCTTGAAACTTGTCAGATACAAAGTCGAGGGATCCGAGATTGAGGTGTTCAAGGCTAGTTATATGATATAACCAATCAGGAATAGGAGAAGCAAAATTGTTATAGGAAAGATCTAAGAATCTAAGAGAAGTCATGTTACGAAGACCTGATGGAATTGGACCATGAATATAACTGGATGCTAGATTAAGAGTAACAAGAGAATTAAGATTAGCAAACCAATCAAATGATGAAGAAATAAAATGATTAACTGAAAGGTCAAGGATGACTAAGGATGAAAAATTGACATGCGGGAGAGGGTCAATAGTATGAAGCTCACAATTAGACAAGCGTAGCACAGATAAAGAATGGAACTTATTCGTTACCTGTAGCCAATTTGATGCCTTGCTTAGGTTCACATATGTCATGTCAATGAACTCTAGGAAGGTAAGACCAGAAATCCATACAAGATCCTGAACATTCAAAGAATTTCTATAGTCATAATTAGAATTCCCAATGTCAAGATAATGCAACTTGGATAAATTTCCAAGTTGATGAGGAATAACACCACCAAAACCTGCAGTAGAGAGGCTAAGATATCTTAAATTGGAGAGAGAACCAAAGAATTTTGGAATATTAAGGTACCCAAAGTCATTACAGCTCAAGTCCAAGTATCGAAGATGCTTCAAGTCCAACAAAGAACTACTTATCTTACCACCCAGAGAACCATGACCTTGATAAAGATCCGATCGGAGGTTGAGCTTGAGAACATGTCCTGTTGTGTTGTGACAACGAACTCCTTCCCAATTACAACACTCTTCACTGGCCCAAGAAGAGAGTCTATTTGAAGGATCATGAATGCCTCTTTTGAAGCTCAAAAGAGCTTCTCTTTCTTCTTCTCTGCAAAGAGCCTTTGAACTATGTCCATCACAACAACCTAACTTAGTGGCTAGAGTGAAAAGAAAATAGAGCAAGAGAACTACCAACCCTCTCATGTACAACTCCATTAGGCTAGATGATTTTAGAGCACACAATGTGAAAGGTTTCAAGGATTATTTAATATTTATAGTCATTAGAGGCATGACCCACAAGACTATAGTGTTGCCTTATTTCTAAAAATTTCTAGCATTGATCACTCAATTATTGTATTAAAAAAGGATGGTTGTGGAGTGTGGACTAGCTGTGTGCATGGATAAATTTCATGTAAAAGAAAATACATGAAATGACATAAGTAATTACATATGTAAAGTGAATCCTATTAGCATTTTTTGTTCTTATTATTTTCCATGTTATTTAAATATGTGAAAATAATTTTTTTTATATTTTTCTCATTTATTTAACTAGTATTTTTTAGGAACCAAACATGGAATTAAATTAACTTATAGAATAAGTTCATTACATAAATCATTTATTTAAAAAAAAAATTCATACAAATGATGGCTAATAATATATACATACATACATATATATATATATATATATATATATATATATATATATTATTATTATTATTGAATTATTGTCCTTAGAAGGATGACTCAACTCTCCTGCCGTGCTTGACTTGCAAGGAATATTGAGAGTGACCATGACAAAATTTTCCATAAAAAGAAGAAAAAATGACAATATAATCTTGTCCTCTTTTGTGTTTGCAATTAGGCTTCATGCTTGACTAGCAAAAAAGGCAAATGACAAAATCTTTAGGGGTATACTAGGCTTGCAATGTTTGCAATTTGCTAAGCTTATCAATAGAAGAATACAATTTTACTAATGGAAATGAAATTTATGACGCATAAATTTGTCTCTCCTGCCTCAATATGCCTTGGCACAAAGTAGTTATAGCCTTTTAGGGTGATCATTTCTTCTCACTAAATAAAAGAAGCTTTTAGCAATAGTGATACGTATTGCCAATAAGATTGGTGCAACCTTTAACCATTAATTAAAGCCCATTAAAACTTGCTAGCATGCATTTTATAGATGTACGTATTTTCACATCTTTGTTTCCATGCAAAAAAATTGGCAATAAAAATTATTATGTATACATGTTTTTTAAGGAGTTTGCATGATATTCAACACCAATTAATCACCCAATCTATTTATGTATTCATATCTGCATAAAACTTCACATATACATCTAATTAAAGGTCATCTATTCCTCTATTTGCATACATAATAATCCAAATTATATATTTTAGTTATTTGGGTGAATTTTCCATATAGTTGGGAACAAGTAATAGAAAATAATGGAAAAAAAAAGTCAACTGTTTATCTTCCTTCACGATCATGGATAGCACTAGAGGAAAAAAAAAAAACTAGGAAAGAATTCAAATTCTTTTTATTTGGTTGGGAGGAAGAATATTAAAGAAAAAGTTAAATTTGATCAGAATTATGTAAAACATTATATGCATTTTAAAATTCTTTATTATTTATATGAAAAAAAAAAATTAAATCATGTGGAAAAAAATTATTAATATATAAACATATTTATAAATAAATAAATATTTATTTATTTTTTTAATTTTTTTATTTCATTTTTTCCCCAATATATTCCTTCTCTTTTACTATAATAAATTATTTCTTCTTCCTTAAGGCAAGACTCGTCCCAATCTTAATTATTCCACACTTTTTTTTCCAAATTTCATGGTTGATGATCTCCCTTAACTTCCCTCCACACTTTCGTTATCCTATTTTATTTCAAACCAACCAGATTTCAAATGGGAATGTGAGCATGGTCCTCTAATAGAAATCATGAGAAAATGGTATTAAAGGTAAAATTGTATAGGAATAAATTATTTCTAAATAAGATTTAATTTTTTTTTAAATGTTAGATGATATTAAAAGCAAGTGAATTTGCTTTTTGAAAATAATAATAATAATAAAAATAAAAATCAAACAAAGGCTACCAGCATGTCAAAATCTGTGAAGTATTTATGACATGACGTTGATTAAAGAATTGTGGAAAATTTGTGGAAATGCAGGTAGAGGTGATAAGCTTGAAATTAAATGAAAGCGCTGATTGGAGAGGCGTCCAGACTTGACTTTATAAGATTGTTCACGTCCACACCCATTTTCAAAAGAAAAAAAAAACATTATTTTTTTAAAATATATATATTTTTAAATATGAGCATTAAAAATATATTCATAAATATAATTAAATAAGAAGATAATTCCATTTTAAAATTATAAAATTATCTTAAAAAAACAACTAAAAAATATTTGAAATTCATTTTAAAATTAAATTTTCAAAAATTAATTTTAATATAATTTATAATTAAAAAATATTTTAAAATTACCATAAATCTCAATTTAACGTGATCCTTTGGACAAAGGCCACAGAAATCTTTGTTTTGGATCTTACTCAAAAGCCAGCCATGACACCCTCATCTTCTTTTATTTGGTTGGGAGGAAGAATATTAAAGGAAAAGTTAAATTTCATCAGAATTATGTAAAACAATATATGTATTTTAAAATTCTTTATTATTTATATGATAAAAAAACTTAAAATCATGTGGAAAAAAATTATTAATATATAAACATATTTATAAATAAATAAATATTTATTTATTTTTTTTATTTCTTTAATTTTTTTATTTCATTTTTTCCCCTGTATATACCTTCTCTTTCACTATAATAAATTATTTCTTCTTCCTTAAGGCAAGACTTGTCCCAATCTTAATTATTCCACACTTTTTTTCCAAATTCCATGGTTGATGATCACCCTTAACTTCCCTCCACACTTTCATTATCCTACTTTATCCCAAACCAACTAAATTTCAAATGGGAATGCGAGCATGGTCCTCAAATTTGAAAATGCAATAACACAGTTTGAATTGTCATTATGTTGGTGATCACAAAAGCAGTAGACTCCTTATTTTACGCCACAATATTTTTCTTCATATACATTTCGACCAAACTTCCCTTGTTACATCAATGCGAATAGAAGTTTTTGCATTAAAAAACCGATAGCTCATGTTCCATGTAAGTCCTCCATGATAAGATACCAAAACAGAATGTTGAATGTTCTCATCACCATCAAAATTATTCATCCCATCACTACTAGAATGATTTACTACAAGAATGATCACCTTTGAACAAAGCCTTAACTGATATTTTGATAATTTTATTTGCGAGTTTAAAACATTTCGGTCAAGTCGATAATGTTTTTAAGAATCTTTAAAAGATTTTCATGCCTGAAAAGCTTGAGGTTCAAGGTAGTCTCCTAGACTAGGTTGGTCTTTCCATCTTCAAATTGATTTTCATCAAAATTATAAAAGTATAAAATTAATTAAAAACAAGTATATATATATATATATATATATATATTCTTTCTTTATTTTTTTTCTTTTCATTTTTTCTCCTGCATATATCTTCTCTTTAATTATAATAAATTATTTGTTCTTCCTTAAGGCAAGACTTGTCCCAATCTTAATTATTCCACATTTTTTTTCCAAATTGCATGGTTGACGATCTCCCTTAACTTCCCTCCACACTTTTGTTATCCTACTTTATCCTAAACTAACCACATTTCAAATGGGAATGCAAGCATGGTCCTCAAATTTGAAAATGCAATAACACAATTTGAATCGTCATTATGTTGGTGATTACAGAAGCAATAGACTCCTTATTTTACGCCAAAATATTTTTCTTCATATACATTTCGACCAAACTTCCCTTGTTACATCAGTGTAGATAGAAGTTGTTGCATTTAAAAACTGATAGCTCATGTTCCATGTAAGTCCTCCATGATAAGATACCAAAATAGAATGTTGAATATTCTCATCACCATCAAAATTATTCATCCCATCACTACTAGAATGATTTACTGCAAGAAAGATCACCTTTGAACAAAGCCTTAACCAATATTTTGATAATTTTATTTGCAAGTTTAAAACACTTCAGTTAAGTCGATAATGTTTTTAGGAATCTTTAAAAGATTTTCATGCCTGCAAAGCTTGAGGTTCAAGGTAGTCTCTTAGACTAGGTTGGTCTTTCCATCTTCAAATTGATTTTCATCAAAATTACAAAAGTATAAAATTAATTAAAAACTATATATATATTATTTCTTTTTTTTTTTCTTTCATTTTTTCCCTTGTATATACCTTCTCTTTCACTATAATAAATTATTTCTTCTTCCTTAAGGCAAGACTTGTCCCAATCTTAATTATTCTACACTTTTTTCCAAATTCCATGGTTGAAGATCTCCCTTAACTTCCCTCCACACTTTTATTATCCTACTTTATCCCAAACCAACCAGATTTCAAATGGAAATCCGAGCATGGTCCTCAAATTTGAAAATGTAATAACACAATTTGAATTGTCATTGTGTTGGTGATCACAGAAGCAGTAGACTCCTTATTTTATGCCAAAATATTTTTCTTCATATACATTTCAACCAAACTTCTCTTGTTACATCAATGCGAATAGAAGTTTTTGCATTAAAAAAACCGATAGCTCATGTTCCCTGTAAGTCCTCCATGATAAGATACCAAAACAGAATGTTGACTATTCTCATCACCATCAAAATTATTCATCCCATCACTACTAGAATGATTTACTGCAAGAAAGATCACCTTTGAACAAAGCCTTAACCAATATTTTGATAATTTTATTTGCAAGTTTAAAACACTTCGGTTAAGTCGATAATGTTTTTAGGAATCTTTAAAAGATTTTAATGCCTGAAAAGCTTGAGGTTCAAGGTAGTCTCCTAGACTAGGTTGGTCTTTCCATCTTCAAATTGATTTTCATCAAAATTATAAAAGTATAAAATTAATTAAAAACTATATACATATTCTTTCTTTATTTTTTTTTTTCATTTTTTCTCTTGTATGTACCTTCTCTTTCACTATAATAAATTATTTCTTCTTCCTTAAGGCAAGACTTGTCCTATTCTTAATTATTCCACACTTTTTTCCAAATTACATGGTTGACGATCTCCTTTAACTTTCCTCCATACTTTCATTATCCTACTTTATCCCAAACCAACCAGATTTCAAATAGGAATGCGAGCATGGTCCTCAAATTTGAAAATGCAATAACACAGTCTGAAACGTCATTATGTTGGTGGTCATAGAAATAATAGACTCCCTATTTTATGCCAAAATATTTTTCTTCATATATATTTCGACCAAACTTCCCTTGTTACGTCAGTGCAAATAGAAGCTTTTGCATTAAAAAATCGATAGCTCATGTTTCCGTAAGTCCTTCATGATAAGATACCAAAATAGAATGTTGAATATTGTCATCACTATCAAAATTATTCATCCCATCACTGCTAGAATGATTCACTGCACGAATGATCACCTTTGAACAAAGCCTTAACTGATATTTTGAGAATTTTATTTGCAAGTCTAAAGCACTTCGGTTAAGCCGATAATGCTTTTAGGAATCTTTAAAAGATTTTCATGCATGAAAAGCTTGAGGTCCAAGGTAGTCTCCTAGACTAGGTAAGTCTTTCCATCCTCAAATTGATTTTCATCTAAATTATAAAATTAATTAAAAACTTATGAATGCAAGTTTTGGTTTTTTAACAAAAAAAAATAAAAAATGCAATCCTAGCTTAGTACATCCTTCATCTTAGATAAAATATCATACTAATAAATTTGATAAACCTTTTTTTGATTCTTCTTTATTCTCTCTTTTACTCTATGTATCCTCTTATTTAATGACTCTAAGGAGATCTTCTTTCCTATTATGCTTAAATGCAATCATTAATTAAATTCAAATCTTATTTGTTATCATCAAAACTGAGATTAACAAAACCTTGGTTTAATAGGAGTGAGTCCAAAAGGCATTAGCTTATAGTAATAAAATCCTTTTTTTTGTCACAAAGATTGTCTTCTTCTCATTTTGTTCATATAGGAGAATCTTATTGTAGACCTTCATAGACATCCACCAAGGTAAAGAATGCAGGCTTGGCTATATATATATATATATCCCTATGGATTGGGTCACTATTGATAAAGGATAGTGACAACAAGTATTCTTAATAGAGACACCAAAATAGCTCATGAGGTTGAGAGAATGTGTCCCCTTAGGTGATTCAAATGACATTTGATAAAAAAAAAATGATGGTCATAGCAATTACTTAAATGGAGTTTGTCATATGCTCCTTGGAGCTAGAATATGTCAATTGATCACATAATAGGTGGATTTGTAATGATAGATTGATAACTCTACCTTGTTAAATTATGGACACCATTTCATGGGAGGTCCACATGCAATGAATAGTAGGTCTCAAACCCAAGCTTCGTTTTATTGTAATTACATAGGATACTGGAATGCAGTTTATTCTTTTTTGTGGAGTGTTAAGCTAACTTTACAATTGGTTTTTTTATTTTTAATAACTATGGATGTTTGAGTCAACTTACGGCACACCTCGACTAATCCCACGGGGCCCTAAAGTTAACGACCAGGTAAACCTCCAGTGGCCCTGAGGGGACCCGAACTGGTGACCATTGGGGAGCAAACCCAAGGTCGGACCAACTGAGCTACCCCTCAGGGTTCTTTACAATTGGATTTTGAGGCAACCAATATTTTCCTATAGGTCCTAATGGTTTCTACTCAACCTCCTGTTTCATGGCAACACATTTTATTTGAGGGAGTTCGATTTCTAGTTCATAAGTGTGCATAAGGGCATTTTGGTAAAAGCATAAGATTGCATTATATCTTATGAATGGACTTTCTAGATTGGACTCATTAGTTAATTGAAACTCAATCGAGCTAATTAATTAATTAATTAATTAAAACTCAAATGAGTTAGATTATGTGATCCAAGCCCAAATTGGACTCAATTCACTTAAGCACATAAGGGAACTTATAAATACTTCCTTAGGGGTTAAAGCTTCAAACTTTTGCCTCTTGTCTTCCAAAGACATTTTTGTAGATAGAAACCCTAGCCACGGTCAAGGAGGAAGAGAAGCTCACACTTCTCTTACATGTCTTGATTTGTGTAAAGAGAGATTGAGTGAAAGAACATCGGGTAGACAAGATCTATGGCTTCTTCAATGAGTTCAGCAAACTAGAATTGATATACCATTAAGTTCATGTTCAACATCCCAAGAAAATACTTAATTGATCTAATTTCATTAATACACATCACTACCATGCACAAAAAAGAAATTATTAAATCACTCTACTTTAACAACATCCTACTTTTTTAAACAAACCAAGTTAGTGATCTATGTCATTTTCCTTCACAATCACCCACACATTTTTCATAACTCCCACATTTCATCGTTTTTATGAAGTTGAAGAAGGGTTTGGGAAGCACATTTCTCAAATAAGATCAATTAAGAGTGAATTTGAAGAACTACCATTCATCTAAACATATCCAAATAGCACTCAAACCCCAAATGGAGGTTAATCAACTATAAAATAAAATAAAATAAAATAATCGTAAGTTGATGAATAACAACACTAATGTTCTATCTCTGCTAACCATTCCCTTTCTTAATTACCCTATTTTCATAAGTTAGATGAAATTTACAAATACACAATGTTATTCACAATGGAAGAAAAATCAAATCTAGAAGCACATATTTCTCCAAATTAGGATATCATTTCAACTTGTTTAAGATCTTAGCTCTATAATTTTTGCAACTAAGTAAGAAAATAGGATTATAGATACAAGAAAGACAAATATTATCCAATAATGTTAAACATTATACTTACTCAATAGTTCTTGAAGTGATGGATAGAGAAATAGAAATGTCTTTATTGTTAAAGAAATCTATTCAATCTAAAGATTTCAACATTTAACTATGATGGAAAATAACACATGTACAATGTCAAAGTTTTAGTGACAAGGCTTTGGTAAATTAGATTGGGGCTCTGTGATGGTTTAACGTGTGAGGGAGAGTAGAGACAAAAGTGACTCAATTTGGGTCTTTGACACGTTTTTTATTCAATGCCATGTCATCCTCCAGCTGGGCATCAAATTGAGATACCCATTAAAGCTTGGTTGGGAAACTCTTAAAAGGCGATTTGCCCTTCAACTTTAGCTTTTTCTTGTATTACCACTAACCCCTAAATAGGGGGATTTTAAAAATATGACAATTAAAAAATTATTTCCAATTCTATGACAATTTGTAAAACACAAGAAAACGACGTCGTTCGAAGCAGAACTGGAAAGCGTCCTTCGGCTTAGCATCGACTCTCTTCACTGCATTCGGTGGCTTTTGCGGTCTCTCTCTGGCTCTAGGTAACAGATCTCTTCGTTTATTAAAATTTTTCTTTGTTTTTTTTTATGAGAAACTGTAAGAAAATGAGATTGATAAAGTTCTGAATGTTAAAATTTTCATCATTTACACCTGGTGGAAACAGAATCTTCCCCTAAATTAGCGTTGTATAAGTATTTGGCTGAATTTAGAATTTTCAATTTCTTTTCCTTTTCTTTTCCTTAATTTTATCAGCACCCAAGCAGTCATTTAGGGTTTTTCTGGCTTGAGATATTGGCATTTGATCTATTTGATTTTATTCTTATTCAGAAAAATGTAAATATATTTGTTAAAGAATTAGAATAACCAAAGATTGATCATGGAATTAACCTAAAATTTTTCCTATGGTGCAGAAACTTCAAAAACAAAAAAGTTTGTGTCTCATCTTAATTCACATCCATATTTAGCCGTTGTTGGGTGAATTCATCAATAAGGAAAAATGCAGTTCTTTGGAGGGTCGGAGATCAGCCCATTGCCGCCGCTGCCAACAGCATCGGGAAACAATGCCCACATGATGTATGTGTTTAACAGGAATGGGGTGTGCTTGCTTTACAGGGAATGGAATCGCCCTCTTAGGACTCTGAATGCCCAGCAAGACCATAAGCTCATGTTTGGTCTGCTTTTCTCTCTTAAGTCCTTAACAGCTAAGATGGACCCCACTAAGTATATCTTCTTCCTAGTCTTTGATTCGAATTGGAACTGTTTTCGGGGTGTTTAGGTGTTTTGTGGAAATGGAATTACTTGATTTTGTATTTGGATAACTTTTGAAAGCATAAATTCATTGTTTGGAATGGAATTATAACATATATGTAAATTTATGCATGTGTACCCTGCTCAAGTCAATGAATCCCTATTCCCTGCTACTTGGTTTGGGTTATTTCTTTTTCTGTATTCACATTGGGGCACTGTCCATAAGGTGTGACTACACATATACAAAAGTCAGAAGATCATATAATGTTATACACTCAATCCTTGTTCAACCCTGAGATGGGTGGCTTGAAATCCTTATCTGTAGCTTCTGAGGTTGCAAGCTAGGACTACTTTCCATGAAATGCGTGAGATATAGCTTTGCAGTATTTCTAGGCATGATTTGTAAAGTTGTACATAATTTCATCTTTTGAAATCTTTAAAGTGGTTCTACACCAAAGGGCTTAGTTTAAAATTTAAAATTGAGGAAGAGCATGATGAAGTCAGTTTAGGTGCTATTTGTGTAAATTTGAATATTTCTTCTTTACTGGAACCGAAAGTATAAGGGCTTCCTTAATTAATAAACTGCTGATTAGTAATGCGAATTTTAGTTACTCTTTTAGATTGAACAATATTGATCTATTGACTTCAGTGTATAGTTTCTATTTGTAGATAGGTTAATTATTACAGTACCCAAACTCTTGTAGAGGTGAACATTCTTCTGATTTAAAGCATACTAAACCTCAGGTTTTAGGCACAGGCACTTCACTTTGTGACACAAAAAATTATTCCATTGTTGTTGATGTATAAATTACTGATGCATATATAATGTTTTTTGTTGATAGGCACTGATGCACATATAATGTTGTGATATGCTTCTAATTTTAGTTTCTTTATCATCATTTCTGGCAGTGCGGAGAAGGGAAACCTTGGGGTACCTCAGTTACCTGGCCAGGGATGTTCATTTCATAGCTTTCGTACTAATACGTACAAACTAAGTTTCATGGAAAGTCCATCTGGCATAAAGGTTACTAGAAATGTTCATATTGATTTATTTATTATTTTATTTTATTATATTTATTTTCTGTATTCCTCTCGAGCTCACGGACATGTGTAGAATTCCTAATTGTGAACTTCAGTTTCTGCTTTAATTTAGATGATTCAGCTATGCAGTACTTACTGACAAATTATGGCCATTTAGCAATAGCATTTACGAATATATTTATTGTCAAATTCATTTGCAGCAAATTGGATCCTTAGCTGATAATCATAAGCAATAAGGTTGGTCCCATTGTTTGAGTGGTTTTCTTTGTAGCTGTTGAAATATAATTAATCAATTATCTTTATAGGGAAAATAGGAATTGTTGAATCATTATCCGTAAGATGCATGAGCTCCCTATTTACATGAGGAAACTTTCTGAATAGCTATAAATCAGCTCCTGGATTCTGTTATTAGATGAATAAAAACTAATGCTAGTAATAATTTTAAAAGTACATTGTAGATGGGAATCCTCTAGGTTTCTTAAATGATATTGGATATGATCTGTTTCTGGTGGGATTATCCCTCAACCTTAAACAGTGCTCTATCCTCTCAACCTGCTGATATGGTTTTATTAAAAACTGACTGAAGATCAGCTCCTTCGAGTGTTGTATGATATTTTCTGTTGTTGGGTTGTAGCATCATGTACTCCTGTTGATAAGTTGATGGACCTACAGTTCTTGCTCTTGCATTGCAAAATTTTTGCAGTATTTACTGACCTTTTGCCTCATGAAATTTCATTTTATCAGTTAATGCATTTGAATATCTGTGTTGGGTTAATTATTTTGATGGTGTAAAAAACCATAATACGCTTTCTTCTGACATAATTCTGGGTGTCACTGTATAATATATATATATATATATATTTATATTTTGTGCAGATTATCTTGGTCACTCATCCTGGAACTGGTGATCTACGGGAATCCCTGAAGTATATCTATAACTTGTATGTTGAATATGTTGTCAAGAATCCACTCTATTCTCCAGGAACTCCAATCAGGTGCCAAATAAACTTTTATAGTTTTTGAATTCTTAATAAATCTATCAGTTGAGGATTTGAGTCTCTGGTTATTGTAAGTAGAAACCATGTTTTTGCAATGCCACATTGGAGATTTCCTTTAGGATATATCCAAGGCAAGTCCCACATGTACCTAGGTATGTTAGGACTAAAATATTTGAAGCTTTCATGCACATAGTTGGACATTGACTTGACACCTTTATTGACCATGGTTATATCACATATCAATTTTGGAGATATTCCTTATACGCCCGAATCATTCATGTGTAACTAAACGGGTCAAAATAAACTGAAATTTCTATTACCTAGATAGGCACATGTCTTAACTTGCACATTCTACTATGAGCATGACTGGAATTTACTTTATGAATTAGTTTCCTTCTAGTTCTACAGGATAGTTCTTGGTTTTGACTACAAGCTTCAATTAAGTTTTTTCACTGTAAAACAATCAAATTCTTACCATATAAACCTGTAATTGGTTTGTGTAGGTCTGAGCTATTCGATAAAACTCTTGATCAATATGTGAGGGGTCTTGGATAGCATCTCAAGGTAGCACTTAACTGCCATTATCTGGTTTTGCACTCTGAATTATATTTCCATGACTCCAAGTCACTCATCAGTACTTTTGCTGCCTCATCTAGAGCAATGAAATGAACATGAATTTCCATTTGTGAGATTACAATCAGTTTGGCTATCAGCATACCAGTAGATTGGTTCATGTGCAGATCAGTGAAACTACCCAGTTTGTGGATATCATGTCCCAGTTTTCATTACAAGTATGTACTGTGGGAGATAAGCCTATAACTTTGATAGATGAACTTTGAGTTGTGAATATTGTTCCTTTGTTTCTTGTCCATGCAAAAAGACACATGAATCCATGGTGAAAAGAATTGCATGCATCACTGCTGCTATTATTTAATATTGTTCTAATTATGCTTTTGCTCCCTTTTTGCGAAAAAATAATTTCCACAACAGATTTCAAGTTTAACTATTGAATGTGAAGATCCATGCTCTGCGTATTTGGTGGATCCTATGGCAGTGGCATGCATCTGATTTACTGGCATGTTCAATTCAACTTTTGGGTTGCCATGTCCCTTTTTTCTTCAGATTGAAGCCTAGGTAAAATTTAGCATGTTGGTTGGTTTCCAAAGCTATGTAGAATTTGTCGTATACAACATTCTCTCTTTTCTTGCTTTCCACTTTTATGGGTTCTCAGGTATCTCGAGTGTGTGAGGAGTCTGACAAAAAGGCCTTCATTTTGCTTTAATTACATTTGATAGTCTTTTCATGTTATATATGGTATTTATTTTTTATTGTGAAAAGACATTTTTGGAACTACATTGATAAACATCATCTTTGTTAGTTTTTACTACTGATGATTTTTCTACAATTTTCTTTTAATGGATGGAAAGTACTAGCAGAAAGGCCCAATAAGGGTCAAACCTAGTAAAGGGGTAATTTACAAGGAAACATTTGAGCTCCCCTGTTTTGTCTAAGAAGAAAGAGACATGAAGCCAAGATTGCAAGGAATCATCCAAGCTCCTCTGTTTATTCTAAGAAACAGAGAAAAAAGCCCGAGGTTTTTGTCATGGAGACAACTAATAGCATTTAATTTCTGCAGGATTATAAGTTTGAATTCCTGCAAGTTTGGTCTTACGTCTCTAGGTGGGAGCCCCATTTTTTGTAATTGAGGTGCATCATGTTCTTGATTGGTGTTGCCAGGTTCTTGGAATAGCACAAATGACTTCAAGAAAGAGTATCTTTACCTGAAACCAATACTGTTGCATAGGTTAAATAACACCTTTAGGATCGAAGCTCCCTTCGGAGCTTGAAGACATTGCTGGATAACACATAAAGAGAGTAGCTTAATTTGAGTGTGTTTTTTTCGTAATAAACAATAATTAAGCTTTGATTCTTAATTAATTTCAAAGAAATGATATTGATTATTTATTTGGAAAGATAAAAATACCATGACAGTTTCTTCTTTTTTTCTTATATTTTATTTCTTTCTAAGTATCAGATTTTGGTGGTTTGGTTGTTCTTGTTGGACGGATAATGGAAAACACGATGTGTGAAGTTTCAAACTATCTTTCTGATCGACTGGACATTGTTTTGGGTAGTATAGCGCCACATTGGTTTTGCCGTAGTTCTAGCTATTGAACTGATGTCCTTCAGTATGTATCCTATGCAAGTTTTTACTGGTTCATAAACAGAGATGATGGGCTAATATTCAGTTGTTGCGAGCCATCCTCTATCTCAGTCAAGGCTGAATTTGGTCTAGAGATTGACAGTTCATTTTCAAAATTGTATCTCCTACACATGGACACAGTGCTTTGTGCTTGGAAATGCAACCAATCAAGTATATGCCCGCTGATTTTATTTTTGTGTAGGGCCTGGTGACACAATTTTATGGAGATATATGAATTTGGGAAGAGTTCTTTCAAGGTTTGTAGGTTGACAACCATGGGGAAGAGGCTTTCTTGGTTGGCTGAATGTTCATGTAGTAAGTCGAATGGGGTTCTGTTTAATTTCTTTTTCCTTCTTCCCTTCAACTTCTTTACTGTTTGGTTGAACCATCCACTGCTGCCATGATGGCTCATTTTGGAGATGTCCGTCACATATAAGTATTTGCCCGAGCAGAGGTTTAATGGGGTAGTGTTGGTGGAGGAAATGAAGCTGGTGATGCCAATGTAGGAGTCAGAAGTAGGGTTTGTGTTGGCCATGGAGATTGAGAAGCCACTTAAACAGTTGGTTCATGTTTGGAATGTCGGAATAGAGAATGTGAACAAGAAATTACTTTCATTCTCATTCATTAACGTCCAAGTAGTCTTTATTAATTTTAGAAGACGGTATCATCTTATAACTTTGGTAAATAGTTAAATATGTTAATTTTTATCATAAGAAATAAGCAATGAAGAATTAATTAATCTTAAGTATTTTTTTTTAATCTTAAATATGTTAGATTTCCTAATATTAAAATATTTTACAAACATTAATTATTAATCCAATTAAAATATTAAATTATTTTTCATATTTTCATAAGCAATTTTTATTCAATGTTATAAAAATCGGCTGTGTGATACATCTCAATATGATATAAATATATAATTTATATATTTTATTTATAATTTATATATTATTAAAATTTTAAATATATATATATATATATATAAGAATCTTGAAATAATATATATATATAGACACATTGTAGCCCATGGAACATGAGTCATGACATGTGACATATATATATATATTTGAAATAAAGGTAGTCTGTTTGAAAGAGATAAATAAAATAAAATAAAATAAAAAATAAACGTTAAAAAGATAAAAAAAAATCATGTTTGTCTATTAAACATTATATATGATTTTTTTTCTTTTTTTTAAGAATGTTTCCTATATTTTATCATATGTTTAATTTTTTAAAAATAAAACATCTTTTAAATTAAAAATGCTTGAATCTAAGTTGCGTCCAACATTTGAAACGAAGATAAACTGTAAACTGTTTGAAAGAGACAAACAAACAAAACAAAAAATAAAAGGTCAAAACCAAAAAACCAAAAAAAAAAAAATCATGTTTGTTTATAAAACATTATATATGATTTTTCAATTTTTTAAAAATGTTTTTAACATTTTATCAAATGTTTAATTTTTTTTAAAAACATATTTTTAGATTGGAAATACTTTTTTAAAAAAATATTATTAAAAGAAATCTAAGTTGCATCATACATATATTAAATGAAGGTAGGTTGTTTGAGAGAGAGAAAAAAAAAACAAAAAAACAAAAAAATTATTTTCGTCCATGAAACATTATATATATGAATTTTCAATTTTTTAAGAATGTTTTCTACATTTTATCAAATATCTAATTTTTTCTAAAAGGATATCTTTTAAATTAGAAATATTTAAAAAAAAAAAAAACCATTAAAAAGACCCTAAGAATGTGTTTAAATAGTGTTTTTTTGAAATGCTTTTAATAAAAATATTTTTGGAATAATTATTTATCAAATGGTTTTTCAACTTGTAAAAAGTGTTTTATAAATATTTCAACTAAAATATTTTTTTAAAACATAGAAAAACGACCTCTCAAAATTCCTTTGTAATTATTGGAAGAAGCCTATAGGATCCGAAATTGTCCATGCCGTCCTCCATTTTGCTTGGATTGCAAATGGTTTGCTTTGCTTCTTTTTTGATGCATTCCAAGCATCCATCGATTGACCATTAGATGGGAAATTATTGAAGTCTAAAACTACCCGTCTTCCTTTTCCACCATCCTCTCTCAAATCTGTCCCACCATTCTCTTTCACGGTGGTGCTAACAGGTGAAATCTCAACCTTAAATCATTACATATATTTTGTTTGTTTCCATGTTGTTGTCAAACTCTTACCTTTGGAACACATACTCCACTCTCAGTGGGGTGCACGTTTGAAACAGCCATGATTGACGTCTCCTCTGCAGTATTTAACAATGAAGAGACTGATCCAGAAACAGTTAAACCTCTCTGAACCTCTCTCCCTCTCAGTCTAAGCAATGGAGAGTGTTGTCTTGTATCCATCACCAGGGATGGGTCACCTGATCTCAATGGTGGAGCTTGGAAAGCTTATCCTCAAACACCATCCTTCGTTCTCCATCACCATATTCATTGTCACTCCGCCTTACAACACTGGCTCTACTGCTCCTTATCTCGCCCGCGTCTCCTCCACCATTCCTTCCATCACTTTCCACCACCTCACCACCATTTCTCTCCCTCTCGATTCTTTCTCCTCTCCCAACCATGAAACCCTTGCTTTCGAGCTCCTCCGCCTCAACAACCCTAGCGTCCACCAGGCCCTTGTGTCCATCTCCAACAATTCCTCCGTCCGTGCCCTTATCGTTGATGGCTTCTGTACAGCCGCGCTTTCTGTGGCTGCTCAACTCAACATCCCATGCTACTATTTCTTCACTTCTGGCGCCTGCTGCCTCGCTTCCTTCCTTTACCTCCCTTTCATTCACCAGCAGACTACCAAAAGCTTCAAAGACCTCAACACCCATCTCCATATTCCGGGTTTACCGCCGGTACCGGCTTCTGACATGGCGAAACCGATACTTGACAGAGAGGATAAGGCTTATGAGTTCTTCCTAAACATGTCCATACACTTGCCAAGATCAGCTGGAATCATTGTGAACACCTTTGAAGCGCTGGAACCAAGAGCTCTCAAAACGATTTTGGATGGGCTCTGCGTCCTTGACGGTCCAACCCCACCAATATTCTGCATAGGACCATTAATTGCAGCTGATGATCGATCCGGTGGTGGTGGAGGGGGAGGTGGCGGCATTCCTGAGTGCTTGACATGGCTCGAATCTCAATCAAAACGCAGCGTTTTGTTTTTGTGTTTTGGGAGCTTGGGTTTGTTCTCAGAAGAACAGTTGAAGGAGATAGCGGTTGGGTTAGAAAGGAGTGGGCAGAGGTTCTTGTGGGTAGTGCGGAGCCCACCCTCCAAGGACCCGAGCAGGCGTTTTTTAGCACCACCGGAACCGGATTTGAATTCCCTTCTCCCAGATGGGTTTTTGGATCGAACCAAGGAGAGGGGCCTAGTGGTGAAGTCGTGGGCGCCTCAGGTGGCCGTCTTGAATCACGCCTCTGTTGGAGGGTTTGTGACTCACAGTGGGTGGAACTCAGTGCTTGAAGCAGTGTGCGCAGGCGTGCCAATGGTGGCATGGCCACTATATGCCGAGCAAAGGTTTAACAGGGTGGTGCTGGTGGAGGAAATGAAGCTAGCCTTTCCAATGGAAGAGTCGGAAGAAGGGTTTGTTACTGCAACTGAGGTTGAGAAGCGAGTTAGAGAGTTGATGGAGTCGGAGGAAGGAAACACCCTTCGTCTCCGGATAATGGCAATGAAAGAAGCTGCTGAGACTGCAATGAGCGACGGTGGATCATCCGGCACCGCATTAACAAAACTGGTCAACTCATGGAGGCCAGGATGAGAGAAAGAGAAGGCTGTTTGTCTTAGCTATCAATTTCTTCCAAATCCCGATTATTCAGTACCACTTCAACCTAGCAATTGTTTAATTAGCAAAATTTTCTATTTATTTTAGCAATTCAATTTTATTGTGTTCTTGGGTATTAAGTTTATTAGCCTAACCACACGAACCAGTAGAAAATAAAGTGATTAATGTGTCCACACTGATAAAAATGAATGAGAAGAATTAGAATGGTGAAGTTCTAAAAATAAGAGTGCATTTTATAAAATAAAATAAAAATTCTTAAACATAAAAAAATTAAATATATAATAGGATAAACTCATAATTCATCACATAAAAATAAAATTTGTGGATGAAACACTGCCCCTTCAACCTCTATAAATTGAATGGACAACTCGATTCATATAAGCTTCTAGGAAATTTGACCCTTGCGAGTTGATCGAGCAGATCGATCCTTGCGAGTTAACTGAGTAACTCAATCATTGGTATCCAAGCAAAATACAATAATATTGATTCAAATTTCATAATCCAACAAGGTTTAATTCCTTTCTTAACTATTTCATTTTTATCACAAATTTACAAACACCTTAGGACCATTTCTTACAGTTTTCAATGATAATCCATAAAAACTTGGATATCATGCTTGTAAAGTCATGGACACAAAAGCAAAAATATCATCTGTTATTAGCAAATAAAGTCCTAGGAGGGCCACACATTCTTGAAATCCATACGTTTTTCCAATGGATACACCCTTCAGTGTACAGATTTTTTTCTTGTGTGAATAAATGACAATCCCATTATCACTTTCTTTTGATCTAACAATCCCAAAATATATGTATATATATATATATTCCTTTCTTTTACATGTCATTTTCCTTCTATTTTTTAAAAGTTGTCTTCTAGAGTCTCACTTAAAGTTGTTTTGGACTCTATTGTATGATTGTTACGGCTAATATCTAGACATTGAGTATCTTGTGATTGATTCTTCTCAAGTATTCATATAGTAAATACAATTAGAAATATTAATTCCCCCTTTTCCATTGTTGGGATGGTACTTATCTTTCACACCATTATTAGAACTGTCACACCTTGAAGGTTTATAAAAAATAAAGGTTCCTATTTATGATTATCTTTATTGAAAATATTAGAGTGACACCCCAAACCCAAATAAGGCTAAGGGGACAGTGGTCATTTCATAGATGGACCCAAATGTCTAACATGTGAATAATGTCAGAAATGTGACATAGGTATTCATTAATGTTGGCTGGTTGCTTGTGGCATATCAAACTAACAGTCAAAGATTATTAAATCAACTTTGAAAATGAAACAGTCCCACATGCACGAGTATTTAAAACATTTTTCAATTAAATTTAATTGAAATAAAGTAATTAAACTAACTAGTGTAAATAATGGAGCGAATTTTTTTTTTGGTATTTGCCTTTAATGAGACGAGTTTGAAAGAAGTATACGTAGGTTAAGGATGTATTTGAGATATTTTTAAAACTCAAGACGGGTTCAATTATTGTTATGTCCCTTCTCAACATATCCCGATTATATATATAGTTATAAAAATAAGTTTTTTTTTTCATTTTCACCTTTTGTAACACATAAAATTTATAAAAAAAAATGGTAAAATTAAAAAAATTATTTATAATCTTATTTTTTTATATAATTAAAGTTTTTCAAAAAATTAAAATTTAAAAATAAAAAATAATTTAAAATTAAGATATATATTGATTTGAAATTTCATTGAACACTTCCTAATAAGAAAAGAGTTACTAAAAATAATAAATGAAAATAATATGAAAGATATTTAATAAAATTTTAAATTTACAAGAATTACATATATTTAATCAAAATCTCAAAGAAGTTTAATGAAATTAACTCAATTAGAAATCAATTACTTATATTTATTTCCTTTATTATCTAATTCATTAATCATCACTTATAATTACCAAAATATCATGGTACTTACATGCGGCAACTTCAGACCAAGGCCCAACAAAGTAAGGGGGAGATCAGTACCTATAATCCCTTATGAATTTCTAATAGCGTATATTCTAGAGGTCCAAAATTCCAACCAAATTTAATAACATTCGATTTCCATCTTAGATTTTGGTGAGGCTTACATCAAGATTAAAACCAACATCTAATATTTTTGAGTAATGAATTTGTTTAAAAAAATTTAGAGTGTACTTTTTATTATGATTTTAGAAAATATTTTTAACATTCCTAATATTTAAAAAATAAAATTTTACTTTCTAAAATAACTATCAAATGCACTTTTAATTTATATTACCGCCCATATCTCGGGTTAGGGTAGCGATAGGCTCCGATTTCAAATTACCTCTTTCAGGGCATGGTTATTTTTCATTTTTCGACCTTTACCATATGACCATACTAGTGTTTGAACTTTGAACCTCCTCCACCTAACATTTGTTGGGGTAGTTGCCTTGTTCCTATTGCTGCTTTATATATATTTTCGTCCTTCTTTTATGATAGGTTTAACTGCCTCAAAAGCTTGTTCAATAATTTTCACATGCTTCAAGCTATCAAGCGCTTACGTTTTGTATGGCAGCAGAAACATGTTCACGTTTTGCAGGCAAAGTTCTTTAAACTTTCTTATCAACACTTTCTCTTCTTGAATTGTGTGTCCACAACTTCATATTAACAAAATCTCCATAAATTTTGAAGTTCTATTGAAATTATTTTATCACTTCTCTTGGGATTTTTAATTTTTATAATACTTGCTATGCAACTTTAGCTTTCTAATCCCTGAAAAATTCTAGGAAGGATAACTTAATTAGCTTAGCCTTTGTTAAACACATAGTAAGCGTAATAAAGAGAGACAAGATTTTCATGAGCAAGAATCACAAGGCTTCCAATGAAGAAGTCTATCTTTTGACACTTGGTTTTCACAAGATACCAATGGGCGTTTGGTGTACATTTAAGGTGTCTCCCAACAACTCACGATTACTTACGGCTGACCTATAATAAATATATTTCTGAAAAGAGCAGGTATAGATTTAATGAACATTAAATGCTATTAAAAACTTGTGGAATAATATTTCGATGTGATTATCCAGTGTTAGGTACATGACAGATAAGTTTCAAGAAGCCCCATTAATCTTATCAATTTAATAACATTTTTGACAATAATTTTAAAAATATTTTTAACATTTTTAACACTTAAATTTTTTTAGTAATTGAAGTATTTGACATTAAATACGATTGGTTGTGAGTACATAATTAACTATCCATAAGTTAGGTCGATCTACACTAATTAAGGAGAATCTATGTGTTTTTATTTGAAAGTTTAAAATAAAATAGAGAATAAGAATAATTTAATTAAATTTTTATGCACTTTCAAGTAAAAAATATTACTTATGTATGTGATTAAAAGTTAATACTCAAATATTACTTTTGACTTAAAATGTATTAAATAAAAAATATTTTTAATCAAATAATATGAATCAAGATATAGAAAAATGAGTTCTCATTCTATATATATTTCTAAATAAGACCATGAAAACATATTTTTCCTATATTAAATAGAAAAAAAGTGAATTATAATTTTAGTCAACCAAACTTTCTTTTAGGGTTTTAGGATCTTTTGACGTATGATTAGGGAGATATTTTTTGTTTAAATTAAGGGAGTTTAAACCATGTTTTTAAAGTAAGGTTTTTACTTTAAAAACAAAACAAAAACCAAAAAAAAAAAATCATGTTTGTCCGTCAAACATTTTATATGATTTTTTTTTTAATTTTTTAAGAATGCTTTCTACATTTTATCAAATGTTTAATTTTTTTTAAAAAAAACATCTTTTAAATTATAAATACTATTAAAAAAACTCTAAATTATGTGAGATATAGGCCATTTGAAAGAGAGAGAAAAAAAAAACATACTAACAACCAAATAAAACAAAAAACAAAATAATAATAATAATAATGTTTGTTCATAAAATATTATATACAATTTTTCGCCTTTTAAGAATATTCTCTACATTTTATCAAATGTTTTTTTTTTTTTTAATAGAAAACATCATTTAAATTAGAATTTTTTTTTTTTTTTTAAATACTATTAGAAATACTTTAAGCTGGGTCAGACATTTAAAATGAAGCTAGGTTGTTTGAAAGAGAAAAAAAAAACCATCTAAAATAAAATAAAAAAACAAAAAGCAAAAGACAAAAGAAAAAAGAAAAAAGGAAAAATCATGTTTGCCCATAAAATATTATATATGATTTTTCAAAATTTTAAGAATATTCTCTACATTTTATCAAATGTCTAATTTTTTTTTATAAAAAAAACATCTTTTAAATTAGAAATACCTTTTTTTTAAATATGATTAAAAAAATTCTAAATTACTTTTAGACATTTGAAACAAAGGACCGTTTGAAAGAGACAAAGAAACGCAAAAAAAAATATATATATATATATATATATATCTCGTGTTTGTGCTTAAAACATTGTATATGATTTTTCAATTTTTTAAGAATGTTCTCTACATTTTATTAAATGTTTATTTTTTTTAAAAATGTCTTTTAAATTAGAAATACTTTTTTTTTTAAATACTATTAAAAAGACTTGAAGTTGCATTAGACATTTAAAATGAAGGTAAGTTGTTTGAAAGAGACAAAAAAGCAAGGAAAAAAAAAACAACAAAACAAAGTAAAAGGCAAAAAAAAAAATCATGTTTGTCCATAAAACAATATATATGATTTTTCAATTTTTTAAGAATGTTTTCTACATTTCTTCAAATGTCTAATTTCTTTTTTTTTTTTTTTAAATCTTTTAAATTAGAAATACCTTTTTTAAAAAAATACTATTAAAAAGATGCTAAATTGCGTTAGACACTTGGAACAAAGGTATACCCGCGGTTGAAAGAGACAAGAAAACAAAACACAACGAAACGAAAAACAAAAAGAAAAAAAAATTGTGATTGTCCGTAAAACATTATATATGATTTTTCAATTTTTTAAGAATGTTCTCTATGTTTTATGTATTTTCTTTTTAAAAAAACATCTTTTAAATTAGAAATACATTTTTTTAAAAAATACTATTAAAAAGACTTAAAGTTGCATCAGACATTTGAAATGAATGTAGATTGTTTGAAAGAGAAAAAATTTTAAAAAGAAAAGAAAAACAAAAGAAAAAACAAAAAGCAAAAATAAAACCCAAAAAAAAAATAATATGTGTTTGCACGTAAAACATTATATATGAGTTTTCAATTTTTTAAGAATGCTTTCTACATTTGATAAAATGTCTAATTTTTTTTTAAATACGTTTTAAATTAAAAATAATTTTTTAAAAAAAAATTATTAAAAAGGCCCTAAGAATGTGTTTAAATAAATTTTAAAAAAGTGTTTTTAATAAAAATATTTTTGAAATAATTATCTATCAAAAAAAATTTTTCAAGGTTATAAATGGTTTTCCAACTGTTAAAAAGTGTTTTCTAACTATTTCAACTAAAACATTTTTTTAAAACATAGAAAAACGACCTCTCAAAATTCCTTTGTAATTATTGGGAGAAGCCTATAGGATCCGAAATTGTCCATGTCGTCCTCCATTTTGCTTGGGTTGCACATGGTTTGCTCTGCTTCTTTTTTTATGCATTCTAAGCATCCATAGATTGACCATTAGATGGGAAATTATTGAAGCCTAAAACTGGGTCGTCTTCCTTTTCCACCATCCTCTCTCAAATCTGTCCCACCATTCTCTTTCACAGTGGTGCTAACAGGTGAAATCTCAACCTTAAATCATTATATATATTTTGTTTGTTTCCATGTTGTTGTCAAATTCTTACCTTTGGAACACGTACACCACTCTCAGTGGGGTGCACGTTTGAAACAGCCATGATTGACGTCTCCTCTGCAGTATTTAACAATGAAGAGACTGATCCTGAAACAGTTAAACCTCTCTCCCTCTCAGTCTAAGCAATGGAGAGTGTTGTCTTGTATCCATCACCAGGGATGGGTCACCTGATCTCAATGGTGGAGCTTGGAAAGCTTATTCTCAAACACCATCCTTCGTTCTCCAT
Source organism: Vitis rotundifolia (assembly GCA_030254885.1). Taxonomy (NCBI): domain Eukaryota; kingdom Viridiplantae; phylum Streptophyta; class Magnoliopsida; order Vitales; family Vitaceae; genus Vitis; species Vitis rotundifolia. The sequence goes on from CM058166.1 coordinate 17,607,456, forward strand.
CACCATATTCATTGTCACTCCGCCTTACAACACTGGCTCTACTGCTCCTTATCTCGCCCGCGTCTCCTCCACCATTCCTTCCATCACTTTCCACCACCTCACCACCATTTCTCTCCCTCTCGATTCTTTCTCCTCTCCCAACCATGAAACCCTTGCTTTCGAGCTCCTCCGCCTCAACAACCCTAACGTCCACCAGGCCCTTGTGTCCATCTCCAACAATTCCTCCGTCCGTGCCCTTATCGTTGATTGCTTCTGTGGAGCCGCGCTTTCTGTGGCTGCTCAACTCAACATCCCATGCTACTATTTCTTCACTTCTGGCGCCTGCTGCCTCGCTTCCTTCCTTTACCTCCCTTTCATTCACCAGCAGACTACCAAAAGCTTTAAAGACCTCAAAACCCATCTCCGTATTCCGGGTTTACCGCCGGTACCGGCCTCTGACATGGCGAAACCGATACTTGACAGAGAGGATAAGGCTTATGAGTTCTTCCTAAACATGTCCATACACTTGCCAAGATCAGCCGGAATCATTGTGAACACCTTTGAAGCGCTGGAACCAAGAGCTGTCAAGACTATTTTGGATGGGCTCTGTGTCCTTGACGGTCCAACCTCACCAATATTCTGCTTAGGACCATTAATTGCAGCTGATGATCGATCCGGTGGTGGTGGAGGGGGAGGTGGCGGCATTCCCGAGTGTTTGACGTGGCTCGAATCTCAACCAAAACGCAGCGTTTTGTTTCTATGTTTTGGGAGCTTGGGTTTGTTCTCAGAAGAACAGTTGAAGGAGATAGCGGTTGGGTTGGAGAGGAGTGGGCAGAGGTTCTTGTGGGTAGTGCGGAGCCCACCCTCCAAGGACCCGAGTAGGCGTTTTTTAGCACCACCGGACCCAGATTTGAATTCCCTTCTCCCAGATGGGTTCTTGGATCGAACCAAGGAGAGGGGCCTAGTGGTGAAGTCGTGGGCGCCTCAGGTGGCCGTCTTGAATCACGCCTCTGTTGGAGGGTTTGTGACTCACTGCGGGTGGAACTCAGTGCTTGAAGCTGTGTGCGCAGGCGTGCCAATGGTGGCGTGGCCACTATATGCCGAGCAAAGGTTTAACAGGGTGGTGATGGTGGAGGAACTGAAGCTAGCCTTGCCAATGGAAGAGTCGGAAGAAGGTTTTATTACTGCAACGGAGGTTGAGAAGCGAGTTAGAGAGTTGATGGAGTCGGAGGAAGGGAACACCCTTCATCTCCGGATCATGGCCATGAAAGAAGCTACTGAGACTGCAATGAGCGACGGTGGATCATCCCGCACCGCATTAACAAAACTGGTCGAGTCATGGAGGTCAGGATAGAGAACGAAGGGTGTTCGTATTAGCTTTCAATTTCTTCCAAATGTCGATTATTCAGTGCCACTTCAACCTTATTTCTTTCAGCAATACAATTTTATCTTGTTCTTGGTGTTCCATATATTAACCTAATCACACACTAGAGGAGAAAATAAAGAAAGAGACGAGATTTTTTTGCATAATTTGACAATCAAAGAGATCCCTACATCATAGAGTGCACACATATTCGACAATCTACATATCAAAATAAATGAAAAGTATTTTGAAAAGAGTTACAATGGTGAAACTTTTGAAAAAAAAAACCTCTCATTTGCGTCACACTCTCCAAAAACACAAAACCCTGAACATAAAAGAGTCAAATACATAATATGAACAAATTCATCATTTATTACATAAAAAAATTTCTCTAGCAAATGCTACTCCTTTTAATCGTTGTAAGTTAATCAGGCAGCTTGATCCCTATGAACTCATTAAGGAGTTCTATTCTTGTGAACTGATTGGACAACTCAACCTCTGACATCCCGAGTAAAATTCAATAATACTAATTCAAGCTTCACAATTCAACAATGTATAATTCCTTTCTTAATTATCTCATTTTTGTTACAAGTTTGGATGAGTTTAATTATTCAATACAAACACCTTAGGACCATTTCTTGCAGTTTTCAATGATAATCCATAAAAACTTAGATATCATGCTCCTATGGACAAAGAAGCAAAAATATAATCTGTTATTAGCATATAAAAGTCCAAGAAGAGCTACACATGCTTTTAATTTATACGTTTTTCCAATGGATACACTCTTCAATGTACACATTTTTTTCTTGCGAGAATAAATGACAATCCAGTCATCACTTTCTTTTGATCTAACAATTCCAAAATATACATATATGTTTCTTTCTTTTACGTATCATTTTCCTTCCACATTCTAAAAGTTGCCTTCTAGAGTCTGACTTAAAGTAGTTTTGGACTCTATTGTATAATTGTTACAGCCAATGTCTAGATATTGGATATCTTGTGATTCTTCCCTAGTGTTCATATAATTAATACAATTAGAAATATTAATTCCCCCCCCTTTTCTAATGTTGGGATGGTATTCATCTTTCACACCACTATTACAATTGTCCCACCTTCAACATTTATTAAACAAAAAGGCTTCCTATTTGTATTATCTTTATTAAAAAATGGTAGTGCATGTAGCACTAACCCAAATAAAGCTAAGGGGATAATGGTTATTTCATGGGTGGTCGACCCAAAGGTTTAAGATGTGAATAATGTCTTTTAAAACTTGACATAGTTATTCATGCTGGGCGGCTGCTCATAACATATCAAAATAGTAAAAGCAAAGATTATTAAATCAACTTTCAAAATGAAACAAGTCCCCCGTGCATGAGTATTTAAAACATTTTATAATTAGATTTAATTGAAATAAGATAAACTAACTAGTGGCAAATAATGAGACGAATTTTTCCTAGTATTTGCCTCTAATTAGACGAGTTTGGAAGAAGCATAAGTGGGTTAAGGGTGAGTTTGAAATTTTTTTTAAAACTCAGACATAGGTTGAACTATTACTTCATCCCTCCCCACCATATCCCAATTATGTATATAGTTATAAAAATTATTAAATTATTTTTTTCATTTCCCCCTTTTTTAACACATAAAATTTTCAAATAATTTTTTATTAAAATTTAAAAAAAAATTTATTTTTAATATAATCAAAGTTTTTCAAAAAAAAAATTGAAATTTAAAGATAAAAATTAATTTTAAAAAAATAAGGGATATATATATATATAAAAGAGAGGAGAATACCTTTTCTTATTTCGAACAAGAGAATAACTAAAAATAACAAATAAAAAGAATATAAGAGATATTTAATGAAATTTCAAATTGATGAGAATTACATATATTTAGTTAAAATCTTAAGGGAGATGAATGAAATTAATTGAATTAGAAATTAATCAATTACTTACATCTACTTTGCTAGAATTCATTAATCATCACTTATGAATATAATCATCACTTACAATTACCAAAATACTATGGTCCTTAAATGCAGAAGCTTTAGTCCCAGGCCCAACAAGGTAAAGGGACCATCGGTACTTATAATCCCTTAGGCTATGTTTGGTTCCCGGAAAATGGGAGAGAAAGAAAATTTAGAGGAAAAATGGAAGGAAAGAAAAAGCTAAGAAAAGGAATATAAATTTTTTCACTTGTTTGGTTATCCATGGAAAATTCAAGGGAAAAAAAAAAAAATTCATTTTCTTTTGTTTGGTTAACCACAAAAAAAAGTCAAGGAAAAATGGAAGGAAAACAAAATCAATAATTTGTCTTAGATGGTTATCAATTTGTTAAATAATAAAATAAATTTTGTGCTCTTATTTTCTAAAAATCAGTTTTGCAAAACTATTGCATAAACATATAATCAACACACATCCTAACTCAAAACATTGCTCCTTACTCACAAGAATTTATGTGAAAATAATTGCTTAGATAAAGCAAATTCAATAATCGTAAAAATCACACACAAGCAACCGAATTTTTAGCAAATTAACATTGCATTTATGCCCTTGTACTGCAAATTAACACTGCATTTATACACTTTTTATAGGACTTCTACATACTTTGCTAAAGGAATATACATCTATTATGCCTTTACTGTGGCATTAATCTATAAGATGCCATTAATGAATTTCTATTTTTAAAGAATAGGAAAAACAGAGAATTCACTCATTTTCTCAGTCACCAAACGGTATCAAAGTAATAAATATTAAATACGGAAACACAGAGAGAACCAGAGTATAGGGACAGATACAGAACAAAAACTAAGAGAAAAAAACAACCAAGAGAAGAAAACAACTAATGAAACCTAGGAAGCCTCATTTCATACGTCTTCCATGGGGTTGTATAGGTGAGACAAACAGAGAGCAATGACATGATTATCAAATATCTGGCTCAAAAATAGTCCATACATTAGTTGATTACAGGAAAAACCAAAGAAACCAAAACCAAAATGAGACCAAAACAGATCAAGTTTGTGAGCAGTCGATTCCAGCAAAACAAATGAGTGGCCCTTGATGTCCACCCCAATTAACAAAACAAAGCTCAGAAAAATCAGCAGAAAAGACACGGAGATTACCGTAACCTCACCTGGAGACTAGAGAACCTCCTCCCAAATTCCCAACCCGTGCTAGCTTAGCTTCAAGTGAGACCCACTTTCTCTGAAAAAAAAACAAACCAGCACAGCCTCACTCCTCCTCTGTTCTCTTCTGTTTTTTTACAGCTCCTATTTTCCACCCCCCTTCAGCTCTCCCTTCTGTCAAGACACGAATTGTCCAGATTTTTCCCTAAAAAAAAATCTCCCAGCTCTCTGTTTTCTGCCCCCGAAAAGCTCCCTCCAGCTCTCTGTTTTTCCCTCTCTGAAAAGCTTTCCCCCGATGGTTTTTTTTTTTTTTTTTTTTTTTTTTTCTCTGCCTCCCTATCACAGCCACCTTTCCATTCAGCCTTTTGGCCACCCCAAAGTAGCCCACACATCAGTCCCATGGCCGCCCAATGCAGCCCACTTCCGAGGCAGTCAGAAAAAAAAAAAAAAAAAAAAAAAAAAAAAAAAAAAAAAAAAAAAAAAAAAAAAAAAAAAAAAAAAGCCTTCTCTTAGGGGGGTCTACACACATCCATGTGCCAAATCAAACCCAATTCAAATTCGACACCCACATAAAACTAGATCAAACCCTCGTTTTTGCGTCACAATTGCCGTCGATCGAGACGATCAAACCGAAAGATTGACGACGTCGCTTTTCGGGGACTCATTAGTGAGCATCAAAGATCGGTCCTTGGCCTCCTCCCCATCGTTGTTGTCGCTCATGTCAATCGTGGACAGATTGATGCAGGAACAACGCTCTAGAGACGCGAAGAAGGCTGATGCCACGCTGGTGTTGACCCAAGTCGCCATGCCGTTGAGGAGATCGCCTACCTGAGGGCCAAGGTGGTGGGGCTGGAGTAGTCCGAGGCGGAGCTAAAGGCCAGGGTGGAGGAGCTAACTAGGGAGGTGGGGGAGAGGGAGGAGATGCTCGATGAAGACATAACACTAGCTCGATAAAATTTTCCCCCCATTTTCCCTTCTCATTTCCTCTTATTTTCCTCATTATTTTTTAAGGAAAATAATAGGGAAAATATTACAATATTTTCCTCCATATTTTTTTTCCATCATATTTTCCATGTCATCCAAACTAAAGAAAACCATTTTCCTCTACATTTTTTTTCCTTTCCTTAGTATTTTCTGAGAACCAAACATAACCTTAAGAATTTCTAACCATATATATGCTGGAGATCCAAGATTCCAACCAAATTTAATAGGATCCGATTTCCATCTTAGATTTTGACGAGCCTTTTATCAAGATTAAAACCAACAACCAATAATTTTGAATCATTATTATTATTATTATTATTATTATTTAACATTTAGAGTGTGTTTTTTATAATAATTTTAAAAAGTATTTTTAACCTTTTCAATATGTGAAAATTTTTATTTTTCAAATATTAAAAAAAATAGAAATACCTTGTACTGTTAATTTATATTACGCATATATATCACTGGTAGGCTAAAGTAGGCTCAGTTTTCAAATTACCTCTTCCAGGGCCATGGTTATTTTTCATTTTTCCACCTTTACCATATGACCATACTAGTGTTTGAACTTTGAACCTCCACTTCAACCTAAATTTATTAGGGTAGTTGCCTTGTTCTTTATATTTTCGTCCTTTTATGATAGGTTTGACTGCCTCAAAAGCTTGCTCAATCACTTTCACATGCTTCAAGCTATTAACTATTTACATTTGTATGGCAGCAGAAACATGTTTGTTTTTGCAGGCAAAGTCCTTAAAACTTGCTTGTCAACAGTTTCTCTTCTTGAGTTGTGTGTCCACAACTTCATATTAACAAAATCTCCACAAATTTTGAAGTTCTATTGAAATTATTTTATCACTTCTCTTGGGATTCTTAATTTTTATAATACTTCTTATGTAACTTTAGCTTTCTAATCCCCAAAAACTTCTAGGAAGAATAACTTAGTTTGCTTAAGAGTTGTTTGGTTAAATTTAATGCTTATTTGTTAATGATTTAAGTTAAATTATATTTAAATTATTGATTTAAAATTTATTACTTAATTAATATTGTTTGATAAAATTTATTTTAAATTATCAAATTGACATATTTATCATCATAAATTATAATTAAGGTAAAGGAGGTCGAGTAATAATAGAAGTTGTAAAGTAACAAAATAGATCACTGAAGTAATTAGAATAAATTAAGATAAAAAAGAAAAATGAAGATATGAATTTAAAAATAAATTAATTGTTTTTACTTAGTATTTAAAATTATTTTTTACTTTAAATCATACTATTAAATTATTTTATCAAATATACTTAATTTACTTAGTAATTTAAATTAAATTATTAAATCACTTTAAGTTATTAAGTTGGTTTACCAAACATCCATATAGCCTTTCTTGAGTATTTATAGAAGTATAAAGAGATCTAACAAGAGTAACTTTGTTTATCTTATACTTTGTTAAACATATAGTAAGCGTAATAAAGAGAGACAAGTTTTTCTTTAACAAGAATTACAAGGCTTACAATGAAGAAGTCTATCTTTTGACACTTGGTTTTCATAAGATACCAATGGACCTTTGGTGTACGCTTAAGGTGTCTCTCAACAACTAATACATAACCGAAAAGAGTAGGTATAGATTTAATGAACATTAAATGCTATAAAAAACTTGTGGAATAATATTTCCATATGATTATCAAGTACTAGGCACATGATAGATAAGTTTCAAGAAGTCTTTTTAGGCACTAATCTTGTCGATCTAATTAAATTTGCTATTGGCGTTAAGTACTATTGGTTATTGCAAGCTTGACTATCCAATTGCTAGGCCGAGCTACTTTAATTAAGGAGAATCTATACATATATGTGTTTTTATTTGAAAGTTTGAAATAAAATAGAAAATAAGAATAGTTGAAAAATAAAAAAATTTATGGACTTTCAAGTAGAAAATAGTACTTATATATATATCATTAAAAGGTTCATAATACTCGAATAATATTACTTTTGACTTAAAAATGCATCAAATAACAAATTTTTTTACTTGCATGATGTGAATCCAAATATGAAAAAATGAGTTCTCATTTTACATATATTTTAAAATAAGACCATGAAAATATATTTTTCCTGTATTAAATGGAGAAAACATTTCAAAAATGGTGAAATAATGTACTCTGTAAACAAATGATAATTTCAATCAGCCAATTTTTCTTCTCGGGTTCTAGGATCTTAAACGTATGATTAGGGGGATATTTTGTGTTTAAATTAAGGGGGTTTAAACCATGTTTTTAAAGTATGGTTTTACTTTGAAAACTTCATGGTTAAATATTAATGTACTTTTATTTTGTCATCATTATAAGAACACTTTAACAACAAAGGTTTTGTTCCAATATAGAAGTGTATTTTTTCTATATCCATTAAATAAATATCATCAATCAAATGGTGCCACATACATTTTTAGGTTTCGTTAGTTATACTCTCATCTCATTTGTTTGTATTTATCATTATATCTTAGTTTCATTCATTTGTATTGTTTTTCAACCGTCTAGATCATATTATATATATTCATCGGTTTGAAATTTCTTTGGCATATATGTATTACCATGTTACTATAGCATTTTCCTAACAACCATGACCCTAAGACATGTCTACGCAATTTATGGATCGAGCTTAAATGCACAAGTACGTCCACATCTGCTTGTATGCTTACCATGCATTAATCATACCTCCAAAAGCCAGAAACCACAATTTTGTAAAGCTCTAACTTCATCACTCAACTAACATAAGTGTAGGTTGAGATCATCGTGCAACGTTGGTTATTATATTGAATTCAAACTGCAAATTACAACAACCCATGTGCATTATCTTTACTGTCTGGAAGCCAAGAATAATTTATGGCAGTGTCTCTCGGGAGAACCAGACGCAGTGTCTGAGCGGCTCGTTTCCAGCTACTGAAAGTCCTGATTACCCGGGTCTATCAGCCCTCCCACGGAATTGTAACATGTTGACTGGTAGATATCTCTATCTCTCTTCAGAGTAAAAGCATCAATATATGGATATGCTCTTAGACATACAGAGTTCACCCAGCAGCAGAAAGTAGCCACAGAGCAGCTAAACCCTAAGAATTTTGAATGATGAAGAACACCATTGTTCTGTATCCTTCTTCAGGTTTAAGCCACCTTGTTCCCATGGTAGAGATTGGCCAACTCCTGCTCGCTCACTACCCTTCCTTTTCCATCACCATCCTCATTGCCACCCTACCTTCTGACACCGCCTCCACTGCCACATACATCGCTTCCATTGCTGCCACCACCCCTTCCATTTCCTTCTACCACCTCCCCACTGTTTCTTTTTCCAACCCGTCCGGTTTTCCAGCTCTATTCTTTGAATTTATAACCCTTAACAACAATAATCTCCGTCAAACCCTAGAATCCATGTCCCAGACGTCAAGTATTAAAGCCTTCATCATCGACTTCTTCTGCAATACCTCTTTCGAAATTTCGGCAAATCTTAACATCCCAACATACTATTTCTGTACTTCAGGGGCAAATGGGCTTGCGATGTTCCTTTACCTCCCAACGATTGATAGACACATTACAAAGAGCTTGAAAGATGATCTCAACATGCATATCCATGTCCCGGGAACGCCATCCATTGCAGCTTCTGACATGCCCCTGGCGTTGCTTGATCGCAGGACTGAAGTCTATCAATACTTCATTGACACCGGAAATCAGATGGCTAGATCATCTGGAATCATCATAAACACTTTTGAATCGCTTGAACCAAGAGCTATTAAAGCGATATCAGAGGGCTTCTGCGTTCCAGATGCACCGACTCCTCCAATTTTCTGCATCGGGCCATTGGTCTTGAAATCGAATCGAGCTGGTGGTGGCGGTGATGAACATGACTGCTTGGGCTGGCTCAATACGCAGCCGAGTAGAAGCGTCGTGTTTCTGAGTTTTGGTAGCATGGGGTTGTTCTCATCGGAGCAGTTGAAGGAAATCGCAACTGGGCTAGAAAGAAGTGGAGTGAGGTTCTTGTGGGTGGTGCGGATGGAGAAGCTCAACGGAGAAACACCTCAGCCAAGCTTGGATTCATGCTTGCCAGAAGGGTTCTTGGAGAGAACGAAAGATAGAGGTTACCTGGTGAAGTCTTGGGCACCACAGGTGGCCGTGCTGAGTCATGACTCGGTTGGCGGGTTTGTGACTCATTGCGGGTGGAATTCGATTCTGGAATCTGTGTGTGCTGGAGTGCCTATGGTGGCATGGCCTCTGTATGCAGAGCAAAAGATGAACAGGGTGATCTTGGTGGAGGAATTCAAGATCGCTTTGCCGGTGAACCAGTTGGAAAACGATTTTGTGACCGCGACTGAGTTGGAGAACCGAGTGACCGAGTTGATGAATTCCGAGAAAGGAAAAGCGTTGAGAGACCGAGTTACAGCCATGAGAGATGGTGCCAAGGCGGCCATGAGAGAGGGCGGATCATCTCGGCTTGCACTAGCCAAGTTGGTTGAGTTAATTACATGAGCTCCACCGAGTTGAAAAACTTTAACTCAGTTGTAATTAAATTTGTTAATTACAATTATATTTAAAACAAATTACAACTTTACAAATTATATTTAAATCTACTTTGGTTTGTGGGCCTGGCTGGCCTTAGTCGCTGAAAGCCTCCAGGATGGATTGGGTCCAGCACTGCCTGCCTGACTGGTCTGGCCTAACCCAAGAATATGTTCGGCCCATCCCACGAGCAGCCGCAAACACCTACCTATTTGGGAATATTTTCCAAAATGATTTTTGAAAAATAATTTATGAGAACAGTTGTTGAAAATATGTATCAATTATTTTTAGGAAAAATTTTTTATTGAAAACACTCAAATATAAAAAACAGTTTTTTGACTTATTTTTCATAAAAGTATTGATTTGTTTCAAGAATGGTTAGTTTTACAAGAGTAATTAACTCATTGCCAAGTTATTTTTTGTGTTAATCATCACCTTTAATAACCTATTTAAATCTCTTGGGTTGTTTGGTAATTTAATATAATATTTTTAGTGGTTTAGAATGTAAAGATAGCAACGGATGCCAATTTAATAATGCAAGATAATGGAAGATTAGGAAAGTAGAAAACCTAAAAAACCAAATGTTTGTGCCCATAAGGGAAGAGTATCTACATTAAGAGTGTGTTTGATAGTAATTTTAGAAAATATTTTAAAATTTTTTAATACTTAAAAATTTTTATTTTTTAAATATGAAAAATATTAGAAACACTTCATAAAATCGTTGTCAAATGTATTCTAAGTGTTATTACCTCTCAAGGGGTATAGCATACCATCACCAATTTTCAAAATCAAAGCTTATTTGGGGGGGTTCATTTTTATTTTTCAATACATTATGCATTGAATCCCATAGAATGACCATAAGGGTAACTCTCTCCTAGTGATTAATCCCTTTGTTTTTACCAACCCAAATTTTATTTCTTTTCCTTTTCTTTATAAACAAATCTTTATACCACAAATTTTCCTTATCACTTTTGTATTTTCAAATTTCATTTTCTAAACTCTTTGATTACTTTATCTCCAACCCCTCAGTATGGTTCTCGGAAAATTTGAGAAAAAATTTAAATAAAAGAAAATACAAAGGAAAAGTAAAATGAAAGAAAAAATAAAAAATAGATTAAAAATTGATAAATTATTTTTATTTATTATTTTAAATTTATTTTACTTATTTTAATCTGTCAATATAAAAATTAAATAATTTTAAAATATATAAATTTTTAACTAATTTTAATTATATTTAATTTTCTTTGATATTTTTTATAGGACAATAAAATATGATAAAATAATTTTTATTTTCAATATTTTTTTCTTTTTTTAATATTTTTTGGTAACCAAACATATTAAAGTGAATCCCTACTCTTCTTCGAAAATCAACTTACGGAATCAAATTATGACTTGAAACTAGCAACTCTTCACTTTGGGTGGACACCATACAATACCCTAATTCAAGCACATACTACAAATTAATATATGATATAAAAACTTTTCAAAATTCTCCATATTTTCAATTGTTACTCCAGACCCACTATGAAAAACAGTCAAAAGTAACTTTTAAAAAATAACTTGCTTTTAGAATAAATTCATAAAAAGAAAATTAAATAAAAAAAATATTTCTATTTTTAGAAATTATTTTCTATTTAAAAATTTATTTCTAAATTAAACCGGCCTAGGCTTTAAGAAGTAATTAATGTAGCATTGTTTCTACCCAGCTGCAGGAGAGTTGGGACCCCAAAGAAGTGACAAGCTAGCCAACACACCAAAGGACCATTTTCTCAAAATAGAGACACACCCCATTTATACTAGTTTGGCCCATTCCTACTCTGACTTTTTGGGGGGGGGGGGGGGAGTCTTTTAACTTATACGGCAACTTTAAAAGTAATTCTTTAAAAATGGTAGTCAGAAAAATATTGATGGATTTACGGCACTTTTCATCAAGTGAAAAGTCTTTTTTGAAGAAATATATTTTATAATTTTTAAATATTTAATATTCATTTAAAAATATTAAATTTAAACTAAAAGTGTCTATTTAATAGATTTAAGAGATACTTTCTACAATTTCAAAAAATTAGAGTTATATTAAAATAATTTCTTAAAAACACACTTTTCATAATTCTATAAAATCACTATATATTAAAGGTGTCCCTTCAAGTAACATCTTCCATAATTGTCACGAATTTTAATTTATACTATAAATGTCTTTTAAATTTGATTTTATATAAAGATACATCTTCTATAATTTAAAAAATATGTATATTTATACTGAAGATGTCTCTTCAAGAAACATTTTTCACAATTCTATAAAAATTCAATATATATTAAAGGTGTCTTTTTAGGAAACACTTTTCACAATTTCACAAATTTTAATTTATACTACAAGTGTCTCTTGGATTTGATTTTATATTAAAAGAGACACTTTCTGCAATTCCAAAAATAATGAATTTATAATAAAAATGTCTCTTAAAGAAACATTTTCCATAATTCCACAAATTCCAATATATACTAAAGGTGTCTTGAATTTTAATTTTATTTTTAATTTTCACCTTCAACAATTTTACAAATTTTAATTTATACTACAAATGTTTCTTATATTTGATTTTATATAGAAGGTATCTTCCGAAGAAATACTTTTAGTATATATTGGATTTTATGAAATTGTGGAAGATACCTCTTTAAGAGACACCTTTAACATAAATCCAATTTTTTTTTTAATTGTAGAAAATGTTTACCTTCAATATAAAATCAAAATCAAGAGACAATTGTAGTATAAATTAAAATTTATGAAATTATGAAGGTGTAAAGACACCTTTAGTATATATTGGATTTTTTTGGAATTATGAAAAGTGTCCCTTCAGGAGACACCTTTTATATAAAATTAAAGTTAGGAGACACTTATAGTATAAATTACAATTTGTGAAATTGTAAAAGATGTATCTTCAAGAAACACGTTAAGTATATATTGGATTTTGTAAAATTATGGAAATTGTCTTTTCGAGAGGCACTTTTTACTATAATTCTAATTTTTTGGAATTATAAAAAGCATTTTTTGAAGAGACATCTTTAATTTAAATTTAATTCTTTTAAATGTGTATAGTAGATTTAAAAATTGTGAAAGATGTGTCTTGAAGATATATAAAATCAAATTCAAGATATATAAAAATAGGTTGCGTCAAAAAAGTTAAAATATAATTTTTCTTTTTCCATCTCTCTCCTACATGTCCAAAAGTGTCGTAAACTTAGAAATACTTTCTAATCTAGGGTATTTTAGAAAATAATTTTTAAAAGTCCGTACATTTATTAAAAAATCCGACTTTTTGGTATGGCATTGAATATGCCTTTCCTACAAATTTTCTGTCTCAAACCTCTTAGAAGTGCCAAAGCTCTGTTACATCAAACCCTAATCTTTAAAATAATTTTGTTTGTGAAATTATTGTCACTTTTTTGCCTGATTTGAATGGAGGGTATACTTTTTCTCTTTGTTAAAGGGAAGTAGATATTTTGAGCGGCCATTGACTGATTTTTCTTCCTTCCTTTAATTTCTTCATTACGTCCTTCTCATTATCTTCTAGATGTGCGCATAGATCCTTCTCATTATCTTCTAGATGTGCGTATAGATATTGATATGGCATGCTTGAAAACAAACCATCTCCACAAGCTATTCCCTTTCCACAACCAACCCCCTCTCCTCTCCGGCCCTCTCAGCAATGGAGAGTGTAGTAGTATTGTATCCATCGCCAGGGATGGGTCACCTGGTCTCAATGGTGGAGCTTGGAAAGCTTATACTCAAACACCATCCTTCATTCTCCATCATCATCTTCATCGTAACCCCACCTTACAACACTGGCTCTACCGCTCCTTACATCGCCCGCGTCTCCTCTTCCACTCCTTCCATCACTTTCCACCACCTCCCCACCATCCCTCTCCCTCTCAATTCTTTCTCCTCGCCCAACCATGAAACCCTTACTTTCGAGCTCCTCCGCCTCAACAACCATAACGTCCACCAGGCCCTTGTGTCCATCTCCAACAATTCCACTGTCAGTGCCCTTATCATCGACTTCTTCTGCACTTCTGCTCTTTCCGTCGCTAATGAACTCAGCATCCCATGCTATTATTTCTTCACCTCCGGTGCTAACTGCCTGGCTTGCTTTGCTCATTTGCACACTATTCACCAGAATACCTCCAAAAGCTTCAAAGAACTCAACACCCACATTCATATCCCAGGTCTACCACCGATACCAGCCTCTGACATGGCGAAACCAATACTTGACAGAACAGATAAGGCCTATGAGTTCTTCCTAGACATGTCCTTCCACTTGCCCAAATCAGCTGGAATCATTGTGAACACATTTGAAGTGCTGGAAGCCAGAGCCTTGAAAGCCATTTCGGATGGACTTTGTGTCCCACAGAGTCCAACCCCACCGATTTTCTGTATTGGACCATTGATCGCAGCTGATGATCGTCTCGGCGGTGACATGCCCGAGTGTCTGACATGGCTCGACTCACAGCCGAAGGGCAGTGTCTTGTTCCTGTGTTTTGGTAGCCTAGGCGTATTCTCAGCAGAACAGTTGAAGGAAATAGCGATTGGGTTGGAGAGGAGTGGGCAGAGGTTCTTGTGGGTGGTCCGCAGTCCACCAAACGAGGACCAAAGCAAGCGCTTCTTAGCACCACCAGACCCAGATTTGGATTTGCTCCTCCCAGACGGGTTCTTGGATCTAACCAAGGAGAGGGGCCTAGTGGTGAAGTCATGGGCACCTCAAGTGGCAGTTTTGAATCATGAATCAGTAGGCGGGTTTGTAACTCACTGTGGGTGGAACTCTTTGCTTGAAGCCGTATGTGCGGGCGTACCAATGGTAGCGTGGCCGCTATATGCCGAGCAAAGATTTAATAAGGTCATACTAGTTGAGGAGATGAAGCTAGCGTTGCCAATGGAAGAGTTGGAAGATGGGTTTGTGAAGGCAAGCGAGATTGAGAAGCGAGCTAGACAGCTGATGGAATCAGAGGAAGGAAAGTCGATTAGGAATCAGATCATGGTAATGAAAGAAGCTGCTGAGGCTGCAATGAACGATGGTGGATCATCTCGCGTTGCATTAATGAAATTGGTCCAGTCGTGGAAGTGAAGACATACATGTTCAACGGTTGGGATTTTTTTTTCTTTTCTTTCTGTCAACCTTGGCATTAGTAGATCGAAGCTATGTGAAGGTCTTGCAGGATCATTAATGGGCTGTCTGTCTCCATACTTGTTTGGTCCTTACCCTTTTAGTCGTCTATAGACTTTATTAAGTACTATTTATAAATAATTCACTTTTAATATATTAAATTTAAACAATTCCATATTTTTTGGGCTTTGGTATGCACCTTTCGACAATTGTACCAAAGGACAAAGACTTTGGATAAGGGAACCTGCCATGCAAATCAAGATCAGTGAGAGTAAGGACAAAACCAATATGAATTGGACAAAAATTAGCTAGAAAGAATTAATATCCCGATGTACTTTCTTTTTCATTTACTTTATTGGGGTTGTACTTTCTTTTCCATCTTCTTGGAGATGTATTGGAAAATATAGATAAAAGAAAATGTTTATAAATGAAAATTAATTAAAACTTAAAAAAGAAAAAAAGAAAAAATATATATATATATATATATTCATTGAGTTATTTTAAGAAAGAAATTGATATATTTATGATAAATCTATAAAATTAAACAATAATATAATGAATTTTAAAATATGATAATATTAAAATGAGAATGTATTTAGTGTTTTTTTTATTTAAAAATGTTGAAAATTTTATTTATAAATTTATAATTTTTCTTGTATTTAATTATTATATAATATATATAATTATATAATTAAAATTAACTTATTTATAAACAATTTATTTTAATTAATTTTTAAAAATAATTTTTTCTAGTTTTTAGATAAACACTTGTGATTGTCTTTAAAAAAATTTAAATGAAAGTACTACTACTAAAAATGCTTCGGGCAAAAGGAGGCTTTTTAACTTGTACAGCTATTTTAAAAAATAATTCTTAAAAAATGATACTTGAAAAAAAAATTCTTAAAATATGATAATTACAAAAATATTTTCAAATCTATGACACTTTTTACCACTTTGAAAGGTGTTTCTTGAAGAGGCACCTTCCATTTTTTTTCATATCAACCATGCATGTTTAAAAAAAAAAAAAGAATTTACACTAAAGATATACCTTTCATAATTCCATAAAATTGAATTTATACTAAAAAAATATCATTTTCATAATACCATTAAATTAAATTTATACTAAATGTGTCTCTTAAAAAGACATTTTCGATAATTTTCATATCAGTCACATAGTGAAAAAAAAATTGAATTTAATTGAAGGCGTCTCTACAATTCCATAAAATTGAAGTTATATTAAATGTGTCTTTTGAAGAAACATTTTCCACAATTTTTATATTAGTCACCTCTCGAAAAAATTAAATTTATATTAGAAGTGTCTTTTGAAGGAAAGCCTTTTAATATAAATTTAATTTTATGAAATTGTGAAAAAGGGTCTTTTGAAAATACACTTTTAGTATAAATTTAATTATTTCAATGAATGACTAATACAAGAATTGTTGAAGGTGTGTCTTGAAGAGATACCTTTAATATAAATTTAATTTTGTGAAATTGTAGAAAATGTGTCTTAAGAAAACATTTTTAATATAAATTCAATTTCTTTACTACGCAACTAATATGAAAATTGTGAAAAGTGTCTCTTTAAAAAACACTTTTAATATAATTTCGATTTTCTAGAATTGTAAAAGGTGTCTCTTGAAGAGATACTTTTAATGTAAATTCAAATTTTTTTAACATGTGTTATTGATATAAAAATTGTGGAAGGCGTCTCTTTGTCTTTTGAAGAGACACTTTCGATGTAAATTCAATTTTTTTTTTTAATGTATATCATTGATATAAAAATGATGGAAGGTGTCTATTCAAGAGACAACTTTTCAAGTGACAAAAGGTGCCGTAAATTTGAAAATATTTTTCACTGTACTGTATTTTAAAAAATTAATTTTAAATTCACCGTGCAATTATCAAAAATCCGGGCAAAAGGGCTTTTATCAAAATCACTTTCGAACTGCTTCTTTTTAGCTCACATAATGGGCGACTGACTAGTTTTGAAGTAGGGAAAGTCATTGTGAAGGAAGCCCAAAGCCCATTGGGTTTAAAATTGGGCTTCAAAAATCTAAATCTGGGCTCAACTAATTGGTTTCGTCTATTCAATAAATGGGCTGATCCATACCAACAACAGAGGGTTAAGAACTTTCTTTATCCAGATGAGCAACCAGCAACCTTTACTCCGAAAAATAAAGAACTTATCATTGCCTCCTTTTATTCACATTAATGTAAGCTTTATTAGCTTTCAAACAATCTTCAAAGTTATTAATCATCACTTTAAAATTATTAACACTGTTGATAGCTTCTTAAGATGACTCTCAATACTAATAATTTTGAAAAATTATGGCACGACATCAAAGATAATTGTAGAAATTAAGGTAAAAAGGAGATCATGCATGGTTGTTCATGGAAGAAGCCAATGCATCCTATTTCATTCAAAACAGGCCAAATCATGGGGTGTTAGTTAAATTCTTAATAAACCAAGCAGTGACTTAGTTAATTTTAATCCTGTGCCCTTCCCAAAGGAAGCTGAGGCATCTATGATCAAGCCACAATGAAAAATTTAAGTAGTCTGATCCCTCTGAAGTACTTGTTTTTTTTTTTTTTGGTCCCCCAAATAAATTTCTGATTTGATCACTGGTTCTTAATGGTCAGAACATGCATGGCTTTATTGTATGGAAAAATTCATAAGATTTTGCAAGGTAATATCACATCAATAGAAAGATTAGAGATTTGACATTCATTAGATTGTTGTTGATACTCATAGAATAGGGATTCTTTTCTTCTAATGATTCAACAGTTTAAAGGATTGGGTAGTATAGATTAAAGACAGGCATGATACTATTATTTTAATGGAGGTTTTGGGAATTTTTCCAAGACACAAAAATGGATAGTAGACATGACACCAACCAGTTCACGTGTTGGCAGAAGAGAAACCCGTGACCATGCACTGATTAGGTTGAAGGAAGCAAACAAATGAAGCAATAATATGCTATCCGACATGCGTCATGGAAATGACTAGGATACCTTGGATTTTTCACCCCTTTGGATCAAAGGATAGAGATCCGTGAACTTCAGGTCAATCCAAAAGCCTGGTTGGCCTCTCATCTCCATTATCTTCAATCTTAACGCGCCTTCCCAACCTTCATAAAATGATTTTCAATGGTTTTGGAGGACCCATGTGAGTGGTTTGAGGGTTTCTGGCCATTCTCTTTCAAATGTGGCCCAATGGTAGGATTTGACGTTTCATTATCTAGGTATTCGAATCAAATTCATTGAACAGTTTCTGTGAAAGTAACAATTCATAAGTATTTATACCATGCTTTTGTTGTGGTGACACATAGGCTTTTGTTACATCCAGTCAACTTGTCTAAAAAAAAGTTAGTTTAGAAATGAAACCAGTCTATTGGTGGGATGGGCAAAGTAGAGAGTGAAAACAATGCAAACCCATGAACAAAACTAGCTTTATTCACGCTATTTTCAATTTATTATATGATAGACCAAATGAAGCTTCAGAATGCAACACATGAGCTTGAGTTTTGACACCAAAATGAAAATGGAAACTTACATTTAACTTTAAGACAATGAGTTAATAGAAATCACATGATTTAGCTATGGCTTCAATTCTTTGATCTTCGAACCCTCCTGATCAAAACCAGAAAGCAAAGCACACGGTAGAAGAAAAAGAATCCAATCAACATGTAGATGTTGGTCCATCTCTGCCTCTCATGAAGCCCTTTCTTCTGCAGCACATCACGCCCAGTCACCATACATGTCTTGTTCTCTTCGTACCACATCAAACACCTTGAAACAAGGCATGAGTACTCATTGATGAGGAAGGCATCCAAGGCATATTTGTACATGGAGAAGAAGTGCATGAACAGCCAGTACTTGGGCATGCTGTCTTTTGAGATAAAGTAGCCGGAGAAGAGAAAGAAAGCGCCCAGAAATATTGTGACTAGTGATGTTCCGGTGATGTAGTTTGGAGCTACCGAACTCAGGAAGAGAACAAATGAATTTGCCATGAGGACTATTACCCATATCACCAAAACAAAGTAGGCAAATGCTTGCCATGTAGCACAGAGACCCACTAAGAAGTATACGGAGACTGAGTAAATGATGGCGATGGCCAGCAAATATGGCAAGAAAACCAGTGTGTTTGCTATGAGATATGACGAGAGCCTGTAAACCCCACTTGAAGTTTCTCTGAGTAGAATTGGCCTTTCATTGATGAAAATTGGGAGAGTTTCGGTTGTTGAAGAGAGGAGGAAGGTGAGAGTGAAGGCAAAGAGGCCTAATCGCTTCTCCATTCCTTGCTTGTCGAATCCAATGTTGATGTAAATGGTTCCTAGAACAAGGCCCACACCAAGAGCTTCCAATGTGTTCACGAGGAGAAGCTGTCTGGTTCTGTAAACGATCTTCCAAAACCTGTTGTACAAAGCGAGTACTTCATGGAGCCTTGAGCTCCTATATCTGATCATTGATCCGCTATGACTAGAAGGAGAAGTTTCAGGCATTTCTGGTGATGGAGGAAGTGATGGTGGCGTGAGGGGTTTATGCTCATGGAGTTGGCTCAGTATTTCCATAGCGTATTCAAGGGAATTGAGCTGCGGAGGAACAGTGAAGCCATGGGAGAGTAAGAACATTTCAAGTGAAGAAAGAGTTCCATGGTGGATAACAGTTCCTTTTGAAAGCAAAAGGACTTTATCAATGGTGGAAAGGATCTTGAAGCTAGGTTGATGAATGGACAAGATCACAGTGCGGTGGCGTGATTGCGCAATCGACTGCAGGGTCTGCATCACATTGTAAGCCGAATTGCTGTCAAGCCCAGATGTTGGCTCATCAAGAAGCAACACGGCAGGGTCATGGAGAAGGCTGAGGCCTATAGAGACGCGTCGACGCTCACCACCAGATAGCCCATGGGCGAGCCTGGTATGTGCTAGGTGAGTTAGCCTGAGCTCATTGAGAAGAGAGGCTACTATGATGGC
This sequence comes from Vitis rotundifolia, assembly GCA_030254885.1. Classification (NCBI taxonomy): domain Eukaryota; kingdom Viridiplantae; phylum Streptophyta; class Magnoliopsida; order Vitales; family Vitaceae; genus Vitis; species Vitis rotundifolia. Next base: position 17,627,552 of record CM058166.1, read on the forward strand.
AATTTTGGAAGATTTGGGAACAAGGAGGCTGGCTGCAAAGGCAAAAGTTTCAGAAACGGTAAGCTGGGGTAAGCATGCATCATGTTGAGGTACATAAGCTGAGAGCTTCCTGAATGAAGAACGGTTGAGAGGGGAAGAATTGAGAAGGAGAGAGCCACTTGTAGGCGAGGTTCGAGCAGCTAAAATGTCAAGAAGGGTGGACTTCCCAGCTCCACTTGGGCCAACAATAGCGAGAACTTGAGATGGATAAGCAGTCAGGCAGATGTCCCGGAGAATGTAATTTGGTGGAGTTGTAGTGCAGGGTTGGAAGAGGAAGGTGGGGACAATGGTGTAGTTATTGGTGGTTGGTTTGGTGTAAGAGATTGAAGAGGCTGTTATTCTATAGGTTTTGTGAGGTGGGGCTGGTAATGAAGAGTGGTCTTCCATGGAGGAGGTGGTGGAGATGGGTGGAGGAAGAGAGGTTTTGGTTCAGAGAGAGAGGCGTTGAGAGATATTTTGGTGGCAGTTTCCATGAGTTTGAAGAGTATAATGCTGGTGGAGGATAAGTAGTTTGAGAATTAAAAAGTTTAGGTGCCCAAGCAGTTATATTAAATTGGAGTTTTATAATACTGATATAAGACCTAGCTAAAAAAATTAACAAATGCTACTGTATTTTCAGCTATGTTTTCATAAGAAAAACACCATGCATTAATGAAATTAACCAAAGACTTGAGGAAATAAAAAGAGTAGAAGATTGAGTTTAGACTGAGCTCACAAAGTGGCAAAGAAAAGTACCTTTCAAGCTACAAGGTTTATTTCACTTTTCACAAGTGGAATCTGTGTTCTAGTCCATTTTGAACTATTTTGTGCTCCATTATGAGCCTAGCAGATCTCCTCCTCCATCACTACACACCCCTATAGAATAAAAATACCACTCCACAGAGAAATGCTATTTACTCTGAATGACCAAATCTTCATCCTTGAACTTCACCAAGAGAACAACCCATTCTCAACAGAAATTCATATGCTTCTTTTCATTGATGTGTACGATATAAGTTCCACAAGTTTTGTTCAATAAAGGGCATGTGCTGAAGCCGTATGCAGGCATTAAATAAGGTTCATATTCAGCAAAATCTATGGACTTGTGAAATATAAGATTGGGATTCATCTCAAATAAACTCCAGCATTTGGGTTTCAGTACCCTCATTAAATATATTAAATTTCTGGCCCTGTTGGATGAATAAGAAGCACAAACTTGTAGATCATATGTTTCTGCTGATTGGATGAACATGGAATTGAAAGCATGTGCAATATTCTCTTTTGATTGATGCTGGTAGGTTAAAGGTCAGTGTCCAAAATGGAAAAATGAACAAATCCAAAATCGCAGTTAAACATTAATTCACCCATGACTATTGGCCAGAGCCAATTGAATGGATCCTCTATTTCGTTAGGGTGGTGAATCTAAATCTTGTAGTATCATAATAAAGTTGTTTTTTTGGGGAGTTTAGTAAGTGAGGATCATGGGAACCAGCATATATTAAATTTAATTCAACAATGGTTGACAGAAATATGCTTGTGGGAAGTGATTGGATTGATTGGAATTTGTTAGGAAGACGGAGAAAGAGGAGAAGAATCCAAGCAATTCACGAGTTCACTGTTGTCCATTTCTCTCACGTATCTGTCTGTACTTTGATAAAAGCATTGAGGCCAGCAAGGCAGGCTAGCCACACATGACGACGAGCTTTGCATTTAATAGTAAGCCATCCGTGATTCTTCCCTCCATACGTATGGTACAGTACTAGTTGCATCACACATAGCACAGGATAATGACCCTACGGATGAGTAGAGAGTCAATACCCACTTTGCTATTGAAATAGGTATGAGCAACTAGTCCTGTATTGACTTTCTCTCACACAAGTAGCTCTCTCTCTCTCTCTCTCTCTCTCTCTCTATATGTATATATATATATATATTTTCAAGCGACCCTTTTATTAGGGTGGTTCCCAAGTGCCTTTGGACCTACAAACTTACTTTTCAAAGACCAAAATGGATAAGTGAGGTGTATTCGTTACTTCATCAATATATGCATGAGGACAGTATATGGTCCATAAAATAAAAGCATACATGCATGCTGCTGTCTGACCCTGGCCGCATTCATATACATGCTTCTGTTGTAAGTGTTGTCGTGTTCCTTTGTACATATATATCTTGAATGGAAAATTAGATGGTTCATGATTCATGTAGCACTGCAGATTTGAGATCGTGGTTGTATAACTTCTAAGTAATGAATAGCATATTTTATAGAATGTAATACAAAAGAGTTCAAATCTGTGTATTAGAGTAAAAGAGGCAGGTATTGACAGTCTGATTCATTGAAGATGGAAGTACAACTTATGTTATTGACTGTTTCTCTGAGTACTAACTTTGCCCATTTACTAGACAAAAACAAAAACAATGTTTAATTTAAACCTTTTTTTGAATATTTTTATAAGGAAAGCTTCTTACTTTAAAATTGAGGTTAATAAAAAGACAAATACAACGTTGATTTTTGGGAAGGAGATTCTCTATCAATCCCCATTTTTCCATTAATAGCTATTTTTAATTTTGTTCCTCATTGAAAAATTATAAAATATTTGAAGTGTCTTAATCTTTAACCTCATGCCTATCCCACCTGAAATCTATATCCTAATCTGTCATTTGTGGATTTACACTAACTGATGGGCCAAACATTGCTTTTTGGCTTGTATTTGTCCCCTTGAAATTAACCTCTATCCTATTGCCTCCTGCGTCTTATTTGTAGCTCCAACCCTACTAGTCGTGGCCGTGTTCGCTTCCTCATGGTGCCACTGCATGGATGCAATAATTTTCTTGATATATTCATATTTATTATCCGAATGTTTGAAGATTCAAAAACATGGCCGGGTTTCATCTTGGGCCGAGGCTTTGGGCTTTCTTGGAAAACATAACTCACATATATGAACTAAGTGAAAATTGGAACCGGCCCAGTACATGTTGAGTCCAACCCAAGAAGAGAACCCAGCACAAGCCCAGATAGAGGCCCAAAAGTATATCCGGGAAAGACTTGCTGGGTTCATTTGAACCAAGCTCAAATTTTAAATTAATTTGCTTCCATTTGTATTACTATAACTGTTTAGAATCAAATTATAAAAAACATGGGCCAGTTTGAGAGCGTTTTCCAAAGAAGTTTTCTAAAAATAGTTTTTGAAAATATTTTAAAAAAACAACTCTCTAATGTTTTCTGACAACTTTGAATATTCTTAACTTATTTTTTGTATTTTTAAAAATAACAGAGAAAGAGCAATTTTATTAATGTACCTCTATGAGAAACACCAATTTGCTCTAGATTGTCAATACAAGAAGTGTGGAAAATAGTTTCATGTGAAGCAACTCATAGAATGCATTGGAAGCATACTCCCTACCTAAAAAAGAGAGAACTATTTTTGCATTGTTCTATTCAAGATCTTAGCATAGTGAGCCTACCAGTGACTCTTCTACTTACAAGAAACCTTTGAGTAAGGCTTGTTCTGAGTGTTGGAAGATGGCCTAGAAGGTATTGTCAAAATAGATGTATAAGACGTGACAAGAATTCCTTGTCTTGCCTGAGATTTAGGACATATCTCCTCATCCAACAATTCACTAATTAATCATTGAATCAACAAAGGAAAGCATACTACAATGCAAAATTATCTCATGCAATGCCTTAAAATCACTATGAATGACGATAAAAAATTGAACTAATCATTATTTCTCTCTTAGGGTAATATAAGGCACAAAAACTTGGAGCTTTGCAGATTCCATGAGAGTCAATTGATCCCAGAGATCAGTCATAACGAAATAAAATTCCTAAATACTCATATTCTTTTATTCAAGGGCTTGAATATTTGTCTCTAATTGATACTATTTAGCAAAATTAGATTGCTTATACAACCATTCCAAATGCTCCCTGATCTTCTTTGCAATTTTATACTTTGTCAGTTGTGTATCTATCAAATTCTCAATAGAGTTTGTCGATCTAAGTGATATTTTTCATCTTCTTCGTTCCTAAGTTTGCATGAAGTTTTAACAATATAACCTCACTTCTTTTTGCCTTTCAGAAAATTTTACATCATATAATTCCGATACAAATAATTTTTTTCATTCAATTTCACACTAATAGATTGAAGAGAATCATTTCTTTCACCAATCATAATGAATAGTCAACAAATAACTACCAAATAAAAGGAAACATGTAAGAACTAAAGAAAACAAATATAAAATCAAATATCAAGATTCGATAGGAAAAATGATCACTTGTGGCGAAGATCTATGATTAGACATGATGAAAAAATCAATTATAGTGTGATACCATGTGAAATTCAAATAATCATAGGGAGAAAAGAGAGAATAAAATCTAGGATTTCATATTCTAACCACTTGAAAATTAGGTACAACATAATTAGAATTTAAATAACTTTACAATCAAATGAAATAAAAGACAAAAAAAAAAAAGACTAATTTATCCTTACTTCTAAAAGAAAGATATTAAATAAGAAACATAATAAATATCTCTAAAAATATATTCCTAAGGTCCAATTTTTTAGAAATAGAAAATTTTAGAAAACTCTCTTTATAACTTTTAAAATAATCCCCTCGTTTTTAAATCCACTTGAGAATACAACTTTAAAATTAAATAATAATTCAAAAACACTAAAATTGATTGTTAAATTACCCGGTAAAACAATTAGGTAAATTTGTATACTTTGATTTCATTTGGTGGATTATTAGATAAGAAGTCTTAGATCTTATGATTTTTTTATCTTCATAGTTAGTATGAAAGTTTTCTACATAAAATTGATTGTCTTGTATGTGATTGTGATTTTATTGTTTATTCATATTCTCATACACAATTCAATTGATTTAAAATAATTTGAATCTCTCTTAATAGGTTAAATTGGGTAAAAAACTTCAACTCACAAATTAAAATTCTTGATTTTCACTGTTTTAACCCCTTTGGGTGTTATCCTATTAATACAAACATTTTTCAAAAATGTTATGTGATATTTTCTCAATTTTATTCTTTCTCTATAAAAATAACTTCTACTTTATTTTTTTTAATTTATTGTTTTTTTTTCGTTTTTTTTAGACAGAGCACCATATATATATTTAAAAATAATTTTTAAGTTTAATAACAACCTGTTAATTTGATCTTCATATTTCTTGAGTTTACTCCTCTAATAACACATTTGTTGGGACAATCCTCTTGAGCAACTTTGATTAATGTGGGTGCATGCCCCATTATTGGTTCATACCCTATGAATCACATGAAAAATATCTTTTTCTTCTTTCAAAAGAAAAAAAAAATGCCAGTCATGGGACTAAATAATGGCCCTTATTTCGATACTTCCGCATAATCCTATTAAAATCGATGTTTGGGGATCTTGGACATTATCATCATTCTTTCCTAGTTTTTTATTCCTTTCTTTTCTTTTGTCCATTCTTTCCCAGTTCTTTATTCTTTTCTTCTCCTTTGTCCATCTTAAAGCAACCTTATTCCAGATGATTTGGTATATAAAACAACTAGAACATTGTCGCATGCATGATGGAGGACCGTCCCTGCACATTATAGCATTTGTCTTTAGTATGAGCTTTCAAGTAGGAGCTGACAGTATCCACAAAACAAATAAATAAATAAAAAATAAAACAAAGCTGGCAGTTGGTCAAAGTTCTACCAAACTTAGGTCACCTCAGAGAGAGAGAGCGAGTGAGATTTAAATGTTGTTAATAAATCATAAGAGAGATTTTAAAATGTGTTTGGAAAAATTCTTATGATCACTCAAAACCTAAAACAGGGACCAATATATGTAGCTTTCTTGTTTTTTTTTTTTTTTTTTTTTTTTCTTTTCTATTGGTAGGGTCACAATTTTTAAGTATGTTGGCTTAAAGTGCTCTGAGATGGAGTCTTCCTTCACATCGAATGTAGAAGTGACTCATCAAACTTGTAAAACCTCAGTGGCCCACACGGGTAAATGGAAGGTAAAATCACAGGACGTGGAAAATGAGCCCATCGATGATACCATTTCCAATTTTCCTTGGTCAAATTTTATACCAAACTGCTTCTTTCCCCATAAAATAAGTTCAGTCACTTCAAAATAAAACTATATTTTATATAAAATCAGTTAATTACTTGAACCATACCACATAGAAAATGACGATAAGGGTGTTATGAAATGATGTGCATTCGTATCTGATTCCACTAATGTGTAATAATTTTATTTCGGCATGAAGCATCAAACGCTTTGGTCATGGTGGAACCCACAATGAGGTAGCCGCCTTACAAGACCAGTCACCCAAAACCCTAGTTGAATAATCAACATGACCTTACCATTACATCACACTCAAAAGCAATTTTTTTTTCTTTTTAATTATCTAGATATTTTATGATATAATCTTATATGATTAAGTGTCCAATAACATGGATTTGACTCCTTAGACATGATCCTTCCCCCTTTATCCAAATCCAAATGATGCAAAAGTTTAGTTAATTACAACGATTAATGACTTTTTCTTATGATTTCAACACGGTCTTGTATTTTCATTTAAACTTTATTATTTTTTCGAGAAATTCTAAGAGTAACAAAAAGAATATTTTGATACTTTAGGTAATAGATAGCTTTATTGTTCGGTATCTTATTAAAAATAAGAACAATTTTAATATTTTAAGGTTAGGAGGGCTTACCTAGAGAAACTAATTGAAAAGATGGTATTCATATAGAAGCAATAGACAAAAATGAAACTGATTGTTTTCTCCCCCAGAAGGGAAAGAAAATTGGATTACTTAAGCTTAGGGTTTGAGTTGGTAACATTAGTACTTGGTGGAGGTCATTAAAATTATGAAAATTTAACAAACCCAAGAAGAGAAGCCATGTTCACAAGGTCTACAGAGAAGATGAAGAGATGCTTAAAGATCAATGACAACTCTTTTTCTTCCCTACCTCACCTCCTTACAACTGAGAATATTTGAAACTTGAAGGACTCATTTTCATTCAAAAAAAAATATAGATTTTTTTCTTTTTTTCTTTTTTTCTGACTCATAGCTTCCGCGTGAAATATTCTAAAGGGGGCCATTGAAAATTGAAACTCTCCACAAGTCTCTTTCCATCTAGAAGAAAACCCAACCCTTCCTTCAACGCTCTTGCATGTTACATCCTGGAAATTGACTTGATAGTCAATTTGTCAAATTGGAATAAAGAGTTGATGATAATAATAATATATAGGTATTTTGCCTACTGGGTCGACCATGGCTGACTAGATCTACCCACAATGCTTCTATGGTGATGACTCTTATGGTTTGATTGGTGATGATTTTCATCGGTTGGGTCAACTCAATGGAGAGACTCAAAAACCTGTCCAGTTCAAACGACCTTTAGAACCTTCCGTCCCCAGCAATTCATACCTGTCAATGACACTCTAAGCACGGCCTGGACAGGTGGAACAAAAAGATAAGCAAATAAGTCTTTGTAGACCCCACTTCATGAATAAATTTGTGTATAAAAGTATATATAAATCCACCACATAGCTAGCCTGCAGATCACCCCATCCATCTCCTATAAGGCTTCTCCTCTCCATATCCAATCCTCAAATTCAATCCAGAAAAGGAAGGAAAGTGCAAGAAAATTATTAGGGCACTATGACAAGCGACAACGGATCAGTGCGCCGGAAGAAGAGCCTGACGTGTCTAGCATATGTTGCTGCTTTTGTGGTGTTCCAAACTGGCATCATACTGCTCTTTGTTCTACTAGTCCTGAGGATCAGAGTTCCTAAAGTCCGCATCGCCTCCATCTCCGTGGAGAATCAGCATTTCTCTACAAATTCCTTTAGCATGGACCTCAAGGCTCGAGTTACAGTCAAGAACACGAATTTCGGTCACTTCAAATTCGATAATAGTACTGCAACTATATCATATTTGGGCACTGCAGTAGGGGAGGCAACTATTCTTAAGGCGAGGGCTAGATCAAGATCCACCAAAAGGTTTAACATAACTGCGCCCATATCTTCATCCAAGGTAAATAACCATAGACAATTGCGTAGAGATTTAAATTCTGGGGTTTTGAATCTGAGCAGCACTGCAAAGTTGAGTGGAAAGATACATCTGTTCAAGATTTTCAAGAAGAAGAAATCTGCAGAAATGAGTTGTACCATGGAGCTTCATACTAACACAAGCTCCATTGAGAACTTGAGCTGTAAGTGAAAATTCTACCAAGCTTAATTCACTAGTGTTTTTCTGTCATGGGGAGAGGCCATATGTGATGGAAAGAAACTACAGAATTTGTATTTTGCATATTCTTTATAGTTTGTCTATGTATTTTTAAGATATTGGAATTTCCTTTCAAGGTATTTTAAAAGAACAAGAACTCTGGTTTTACTTAGTTCTTTGCTTTAACTTTAGGTTTTCTGTGATTCCCCATTGAAGTTTAATAGATCTGATCTTGATCTTCACGTTTTTCTGGGATTCCTCAGCTGGGAAAATTTGTGACTTCATAAGTCAATGGGTCGTGGATTTCAGGGCCTGTGAAATGTGAGTGGACGTTGGCAAGTTCGCCCTCATATTTTTTTCCTTCTATGGAGCCATTTGGTCCTCCGACTTTCATTGACCAAAAATAAATTATTATTAGAGCATTTACTTTTTCTTCACCAGCAAACAAAGTCTTCCTTTGACTTGATGAGTTGATTTTTGATTCCTTTAATTTCTAGTATTCTAGGTAACTTATATAGGTGGCATGTCTATTATCTTGTTCAATTATTCCGGCGCACTTCAAAAATGTGGTTAGACCATGCATGAAAATATATGAATATAGTGAAAATTAAAAAAAAAAGTGATTGACATGCACTAAAGTACAGCTATGTGGATGTACACTCAAATTTGTTTCATCTGCAGCCTTGAAGCCCGTCTAGGATGATTACAACTATAGTACAAATTTCTGTATGAAACATTTTGGGTTTTTCAAAAGCAGTGATCTTGAAGCAAGTTGTGGGAGTTTGGTGAATTGTTTGTGGTTCCACAGCACTAAATGCAATCAGTAAAAGTAGGGTAAAAACTTGACGTTCACCACACAATTTGGTAGGTCCAAAGTGTGAAAGGTATTCTCTTTGATTTTGAGTGTGAATCCAGAAAGGAAGCAACCAGCCACACTGCCATGCTAACATTGGCCCTACCATAGAAGGAGTCATACCACCAAAATGCATTTGACTTGCAAGTAGACCTTATCACCCATTTTAGACGTTTGATTAGAGGAGTGTTGGACTTTTTTCTGGTTTATTTATTTATTTTTATTTTTATTTTAGAAAAAATTAATAATAATAATTATTCGTCTTTATTAATAATCATTGTGGGATAACATTTGCCGGTTTCTGCATTTTGTAGCATTTCAAATTTGGGTTAAGATTTGTGTGACTTAATATCCAAAAATGCAACCAAAAACCATTATTCTAAAAAAGTTTTAAGGTATCTTTAATTTTGGGAAAATTTAAGGGAAAATGGAGAGGAAAAGTACAGAAAAGAGAAAAAAAATAAAAAATAAATAAATAATAGATTTAAAATTAATAAATTATTTTATATATATTTTTAAATTATTTTTTTATTTTATTTATTTAATTTATTATAAATAATTTAAACTGTAAATTTTTTTAATTAATTTTAATTATATTTATATATATATATATATATATATATATATATTTTTATGATGAAATCAAATATATATAAAAAGAAAAATTAGCATTTTTTTTCTTTTATGATATTTTCCAATACTAAACATAAGCTACGGGTTTTTTTCAGAAAAAAACACTTACACAATTCAAAACAAAACCCACTAAGTCTACATAAAGAGTCTCCTCTGTCTTTTGGAAAGCACACTACACACTCTTCAACAAAATGCATTTCCCCACAATAAAAACCTATCTTTTTAATTTTTACATTTTTACTTTTATTTTTACTTTTGGGCACGACCAAAAATGTGGATGTAGCAAACTCCTTTTCATAAAGTTAGAAACTTCTTTGGCAAAACTCTTCATCAGCAAAGTACAATAAGAGGTAACTTCGTTTTTAAAAGCTAAAAAGAATATTTCTTTTGAAAAAGATCAAAATATGTAGCGTTTTTGGTTATTCTTTCTTCTCTTAAAGTTGGCTCTCACCATGCAAATTTTATTTTTCGATTAAGAATATTTATCTTATTTTTACTCCATCTCTTTATAAAAGTAATATGAAATAAGAACAAAGTCTTTTTTCTATATATGGGATGATAGTTTCATATTCCAATCATGTTATTTGTAATTTTGTTACATTTATTTGTATTCTAACACTTTTTATATTTTTTTATATTTTAATAATTATTTTTATTGAATTATCAATTTTTTTTTTAAAAAAAAAAACCTCATATCTTTAAAGAGACAAACATAATTTAAATTTATATTCAATAAATAAATAAGAAAAAAAATACAAATTATAAAAAAAGAGGGGAAAAATACAAATTGCAAGAAAGGGATCAAACCCAAAACCTCCCCTCAAATCAAGTTATGATATATAAAACAATTTTATCTCGAATATTTTCTTATTTTTCACATGACACTGAAGGTGATGATGGATGTCAAACAAGAACCCTCATCTCTGACTACCCTTGTCATTCAAACTAATGATATGATACATAAAACAAGGTTAATGCCTAACTGCCCATGTTAATCTAAGTGCTTGAGTCCACTTTAATTTAGTGGAGAATAACTACTCCAGTAGCGGTATCCTACTCATTTCACATTTGGCATCTTCATAATTGCACATTAGCTTTTGTGCTTTGGCTTTTGTTGCTTAACAGGTGTTTTTAGGTTTTGGAAATTCTGGTGTCCAAAAATTCTACATGCTTTCATGTTAAAATATAAAGAGGTAAAGTTAATGCCCTAGTTGGTTTTATTGAAGATGAACCTTGTAACATAAGGCAGCTTGTTTGAATATTATTATTATTGTTATCATACCAACTACTACCATTACTATCATTATTAGACCACCTTTTTTTTTTTTTTCCTTCATACAAGAGGTTAGTAAGGATCCAGTTCAAGTTTGTGCAGTCTAAATGTATATCTAATATATAGATTTGGCCCCTTTCTGGTTTGTGGACTAGAACTCTTTTATCTATGATTTATAGGTACTAGGGTTTCAAGAATTAAAATTTTTAGTGTATTTTCTATTTTAATTTAGAAAACACTGAAGTCACATTTAAAAATATGTTTGGATTTTACTTTTTATATTTATTTTCTTTGGAAATTATTATATATTTTTTTTCATATTTATAATATTTCTATTAATTCCTTTTATATCATGGTTCCTATAAGAATTTTTTATATCATCATATTCCTTTTTCGTTTTCAACCTTTTCGAAAATAATTTTCATTTTTTATAATAAAAAATTGAGTATTGGCAAGCGTTTCGAACTATTGTTCCCTTCCCAAGGGTAGGTTCTTACAAATTACTCACCCATCTGCCACCACAAACACCACTTCTCGTCCAACTTACATGTGTTAAGCAGGTCATCAGCATTCATCCTAAGTCAGAATCGAACACTCCATGAGATTCATAGTTGCATTACTTATAGTTCTTATGCGTTACTCACCCATCCACCACTGGAAACACCACTTCCCATCGACTTGCATGTGTTAAGCATATCACCAGCGTTCATCTGAGTCAGGATCGAATCTTTCATGAGATTCATAGTTGTTTTACTTATAACTTCCTTATTCGTAGACAAAGTGGATTTGAAATTGTCATTCATTTCAAGACATAACTTGTAACATGTGTTTTACTTATGAATCTTTTTTCAACTTACACTCATTATCTCAAGTTTTGGATTGAACTAATCCATTGGCACAAATAGCTCATGGGCAAAAATAAGTTATTTGAGCCCTGGTAGATTGATAGACGAATTATCAATTTTTAGATACGAGATATCCATCTTAGTCACTATGGACACATTTGTCCAATTGACACGTATGAAGGAATCAATATTGAACTTATTGGATCTTTAGCAATTTATGCAATGATTGATCATTTTCACATTTTGTAATTTTTTGAAATTAGTTTTGCAAAAAAGGAAAATAGAATGTTTCTTAGAAAATAAAAACAAAAAACAATTAAAAAAAACAAGATTTCTATTTTTCAAAAACATTTTTTACTTTTTTTAATTAAACTTTTAAAAGAGGAAAGACAAAAAAGAAAGCTATTTTCAAAAATTAAAAATTAAAAATAAAAAATGTTTTCCAAACTAAATGCTACCTAACTTTTTTTATTTGCTTTAATTATTAAATTAATAAAGATGTTAGAAATCAGTTAATGAAGATCAGATACTTTTTTCTTTAATTTTTATTCAACTTCATTTTGAGTGTTGTTAAAAGATTGATTTTGATTGAAGTAAACCATCACAGTTATCAAACTCACTTGGTTGATCGAATTAACGTTGTAGACAACATCCATCATATCATAAATCCCACTACCTTCCTGAGGTTGATTTTTATCGCTTGAAAGCATGTTAATCCTGAAAAAGATAATGGGCAGAGAACTTCAGCCGAGAGAGATTGGTTTGGACAAAAAGAGAAAGACGTCCAACAACTTTTAAGATACCATGTCGACATGATCACATGACACCTCCGGCCAATAGAATGCACAAGAAGCTAAACAATTATGCAAGTAAAAGAGTGTATAGTTGGCCCATGATACCCACATACTAAAGAGGAGGGACAGGATTAATGAGTGGCAGGGCCATCATATACTTCTCACGTATAAGAAGCTTCTATAAAGTCAATTTGCAATCTTTGTTCAAACGCCCTTGCGAAGACTTTCTAGCATCTAATTTCCATATATATCTATGGAAATTAAATATCATAAATGCAATGAAAGTTTTTTTTGTCCCAACTGGTATGCAGGTGCAAAAGAGTCTTGATTTTGTTCCATAACACTACATATGATCATGTTGCTTTATTTGTTACAATTTGGCAAACAAATGACCATCCTTCTTGTATTACATCACCAGTGGACATATTGCCCGTGTATCATTTGTAGGTATTCATCAAACAAGAGTAAGCCCAATCATTTCCTTGGATTAATTCATAGAACCCATGAATAGTGGGAAAGATTCAACAGCGGCACCAACCAATGGTGGAGGTACCGACTGTAACGGGGTGCAGCTACTTGGGCCGACCCGGGTCATAAGCACAACTATTGGGGCCGGCCCGGGCCAAGTACACCCATTGTGAACCTGACAACAATGCAATCATCCCCCTTGGGCGACCGTGCCATTCTCGGAATTGAACCAACATTGAGCTTCCACCTCCACTAACCTTTGCCTTCTGGTTTTTGAGCTTTAAGCCAATCTGCTCCCATCAAGCTTCTTTTTGGTTATAACTTGATAGTCAGTGGGGAATAATCGAGAATCGGCTCGATTACACCTTCGTGCAGGTGCCCGAGAGATGCTGGCAAACTCACCAGTCACCAACTCACATTGTTGGATTGGACCAGCAGGCGAATTTAACTCCCAGCGTTACAAACACCAACAAATTGTCATCCCAGAAAGGACTTGGAGGCTATCATGGTGCATGTTGGGATTTTTAGTTTAGTGCATAGCATGACATACATAAGGCTACCCACTACAGATGCATAAGGTTAGATGAGCTCTCAGACTTTAGCACCAGATTCGTCTTCGATAAGACATAAAATCCGGTTTCCTATAAAAATGAATCTCGTCTACTAATAAAATGAAAAAATAAAAAATGTGGAATATTTTTTTATTGTCCATCCTTCATCAGGAATCACACAACATACTTCTTAGTAGAAAGCATGCCTTAGAGGAGGGGAAGCCTAGTTCGGCTAAGCGCAAAATATCAACTTCACATTCCACAATGTGACAGTCTATAGACGATTCAAATGATTTCTTTAGCATGTTTGAATTCTCCGACCACCCTGACTCTATTGAGTCAGAGGAGGTTAATTTCTATGGTCAAAATATGTGAGCCCCTATGAGATTGGAGGAGGTTGTGCTAATGGCCTAGTGTATCATCTTCAGTTCGTCATCCCTTTCTGCAGCTGTTACAGTCCCTTCTGCATAACAAAGCCCTGTTTCTATAGAATCTAATGATGAAGATGAGGTTACTGGGGAAGCACTAGTCCCATCAATCACCTTGGGCGCTCTCTTATATCCCAGATAAAGAGAAAGTTCTTAGAGAGACTGTTGTTCCAATGAAACTTCAAACATCAGTAAGCTAAAGCCTCGCACTCAGCTTTTTTATTATTCTATGTGAGACCTTCATTCCCAGATGAATTAGGCCTTTGAGATAGGCGGCCAAGCTGCTTTGGTGGAGAAGCTTAGATCGTCCTTGATAAGCCAAGAACAGAGGAGTTAGCTACTGATCTCAAGAGATGAAGCCCACTTATTATTTGTTATTGGTTTTTTTATTTTTGCCAGCTGTTATTACAGCCTGTCTTCATCTGTTGTAATAGAGTCCTTTTGAACAATATATATATATATTCAATTGCTTTCTCTTGTCTCTCTAACAAGAGAGCAGAGGTTCAGTTTTTGTATTTTCTATCTTGGTATCAGAGCTACGTTCAAGGTGTGAATTTCTCTTCTCTTCCTCACTTTCTCTCTATTTCTCTCGATCCAAACATGGCCTCTACTCCGACACAATCTTCTTCTTCCTCTGGTTCGATTGGATCTGGACAAAGCTCAACAATGGCGTCCATTCCTTCCTATCAGATGCTTAATCACACTCTACCTGTGAAACTTGATCGGACGAATTACATCTGTGGAGATCTCTTATTGATAATGTCATTTTTGCTAATGGCTTTGAGGATTTCATTGATGGAACCTCTATCTGTCCGGAGAAAAATCTGAGTCCAGGAGTGATCAATCCAGTTTTTGTTGCTTGGAGGAGACAAGATCGAACAATCCTCAGTTGGATTTACTCGTCGCTCACACCAGGTATCATGGCACAGATCATAGGCCATAATACTTCTCACTCTGCTTGGAATGCCTTGGAAAGTATTTTTTTCATCTTCTTCAAGAGCTAGGATAATGCAACTCAGACTCGAATTACAATCCACAAAGAAAGGATCAATGTCGATGATAGACTACATAATGAAGATCAAAGGTGCTGCTGATAATCTAGCTGCTATTGGAGACCTATCTTAGAACAAGATCAGGTTATGAATCTTCTTGGAGGTCTTGGATCTTACTACAATGCTGTTGTTATTGCTATCAACATTAGAGATGATAAGATCTCTCTTGAAGCTATACATAGTATGCTATTAGCCTTTGAGCATCGGCTTGAGCAACAAAGCTCGATTGAACAAATGTCTGCCAATTATGCCTCTTCCTCTAATAATAGAGGTGGTGGAAGGAAGTTTAATGGAGGTCGTGGACAAGGCTACACTCCAAATAACAACAATTACATCTACAGAGGCCGTGGACGTGGAGGTAGAAATGGACAAGGTGGAAGGCAAAATTCCAGTCCAAGTGAGAAACCTCAATGTCAGTTATGTGGTAAGTTTGGCCACACTGCTCAGATCTGTTATCATAGGTTTGATATCTCTTTTCAAGGAGGTCAGCCTACTATTTCTCCTTCTTTGAATAATGGGAATCAAAACGATATACCTGCTATGGTTGCTTCTTCTTCTAATAGTCCTGTAGATGAGAGTTGGTATTTAAATTCTGGAGCAAGTCATCATCTGACTCAGAATTTAGGGAATCTAACCAGTACTTCACCATACACGGGAACAAATAGAGTCACTATTGGTAATGGTAAGCATCTCTCCATCTCCAATATTGGCTCTAAACAGCTTCATTCTCATACACATTCTTTTCAACTCAAGAAGGTGTTTCATGTCCCCTTTATCTCAGCTAATTTGATTAGTGTGGCTAAGTTCTGCTCAGATAATAATGCCTTGATTGAGTCTCATTCTAATGCTTTCTTTGTGAAGGATCGACATACGAAGATGGTTTTTGCTCAAGGCAAGCTTGAAAATGGGCTTTACAAGTTTCCTGTGTT
The DNA here is from genome assembly GCA_030254885.1 of Vitis rotundifolia. Classification (NCBI taxonomy): domain Eukaryota; kingdom Viridiplantae; phylum Streptophyta; class Magnoliopsida; order Vitales; family Vitaceae; genus Vitis; species Vitis rotundifolia. The sequence goes on from CM058166.1 coordinate 17,643,611, forward strand.
CAGTAACAAGAAATCTTATAGTAGCATTAATAATGCTTCTACTTTTCATTCCCATTTTTCTAGTACTGTTGAAAATAAAGCAGAGTTACGGCACAATAGACTAGGCCATGCTGCTTCTGACATTGTTTCAAAAGTCATGAATACTTGTAATGTTGCTTCTGGGAAATATAAACCTATTGTTTGTTCTGATTGTCAACTAGCTAAAAGTCATAGACTACCCACTCAGCTCTCAAATTTTCGTGCATCTAAACCTTTAGAACTTGTTTATACTGATATTTGGGGATCTGCCTCAGTTAAATCTACATCTGGAGCGAAATATTTGATTCTTTTTGTAGATTATTATTCCAGGTACACTTGGTTTTATTCATTACAAACAAAGGATCAGGCTTTTCCCATCTTTAAGCGATTCAAGCTTCAAATGGAGAATCAGTTTGACACGAAAATTAAGTGCCTACAATCTGATAATGGTAGAGAATTTCGATCTTTTATGCCTTTTCTTCAAGCAGTTGGTATTGCCCATCGATTCTCCTATCCATACAACTCAGCTCAAAATGATAGAGTCGAGAGGAAGCACAAACACGTAGTTGAGACTAGGTTAGCTTTGTTATCTCATGCTTCCTTGCCAATGAAGTACTGGCACTACGCTTTTCAGATAGCAACTTTCCTTATCAATCGAATGCCAAGCAAAGTTCTCGAGTATGACTCTCCTTATTTCACTCTTTTTAGAAGGCATCCTGATTATAAATCTCTTCGTGTGTTTGCCTACCTCTGTTATCCTTTCATTCGGCCATACAACACTCATAAATTGCAGTACAGATCTGTCCAATGTCTTTTTCTTTGCTATAGTTTGAATCACAAGGGGTTTTTATGTCTTGATTATGCATTTGGAAGAGTCTATATTACTCCCTACGTGGTCTTTGATGAATCAACTTTCCCACTTGCTCAGTCCAAGTCTTCTCTTTCGTCTAATAATACCTCAGCAGAAGGCTTTACCCCTGCCATTATAGCTTCTACTTCTTTTCCTACTCCATGTCTTCTTCCAGATTCAAATATCAGTTATGCTTCCATAGATTCTCATTCTCTATCCACAAGTGAAAGTCCTATTCCTACAGACTCTTCTTCACCTCTGGACACATCTAGTTCCTCTCTGCTATAGATTAGCCACCTGAATCTGTTCCAGAACCTCAAGTTCCTGCCCCTGCTCCACGAATGACAACAAGGTCCATGCATGGTATAACCAAGAAAAAGACCATTCTTGATCTCTCTGCCATAAAGGTTTCAAAACCATCTACTCTCAAACAGGCCTTCAAAGATCCAAACTGGACTAAAGCTATGGAAATGGAGATTGTTGCTCTTCATCGAAACCATACTTGGGATCTTGTTGAACAATCACCCGATGTCAATGTGATTGGCTGTAAGTGGGTGTATAAACTGAACCATAAGCCAGATGGGAGTATAGAGAGGTATAGAGCCAGGCTTGTGGCAAAAGGATATAATCAAACTCATGGTCTGGATTATTTTGAGACCTTCAGTCCAGTAGTTAAGGCTGCCACTATTCACATCATACTTACTATTGCTCTCAGTTTTAAGTAGGAAATTAGGCAGCTTGATGTTCACAATGCCTTCCTCAATGGTGAGTTAGAAGAACAAGTCTATATGTCTCAACCTCCTGGATACCTCGACACTGAATTCCCAAATAGAGTGTGTAGATTGAAGAAGGCTTTATATGGCTTGAAACAAGCCCCATGAGCTTGGTTTCAAAGACTCAGCTCTACTCTTCTTCAGTGGGGATTCAGCATGTCTCAGACTGATAATTCTATGTTTCTACACTTTGGTCAGGCCACTACTTTGATAGTTCTTGTCTATGTTAATGATATAATCATAATAGGCAGCTCCTCCACACAGATTTCTTCTCTCATAGCTAAACTTGATTCAGTTTTTGCCTTACGAGACTTGGGTCAACTCTCATTTTTTCTTGGTATAGAGGTTTCTTACCATGAAGGCTCTATGAATTTGAGCCAAACCAAATACATTTCAAATCTGCTTCATAGAACTGAAATGTTTGATACCAAACCAGCAAAAACACCTGGTGCTGTTGGGAAGAACTTGTCTAAATTTGATGGAGATCCTCTGGCAGATGTTACTCATTATCGAAGTGTAGTAGGGGCACTTTAGTATGTTACCTTGACAAGACCTGATATAGTCTTTGCTGTCAATAAGGCATGCCAATTTATGCAACAACCAACCACAGCTCACTGGATCTCAGTCAAACGCATACTAAGGTATCTAAGAGGAACAATGCAAGATGGACTCCTGTTAAGTCCTTCAAGTAACTTAACAATAGAAGGATTCACAGATGCAAATTGGGGTGCTCACCTTGATGATAGGCGCAGCTCAAGTGGATATCTCGTTTATCTAGGAGGTAACTTAGTCTCTTGGTCCTCTACCAAACAAAAAGTAGTGTCTCGCAGCAGTGCTTAGTCTGAGTATCGTGGCCTTGTTTTTGCTACTGCTGAGATCGTTTGGATGCAAGCCTTATTGCAAGAGCTATGTGTGCCAATATCTGCAATACCTCTGCTTTGGTATGACAATATCAGTGCTTACCATATGGCAAAGAACCCTGTGTTTCATCCTATAACTAAACACATAGAAATAAACCTTCATTTTATACGAGATCAAGTCCTGAGAAGAAAGATACAGCTGCACTCTATTCCCACTGAAGAGTAGCCAACAGACTTATTGACTAAGCATCTCACAAGTTCACGGTTCTTGTTCCTCAAATCTCAGCTTTGTATAGCTCCAAGACCCATTCACTTGAGGGGGGATGATAAGCCAAGAACAGAGGAGTTAGCTACTGATCTCAAGAGATGAAGCCCACTTATTATTTGTTATTAGTTTTTTTATTTTTGCCAGCTGTTATTATAGTCTGTCTTCATCTGTTGTAATAGAGTCCTTTTGAACAATATATATATATATATATATTCAATTGTTTTCTCTTGTCTCTCTAACAAGAGAGTAGAGGTTCAGTTTTTGTATTTTCTATCTGTCCTAGGTAGATGGATGTGGATGTTGATGGAATAATCCATTTAAGCTAATTTCCACAATGTCATGATCAATTCACCTTAAATATTCAACAAAATATTAATTAAGGTTTTGAAAAGAATCAACCGATTCAGTCCAATCTGACCATCAATAGACCGGTCAAGGGTCAGGCCGGACAAACTGTTTGGTTTTCCATGAACCGGTCAACCATTGATTTGACCAAAAGGTACTAGGCTATTCCCTCTTCTAAGCCCACTAAGAACCTTGCATCTCTACACAATATGGAAGAGAACCAAATGTTTATTTTGTAAAATTCCGATGTGGGATTAGTTAAAATAGAAAAGAAACTTTCAAAACATGGACGTTTGGTTGACAAAACAAGGTAGGTCTGGCAAGCTATACCACCAATTAGTAAGATTATAAAACAAATATTTATATATTCAATTTTCAAATTGTTATTATATTAAACATTTAAATAAATATTATATTTACGTTTATTTTAATAATGATTATTAATGATAAATATGAAAATAGTATAAATTAATTAATATAATAATTTAAAAAAAAATTAAAATAAAAAAATAGATAGATATATGGATAAAATTAAATATTATAATTTTTTTCATCTTAAATATATCATCATCCTCATATTTAAATATTATACATATTTTATTTAATAAAATTTAATATATTAATAAATTTGTATCTATATTTATCATTTAATTTAACATATTAAATATAAAAAATGAGACATCATTAAAAAATTTAATTATATATATTAATTTATTTAAATTATTTTTAATTTTAATAAAATATAAATTATATATTTATGATATCAACAGTTCAACGACGATTCAACTACCTGTCCGACCATTGAACCATGAACTAGTAATTTTTCTTATTCAATGATATATCCGGTTTTTCAAACAATGATTCTTATAATAAGCCAAATCAAATTCCAACCATATAATCCCATGATTTCTTAACCCTAATTAAAATTTCAAATAATTTTCCTTTTTTAACCTAAACCAAGCGAATACTTATGAATTCTTAAATTTATTTTTAACATTCCATCCATTGATATTTTTTTGTAAGGTCGGAATGAAAAAATTTAACCCATTTTTCTTTGATCACATGTTTGCCAATTTAATCCATCAATTGTGACTACCTCTACTTTGACAGCTCTATTTATGAACAGTTTTACAAAAAAAATATTATAGCTCATAAATGGAGAAACTAAAGCCGTGACGCTACGTTACAAACGGAGAACTAGGAAACAACATGGCTGTGTAGGTGCGGTGAATACAATGCAAACACGATGTCGTTTTACTAGTAACACGACAAAAACGACAGCGTTTGGGACTGCATAAACTTCCAAGAGGTCATTATTGAAGAAGAAGAAAGATGGGGACTGGGGAGGATAAAATACAAAAAGGAGTCAGCTTTTCTAGAACGTAAAAAAGAATCATATACGTTTTTCTATGCCTCTGGATTCTTCTGATACCTCATTTGCTATGACCGGCCCGAGAAAAAAACCAAGTTATATGCTTCCAAATAACGTAGTGACTCATGAGCACATGTCGTAGAAAAACCCTGAATCCTTAATTCTAAGAATATATTTATCACTAAGTTGATTATTTAACATGCATGGAAAAGTTCAGATTTATTTCCATATCAAAGCATACAACTATAGAGCGTACGTAAGTAAATAGATCAAACCAAGTCCAAGATTCAAGAAATATGATTCAGTTTTTGCCTCCACGACTTGATTAGCTTGTCTAATTCAGCAACAGATGACCCTCCATCGCTCATTGCAGCCTTGGCTTCGTCTTTCATTGCAGTGACGCGATTTCTAATTGAAAATCCTTTCTCAGTCTCCATCAACTCTCTGACTCGCTTCTCGAGCTCTGTTGACGTCACCAGTCCTGCGGCTGACGACTCCATTGGTAACGCTATCTTCATTTCTTTGACCATCATAACTTTGTTAAGCCTTTGCTCCGCGTAGAGGGGCCACGCCACCATGGGCACGCCGGAGGAGATAGCTTCGAGCACTGAGTTCCACCCGCAGTGAGTCACGAACCCGCCAACCGAGCCATGATTCAGCACTGCCACCTGTGGAGCCCATGACTTCACCACTAGTCCCCTCTCCTTGGTTCTATCTAAGAATCCATCTGGTAGTAACGAATCCAAATCCGGGTCGGGTGGTGCTAAAAAGCGCCGACTCTGGTCCTTGGACGGTGGACTGCGCACCACCCATAGGAACCTCCGCCCGCTCGTCTCTAGCCCAACTGCTATTTCCTTCAACTGCTCTTCTGATAAGAAACCCATGCTGCCAAGACACAGAAACACTACGCTGCGTTTCGGCTGCGAGTCCAGCCACTTTAAACACTCTTTTCCATTTCCCCTACCGTCTCCACCTTGTGTGGCTATCAACGGCCCTATGCTGAACAGCTGTGGTGTTGGACGGTCTCTTACACAAAGTCCATCTTTGATAGCCTTCACAGCTTTTGATTCCAAGGATTCAAACGAATTCACTATGATTCCAGCCGCTTTCGTGATATGGGTAGTGTGATACACAAAAGATTCATATGCTTTGCTGGTGCGGTCAAGCACCGGCGTTGGCATATCCTCCGATGGTATCGGCGGCAAGCCCGGGGCTTGAAGAAGGGTGTTCATATCCTTGAAACTCTGCGTGATGTTCCGGTGAAGAGTAGGGAAATAAAGGAACAAAGCGAGGCCGGAGCAGGAGAAAGTGAAGAAATAGTAGACCGGAACGTTGAGCTCTCCGGCGACGTCCAGAGCTGGGGTGCAGAACATGTCGATGACGAGAGCGAGGACGGTGGAGGTGTTAGAGATGGATTGGAGGGCTTGGTGGACATTAGGGTTGCTGAGGGTTAAGAGATCAAACATTAGGGCCTCAAAAGAGGGGTAGGAGGAGAGGTGTTGAGGAAGAGTTGGGATGGGGAGGTGGCGGAAGGTGATGGAGGGGGTGGTAGAAGAGACGGCGGAGATGTAAGGGGCGGTGGCGCCGGTGTTAAAAGGTGGGTCGAGGAAAAAGATGACGATGGAGATTGAAGGGTGGTGTCTGAGGATGAGCTTCCCAAGCTCAACCATGGAGATAAGGTGTCCAATCCCCGGTGATGGGTACAACACTACACTCTCCATTTTCCGACAATCCAAACAGACTTTGAGTTTTCTCACACTTCTCATCAGTTTACCCTCTCCACAGTTTATATGGCCAAGGCTGTCTGTCCAATTCATAAGAGAAAGAAAATAGACAAATAAGAAAATTAAAATTTAAGAATATTTCTAACACATATCTTTCGTCATATTCGTCTTTAATTTTGGAAACTTCTTACAAGAAAATATTTACTGTTGAGTAGGGATTTCTGACACGCAATAATACTGCCGTATGAATGCGGGAGAAAATTTAATTAAGGGAGAATTGTGTTTTGGGCCCACTTGGGCCCAAAAATTAACATTTGGTCTGTATAACTATCATAATTAATGAAAGGATTTAAGATATTAAAAAACCAATATATCTTCAAACTTCTATATATAACCTTTTAAGGATATAAAATAGTGATGGACTAAAATACCCAATGACTCTTCGTATAAGTTTGTTTTGTTTTTATTGCATCACTATTCATACAACCATAATAATTCTATTTTAACAATTTGGATTTTTCGTTATTTTTAAATTTTTTTTATAAATAATTGAAAATCAGCATTATTTTCTATTTTAAATTATAAATAAAGAAAAATTATGTTCAAAAACAATTTTAAAAAATACTTTCTAAAAAAATGGTAATATGATTTATATTTTTTATATTTTCTTTTTGAAAAAACATTTAATTAAAAAATGAAAACTATTTTTAAAAATAAAAATTAAAAACCTTATTTAGTACTATTTTTTATATGAAAATAATAAAAATAATTAAATTTCATTAATTGATTATCCATTTTTCTTTTTTTCCATTAGTTATTTTAATAATAAAATAAAAAATATATAGTACATTTACAATTAAACAAAGAAATTGATTAATTATGTGTTTTTTGTGGAACTATCTTTTACATGAAAAATAATTAAATAACTAAATTATATATATTTATTACTCTTTTTAATTTTATTTTCTTTATTTATTTTTTGTCTAATAGAAAATTTTAATATATCCATAATTAACAAAGTAATAAATCAATTGTGCACATTTTAATCTATTAAAATAAATTACTTTCTAATTTAAATAAATAAAATGAAATAAGTAAATAAATTTGGGGTTATTTCTATTTTCTAACATATCTTATATCAATATTTTTTAAGGTTAAATAATTTTTTTTTCTTTAATTCCAAAAATAAAATAAAATAAATAAATAAATTTGGTATTTTCTAATTGATCTTATATTCATATTTCTTATGGTTAAATAAATTTTTTCTTCTTTTTTTTATTTCCAAAAACAAAAGGAAATAAATAAATAAACTTGGCTTAAATAATAGTTTTTAAGTAATTTCTTTGTCTTATTTTTAATTACATTTTGCATTGAAAATAAAATAAAATAACGTTTTATTTGTTTTAATTATTTTAAATGTCAAACTATTGGGAACATAGTTTACACACTCATGTGGATATAATTTATACATATATATGAACTCTATACTATTATACAAGGTTATTACACTAATTGTACAAGAGTGTATACAAATTGTACATTTTAAACAACTTTTTTTTTTTTTTCTTGTCATCTAAGGATTATACGTTCTCCTACCACAAATTATCTTATTTCATGTACTTTATTTAACTCACATATAACAATTCAAATACTTACCTTAATAATGATGTTTAGAGAAAAATTTTGTTTTTACGTTTTATATCATTTTTTAAATCAAACCATTGGAAACATGGTTCATACATCATATGTGGCACATAATGTATGCATATAAATGAAATTTGCACCATTGTACAAGGGTGTTATACTAACTTTACAAGGTAAATGTTCAATTGGACAAAACAAATGTTCTAACTGTACAAGACAGATGTTCTAACTATACAAGCGGTATACAAGGCTATCCTTTGTGAAAGATTTTAATCAATTTTGGACAACTTTTTTTTTTTTTTATTGTCTTCTCATCTAAGGATTGCACACTCTTAAGGTACACATTCCTCTATTATACACTCATCTTATGTACTGTATTTAACTCACACATGATAATTCGAATACTTATCCCACTAATGATATTTGAGAGAAAATTTTGTTTTTCCATCTTCCACTATTTTTTAAAACAAACCAATGAAAACATGATTAACCTACCTATGGTTACACATTGAGTGTATATGAAATTTGAGTCACTGTACAAGGTATTTACACTAAGTGTACATGACAAATATATTAACTGTAGAAGACTATTATTTGTGAAAGATTTCAAGTGATTTTGAAAGACTTGTTTGTTTATTTCCCATAACCGAGGATAAATGACATTCCTTACACACATTGGTTAAACATAAATTCATCTCATACACTTCATCTAACTTATATGATCATTTGAATAGGTACCTCACTTATGATGATTCTAAAACAAAATTATACAACAATTTTTCTTCTTTTTTAAAACCAAACAACTGCAAACATGGTTAACCGACCTATTGTCAGATATTCATGAGATGATGCATGAAATTTGAGTTATTATACAAGGGTATTACACTAATTGTACAAGACAAATTTATTAATTGTACAAAGGTGTACAAGACTACTTTTTGTTAAGGATTTCAAGTGATTTTGAAAAACTTTCCCCTTTTTTTCCACTCAAAGATTTTTTCCCCACTCAAATTCTCTCACTCAAGAATTGTTTCAAATTTTATTTTTAAATTTCATCATCAAAATTTTGTAATTGCATATTTTGTTTTTGTAGTTTTAGCAATGTTCTTTCCACTTTTTTTTTTTTTTTTTTTTTTTCTTGTGAAATTTTATCCAAATGAATCTATATTTAAAATTATAATCATATTTATGAAATTTTTTACTAAGATTATCTTTAATTCTTTTAATATATTTATACTCATTTATTTAAAAAATGAAAAACTATTTTTTTTTTTTTTTTTTGTAAACATGTTCTATTACCTTTCAAGTAAAAACTTAGATAAGTTTGAAAGTCAATAAAAAAAATTGAATACCACTTTCAATAGTTTTTAGATAAAATTTTATATAATATATTTTATTTGAAATTTAATTTCTAAAGTTTCACTAAAAAATTGTATTGACAATTTTCTTATTGTGAGTCAAAATACTTTGCATTAGTCTATCTAGATAAGAAAAATTATTAATATAATATTAAAGCTTCATATCTTAGTTATTTTTTTAATAAATTTATCTTTTTAAAAATTTTAAAATAAAAACATTAAAAATTAAAAAGCTAAAAGGATATATATATATATATATATATATAAAATAAAGTGAAGTGATAGTCAATTTTTAATTTTTTAAAAATATGGTTAATGTAGAAAATATAAAAAATAATTCAAAATAAATAAATAAAACTATAAATGAAAGGGTAATATAAATTTAAAATAAAAAATAAAAATTAAATTAAAAGATAAATATAAAAAGATAAAAAATATTTGGATGAAAAATCTCAAAATTTTTATCATTGCTTATAATAAGAGCAAAAAGATTCAATATCTTTAAAAATAAAAAACAAAAAAATATTATTGCTTTTTATTTGACATAAAATAGAAATATAGATTAGAAGAAAAAAAAAAGTTAGAAATGAGTAATACTTAATAGGAAATAGAAAAGGGAAAAAAAATATAAAAAGAATTAAAATTCACACTCACTTGTACTTATGTAAGGATTAAAGGTATTTTAGGAATGAATGAATGACAACATATTTCATCTTAATTTTTATACTTTATTTAAATTTTAAACTCAAATACGCGTTATATGAATCAAATATTAATTTTTGGGTTCAGCCAGCACAAAACACAATCAAGAAAGTCTCAATGTCTGTCACAATCAATTTACTAATCTCTCTATCTCTCTGTTGGCTATCAAGACCAAGACTTCCATCACAATCAATTTACTAATCTCTCTCTCTCTCTCTGTTGGCTATCAAGACCAAGACTTCCATCACAATCAATTTACTAATCTCTCTCTCTCTCTAGGCTGTCAAGACCAAGACTTCCATTTAATAAAGTTTTCAGACTTCAATATGCCTTGCAGTGCACGGGTTCTATTTCTAGAGCATCTTTAAAGATCCTGCCACTTACGATTATTGTAAGATGCCATTTAAGCCTATCACATGTCGCCAGGTTGTGGAGACCCCTTGCTTGGGGCATCTACAAAGGTTCTCACATCTCACATGTCACTGTTCTACCATCCAGCGTAAGTTCTACTCCTTCACATTTTATTTTTATTAATAAATATAGAATTATAATTTTTATGCTTTTCAAATCATTAGTACTTCGAAATTTCTTTGTACTGAAGAAGTCAAAATGTAGAAGACTTCGTTCTATATATATATATATATATATATATATATATATATATATATCTTTTTTACCCTCATTTTCTTCTAATATTTTATCAATTTACCATAATACAATTTGTAATTTCACCCCAACTCTATTCCCCTTTATTGTGATGCGTGGCAAACCGACAACTTCATTTCTCATGCCAACAATTATAATTCATTTCCCTTCATTTATAATTAACAAATAAACCTCATTTCCTCTCCCACCATCTTCATCTTCAACGTATTTTCGCCTTCTCCTTTCCTTTCTATCCACATTATTTTTTTCTTATATGTCTTCTTCAAACTCACTCAAAATTGAAGGAACAAAACATCTCAATTAACGGAAAACGTAGAAAAAAATAAAAACCTCATATGAGAAACATAAGTCGGAATTAGTTTTAAGGTGGCAAATTTAAACAATTTTTTTCCTTGCATTTTTTTAGGGAACCAAACAATGAAAAAAACTAGAATATAATCTAAAAAATTACTTGATAAAAAATGTAATTGTGTTGTTAAAAAAAATCATAACAAAGAGTAATAATAAAAAGAGAAAAAAAGGAATGAAAACAATAAAATACATCAAACATACAACAATTCACATGATTTGGTTTGAAGTTAATTCATATGATGAAAGAACTTCTAGTAACACTTTCCATCACTCACATCTCACATCTCCTTGAGCTACGTCCAGCTTTCTTTTAGTAAGAAAAATACAACACCTGTAACGACCCGCTCCCAACCGTGTAGATATTGTCCGCTTTGGACCCAAAGGGGTCCTCACGGCTTTAAAACGCGTCTATTTGGTTAAGAGGAGCCTCTACATATATAGCGCCAAGAACATTCTCCCCTATCCGATGTGGGACATCACAAACACCCCCCCATGCAGACACAACGTCCTCGTTGTGTCCCATGGGATTGCGGGGCCAAACAAACAAACACCCCTTACGGGGCCAAACAAACTCCCACACCAGGGTCGGGGATCGGCTCTGATACCATTCTGTCACGCCCCAAGACCCACTCTAAGGGCGTGACGGTCATTTCACACTTTAAACCCTAAGGCTTACAGTGTAACCTGACTCAAACAATTATCTTGTAATTGGAAGTTACCAACTACCAAATACCTGTTCAGAGTAGCGGAACAAAATCTAAAATCCTCAAAATTCAATTTCAAAACTAAAACATCCACTATCCAAAATCCATTGTCCAAATATTTGCAAACTTAAACAATTCAAGTACTAGGACAAATTTCAAAATCTCCAAAACTCAACTTTGATCTAACATAAACTTTGAAGGATCAATATTCAAATAACTTCCAAATACCAAAGGATCCAAATGAACATAACTGACAGTTAAATAAAATCCAACATAAAATCCTAAGTCAAATCCTAATGATGACCATTCCTCAGCCTAGCCATCACTCCTCACCCGAACTAAGAGTACCTGAAAAATTTTTTGTGATGTCCCACATCGGATAGGGGAGAATGTTCTTGGCGCTATATATGTAGAGGCTCCTCTTAACCAAATAGACGCGTTTTAAAGCCGTGAGGACCCCTTTGGGTCCAAAGCGGACAATATCTACACGGTTGGGAGCGGGTCGTTACAAATGGTATCAGAGCCGATCCCCGACCCTGGTGTGGGAGTTTGTTTGGCCCCGTAAGGGGTGTTTGTTTGTTTGGCCCCGCAATCCCATGGGACACAACGAGGACGTTGTGTCTGCATGGGGGGGTGTTTGTGATGTCCCACATCGGATAGGGGAGAATGTTCTTGGCGCTATATATGTAGAGGCTCCTCTTAACCAAATAGACGCGTTTTAAAGCCGTGAGGACCCCTTTGGGTCCAAAGCGGACAATATCTACACGGTTGGGAGCGGGTCGTTACAACACCACATTAATTCTATGCTTCCAAACTAGTTAACATAGTCACGTATGACTACCACTCTTATTACAAAATGTTTGATATTAAGTTGCAGGTCTTCCATGGTTCCATTTTGGAGCACTTGCAAAAACAAAAGCAAATCAACAACAGACAAATTAAGACTATAAATTCTCTAAATCTTCACTAAAATTAACCACTCGGCCTTGAAACATGATTCATTTTTTCCTCCAGAACTTGATTAGTTTGTCTAATTCGGCAAGAGAAGACCCTCCGTCGCTTATTGCAGCCCTAGCTTCCTCCTTCAAGGCAGTGATCCGACTCCTGATTGAAAATCCTTTCTCTGTCTCCATCAGCTCTTTAACTCGCTTCTCAACCTCAATTGCTGTCACCAACCCCCCTTCTGACTCCTCCATTGCTAATGCTATCTTCAGTCTTCAACCAACGCGACTTTATTGAACCTCTGCTCCGCGTATAGCGGCCAACCCACCATCGGCACGCCCGAGGATACCGCCTCAAGCACCGAGTTCCACCCGCAGTGAGTGACGAACCCGCCAACCGAGATATGACTCAGCACTGCCACCTGTGGAGCCCATGACTTCACCACCAGTCCCCTCTCCTGGGTTCTTTCTAGGAATCCATCTGGTAGTAACGAACCCAAATCCGGATCGGGTGGCGCTGAAAAGCGCCGGCTCTGGTCCTTGGAGGGTGGACTGCGCACCACCCACAAGAACCTCTGCCCACTCCTCTCTAGCCCAACTGCTATTTCCTTCAACTGCTCTTCTGAAAAAAAACCCATGCTGCCAAAACACAGAAACACTACGCTGCGTTTTGACTGCGAGTCCAGCCACTTTAAACACTTCTTCCCATGTTCTCCACCATCTCCGCCGTGTGTGGCAATCAACGGCCCGATAGAGAACACGGGCGGTGTAGGACCATCCGTTACACACAGCCCATCTCTCACCGCCTTAAGAGCCTTTGGTTCCAAGGATTCGAACGTGTTCACAATGATTCCAGCTGATTTGGGGGCGTGGGTGGTGTAATACAGAAAAGATTCATATTCTTTGCTGGTCCGGTCCATCAGCGGCGCCGGCATATCCGCCGAAGGTATAGGCGGCAAGCCCGGAATTTGAAGGAAGGTGTTCATGATATCCTTGAAACTCTGAGCGTTGTTTCGGTGAAGAGTGGGAATGTAAAGGAACAGGGCGAGGCCAGCGCTAGACGAAGTGAAGAAATAGTAGGCCGGAATGTTGAGCTGTTCTGCGACGGTGAGAGCTGGGGTGCAGAAGAAGTCGATGACGAGTGCGAGGACGTTGGAGTTACCAGAAATGGCTCGGAGGGCCTGGTGGACATTAGGGTTGTGGATGGTTAAGAGCTCATAGCTTATGGTTTCAAAAGTAGGATAAGAGGAGGGGTCTTGAGGGAGAGGAGTGATGGGGAGGTGGTGGAAGTTGATGGAGGGGGTGGTGGAGGAAACGGTAGAGATGTAAGAGCCGGTGGCGCCGGTGTCAAAAGGTGCGGTGATGGTGAGGATGGTAATGCAGAGTGAAGGGTGGTGTTTGAGGATGAGCTTCCCAAGCTCAACCATGGAGATGAGGTGCCCCATCCCTGGTGATGGATATAATACTACATTCTTCATTTTTCACAGACCAGAGCTCTGAATTTTCCACACTTTTCAGTGCACCTCTAGAATTATTTATATGGCCAAGAAAATAATAATAAAAATCTCTCTTATATCCCATTATTGAAATTGGGATGCTTCACTATTTTCCACGAGACCAGTTCAATTCCATGAAATTTTCTTTATTTTAATAGAGTCAACATTCTTCTTTTCATCTACAGAAGCAAAGTCGACAAATGATAATGAATTAGGGCCTTTATTTTAATAGAGTCAACTTTCTTCTTTTCATCTACAAAAGCAAAGTCAACAAATGATAATGAATTAGGGCCTCTTATGTTGCTGTTTTTTAAAATTATTCTGAAAAATAGTTTTTTGAGAACACTCTTTAGTATTTTCAAAAACAAAATTATGTTTGAAAATTGGATTTTAGAAAATAGTTTTTGTTCTCAAAAATAAAAAGAAATATGTTTGATTGATTTAATATAAAAAATTTATTTAGAACAAGTAAAATAAAAAATTAATAAAATAAAAAATAATTTAAATATAAATATAATTTTTATACCATTTGAAAATAATTATTGATTTCCTAATGTAATTTAAAATATTATAAGATAAAAAAATTATATGATATAATAAATTAAAAATGATTCTAATGTAAATATAATCTATTTATCA